>JAODKC010000064.1:32596477-32628733 GCA_026777985.1 Mormyrops attenuatus
CCCCCCCCCCCCCCCCCCCCCCCCCCCCCCCCCCCACGACCCTGTCTGACGAGGGCTCTTTTTGCCTGGTAATAATCTGCTTCTCTGTGTCTGATTATCCCCCCCTCACCCCCTCTCTGCTGGGTCCCTGATCTCCCCTCCTGTCGGGACGTGAGCAGACGCACTGTGTCGGGCTGCGCTGATCTTCCTCCTTGCCGCCGCACTGCCTTGCACTGCTCCCACCATCCGCATGTCATGTGCTTGATTAATATTTAATTTTCTTACTTTGAGAGTTAGCCGGTTCTTTAACATGCTCAGCCGGTGTCGACCCACATAAAAAAAAAACATGATATTCTGGAAGGAATCGTGTCATTCGCATCTTCATTTTTACTTTTGTCGTGTCTCTGAATTTATCTTGTAATCCTGTTATTTGCCAGTACCTTTTCATATTGCTCCTGTGTGACATGCCAGCTGTCTTTTCAACCAGCTTTCCATCCGCAAACATTTATAGATCACACAAAGCATTATATAAACTGTACCTAATTTCAAAATTTTACATCTAACAGGATTAGCGGGTGTTTTCAAGACATGTGTGGATTTATTCTGTTCCTTTTTGGCATCTGCTGTAAGTGTGATGCATCGAAACATGTTCTAACCTGCCCTTCATCCCAGAAACCCCGCAGTTAAAGCCGACACTTAAACACCAAGCCTTTATTTGTTTCTGTCTGTTCTACGGACCGTTTTCCTGCACCTCACTGAGCCTGCCTTCTGATTTAAACCGCCTTTAACTACCAAGGAAACTTTTTAAAGGACATTAAAAACCCCCACAAGCTATTTGAGCCATACAGCTTGATGGCCTCATAGCAGACCAGCATCACCTGACAGGCAGGAGTGATTTCCTCAGGGCCAAAGATCAATCGACGGCTCCATGAAGTACGTCGGGAAACTAATTAATGGAAAAGTCATACAGAACCAAAGAGCCCCCCAACACTGTATATATTCCCCCCATAAATCTGGGTGTGCCTTTACACAGTCTTCCCACCTTCCCACCCTTTGAGCTCAGATGATACTCAGCCTAATTAATCTTAATCTACGGATTAAACCTTAGTCCCAGGCTGAAGGCTGATGATGCCGTGCATCTTTGCTCCTGATTTTGGGAGCTAGAGACTGATGAAGAGCTGAAGCGTGTTGCTCAGTATTAGAGCAGGACACCGCGTGTCGCTGTGGGAGCGGCATTTAATGCGTAGCATCTGGTGCAGGACGTGTACCGTGGACCAAGGCCACAAACGGAGGATGAAGATGAATGGTTGAATGAAACAAACTGCTCCAGCAGATATTACTGCCGCAAGGTGAATGACAGCTTGTCGGTACTGAAGGCAGATCATAGCAGAGTTACAGGAAGTTAGCTGCATCTATCTGGACAAACAACCAGGACTTTAGTCTTTAGTCATTAGTCGTGCACAGCTATGACCTTAAATATGAGAATAAGCCTTTATTTGCACAAGTATGCTAAATTGGAGTGTGTTAGGTGTCACATATCCCATCATGCTCTCCCTTTTTATGGAGACACACACATGTACAGTTGAGAGTGAGGTCTGAGCACAGGGTCAGCCATCTATCTGGCATCCCTGGAGGATTTTTCATGAGGTCAAGAACCTTGCTGAACCACCCAAAGGAGACATGGCTACTTCACCAATCCTGAGATTCAAACCAACAAACTTCTGTTCATGTCCACAAAAACCAAATCCACTGAGCCACACCCCACCTTCATAAAGAGGCCTATGACGCTCTACTGATCAGGTGGTATAGGACAGGACCATCACTGGACCCTTGAGCAGGCCAGTGTTGTCCCTGCAAGTCTAGTGAGTCACACATGTCTGGCCTGGAGACCAGACCCGCTCTAGGCAGCCAGGGGAACATGGCAAGTGTCTTCATCATCCTTTCAAAAACATCTTAAAGGGCCAGAAGGCTCCGGAACATTCATTAGTTATTCATCTAATGTGATGCATAATCTTTGTTCAGTTCTTCATTTCAAGCGGGGAATTACTGACATGCTGCACTGGAACTGACTATGAAATCGGAGGACATTCTGGAATGGCCGGAATTCAAAAGGTGGATTGGCCAGTTTTTTTGGAAGGTCTGATGAGTCTGATGTCAGAGAATTGGCCAAAGCCTTATGCTCGCTAAGATGCGCTGCGCCCTTTATACACGCACACAGACACGCCTGGGTCTCTTAAGGACCCCTGTAAAGCCGATTTAAGGGTCACTATGGGAATGTCATTTCCCTTCTAGGCCCAAAAACAGGCATAACATCTTCCCAGCTTCACTCAATTTGTCAATTACATAACACGTCGGTTTCTGCTGCCTGGCTTGAAGGTTTAAATTTTATTCTCGGCTGCAGTCCAATCAAGACAACCTTCTTAAACCTCCTGGAAGAGGCTGAGTTTTGTTTACTTTGTAAACTGTGACATGCTAAGCTACGGCTAAGCTATGGCCCCGAGCCCACCAATCAGGCCTGATCGGAGTGTGCCCAGAGGGAGAGACAGTGAAGAGCATCTAGTGCATAATGGCCTCAATCTGCTCATGACATAATGTTTTGTGTGAACACTAGAGATGTTGAGGAATTTGGCTGCGGTACACAGAGATTCAGAGACATGAATGGTTTTTGGCTTTTTAACAAACAATTATGTAAGTCGCTGTTTCCTTGGCCTTGCTTAAGCGGCGATGATGCATCTCCTCTGGCTCCTTATCACAAGTCGCACACACAGCCACAAGGACCCAGACGCATAGAGTGTGCCGATAGTCTTCAGGCTTGTGAACTTCACTAAAATGGGGCCATGTATTCGCCAGGGCCTTGCAGAGACAAAGCTTTGCGGAGCAGGCCTGCTAACACATCTTAGCATGTTTTAGCAGCAGAGGTGAGTAGAGTAGCCAAAATCAGTAGTCAATTAAAAGTACTGTTACTTAAGTATAATAGCAACTCAAATAGGAGTATAACTACTCAACAATCGCACTACTTGATTGACTGGATTACCGGATTTCCTAATTACTGGCACAGGAACTAAAAGAACAGAATTGTATATTGTGTTCTGATAATCTATAACAATGAGTGATCTGAAACAGCAGGGCCGCTAACACATCTTAGCAGAGCTGGTAACACATTTTGGCTTGTCTTAGCAGGGTTGGTAACACATCTTAGCATGCCTCAGCAGGGCCGGTAACACATCTTAGCATATCTTAGCAGGGCCAATAACACATTTTGGCATGTCTTAGTAGGGCTGCTAACACATCTTAGCGTGTCTTAGCAGGACTGGTAACACATCTTGGCATGTCTTAGCAGGGCCACCCTTAGCTGGGCTGAAAAATTGTCTTAGCATGTCCTAAAATAGTGGGCCTAGGTTTCAGTTTATCTTTTCATTGTAATGAAGATTATTAGTGAGCCATCCTATGCCCTGCCTCATTGGCTGTGCTTTAGTGGGACAGGCTGAGGATCACCACAACTTGGACTGGAGAAAGACAGATGGAGGTTAGCTACCTGATCTCACTGGGGAATTTTACTCGTCATGGTAGGATTATGTTTTATTACATTGTGTTGCCGAGAGTCTGTTGTCAGCAGCGTTTTCGTTAATGAATTTCTGAGCATCTCTACAGTAGATTGTCTGAAGCCTCTTCATTTTTTATGACTGTCCTCCAAATTCCGCATCCTTACATGTGTCAGGCTTTCATGGGGATTTACAAGCAAATAGTGTGAGCTCACTGATGAAAGGCATCATCTCGGCATTCAGGACAGACATTACCGTACTAGAGGGTTCAATTCCAGGCTCACTGTCAAACAAGTTCTGCGGGGATGTGTAATGTGAACCTGTACCATTCAGCTGTGTGTAAATGTCACTTGTGCCAGTCTCTGATACCTGCAATTGGCTCTGCCACCTATACCAAAGTCTGTCATCTATCCCAAGCTAGACCACCTGTACCAGGTTCTGCCACCTGTGCCAGACACCGATATTTGCGCCAGCCTCTGCCATCTGTACCAGCCTCTGCCATCTCTTCCAAGACTCTCATACCTATACCAGGCCCTGCAATCTTCTGTGCCAGGCTCTGCAAATTGACCTGTGTCCCCTAGTCCCTTCCATCTTTCTGAGAGCGTGGTGTGTCAGAGCCACAGTGCTAGTCTCCCATCCCGAGTCTGTGCTAAGTGGCAGAGTGTCTCCATCTCACAAACAACGTCAGATGCTAACGACAGAAGGAACACATCTTAGGATGTCAGGAAACCGGGTCAATGAGTCTGAAAATCAACCTGCTTAAGCACAGTTTACGTTTGCGTTCTTTTGTTTCTGTCGCCCCACTCAAAACGTCACTTTGGGGCCCCCATAGATGTTTCAAAAATGTAAATAAATAGCTAGCAAATACAGTCAGAAGATGGTAGCTAGTTAGCCAGATAGCAGAACAGGCTGCTTCAGCATCTACTAAGTAAAGACACCTTAATTTAAGTAAGGACATGTTTGTTTAATATTTACTGTAGGAACTGTTTGTAGCTAACACACACATGCATGGTCTGAGAGGTACTAAACACTGACACTGGTTCTGGGCATCCTGGACGTCACCAGCTGCAGTGTTTCTGGGCTAAAGCTGGCCTTCTTGCCAGTGAAAGCAAGGACTGAATTTGTATATTTCAGACTGACAGTTACAAAACATTGCAGGAATTTGGCATCAGGCATTCCTACAGCATCATAATCTGCAGCAGAGTGCCGATTAATTAAGAGCTATTACACCCAGCAGAGGCAGTGTCTTCCTGCTAATTACGCCCCTTAGATCGCCATGATTCCAAATTGCTCTTATTCAGCTGTTTCTGTTGCGAGATTTTAATTGGAGGGTTTATCTCCGCTGGCTCTCGCAGATGCTCTTCAGCGCCTCCTTCAGTGCTGCTGAGAACCATCTTTGTTGTTAAAGCATTTGTAAAATGTAGTGCTGCCACCTAGGGGACCCTACACTTCCTGCACGGCCTGTTCCGCCTTGATGCCTAATGACTGTTTCATATACAGTAACGTATACACACGGGAATATGTTCTGAGAACGCGTTGGTTTCCATTGTGCACACATCACAAAGTGTACCAGCAAACAAGATGGTATAGGCTGCTACACACCTAGTCTATATGGTGTAGGCAAACTAACTATTAAAAAGTTCAGTACAAAATACATAAACCAGTAACATAGTAGTTTATTATCATTATCACATATTATATACTGTACATAATTGTATGTGCTATACTTTTAAACCCTTCCAAAAATTCATCAAAGACACACAGGCACATGCAGAGACACACGCACACAGAGACACACGCACATATAGAGGCACATGGACAAACAACGAGCAGGTACACATATCTTAGAATACAATGTGGCCACTGGGTAGGGCTCCGTTTCTCTCCGGATGGTGTACTTTCATCTGGATGCGTCATACTGAGTGCCTTAAAGCCACTTCCTAGTGTGACTTCCATAACGCCTCTGTGCTTAATGGTCTGTTCAAAGGAAACCTACCTCAATAAAATGTGGCTATGAACAGAAACAGTTTTTCATCTCCTAAATACTATGTCATCTGACGTGATTACCGCCACTTAAACTACACATCTTTGGCCCCTATGGTCTGGAGGCCCCCTGTTCATCTCAAACAGTTACAACAGTAAATATTAAATAAATGTGTTCCTTACAAAGAAGTCATTTATTGAGGTTTTGAAAAATCGGGGGCAGGGGGGCTTATTCTTTGGGTGGGGGCCCAGAACCAATAAACCGACTCTGTTTAACACACCATCAAAACTGGAAATGTTCCAAGCTGCCCTTATACCTGCTTCATAAGGTTGCAACCATCTGCTTTGTGTTCCCCAGCACCATTTTCACCTCCTGGAATTGAGAACTTTGTGAAGTTCGACACCTATGGAGATGGCATGGGTCGCTATAACATCTTCAACTATCAGAAGACAGCAGACAAGTACTCCTACGTCCATGTTGGCGAGTGGGCGGAGACGTTGACCCTCAATAATGACCTCATCCAGTGGCCCCGCCTCACGGCACCCACTTCACAGTGCAGTGACCCCTGTGCCCGCAATGAAATGAAGAAGATGCAAGCAGGTGAGTTCTGCTGTTGGATTTGCACGCCGTGCGAGTCCTACGAGTACCTGGTCGATGAGTTCACCTGCGTGGCCTGTGGAGCGGGCCAGTGGCCCAGTGAGGACCTCAAGGGCTGCTACGACCTGCCCGAGGACTACATCATGTGGGAGGATGCCTGGGCCATCGGGCCCGTAGCCATTGCATGCTTGGGCTTTGTCTGTACCCTCCTGGTGGCTGGCGTCTTCATCCGGCACAACAACACACCGCTGGTGAAGGCATCCGGCCGCGAACTCTGCTACATCCTGCTGTTGGGTGTCCTCATGTCCTACTCCATGACGTTCTTCTTCATCGCCAAGCCATCACCGGCCATCTGTGCCCTGCGCCGCCTTGGTCTGGGCACGTCCTTCGCCGTCTGTTACTCGGCACTCCTCACCAAGACCAACCGCATCGCCCGCATCTTTGGTGGTGTGAAGGACGGCGCCCAGCGTCCACGTTTCATCAGCCCAAGCTCCCAGGTCTTCATCTGCCTGAGTCTCATCTCTGTCCAGCTACTCCTGGCGTCTGTCTGGCTGCTGCTAGAGCCGCCAGGGACGCGGCGTTTCACGCTGCCGGAGAAGCGGGAAACGGTCATCCTCAAGTGCAACGTGCACGACTCTAGCATGCTGCTCTCCCTGGCCTATGACGTGCTGCTGGTCATCCTGTGCACCGTCTACGCCTTCAAGACCAGAAAATGTCCCGAAAACTTCAATGAGGCCAAGTTCATTGGCTTCACCATGTACACCACCTGCATCATCTGGCTGGCCTTCCTGCCCATCTTCTATGTCACCTCCAGTGACTACAGGGTAAGCAGGACAGTCATGAAGGGAGATTAGAGATGCACAATATATTGGTTTACATAATGGTATCGGCCAATGTTGTTATACATCAAGACATTGGCATCAGTCTGATATGTCAAATTTGGTCGATATTGCCTGACGATATTTAGACTTTACTCAATATTCAAAGTTTGCAGCAGCAGACCTAAAGACATACTTTCTAAAATAATGGCAAGGATTGCATTGGACAATCAGCCATTTTTCATAATGGAGAACTTGGGGTTCGCCCATGAGTCTAATTCATTATTAAGTCAGGCCCACAAATCGAACTTTCATCTTCCATAGAGAATAAAAAAAAGGATGTAACATATTACCAGGTGTAGCATGGGGCTTAATGGGCTAAGCCTCTGTGACTGTCGTCAGAAGGTCACTGGTTCAAGTCTCACCTTGGTAAATGTAGTCTTTGAGCATGGCCCTTATGCCCCAGCCCCATGGACACAGCTGCAGGTGGTTGCCCTTCACTCTCAAGCTTGCTGTCACCTACAAATGTGTCTGCATGCCATGGAGAGCATGATGGGGTAAGTGAAAAGAGAATTTCCCCACAGGGATCAATGAAATATCATTGCTCTTACTAATTAGTGGCAGCAAGCTCAGCTAGTCTCACAGACATGAGAAGTTGCTAGTTAAAGGGAATACTACAGACATGGGTGCATGCTTATTTAAGGAGCTTCTGTGGGTGGACTTCACATTGGCATGTGACACCAAGGCTCCATCCACAGTATTTTATATACCAATGCCAACACATGAAGGTTTGATGACCCCCTCTCTCTTACATTTTTGATGGTCTTCACCTGGTAACTTTGATTGTTGAGCAATTAACTGTTCCGCTAATATGTGAAGCGCAAATACTGCTCACACTGGAAAATTTCTCTTATATTAGTTAGCCAGAGGTCCAAAGGGTAATGAGGTCTTTGTTATAATTATGACCAGATAACTGTATAGGTTCATTTTGTCTGTTAATTAGTGTAGATGTCAGAGACACAAATATCTAAATAAAGACGATTCATTCAGGAGCTGCTTACAGAATAAATTCTGGGGAAGGGGAATTCTTTTCTAAATTGTGCATCTTACCAACCTTTAAATTGACCCTGACCAGTTTACCTTGATTTTACTGACTTTTTGATTGAAGTGACCTGTTGAATTGGACTTTATCGACCTTTAGATTGACCCTGCCCTTTGACCTTGGCTTTATCGACCTTTACATAAAGCCTGACCTGTTGACCTTGGCTTTATCGACCTTTACATAAAGCCTGACCTGTTGACCTTGGCTTTATCGACCTTTACATAAAACCTGACCTGTTGACCTTGACTTTATCGACCTTTAGATTGACCTTGACCTCCTGACTCTCACAGGTGCAGACCACCACCATGTGCATTTCAGTCAGCCTGAGCGGTTTTGTGGTGCTTGGCTGCATGTTCGCCCCCAAGGTTCACATCATAATGTTCCAGCCGCAGAAGAATGTCACCAGCCACCGTATGAACATGAGCCGCTTCAGCGTGGCGGGACCTGGGCCGGCCTACTCTCATGGTGGGTGGAACTTCTCGGCATCTGCATGTTTCTTTGGTGCGGCTTCATGTCCTGAAGCTCAGATCAGGCTCACAGGCTTGGTAAACTTACCTGCCCTTTATCTCTCCTCTTCCTCATCTCAGCATCGGCAGTGGCAGATGTGGGCAGGATGACAGGTTAGTAGATGTTCTCTAAGAGATCCAGAATACTGGTTTCTCACAGGCTTTACCATAATGGCTTCATAGGTCATAGACCAATATTGTAATAAATCAATCAATCGATCAGTCAGTAAATCAGTTAATGAGATCATGTTTTTTGTATCTCTTTTTAGGATGGATGTAAGTTAACTCACCAGTCACTAATGTCACCAGGGTCGAGGGTCATTGTCTCAGATGTCTCAAAAACTGTGAAATGAGCAGAATGTGAATTTTGTAGCTGGCTAACTGATTAGCAGAACATGATATTTCAACATCGCCTAAATAAGGAATGCATTTATTTAAAATTTAAGCCAACAGGGGGGTCCCAATCCTCAGGCTCCCGACACAAATGTGTGATTTGAATTGTGTTGAACCCCATCACTGCTCCTCACTAGTGAATCTTAGCCGGGCATCGGCCCAGCACAAGATGTGGTGTCTCTGACCTTCTCCAGCTGCTGGAGCAGATTTGAGGATCTCCATGCTAACTCCTCCCTTTTCCTCCAGCCTCTGTGAACGCTCGCTTCGTTCCCGCTGTTTGCAACGGGAGGGAGATTGTGGACTCGACCACCTCATCCCTGTGAGCGCCGACCATCGGATCGCCGCTCCCAGACTGTTATTGGCCCGGTGGCTGCTGTGTGTCGCCCCCGCTGCTCTCATGCAGGGAGGAGGCTACACACGATTTTTAAGGGCTGTACATACCAACTGTCATTGTAGAGAGAAGAAGAGTCTTTATAGTCTGTTTTTCTGGGGATTTGTTTTTGATAGTTTTCTTATGCTTTGTAAATAACCACGACCCTCATTGTAATGTGGTCATTGATCAGTTCGGACTCAAGGATAAGAAAGGGGCCATGCCAACGATACGCAGGAGACAATGTGCCCGTTTGTTTCGTTTTTAATTAATTCAGTATGCATTTGTATGTCATTGTAGATAAACCATGTGCATTAAACATTGCTGATGGTTTTAACAGCACAAGTCGGCGATATTACAGGAGGTGTCAGTGTATAAAAACCTACTAATCGCTGTTGTTGACATCATGTCTTCTTTAAGAACAGCCTGCGCCCATCCGGCTCATGCCTCCGGTGTCGTGTTGATTAGTCTATGATTAGTAAAACGTAACCCTGTCTATCGATGGCTTTTTGTGCCTTAACTCGTGTTTTTGTAGTTTTAAGCAGGGGCCGTGTCTTTGAGTGGGTGCTGCATGTTTGGATGATCAGACCTGCAGGTGAGCCCTTCTTGGCTCATGTCACCCACACCGATACCCGTGAGTCTTCCTGGGGTTTAATGGATGGCTCTATGCTGGTAATGCAGGACGGTTCATCTCTGAACAGAAACATAAAAGTCACAGGTCCACCCATGATGCTCAAATGACTACAATGGGCAGCAGGTATGAATAGCCTGTAGGAGACTTTGTACAGCGAGCCTCAGGGAGGGCAGGAGAGGCAGGAAGTGGAGCCCAAACACAGGATGTGGGGGCCGCCCGTCAATCTCGCGCTTGTCATGTCTTCCAGTTGATTCACGTTCTTCAGGTAGAGTCTTGTACCGTCACACATTAATTTAAACCACGTTCGCTGCCTGTTTATGGATAGCACAGTAGTGAAGGAGTCAATCAACATTTATTTAGTAGTCACTTTTATCGAAAGCAACATACCTTTTCTTGAGAGAGCAGGTTCAGACAGTCCCTGGAGCCTTTGGGGTTAAGGGCCTCGCTCAGGGGCCCAACACTGACATCACTCTGCCAACTCTGGGATTTGAGCCGGCAACCTTCCGATCACAGGTACAGAGTCTTGACCCACTGAACCACACACCACCCATCACACACTCTGAACCCAGTGCCTGACAGTGGGTGTAGTCAACAGGAGGTGCGAGGATTCCGAGCCCCACGAGAGAGGAAGGGAGGTGAGGAATGAGAGTGGTGGGGAGGCGCCAAGCAGGATACGGTGCATTATGTAAAGTGTGTCCAATGTGCCGCGTCAAACTCCAGCTGCTCGTCGCAGGTATTGCAGCCCCACTCTGTTGGGTTTATGTGCCCGCTGTGCTCAACTTGGCCGCTCTGTAGCCAAAAGATATGCAGCGCGCGTCGGCTGTGTGAAATGTTTATTTGGACCGTGGTCTCTTTGAACTCCCCCTGGGGGCAGGCTGGAATACTGAGCTTTTCAGAGTACGAACTGTACTATTCCAGCCTGAGGTGAGTAGATACTTCTCACAAACTGCTGTCAGACACGTCTGCAGCCCGGCTGAAGGCGGGGGGGGGGGTGCTTGTATTCTATGGTTTCTGGAAAGGTGTGTCAGAAATATATTTCATTTTGTAAACTTCTTATCCATTCTAGGCCTGAGGAAAGGAAGAGGTGTGGAACACAGCGGTTTCAGGCCGAACCGGGCTAGCTATAAGTTCTAAGCAATAGCTGTGACCTTTTGTGCGCAATAAGAGAGTCCATCAATAAACTGATTCCCACTCCTGGTTCCTTTTGTCCTCTTCCTTCTTTACGGCCGTAGTGGAGACAGTAAGATGCCCCATGTGTTGGGTGGCCTCTCGGAGACCTTTGTGACACTAGCACTACACATGCCAGGCAGTGGCATCAAAGCAATGGCCACACGAATTACCGCGGGTTACAGACCATTCATCTGGGTGGCAAAAAGTCAAACAGTAGAGCTGCAATAACAGACCCCCCAGCAATGACATGGTGTTAACACACTGACACTATGTGTCAGCAATACTAAAAACACAGGATGGAGAGCCAAGGGCGCCACCTTATGCTGAGTGGGGACAGGATATGCTGGAATGACGTCAAACATTTGCCATTAGTATGACTCTTTGGCCCCCATGCCTCCACTTATGCACAGTCAGTCCGTCCCCATGCCTCCACTTATGGACATAGTCTGTCCGCCCCCATGCCTCCACTTATGCACAGAGTTGGTCCGTCCACATGCCTCCACTTATGGACGTAGTCTGTCCGCCCCCATGCCTCCACTTATGCACAGAGGCAGTCCGTCCCCATGCCTCCACTTATGCACAGAGTCATTCCATCCCCATGCCTCTCCCTATGCACAGAGTCAGTCCGTCCCCATGCATCCACTTATGCACAGAGTCAGTCCGTCCCCATGCCTCCACTTATGCACGGAGTCATTCCGTCCCCATGCCTCCACTTATGCACAGTCAGTCCATCCCCATGCCTCCACTTATGCACAGAGTCAGTCCGTCCCCATGCCTCCACTTATGCACAGTCAATCCGTTCCCATGCCTCCACTTATGGACAGAGTCAGTCTGCCTCCATGCCTCCACTTATGGACAGAGTCAGCCCGTCCCCATGCCTCCACTTATGCACAGTCAGTCCGTCCCCATGCCTCCACTTATGGACAGAGTCAGTCTGCCCCATGCCTCCACTTATGGACAGAGTCAGTCCGCCCCCATGCCTCCACTTATGCACAGTCAGTCCGCCCCCATGCCTCCACTTATGCACACAGTCTGCCCCCATGCCACTTCATCTATGGACAGAGTCAGTCCATCCAAGTACCACTTCATCCGTGGACAGAGTCAGTCCGTCCAAGTGCCACTTCATCCGTGGACAGAGTCAGTCCGTCCAAGAGCCAATCCATCAATTAAAAAGCATCTCCTATGTGATTTCCTCAGTGAACAGTCAATCATCACCTCCTCAACTCAAATTGAATTTCAAATCCTGTTGCTTTTGTGCTCTGTTGAATTCCAGCAGTGCTGATGTCCAGCAGCATAATACATAGATGTTAAAAGAGAACAGACCATTGGGGATACATATAGATCGTCATGTCATGAGACCATCCACCTCACTGGTTCTACATTATTCATCTTTCATCTCTGCTTGCCTTATACACTATGTTGTAGATTCATCGCAATTTACATTTTCACATATCAACTTATTGTGTATGCTGCACACATTAAATGGGGTCAATTTATTAGTTCAAAAATAAACATCTGTACAAAGGAATGTGCCGTTCTCACATCTCAGTAAGCAAGAGGAATGATTGCATATTATTTAATCTGAAATTAGATATCAGAAAAATAGCCTGGACTGACTGGTGAGAGACTGTGAGGTTACGAGCAGCATAGTGCATCAGACACGGACAATATAGACGAGACTGAGAACAAGACTGAAAACACAGCTGAAAACACAGACTGAGAACAAGGCTCATCAGAAGAAACACAGAGACACACAGAGGCAAACAGCATCATGGCGCTAACTGAGACTTAGATCAAGGGTTTCCTGACTGATAGTCAGGGGTCTGAGAGACCCCACAATAAGTATGGGTTTTTAATCACGTCATCCCAGGAGGATCATTCAGAGGGGACACACCACTGTTTTCATTTGACATAGAAGATGGAATAAGCAGGCTGGAGTTATGGCTTATACCAGAGGAGTGCAGGGCGATATCGTCTTGCCAGTAAGACGACCCACTGAAGTCCCCTCCCCGGTTTCCATTCAAGCTCCCGCCTGTTCCAGTCTTGCTGACAGTGGGTTCTGTAAAGTCTCCACCTGCCGCTACCCACACACCCACCTGTGCTCCTGTGATGACTTCAGCTGGATGCACTTGTGCTTCTCGCTGCTTGCCTGTGAAGGGGAGGTGACACGTCACCTCAGGTCTGGGTTCCTTGATAATGGGGGTATCCAGTAAGGTGACCATAAAGGGGTCCCACCTTTGTCACCATGGACCGGAGTCTGCCCAGCAGTGACAGCTTGCTGGAATAGACCAACTCATCGTCGTTGTCCTCACCCTCCATGATGGCACAGCTGTCCGGGGTGGGAAATTCACCCTGCCTGTTGGTGCTCATCACCAAAAATGAGTACTTGTACTCCAACCTGACAGGGGGGTAGAGAAGGGCATGTTCGTCAGCTCTTGAACCCAGGGATGGGCTGGCATACAGTTTTATTTAGCCAGGTGAACGGACAAGTCAGCCTGCACTTTACATTGTGGGATACCAAAACTGGCCAGTATTTCAGATCTGCCTACTTCTTGGTCTTCTTCCGGAAGTAGCAGGTGATGGCAGTGAGCAGGATGCCCATGAAGACCCCAATCCCAGCCCCAGCCTTCAGCCAGAAATCGATGGATTCGCAGGCCGAGGTCTTCTTAGCCGGGAGCTGGACCCCCCCAGTGCAGAGCTTTGGGTTATTCCATACATAGTGTTTATCCTGACGGCAAAGGGAGACGCCGCATGTGAACATCCCCCCTCAGCACACCCCTCCATGTCCCGAATTGAGATCACATGATGTGGTGGGTGCGGCTACCTGGACGCCATTTGCGCAGGCCCCTTCTATCTCGTGGAAGTCCATCTCTGTGCAAAGTGGGCAGGCACTGGAGCTCTCCCACAGGAAGTGAAAGGTACAGCCATCGCAGGTGCCCGCTGGGCATTTCCTGTGACAGAGAGAAAGAGGAAGTTAAAGGTACAGCATCGGCAGGTGCCCGCTGGGCTTTTCCTTGACAGAGAGAAAGAGGAAGTTAAAGGTACAGCATCGGCAGGTGCCCGCTGGGCATTTCCTGTGAAAGAGAGAAAGAGGAAGTTAAAGGTACAGCATCCGCAGGTATCCGCTGGGCATTTCCTGCCATGGCCTTGCACTGAGGGTGACCGTCTGTAAAGTATTTCTAGTAGGTTATCTGTACAGAGCTTCACACTTAAAAAGTTAAACAGTAATTAAACAGCTCCCACACCAACCGCAGACATTGGAGGATTGCGTGGCTGCAAAGCCACCTGCTTCGTTCATGAAGTCTCCTCTGTAATTTTCAATGAGCCTGATAATTGATATGATAATTAGCAGAAACTGCAGCGCAGATTAAAAGCACTCTTGGATGCTAATTTGCAATGCTCCTTGTTTAGATCCCTGCAGTGTCCTTACATGAATCTCCCAAAGGACATAAAGAGAAGGAAATACACAAGTTTTGCAGATTTCCTGTGTCTATAAACTGTACCTGGAAGTCATTAAAGACCAATAAGGAAGTAATAGCAGGACTGAGTGCCCAGTGTGACCCTTACAGGTTTCCGGGGAATTGAAAGATTTGCTGTGTCTTACTGATATTGCTCATGCTGAGAAACAAGCACAGGGGGTAGAGTTCCATATGAGTGTACCTGGGCACGGTCAGCTCCCCACTGGCACTCATGTCCGGGTTACACCGCAACGTGACCACAGCATTGCGTCCATTCTCGCACGATGATGTGGCCCGTGGAGACCTTTCCAATGTAAACAGGTGAAACACATCACATCAGAGCTGTTATCCCGCAACCTTGGAAAATGGGAAGAAGGAAGAAGAAGGAAGGATCACAGCAACTACCTGCATAAGGATGACATAAAGACTTTCAACCAAAGTTTTAATCGTAATGACTTGCAAGTGAGCCCGGCTTTGAATGCTGAGCATAGGTGCTCTGGACTGTATTCACCAGTAGAAGAAGTTGACGTCCGGAACTTTCTTTGGCATCTCGGTGAACAGGCCCGGGTTCACGCTGATCCCAGCGAGAGCGTTCTCTGCAGTTGCCCCTTCAAATAAAAAGACAGGCATCACACATGCTGGAGAACAGTGGAGTATTCATCAAACCACAGGGTTGGGACCAGTTTCAACAATCGCCACAGAGACGGAAGACTGTTATGTAATGCAGCATATTTTTCATAAGCCCATCTACTGAATTATCAAATCCCACCATAACTGGGGGGCCTTTCACAGCTTTTTTCACAGGCATATTCACAAATATTCACAGGCACCAATGATGAAGTGATTTTACAGCAGATCCCCCCACCCCCACAATTGTACATATATACAGCCTGCCGGTGCACCTTTCTATCGCAGTTGGCCAGGCATCTTTTTACCAACGATCCTCCTGGGCCTGCATCCCTGCCCCTGTTCCTCAAGCACTTACCCAGGAAAATATCCGCCAGGCTGACGGACTGGGAGGACAGTGCTGTCCTGAAGCCCCGCCCACCTGAAGGTATGATAGTCGATTGGCAGATGAAAGACTCCACCTGATTGGTGGGCCCGCCAGATTTGTTCTGGAGGTCTTTTCTGGACAGGTCTGTCACATTGTCAGTACACACGGCGCCATTCCTGCCCTGAGAACCACAGCCGAGAGGACCACATCAGACTGGTGCCATATGGATGTGGATGTGGATGTGGTGGATTTGCATGGCACTAAAGCATCATAAACACCTTAATTGCTCATCTGAGGTTCTTGTGAACAATAGGTAACATAAACAGACAAGATCTGAATCCCAGTTTGGTCCCCAGACCAGGGATCAATGGGCCTTGGCCAGCAGGGCTTTACCTCCTGCCCACACAAGCTGATCTTGAAAAAGTGGAAGTACTTGGTGCCCTTGGATGTGAAGCTGGGCCCGTTCATGATGGAGGCCACTGGACCCAGCCGGCTAAAGTTGTAGGTCAGGGTCCGCTTTCCTGCCACGCGGGAGAAGCTGCAGTCGCTGAAGCAAGCAGAGTGCTCCTTGGCCGGAAAAGGGATGCAACAAAGGCAGCATTAAGGAGAGCCTTGGGGACACCCGGGATCAGCACTGCGGAGAGCGGCGGCAGTCCAATGCCGTCTGCACACAAGGGAGGCATTGTCTGCTCAACTCTCTGATCCCATTCCAAAACAACGTAGCTGCCTGCCTCCCTGGTACGCTGTCGCCTCATGCCAAAACCATCCCACAAAAAACATATGAGTCACAAGGCGATAGAGGAAATGGCTTTAACAAGTCAATAAGCCAGGGACAGCAGCAGTGGGGACCTGCCGAACGACCACACGCCATAGCGCTACATGCCGAACGGCCACACGCCATAGCGCTATATGCCGAACGGCCACACGCCATAACGCTACGCACCGAACCGGCCAAGGCAGAGCAAACATGACATGATTACAAATGTCTGTTTCCATGACACTCTATGAAGATTTAGCAGAAAATGGCAGGCTTTGCAGTCAGAGATCTTACTCCAAACAGACATAAAGGACCTGTGTAAAGCAGCAATGGGAAACCAGATCATCTTCTCACACACCCAGCTGAGATGTTCACCTACCTTGTTGCTCTTGCTGCCTGGACCGCAGGGAATACAGGTTCCTTTGCCATAGATATGGTGCCCAGACAGGTAGGTGTTGGGGGGACACTCCCTGCACTGGTTGGTGTCCACATCGATGTAGTGCCCAGCTGGACAGGGGATGCAGGAGGAGCCCGGCTGCTGGGACACCAGGGCACAGGCGTGACAAGAACCGGCAACCCCTCCCAGAACGTCGGTGACCTTGATGGAGTAGATCTTCACAACATCATCGATAAACTGCCTGCCCTGAGGTAGATAAAAAAAACCCTCTTAGCACACAAGCGGATCAGTACCCTAAGAACTCTGCAGAATGGCAGACGATGGCTCAGCGCGAACACTCTCCGGACTCACATCCCGTGCCTGGTTGGTCCTCCGAAAGGCCCATGTGAAAGACATTGAGGCATTGTGGGTAATGATGTATGTGTACGACTGCTTCTCCTTGCTTCCCTCCCACGACTCCACAACGTTGGTGCTCTTTCTGTTCATGTCCTGCAGGGATAAACCTGAGAGTCAGTCACCATCATCGCCATGCCTGGACTGGATTTTTACCACACCTCACCATTCCCATTGGTTGTCCATTTTTTTCCAAAGCGAAACATCGACCAATGCAGATGGACACAGGGGCTGCCACAGGCAGCCATATCTTCACTCTAGGTGAAGATCTGTCTGAGGCAGAGAAGCACCTCCACACCCCCTACTGAGCTGATCCCCATGAGATACGACGACCCCGGTCATCCTGCCACGGGCCGTCGCTAATCAGCTGGCAGCCGAGATCCACGCACCATCATGAAGTAGAGCTCGCAGTTAACAGAGCATGCAGTCTCAAACACAAAGGTGATGCGACTGATCTCGTCGCCTGTGCTGCCCATCACCGATGTCGGAAGCCTGGGAAAAGCATGGGGCAACCACAAAGAAAAGCATGAGTTAAAATCCCAGTCTGGTCGCAAAGGAGAGTTTCAGGATTCATCAGCTGAAGACGGGACTGGGAACAGGGCTGAGGACAGGGCTGGGGAAAGAGCTTAGGACAGGGATGGGGCTGCTGGTATGTGCATACATGGAGATATGTGAGTGCAGCGTTAGTATGTCCAGCTGCTCCTGTGTGGGACTCACCTGAAGCCCGGGACGCAGAGCTTCAGGATCAGGTAATCATTGTCCAAGCTGCCCACTCCACTCCGAATGTGGTCCCCAGCCACCTCCCAGGCTGATGGACCCGAGAGTGAAGAACATCATGCACATCCCAACAAAGTCAGTGTTAGCATCAGACCAGGCAAGTAACACTGGCATCAAAGGCCCGTAAACATGGGGAGCAACCCTTGCATTTAACAGACAGCACTGAACATTTACAGTGCCTGTAATTCCTGGTCTCGACCAGCTGCCACCACAAATCAGAATTTAGATGCTGGCTGGAGGACAGGCAAGACATTTAAGGACACCCAGGGACAGTGTCCACTCGGCTCATGTGCCACGCCTCGCTCCTGTCCCGGTCATTTCCACACCTGAGCGCCGTTTGGTGGAAAATGGTCACAGATCACGATCATTACATGTCACATGGAGTAGTCCTGGTAGTCCTGGAAGTCCTCTGCTGTTCCTAGCTAAATCCATCCTTCCCTTTCTCGGCAGGTCCTAAACAAGTGCCTCTTAATGCTAAAATAATAAGATAAATAAATCCCTCTTATAAAGCTTGTCTTGGTGTGATGCAAGCGTGTTGTGGTGTTTTGCCGTGACTCCATCCCACTCTTGTGACACCACAGTGCCATCTAGGCCCCACAAGCTGGTACTGCATTACACTCACCGTTCATCTGGTCGCAATCGGAGTTTCCCACATTGAAACAGGAGGTCTTCATGCTGGATGGGAGCACGTTCCACCACCTGTACTCATATCCAAGGGCTGGCTCTGTGCCAGCAGGGCACCTCCGGCAGCGTCCTTGGGGGGGGGGGGGGTTACATTACAACACATCATTGCGGGCCTTGAGGACACCTGAGCAACGATGCTGACCATTTTGATGCTCCAGCACATCCCCCCCACTATCCTACGCAGACAGCAGAAGACCCCCGGCACACCCTAGGGGCATTCACTGATGTGAAAGAGCAGCCATTGTGGCACCACATCAATCAAAAGTTTTGCATTGACATGTCAAATGGCCTGCCACCACAAGCAATAGGAGGTCATTACGATATCGGATGATTATGAAAGGAAATTAGAATTTGCATGAAACACACTTGAGGAATGCAAGCTTCCATCCTTTGGCCTGCTGGACCTCTACAGGGTTTATGGGTGTTTGTGGTCAGGACTCACCGTCTATGCCATCTGAGAAGGTCCCGAGGGGGCAGGGCAAGCAGGATCCTGTCTCGTTGTTGTAAAAACCAGGGTTGCAGGGTGGACACGCCTGTCGCTCACCAGACAGGGGCAGCTTCACTGCATCCGTCATGTTCTCTATGCAGATCTTTGGCTCAATCCACTTGTACATGATCTGGGTCTGGAAAAATGTAGAGAAGCTCACCTCAGAAATCTAACCATCTACTTCTGCAAGCGCCCTGTTGGGTACATTTGTTATGGGTATCATGATCAGTACAGGCACTTCCCTATTGTCTACTGAATATCATATTCCCTCCAATATTCTACATTTTTAATTAAATGAAATGTATTCATCCATCATTCAACAGCTTCTCCTGGTTCCTCCATGTCTGATCTTCATGGTCCTCTTCCAAGCTGACAGAAAGTCAAATATAGCATGGGCAGGAGGACATGGACCTAATGGAGATCCGGTCAACTTGCTGCTACAAAAAGACAGATGCATGACCTTTGCAGACATCAGCCCTACTTGTGGGTTCAGCTGGGACCCCATTACTAGCTGCCTTTCTCCTATGGCACAAATCCACAAGCTGGTGACCATGACTAGCCTATATAAACTCATGGGTAGGCTGCACAGCGACATTTCCACAGATACATGCTCGGAAGTAAGGTGAGAGGATGTCACCTTGCCCTCGCTATCGCATGGCGTGTGGATTTCAAAGTAATCCTTCCTGCTGCAAGGGGGTCTCCCTCGACACTCCATGGCCCCTTCAGCTGTGGACGCAAACCTTCATTATTTCGGCCCTCCAGCAAAACACTTTTTATGTGACAGTGTTCTCCAGCAGTGCAGCCAGATTAAGGGTCAATGACATAGCAGCTGTTCCCAGGACATTCAGTGCTGTCTCCTTGACCACCTGACCATCCCACTTCCTGTGTGAGTCAACGGCACCTTGGCATAGGCCTTTGGAAATCCCAGTAGCCACCACAAAGTCAACATGACCCACAGTCAGCCAGTCCTGTTTGGTGTGTTACTCTGATCAGGGATGTTTAGTTAATTTACTTGAGTCACTCACCCTTTAGATAGATAGATAGATAGATAGATAGATAGATAGACAGACATTTCAGCCTCTCCATTTCTGATTTACACATTTATCTACTGTTCCTCAAAAGGACTCTCAGAATGTTGTAGGACAATGACAGTCACGCTGTCAGCTACATTCCCAGTGCGTCCTGGTTCTGGTTGGGGCACATACGGGCGTAGGCCACCTCCAGGTTGCAGGCGGTGCAGAAGCTGGCCCCCCTGCCAGAGTAGGTGTTCCTGGGACATAGCTCGCACGCGGAGGAGCCAGCCATGCGACTGAAGGTGCCCGGCTTGCACTGAAAGCACTCCGACATGTAGGCAACCCCTGAAAGTGAAAGATCCACCATTAAAGCAGCTGCCAGTGAACACCCCACAGTAGGGTTCAGCACCATGAGGATCCTGTTACCTTCAATCTGAATGTTCTTCAGCAGCACTGGCTTCACCATTCTGGCATCAAACACAATTCCAGTTGTCCTCCAGTATAGGATATTGGTGCCTGATTTCAAGTTAACCTACAGCAGAGATCAGTAGGGAGACGTTGTCATCATGGGGATGACAGAGAGAGCCCCCCCAGAGCCCAGGACCTACCACATGTATGAATGTGTCTGTGGATGGGTGAATATGAGGCAAGAATTGTAAATCACTTTGAGTGCTCGTAGGAGTAGAAAAGTGATATATAAATGCAATTCATTTACCATTTACCATTTACTTACAGTGTGAGAGGCCCAGTCTCCGTTACTGCTAAGTTTGATCCACTTCTGATCGGAAGACTGATCCATTTCCAAGCACTGGTCATTCTGGATCTGGAAATCCACACCTTGCTTCGATGATGATGACATATCAAGTCAAGCATTCAAAATAACACAATCATACTCTCAACTTGTATATCCTTCCATAGTCCAGGAGCATAGGGGGGTTGCATTTTTCATTAGTGGGGTAGATAAATACTCACAAAGAATTCAAAAACGATGTTGCCGTCCACGTACTGGTACTCGAAGGAGACAAAGCCCTGCTTCATCAAGTGAACTGTGTAGATCAGAGACACCATGCACTCATCTCGGTTTGACTCCAGGTAGCTCCCCTGGGGGGTCCATGAGGAGCTGGGGGTAAGGTGGAGGAACCACAGCGTGTGTGAAGGGAATCAGGGAGGCATCCTCATGACATGGCGAGGACCAAAACACAGTCAAGGCAAGTCAAGCATCATCTCCTACCAGTGACCTACAGCCTTGAAACCTAAGCAAAACCAGCAAGTCCAACATGCATTTGACAGATATCCTCACGCAACCATAGTTATTGTGAGGTCAGGACTGTCACCCAGATGCAACAGCGACACCCGCTCACTTGTGGCATGTTTGGACTTCGCCATCGCTGTTGTCATGGGGGCTGGCGTCCGTGTAGGTAGCCACGTTGGTAAAGCCAGCAGGAATGTTGTCCCACTCATCAAAACGGATCCTGCTGCCCAGGGAGAAGGTCCCGGGGGCGCACCTTGTGCATTGCTGGGTTGACATTTCCAGGAACTCACCGGCCTTGCAGGAGAAGCCTGTGATTGGGGGGGGGGGGGGTGTCAGATCCGACAGGCCTGGATTTCGCCAGAAAAATTACACAGCACTCACGAGCAAGACGAGGGCAGACGAGAAGTAAGGGAACAGACAACTTGCCGATGGATCTTGATGGAGCTGACCTACAAACCAACCATTCTATGACATGACAACAGTGAAGTGTGCACATCTCCAAGCTGCCCTTTTCACTGCAAACCTCTCAGATCATCATCTCCCCTCCTCGCCAACCATACACCACCCAGAGGAGGACAGCTAAACTAATACAGCTTGCAAGTGCCAAGAGGGTCAAATATTTGACTTTATGCTAAAGATAGCTCTGCTTCACATTAAAAAACATTTATGCCCCAAGGGTCAGCATGCTTTACCAGCTGTTACAATTAACCACCATTAAGGATGACAAGTGATACAAATACACACACAGTCACACCTGCTGGTGGCACCTCAGAGCTTATGTAAGTGACAAAGAAACAGCTGTTACCCATTAATTACTGATGAGAAGTTTGTGTTTCAGCTGATAGAGGACAGAGGAGGTGGTGAATGAACCAAGTTACTGTCTGGAAGAGTGGCCATCAATGGGACATCTTGCGAATGGACAGGGCACAGGACAATCTGAGAGCAGACGGGGCACCAGGACAGACTGTGAGCAGACAGGGCACTAAGTCGGTCTGTGAGGAGACAGGGTACAGAGTTAGTCTGTGAATAGACAGGGCACGGGATGGTCTGTGAGCAGACAGAGTACCAAGTTAATCTGTGACCAGACAGGGCAAAGGACGGTCTGTGAGCAGACAAATACCAGGATTGTCTGTGAGCAGACAGAGCACCAAGTTAGTCTGTGAGCAGATGGGGCACCAGAACAGTCTGTAAGCAGCCCCATCCATCCATCCATCCATCCATCCATCTCTAAGGCTGAGGTCAATGAAGTAGCAGTGAGTAGCCCTGACCTCATATCCAAATAATAATACAGCCAAATATTTACACATGTATTTATTTAGCAGATGCTTTTCTCCAAAGTGACAAACAATTGAGAAAGGAGACAGTCCCTGGTGCAATTAGGGTTAAAGGGCCTCGCTAGGGGCCCAACAGTGACACCACTCTGTCCACCCTAGGATTTGAACTAGCAACCTTCCTATCACAGGCACAGCATCCTACCCTGCTGAGCCTCACAGAGCCTCCCCTGCAATTGGACCGAGGAGGAAGAATGGGCCGCTGGGTAGCAGGCTACAAAGAGAATGGGTCTGAGAGGTTTTGGACACCCCCATCATATGTCACAAGGTGGGATCAGCAGGAAGGGGCCGGTATTCCAATCCAATCCCCAACTGACAAGTGTTTGCAGGAGACTTCAGTCCAGCACATCACACTCAAACAAAGATGCAACATGAAATCTATAGATCAACTTACAAAAGGACCTTGGCATTTTTCCAAAGCAACGAGAGGAATAAAACTACATACTGGGGTCTTGTTCAGCTGAAATGTAATTCTTCCATCTGGGGATGCTTTACAGTCAGGGAAAGTGTGATTGCCTTGAGAAATGTTTACAAATCATTGTCTCCAGGCAATAACAGATATAAGAGTGTCCACGGCTGTGTTGAGCTTGTAAATCACAACCATTACACGGAGGGGTGGCCCTCTAGATAGACAGACTGCAATTGATCAGGGAATCTCCAGCAGGGCAAAAATTCAGTGAACTGATTTGTTGGAAAGTTAATGTCCCATGATGGTGCCAAGTAGAAAGTCATTAAGCCCTTCTACACAACCACCAATTTTTAACTGATCTATGTTTCAGGAGCTTATGTGACTCTGTGCTTAATTATACAGTATGTCAGCAATGGCTGTGGCTTAATTAGGAAATTCCTCTGATTAATAGGGGGTCCACCTACTTTTGGCAATACAATATTGACAGACAAGTGTACAGACAGAGGGACTGACAGACAGACACAGAGAGAATGACAAAGACAGACAGACAAGCAGACACAGACAAGTAGACATGGAGAGACAGACTAACAAAGTCAGACAGGTAGACAGACAGGCATACAGAGAGACAGGCAGACAAACAAATGTACAGAGAGGCAGACAGGCACAGAAAGACAGACATGCAGATAGACAGAAAGACAGAGACAGACAAACACAGAAACAGGCAAGCAGATAGATGCACAGAGAGACAGGCAGAGAGAAAGACACACAGAGACAGACAGACAGACAGGCAGAAAGACTGAGAGACAGACAAATAGAGACAGGCAGACAGACAGATGCACAGAGACAGGCAGGCAGACAGACCGGCAGTCTGACTGAGAGACAAACACACAGAGACAGGCAGGCAGACAGACTAAGAGACAGACATACAGAGACAGATAGACACAGAGACATGCAGACAGACAGGCATCCAAACACTGACACGCACAGGCACACCACCAGCTGCCCTTACCACACTGTGTCCCGCGGGTGGGGTCGGGGAGGCCACTGCATGTGCCTTCTGTGCGAGGGATGGCCACTCTCCAGCGCGAGCCCGTGCTGTCACACTCAGTGTACTCAAAATAGTACTCCGTCTGCAAGGAGTGAGTGGGACCATGAGCCCAGTAAGGTACCAGCAGAGAAGAGGGAGCCCACAACACACAGGACACAAAGCGTCACCACAGTGCTGCTGCACCATCTTCCAGTACCATTCGGCTTCACTCTGAGAAAACAGAGCGCACTCTTTCCTGTGTATTGATTTAAGAAAGCTGTCAGGGAGCAGGAAGGAAGGGCGCCTCTCTGCAGGAAGCTGATAGTGTGACTCAGGCAGACGGGAATAAGAACACCAGAGGCCGGGATCTGCACTGCCTGGCTCAGCACTGTGCGGGTGCAAGAGGAACGATTCCTGGTTTGTAAAAAACAGCTACGGGTCTGCAAATCACAGGTTCATACTAAGCCAGTTTGTTGTATTGCATTTTTACAATTAGATAAAACCACTGAAAAGGATATCCTGTATAAATCATGAAAATAAATGTACTGCGCATGTCATATGAATGAAACATGGATCTTGGCTGACAGACTGATACACTTCATCTTTTGTGAATCGACCATAAGAACTGCATACAGCTGAACCATAAATAACTTTATAGGATTATTTTGAGAGCAAATTTTGTCTCTAATTCCAGTGATAAAGGACTTAACGTTGATCTGGAGCCACAAAGAGAAGCAGGCATTTCTTTTTTCCATGTGTGATGCACTTTTCCATGAAAAATGAGCCGGGACATGAAAAGGGACACCCTCACCCCACCCCCTCACCCCCCCAAAGTGGGAAGCGTTTCACTTCCCAAAACAAAAGCGATGGATAAGCTTCCTTGTCCCGTAAATCCGATGGCATCAAACTGGTGGATAACCAGGCCAGAGGGTTTATCCCTGCCCTAGTAGGAAAAGGGGGTTCACTTCACAATCATAGGAAGGGACTTAGGCTAACTGGTAAGAAAGAAGTCTGAAATACACCATGGAAATAAGATAGTGTGCAGAAATAAGACTGTGTGCAATGAAAGCTTTGTATTTGGTATGTGCACCACAGTGCAGCATCAGTGTGAGCTTTCAGAGCCCACCCGACACGCTTTCTCATATATGTACATTATACTCCAGATTAGGACTTCTGTTATCTAGCTAAGGAAGAAATCCTGCTTTGTGGAATACTCTACAAGCATTGTTTGCCCAAATCTTTGTCTTGGCCGTATGTTTACCAGTTGGCCAGCCTCTTCTGCTGGGTGAAACCAGGAAGGAGGGAGATAATCCTTTATGGCTGTGGCTCACTTTCTTATACAATATAGCACAATATAACCGACTGCGGGCGGTAGCGGGTAAATGGCAGAAACGGTAGAATGTCAAAAATATCAAAACAGAGAAACGCTGAAAATAAGAAAAGGAAGCATGGCGTAAATTTGCTGAGCTAACACAAAGCAAAGGAAAAACTCGCCGAAACCTAAGTTTGTGGGAGTCGTTCATGGGACACCTCAAATCATAAAGAGGCGTGGATCCTTATAACTGCCCTTAGGGTGGGTTAATACTGTCGCTATTGGACTTAAGTCTTGTATGTTTTTTTTTTTCTTTTCACAATTTACCTTAATTCCCCCGAAGGACTCGCTGTTTCTCCTTTCGGCGATGTATTTTTAAACTATATTATATGTATACGACGTCAGTTTGAACACCTCAAGCTTTAATAAATTGTTCACACCTATAATATGTTCATGACTTAAAAAAAAGAAAGAAACGATGGGGAGTATCCGTACCATTTTCTCTCATCTAATCATAATCGGATTTAAAAGTTGGCAAGGCTGCAGTAGGAAAAGTGTCTTTAAAAGCACTACCTATTTATAGAAACTCGGTGTATGTTTTATGAAGTATGATTTCCCAAACAGGGCTGTGATTTATAAAAGTATGCTACTTTTAAAAGTATTAATTTAATTTATGTGCATATGGAATATATACGATGAGGTGACAGGAGTGTTAGGTGCGTGATGAAAACAGAGAAAAGTTATTATGTACGGTGAATATTGGGGATTTTGCCATATAATTACTCCCCAGTGTCTATGAAAATAATATTTATGATTTTACGTATTTATCCTGTACTAACGTATTCTGTTCATCGGACTCGTTAATAGTATGACTCGCATATTGTCTTAATCTGAGTTGTGACTTGCACGGTGCTGCAGTGATTTTATAAATATAAGTAAAGCGGCTAACTTGCATGCATAACGGAGAGCGGGTCAAGCTGTTACCTCGGTGCATGGAGGAAGGTCCACGGCCGCCGTAACCCGCAAGAAAGCGCAGTACATCCAGGGAGGAGATATTAAATAAAACACCGTTAAAACGCATTGCCGTCCCCAGCAGTTCCTGAGTGCCATTGCGTTTAAAAAGCACCCCCTACACTCAGGTCGGTGTATCTGAACACTAATCGGCTGCAAACGGTGTTGCCCTCCCCCCCCATCCAGCAGAGATGACGTTACGGCCGCTCGGCGAAGGTGGGGAGACCGCAGGCGAAGAATCCGCGTATTTAACTAGTCTCTCAGCAGTATATATTATGGGGGTAAATACCTGTATCATGTGAATCACCGACATCCTGTGAAATATGCTGGATTTACTTTCTGTTGGTTTATGTGTCTATATATTTATATGGTCATTATGATGGTTTGCAGTCACTCGTAACTGGTGTAAATCTCACAAATCGCTATGCTGTCCGGCTTAACCGCCGCTGTCCGTAGTTGCTGTGTACTATGTAGTTATCTATATTGTCCTGGATGGACGGAATTTGTCATACCATTTAGGCAGTTTTATGCATTCACGTTGTGTGCTCTTTGTGCAAAAACATTTTTTCGATTTGAATTTTGGCCAGCTAACTATAAAATGTGGCAGTGCCGCATAATAATTTATTAAGGCAAAATCCACGGGCCATAACCTTGATGCACATATTAATATAGAAGGGCTGCCTTTAGCTGTAGGAAGAACAGGCAGTTCCCTAGTTGTGTAAGAAGTGAAATGCTCATCATTTTTCTTGGTAAGTAAAAATAGTGACAGTCCTGGCATAATTGTATATATTCTATTTTATAGTAAATATTTTACTTCATTTTCATTTTTAGAATAGATCTTGCACTCCATGGGTCCACAGACACATACAGAGATGAGAGCAAGCATGAGGGTCACAGCAGAGGGTCAGCCAGCGTGCAGCACCTTCCTTCGGGGGCAAACGGTGGCATCAGTTTCCTGGCCCTGTGATATGAAAAGGTCACCATCCAATCACGACCACTGAGCCTCACCCCCACCCTCATGTTTATTAACATCTATTTGTCATCCACTTACATGAACTCTATTAAAGACTCTCAAGTCAGGGCTTCTAGATTTCCAGAGATTAAACAAACATCAAAAGTCACAATGTGTCGTGTCGTGTCGTGTTATTAAAGCAAAAACAATTATTATGCGATGGGCAAAATGGAGTTTATCTCTTGTCATTTAATTCAAAGCAACAATATTTGTAAAGAACAGGCACCTGTGAGGAATTAAACTAAACTAGATCACCGTATATGGAAATACTGCAAACCTTAACATGCATCCTGCATTTGAAGAACTACTGTGCTTTGTAAAGTGGGAGATGTGAAAAATGAAACCAAAACATCATTTCACCAGTACATTCTGGTTTTATTTAATAAGAATGTCATATACAAAACCTCATAACAATTAGTAACATTTATTAGTCTGATACATGAATAATCTCAATATCGAAGCGAATCCCTGTCATTAAACTTACCTTCGCCGTGGTCCGGAAACTTCCTGTTTGGATGGTACCCCACCCATATCAGTGACATCACTTCCGTGACATCACGTGATTATATCACATCGTGTCATTGCAATACTTAGTAAATGATAATGATTGATTTGTCTTGGTAGAATCAGAAATGTACACAATGGCGTTTACGCGTCGCGTACGACCCGTGTTCACCCTACCATGAATTTTAATTACACTAGTCTCCCCTCCCGCATATAAAAAGGATAAGGCTGCCAGGACCCGGAAGTGACGCACGAAGAGCTGGCGTTCATTTCCGATCTGCGCGCGGAGGCTTTTTGTTCCTCCATCCTGGTATTTGTCTTCATCCTGGTCTCTTCGAAGTGCCCGGACCCAAAACAGGAAGTAAGTATCGCGACCAAACCCCAAAATCGAGTGTCCCGCCGGGGGCTCGCGTAGCGCGAAGCCGAGGTCCGGGACGGCGCCGGAGCGGCTTAAACGCGCGTATCGTGCCCTGGCGGCTCTGCTCCCTCCGCCTCCTCCTTCTTCTTTAGCCTGTCGGCGACTGCAGCCGCGGCCCTTTGGCCACTTGAGAAAATATGGCGACGGGGCGTAAAGAGAAACTTTGTGTCGCTGTTTCTCCTTAGAAAAGCCCCACACGACCCCGCCACTCCCGAGGGAGCGATGGGTGCGGGGATCGGCCGCCGGGCTGGGCTGCGCTCGGCCGGGCTGGGTCGAGCTTGGCCGGGCACCTCAAACAGATGATATCTCTCACAGTGGAAGCCCCTTGAGGTTCTGGTTGGCCTTTATGCCCCTTTGTGCACTTAAAATTACGGGTCAGGATGCCAGCTCAACTGGATTCCCTTGTTATCAAAATGCTACCTGGATACTAACATCAGACACAAAGAAAGGTCGATTTGGATGCGTTTTCAAATTGCTTGTCAAGGTTTGTTTGCCGGTTTCTGCATAATTGTGTGTTTCCCCCTTAATTGCATCATTGTATCAGCATAATGATAAATCAAGGTTCTGTAATATCAGTATAAAACTGTTAAGCCATCACCCATGCACAGTGAGTGACCCGCATTTCACTTTATAGGTTGAGCATGAACACAATTGAGGATGAGTCTGGCACAGTGACTCTGGAAGCAGTAAACTCCGTGACATTAACCCAGGACACGGAAGGGAACATCATTCTGCACTGTCCTCAGAATGGTGAGAGGAATTTCTTAAAAGTATGGGGTGAGGGACTAATTGTTCATTGTTGGACATGATGCAATAAAAATTTATAGGTACCGTGTTAGTATAATTATTGAGCCAGGGAAAACGCCTGACAGGGAACCACTTCAATAGAGCTGTTATGATAACTACTTTACTTGGGTGATATATTGTACCCAATATAATTAGAGTAAACAATAAGTACTGTCATTTTAAGAGCGTTTTATGCTGCTAATGTAATGGTAATAAAATAGGATAATGCAAGAACGCTTTTTCAAAGAGCAATGGACTTGTAGTTCTTTAGGATATTCGGACATCGGAATTGGAATTAAAAAAAATGTAAATATCCTAAATAAACACAACATAAATAAAACCACGTAACCAAAAATAGATGAAATGGACTCTTGAGCTCTGTTAACAAAAATTGCCCTGAATATCAAAAATTTGGCACAAGGGTTTAGAGAGTCATTCGTTCCTTTACAGGGAGTATACTGCCAATCCAGATTTGCGGAGGCTCCGCAACCTCAATTGTTCATTGGCCAGGGAAAAAGTAGCAGGAAGTCAGGAATAGTCAGACTGAAGATGGTATATAAACACCTTTTCTACCCTCTGGGATCCAAATGATACCAAAAATGGCTAGTGAAGTTGAAGAATGGTTGATTGAGAAAGTCTGGAAATAACAGCACTTTTATGATTCCTAGCTACGTGATTATAAAGAATATGGCCAAGTGGCCACAAACTAAAATAAAATAACATGTTTGCACTGTAATGCCCTGTGATTGTTTTCTCGTCAGAGTGTTATCATTTTGAATTTTTTATTCAGTTTTTATATTATTGTTGATTTTCATTTGAAATCTCGGTTAATTTTAGGTGTG
This sequence comes from Mormyrops attenuatus, assembly GCA_026777985.1. Lineage (NCBI taxonomy): Eukaryota > Metazoa > Chordata > Actinopteri > Osteoglossiformes > Mormyridae > Mormyrops > Mormyrops attenuatus. Next base: position 32,626,437 of record JAODKC010000064.1, read on the forward strand.
GTCTCAGTTTCTATTTTAAAGATGTAAATCTATTTAGTTGTTATGTTTTACTTTAGGCTTTAATATTTTTTTCTAGGGTTATACAGTTTGTTGTAGGACTACTATAAAATGTCTCGATGTGGCGCCATCAGCTTTTTCTATGGGTCAGGCGCATTGCACGAGAGGCCCAAAGATAAACAAATCATTACTTCAGCTAAATAGTGTTTAAAAATGGTAACAGGAAGTATTTGATGTTTCTTTTTTATTTTTTTAACTTGGTTTCTGAAGCAATCTTTTAGTTATCATTTAGTTGTAGTTTTTGTTTTATTTTGATATCTTATTCCAGTTTATGTAAATGTTTTCGTTAACGATTATAACCCTGCCTTGCATGCTGTAAGTAAATAATGCACGGTTAGTTTTACTTATATTCTTGTTCACTCGTATAACTTCCATACAACACCACATTAACATGACCTTTAAGAGCAGCTTTGCTCTACAGAGCTGCCCCAGGTCTGATGACAAAGTACATGGCTGTCTGGCGCATTGGTGCTAGAAGTATGACCATTCAGGATCACAGACGGTCTAACGGTATGGAGCACGCGCCGCAGCGCTCACTCCTCCACATGAAGTAAAAACCAGCCGTGAGCCAGAGGGCAGAAGCAGTGCGACTGGCTAAAATGTTGGGGGCATTCATTCTTATGGAAACACAATTTGCCAGTATTGAGATCAGAAAAAAATTATTGTGGTTATGTCCAAATATCGTGCAATAATTCTAAACGTAATTACGGTGACAGGCCTATAGTTATCATGACAGGCCAGGTGTTCTTCAAAGGACATAGCTGAACCAGCCACAAGCCCGTCTTTCTCCACCATGCCACCTGCTGGCCCTCAAGTCACATTGGTCTCCATTCCTGCAGAAGCAGAGCACCTTGGACCAGATGAGAGCTTGGAGCCTGCCCACAAGAGGCTGTGCCTGTCCAATGACGATGAGCTTCACGTCTCAGGCTCCGCCCCTCGCATCTCTGTCGTCACCCTCCCCAGTGAGCCTGGATGCCAGTGACTTCACACCAGCCTCAAACATTTGTTCTTCGTCATGTTTGTTTTCTCTAATTTTCACCATAAACATATCAGTGATGATTATTAATTTTTGTTTGCCCACTCTATAATATTATTGAAGACCTCCTACAAGCAGTCTAACGGTGGTCCAATCCTTTCTTCAGTTTCAGAGAACGATGAAAGCTTTGAGGTGACAATGACAGCCACGACGGAAATGACCGAGAGTGACATGAGCGAGGGCGCCGTGGCCCAGATCCAGGTACCTGTCACTTCCTCTTGCGTATTCGACTCCCTGTGAACAATTGTGATCGGACGACACATGCCTGCCATGCCTGCCAGCTGGCTGTCCCCTGGAAAAGCGAAGAGGGGAGAGATCTAGCTGCTTTATGAATAGGATGAATACCAGGATGGCGTCAGATTAATATTCCATCATGGTTGACAGATACTGCAGAATGATGACACACACTCTCCTCAGAAGCCTGAGGAGGCCTCGCCGGTCAGCCAGGCATGGTTCACGACTAAAGAGGACAAAGTCACTCTCGTGAACAAAGGTGCGTTCACGTGTGTTACCCATTCGCAAAAGTGTCTGATACCCTGTGCTTGTCAGTGTGTTTCTGGGAAACGCCAGTATCGTTCTGTTTTTGATTCTCGTCTTTCTGCAGGTCATAAATGGAAACAGGGAATGTGGTCAAAGGAGGAGATTGACATCCTGATGAGTAACATCGATCAGTATATAAAGGTCAGTGTGCTGCTCTTTATCACATCAGGGCTCAGATTTTCTCCCTTCTCTCTCTCATCGTCTTTGGACCTGCTTCACTGACTGCATGCAGTTGTTTTGCAGAAAGTGGCTCCTTGCACTTGAAGTCCTGTGAAATTCCCCCCCAATCCACTGTCTGTATGTCGCACCGTGGTCCTCGGGAAATGTCATTTTGTGCCCCTGTATACTTTTACATGGATGGATGGATGGATGGATGGATGTTGTGACAGCAAAGCCCACTTGCCTGAGACCCTTCTGTCCCCCTTCTGACATCTATGTGGTCTGCCCTGTTCCTCAGAGCCGGGGTATCCAGGACCCCACGGAGATCATCTTCGAGATGTCCAAAGATGAGAGGAAGGATTTCTACAGGAGCATTGCATGGGGCCTCAACCGGCCACTGTTCGCTGTCTACCGGCGGGTCCTTCGCATGTATGACAACAGGAACCATGTTGGGAAGTGAGTAAGGGCCGTGGGGGTCATGGGGAACAGCAATGGGGGCTGGGGA
>JAODKC010000064.1:32642304-32652372 GCA_026777985.1 Mormyrops attenuatus
AATGACATAAGTGACTGACATTAGTCTTGTTATTTAAATCTGTTGCACCTCCTCTTGTTTGGTGAAGTAGAATATGTAGTGATGGAGGTTGGCTGTTCCTGCATCTCTCGCTAACAACCTTTAGGTCCATGTGAATAACCTGGACATGTTCAGGAGAATGCCGGATATCCTGTGTCACGTGACCACCAACCGAGCCACACAGATCCACGCGTGTAGGCACCCCACGGTACCGTGCCTCACCAGGGTCTCCCGCCTGCACTCCTGCCCGCTCACACTCCTGCCACTCATGCTCATGCTCCCACTCACGCTCCCACGGACTCATGCTCACGCTCCTGCCCGCTTACACTCCTGCCTGCTCTGCTTGCGCCCGCTTATACTCCCTCCCACTCATGCTCCCACTGACTTATGCTCACGCTCCCGCCTGCTTACGCTCGTGCCTGCTCCGCTTGCGCCCGCTTATACTCCCTCCCACTCATGCTCCTGCCCACCCCTGTTCACGTTCCCTCCCGCTCACGCTCCCATTGACTCATGCTCACGCTCCTGCCCGCTTACACTCATGCCTGCTCCGCTTGCGCCCGCTTATACTCCCTCCCACTCATTCTCCTGCCCGCCCCTGTTCACGCTCCCTCCCGCTCACGCTCCCACCCACTCATGCTCACGCTCCTGCCCGCTTACACTCGTGCCTGCTCCGATTGCGCCCGATTTTACTCCCTCCCACTCATGCTCCTGCCTGCTCCTGTTCACACTCCCTCACATTCCTGCCCACCCGCTCACGCCCCCCCACCTCATGTCGGACCAGGATGAAGAGTTCTTCAGAACCAGCCGCCTGCCATGTGGGATGACGGCCACGGACGGCACGCCCCTGCACATCATCAGCGTCAAACCCTCCACCATTTGGTTTGGTGAGAGGTCCAGGAGGACCAACGTTGTTGTGAAGTATGGCAAATGTGCTCCCAGAATTCCATGCATCCCTCACGGTTGCTCGTTGACTGTAACTGTCCTGCAGTTTGGTGTGGCTCTAACTGGCAGCCTGACTGACCCTGGCTAGTGTGGTTTCCACTGCTATGGATGCTGATGTAGGATCTGTCTCCAGAACAGGAAGAAGCTCCTATAGAGCCTGTTTTTCCTTTCATTCATCTTATTCGGAGGTGCGAACAGTACAAGTGAAATTACATACATATGCAAATCCTACTCTTCTAAATGATCACAGTTATTCCTACAGATGATGCTCAGTTAGATGGATAACAGGAAAGCACGTTGATTTCTCTTACAGCTCATTGACTTTCTCTCGCACTTGTGCCCTGTCAACATCCACGCAAATGTCATCCCTGTGGGCAAAACTATACAGGAAGTTAAAGATATGTGAGTATGACGTGTGACACTGGCGACAGTGGCACCTGATGTGTCACCAAACTGGCACACCTATCATCTGTTTCATGCATGCAGTTTAAGCCGCATGTGTTTCACTTCAGATTAAAACCAATGTGTCGGGAATATTCCGGAAAGACGGGGATTATCTACAAGCCGCTCGGCATTCTCAAGAGAGTGACAGTGGACTATACCGCGGAAGGTAGTACAGCTGATGCACTGGCCAGCTGCTCTAATGTCTGCCTGTTAAATGTGCCTGATGATGTGGTTCTTTCTCCCCACCGCTAAGATTCCGACAGTGACGGCGAGCTGTTCGATGATGACGGGCTAATGCCTTGGAGGAGGAAATTCCCACGGACGTTTCAACTTCTGCCTCTGGAAGCCCTAGATCCAGAGGGGGCTCCCCGCTTCTCAGGCAGCCGGCCTGACATGCAGGAGGACCAGACACCGGTCCGTCAGATTGGGAACTACTTGGACTGCACCGAATCTAATGACGATGATGATGACGAGCAGGAAGAGGAGGAGTTTCTGGATCCTGCAGGTCCCAAGGGGGCAGGGCGAGAGCCGCCCAGGTGGGAGGCGTTCTTCACGGCTGAGCCGGTGATGACGGATGAGAGCTCAGAGCCTGAGGGTAGCCAGAACAGCCGGACACACCCGGCAGGAGAGACGGGCTCTCTGTCGCCGAAGCTGTTCAGCGACTCAGATGACGACTCCACCCATGACCCCACCCACGACTCCACCCATGACCCCACCCATGACCCCGCCCAGCCCATAAATGCGCCTGATCCATAATGTGAAACCAGGGGCCAGGACTCGGTGACGGGGCAGTAAGGAGCTTCTCACCTGGACCAGACCTTGCCCCTTGCTGCTATTAAAGCAGAACACAAAAGCAAAGGTTCTCAGTATTGTCAGAATATGGTAAGAACTGGACACTGACGGCAAATTTGAGGATGAAGGCGTTTGATATCTTCCGATTCATCAGGGCACAAATGCAGACCACTGACAGACATCCTGACTGTTTGTTTTTATCTGACCTCATTTATTTTACAATGAATATGATTAAACTGTTCATAAAGATTATTAATAAAGATGCTTAATCTTGTGCAGGGTATCAAAGCAGGCTTTTCGTACCTTACATTTTTAACATTTTCCAAACATTAATATATTTCCATAACAGAAATATGTCACATATTTACCTTCTCACTGCTCTCTGTAACCTTTCGTTATTCGTTATTTTGCAGCGTTTGTGTCACTCTCTACTCTCATTCCCCAGGCTGCTGTGTTTGATTGTTTCACCTTATTTTTACTTCCTGCAAATAAATCTCTTTTGAAAATTTGGCAAATCACAGGGTCTGTATTACCCCTGATCATAAGAAGGTGACAAACTCATACAAAGTTACATTAGTACAGGGCTTTTCAAAACACCCAAAGCACTTTACAGAACCAATGGGGAGCATCTTCAACCCACTATCCTGGACATCGGGGTACCGGCCCTACTCCTATCCTGGACATCGGGGTACCGGCCCTACTCTTAGCCAAGACATCGGGGTACCGGCCCTACTCTTTCAAAAGGTGCCCAGGGATCTTTTAGGAACTCAGAGAGTCAGGATCTCGGTTTTACGTCTCATCTGAAGGGCGGAACCATTTATACAGCACAGTGTCCCGTCACTGCACTGTGATCCACACTGACCACAGGATGGGCTAACCTGTTGGCCACAATGTCCCCATCACTGCACTGGGTCCCACACTGACCACAGGATGGGCTAACCTGTTGGCCACAGTGTCCCCATCACTGCACTGGGGCATTGGGATCCACACTGACCACAGGATGGGCTAACCTGTTGGCCACAGTATCCCCATCACTGCACTGGTTCACTGGGTCCCACACTGACCACAGGATGGGCTAACCTGTTGGCCACAGTGTCCCCATCACTGCACTGGGCCACTGGGTCCCACACTGACCACAGGATGGGCTAACCTGTTGGCCACAGTGTCCCCATCACTGCACTGGGTCACTGGGTCCCACACTGACCACAGGATGGGCTAACCTGTTGGCCACACCAGCACCTCTTCCCAGCAGCAGCACAGCTTTCCTAGTTGGTCTCCCATCCAAGTACTTCCCAGGCCCAGACCTGCTTAGCTTCAGCTGGAATACCCAGTCTGAACTGCTGACAGGCAAGCTGCTGTCATGGACACAGGTGCCAAGGAGAGTCCTCTGGAAGTTTCTGGGCCGAGTCTTCTGCTGTCCCATTAACAGCTTCCCTAGAAACCCCCAGCTGTGCCAAATAGCTGCTGACTTTGGATCACGTGATGCTCATACAGGATGCGGAGTGTAGGACCTGCGGCAGCTTTACAGGTGCTTAAGTGAAGCAGAGGCTTGGTTAGATGTACAGAGAGGAGACGTGTGCAGCCATTCACTGTTAGGGCTCTGGGCAGGTGGAGGAGGAGACCCCGCTCCCCCCCAGCTGAATGCCAGGTGTCTGACACCTTACCCCTGACTCCACCCCCCGACTAACAGCATTACTATACATCCCTCTGGTGGAATTTAATTTAATTTAATTTAATTTAAATGTAACAGCTTTGTGTCCCAAATACCACTTAAAACAGTTCACTGCTTACTGCAGTTTCAGGGGGACCTGCAGGTTGTTCATCCATCTACATCGCCCAGCGATAGGCTGGTGGGAGTGTGTAAACAAAGCCCCAGTGCATTTTGGGAAAGTTGTGGAAAGTTATGGACTATTTGCATTGCCTAATGAAAAGACTGAATCAATATTTCATCAGTGGGTCTTTGTTTGTTGCGTGTTTGTCATGCAGGAAGACTCACTATTTTCGCCCCACTTTTATGTGTGTTACGTTTTCCAGAAGTGTAAACGTCACTCTGCTTGTGTGGAGATATAATCACCCTTCACTCTCGATGGGCTTTCACATCCTCCCATGAAACAGAGATACACATAAGATCTGCAGACAATTAGCCGCAAAATAAGGACAGTGGCTCCCTTTTTTGGCATTTCTGTCAATGGGCTTTTGTCCAAGGCTCCATTAAATATTCACCAGCCCCCCCCCTCCCCCCCCCCCCGCAATTGGATGGAGGTATGAGGAATACCTGAATGTACTCCAGTCAAGGTGCTTTTATTGTGGAGCATGAATATTTCAGCAGGGGTAACTGAAGAACAGCATGCCGCGTTGTCAGGCAGCACGTTGCAGGCCAGGGGCCCATCGGGCTTCGCTGGAGGCCCATCTCTTACCCTGGTAACCCAAGGCGGCACTGACAGCGTGGTCACCAGGGGGACACCTGAGTAAGCGGACACTGCACTAGGACCCCAGTGCGTTGGCTTGCTGGGAGGAGGAGGTGAGGTCTGGACATTTTGGCAGAGCACGGCGCACCCCATGGCTGATCGGAGCTGGGATTAAAACCCTACCCCCGCATTTAAATGCCCCACTAGCCGCCATGTTCTGAGACACGGGTACAGGCGAAACGTGCATTGTACCCTCCCCCCCCTCCCCGGATCCCGGTACCACTGCACACCTACGATGCACGGACTCCCGTGTGCTGCCCTGCGCCACTGCTTTGGCAGCTCCACCGACGCCTGCGCCGAACCCGAGGCCCGCGCCGAACCCGAGGCCCCCGGGGATCCCCAGGAGGAGGCCGTTGCCACGCAGCCAGGGTGGCAGGAGCCAGAAGGGCCCCAGGGCCACCAAGCGGAGCCCCTCCTGGCCAATGGTTCTGGCTGTGAGTCCAACGGCCACAGGCGCTTGTTCACTAACAGAGCTGGTAGCTCGGAGCGGACCTCCCGCCAGCACGAGGTGACAGATGGGAGCCCACTCACATGGACTAACTGCCCGCAGATACCTCGGCCCTCCATCATCAGGCAGCATAAGGTGAGTTACACTATGATCAGCGCAGTATGTTACACTATTAGCTGTGCTGTGTATAATACATTAGCTGTCTTAGTTGTGTTCTGCACAGTAAAATAGCCGCTTTAACGGTGTTCTGCACAGGATGTTACACTGTTAGCTGTATTGTGTATAACACATTAGCCATGTTACCTGTGTTCTGCACAGAAAAATAGCTCTGTTAGCTGTGTTGTGTATAATAAATTAACCATGTTAGTTGTGTTCTGCACAATAAAATAACCCCATTAGCTGTGTTCTGCACAGTATGTTACACTGTTCAGCCAAATGGCTACTTCAATATTAGTTTAAATACAGACGCTCCTCTACTCACGAACGAGATACATTCTGAATGGCCGTTCGTAACTTGAAATGTTCGTAAGTCGTTATTCAACATCATTTTAAGGGCATACGCAAGTACTAAGAACTAGGATGCCGGGAGTACGCACTCTACGCTGCTGCGCGGCAGGAGTAGCAGCCAGAAGTCGTACTAGGCGGAACTGGAGCGCAGAAAAAAAAAATGATGTCGCGGACAGGAAATGGGAGCCCAGTGAACACAATTGGAATTAGAGTCCTCTTTGTTCGTATGTCTGAAAGTTGAACGTTCGTCAGTAGAGGAGCGTCTATACTAGAACTCGTGGCCATAGGTGGAAATTAGTGGGAGAACATTTTAAACTGAATTTGACAAAACACTTCTTTACACAGCGTGTCGTTAGAGTATGGAATAGTCTTCCTGCTAGTGTAGTGCAAGCTAAAACCCTGGGTACCTTCAAATCAGAGCTAGATAAGATTTCAACAACTTTGAGCGGTTAGTTAAGTTCTCCCCAAACGAGCTTGATGGGCCGAATGGCCTCCTCTCGTTTGTAAATTTCTTATGTTCTTATGTTAGCTGTGTTGTGTATAATAAATTAGCTGTGTTAGCTGTGTTCTGCACAGTAAGTTACCCTGTTGGCTGTGTTGTGTATAATACATTAGCTGTGTTAGCTGTGTTTAATACCAGAGCTCCCAACGTTCATCAAAGGTTTGGAGTGAGATTACACCTGTTAGGGGCGCACGGTCAGTGCCTACCACCTTCATCGTATCTTGTCTCCACTTTCACCTCGCCTGCTCTCCATGTGCGCATTCATGTAATAATGTGCTTGCAGTGGGATCACATGTAACTTATTTACCCATAAAAAAACTGATTTCTGATTGGCTGGTAGGTGGCTATTAACTCAGGACAGCTATGAACTAGGCGGAAAACTCCACTCCGTATGACTGCGCCCCGCCCATTAATTCCGTATAACGGGACACCACAGTGGGTGTTATCCCTTACTTCTCAGCGTGAGAAACACAAGGTGTGACGAGGCGTGTGAACTGGTTGAAATGCGCGTGTAACGGTCAACACGTGAGACTTGACAGCCCTGTGAATGCATCAAGTACCGTCAGACTCAAAGAGGCTTGACCATTACAGAGAGTCACAGAGTTACGGGCTTAGAGCATGGGAGTCAGTGAAACTGCCTTTACACCATGACCCCCACAGACCATCCAGTTTACCCGGTACTGTCAGGGTTACAAGATGAGCTGGTGAAACTCTCTGATGAACGAGATAATGCTGTTATTCTAAATAACTTATAATTGTGCCATACTGCATCACTGACAGTGCAAGCCAACTGGCCTATTACTATAAGAGAAGAACAGAAGCAGACCAACAGAGCAGCGCTATCGAGTGGCCAACAGCCTCTGGGAATTGGTAGGTGTCTGGGGTTAGGGGGCGAGGCAGTGGGGTGAGAAAGCGGATGAAGGTTTTACAGCAGAGGGAAAGTACCGGACGTAGTGCCCCCTTAAAAGCGCGGGGGGGGAGGCTGTTGGCATGGTTGCCCCCTGCTCGGACTCCATGTCAGCTCCTCACTCAGCATCTACCCCTGCAGACTCTGACACGTCGGCCCCATCGCTTCAGCTGAAGAGCAGCTTTGACTCATTTCTGTGGCACCTGCAGTGTCTCACTGTCCCCGATTTAAACCGTGTTTGTCTTCGACATGCATTGGCAGCTGAGCCCAAGCCCCCGGCCGCCTTAGGAAAGCAGAAGCTGTGGTTTGTTACCACCAACGGCCGCCAGCTGTGAGGCCCCGCCCAGGGGCTCCTTCTGCTTGGGGGCACACGTGTGCGTTTGAGCTCACAGCACACCCACCACTAGCTTTGAGACCCCGCCCAGGGGCTCCTTCTGCTTGGGGGCACACGTGTGCGTTTCGGCTCACAGCACACCCACTGCCAGCTTCTAAGCTGAAAGCTAGTTAACTAGTTAAGAAAAGATACATGCTGCTATTGCAGTAACAAGGCAGAATATAAAGTGGCTGTTGCGATGTCTGTAATTCGTATAAGAGGTATAAGAAATATTAAATATCAATAGCACTGATGCCTATTAAGTTGGTGTTCAATTTAATTCAGTTTAATTTACTTTTATATAGCACCTTTCACAACACAGATGCCCCAAAGCACCTGATAAGAGTGTGTGGTGGCGGGTGTGCAGTTAGTTCCTGTCAGGTGTGACTGCCTTAGTGTCACATTCTGCCTTGATAACAACTTGGATACTTTGAAAACATCCCACCACTGAAACAGTCCTTTGAAGTGTGTTAATGGTGCTCATAGTTATTGCCAGACATATTCATAGTGGGGGGGGGTCACATTGTACACTTAGGCCAGGGAGACGCCGGCCGGGTGGTGTGTGCATCGCGGCTGCAGAACATGCCGATTACCATTGCAGGCCCATGTTAACAGATCAGCCACACTGCCTGCGTGAGACGCACGGCTCAGGCACAGGGCACGTCTCACGGCAGCAGCGCCTCCTCTGGAGAGTTGCAGTGGCGCCTATTTGTCACGCACGCGGTAAGCGGTTCTCAGTAAAAATAGACAGTTAAAAGATCTGCTGATAGTCATGAGCCCACTGCAGGTTATAATTATTTTAGATAGGGTGGAGCACAGTAGGTGCGCTCTCCCATTTTCCCTCTCCCTTTCTCCCTCTCCCTTTGTCTCTCCCTCTCCCTTTCTGTCTCTCTCTCTCTGAATGAGGGTAAACAAAAAGCACAAAATGTACAGGAATTACTGTACATTATTATTATTATTGTTATTGTTATTATTATTATTATTATTATTGTTATTATTATTATTATTATTATTATTGCGGTGTGGACAAATGCCTAGATCCAAGCCTCAGTAGTAATGTGGGTGATGTGGACAAACATGGGATCCATGGCAGCAGCTGTAACACAACTGGTGTGGACAAACGCGTGGGTCTGAGCCACAGAAGTAACACGGGTGGTGTGGACAGACGCGTGGGTCTGAGCCAATGAAGTAACGCGGGTGGTGTGGACAGACGCGTGGGTCTGAGCCACAGAAGTAACGCGGGTGGTGTGGACAGACGCGTGGGTCTGAGCCACAGAAGTAACGCGGGTGGTGTGGACAGACGCGTGGGTCTGAGCCACAGAAGTAACACGGGTGGTGTGCCCTGTTCCCTAGCCTAAAGGCACCGATAGACTTTGCTAAATTAGGAAAGTGTTTATTTAATATTTATGTGTGCCCGCCAGGGGCCCCCAAATCTCAGGGGCCCCAAACAAACGCATGGTTTGTGTAGTGGTACACACACACCCCAAATCTCAGGGGCCCCACGCAAATGCATGGTTTGTGTAGTGGTACACACACACCCCAAATCTCAGGGGCCCCACGCAAATGCATGGTTTGTGTCGTGGTACACACACACCACTGCTGGACATTACGTGCCTCATTTCTGCTCTCCTCATGGTCGTCTCTGATCAGGACTCGCCGTGCCAGGTGGACGCCACCGATGGGCTGTGCCACACGGGGCTGGGGGATGAAGAGGAGCCGCCCTCAGGTACGGAATGCAGCGTGTGATCTCCCGGACGCCCTGGCGACGCTCAGTCAGCTTACCCAGCTCAGCCATGTGATAAATGTCTTTGTGAGACATTAATGTCTTTGTGAGACATCGTCCCTCAAATATAATAATGAAAACCTGTCATCCACATGCAGAGGAACAATCCATGAATCCACAAAGAAAAGGCAAATATTAAGGAGCAAAATGTAAGGATTCTCGTTGACTATTTGATCAAACCATTGAAATAAACCAAAAACGGCTTTGGAGAGGTGAATAAAGCTGCAGCCTCACAGTTCACCGCTGCCTGTGGCCATCGAGCTCTGTCTTTAATGTCACTCCCCCCGACTCAGGCCCTGCTTCTCAGCACCTTCCACCGCGGAGAACCTGTTCCTTCCCCATAGACACCCCCCCCAAAATGTCCACCTGACCTGCCAAGCCCCTGTCACATTCTGCGTTCTCTACCGTCTCCATTTCAGAGTCGGGGTCTAAAACACCATAAAGGTGTCCAGTGGAGGGCGCTCTGGAACACGGAGCTATGATGTGGGTTTCCCCTGGGGGGTGGCCCCTCTGCTGTGTCCTACGCTGCCTGGGATAGACAGCAACTCCCCCAGGACAAAGTCACTGGGAGACGCATGATCCTCAGACTTAGAGCAGCACTCAGTAGGTTAATCACAGGACTTAACGGCACCTTGGTAACATTCATGTGCACCAGCACTGAATGCACTGGTCTCCAATTTAATATTTTATTCATTTAGCAAGTGATTTTATCCAACATGATTTCAGAAAGAAGGGGCAGACAGTTCCTGTATAAACAAATATACTGTTGCTGTTAAGAATTTGGGGGGTGAGGGGGGGACTGGGCAAGGCGCACGAGGTGGGGGTATTTTAGGGGTCAGTGAGGGGGAGTAAGGGAGGCAATGGGCCTGGGCCCCTAGGGGGGG
>JAODKC010000064.1:32654475-32668994 GCA_026777985.1 Mormyrops attenuatus
GAGGGGCAGTGAGGGGGTGAGGGAGGGACTGGGCATGGCGCACAAGGTGGGGGTATTTTAGGGGTCAGTGAGGGGGGTGAGGGAGGGACTGGGCATGGCGCACGAGGTGGGGGTATTTTAGGGGTCAGTGGGGTGGGTGAGTATGCAGGAAAACATAGAATGATGCAGGAAATTTAGAATTACAATCACGTATAATCACAATAATGACCATTTCATTAATAATGCCGTAATGGCAGTAGCACTGTGCGCATGGTGTTTTGATGTTGCGTCCCTGACAGTATGCATCCTTATAGACCATAATCATTTACACAATCATGACTCCCCGCGTCCCTCCCCCCGGGCGGCCCCGCTTATAGGCACCTTCCGCCTCTGCTGCCGGTCACTGTCGCCGCTGAGCGCCGAGCTGGCAGCCTGCTGACCGGGGGGGGCAGCCGCTTTGCGGACCATCAGGTACGGCTTGGCGTTCGCTTATACTCACTGCCTGCTGCATTTAACCATGTTTCACTTTTTATCATGTTTACTCTATTTTCCTTTTAAAAGTTGATGGTTGACAGTTTTGTGTTGATAAGCGCGTAAGACTTAAGCTTAAACACCACACGTGTGTTTGTCCTACTTATTTAACTCAGCGATGAAACATGAAGGGATCAGACTAAAACACATGGCTCAATGCGACTGATCAGCTTAGATCCGTCTTCTGCCGTTTATGTCGAATGAAATTAACTTTAATCGCATTTTTTAGAATCGTCTTTTGTAATGTTTAGTGAAAATAAAACGTTTGGGGGAGTTAAAGCCGCGTTTGTCGTGTGATATTACTCACGTCAAACGGACTTTCCCCGAAAGTTGAGGCACCTCCGTGCGTTTCTGTATTCAAAAACATAAAGGTTTTCATTACTTAAAATGCAGTTTTAGTGTTTAATAACTCGATGATGTTTAACGAATACGAAGCCAATGTCTAATTTGAAATGCAAACATATCCACACTAACATATTAAAGACCAGAGGTGGAAAGTTCCGGTCCAGAAAGTACAAATCCAAACCAAGGTTTTGTTTCATCCTACCAGTTGAGTACGACTGTATGTGAAGGTGACTCTTCAGTTGGTTTGGATTTATGCTTTTTGGACCTAAACTTTCCACCTCTGTAAAAAGACACACACAAGTTATATGTGCTTTAATTTTAATCAAAGAAAATTAGTAAAGCGGTTTAGTAAAGATCCCTTCCTGGTGTTTGCGGCCCAGTGATGGGGGACTGGAATTGCGTTTTATTTCATGAAACTGTCACAGTGATGGGAAGGGTCCCCTATCCTGTCTGGGTGACATGCTTTCCTGGTGACTTGAGGAGCCTGCAGTCATGTTTGATCTGATTGTCTGGGGGGGTTGGGGCACCATTACGACCTGTTAGAGGCTCCTTCAGCCTGGTTTGATGATTCTAACTAGGTTCTTGGGTGGGGTGTGTGTGTGTCTGTGTGTGTCTGTCAGTGTGTGTGTTTGTGTGTGACCGCCTCCCCAGGGACTATCTGACTGACTAATCGTGTTGTGCAAATTTTCCAAAATTTAGATTTAGTTTGCAAAATTCCCCTCAAAGTCCAAAACGGAAGAAATGAGACGTGAGAAAAATAGAGAAACTTTCAGCGTGGATATACTATCATGAATTTTCATGCTCCTAATATCATTTGGATGAATTTCATGGCCCTGATGGTCGATTGAGGATTTGGGCTTCAGCATCTGCGACCTGGGGCCAGTATACTGGGCTGTTTGCCTGCGTAGATGCACAGCTCATATCAAGATGAACCTGGATGTGTTTCTGTCACTGGCGGTGTGAGTCACATGACTTCCTGTGTGTCAAATACTTCATTGCAGATCTTTGTCAAAACAGTTTGTCAGTTTTTTTTTCTCTAACGTCTCTGCATAACCAGGCATGCTGTAAAGTTAGGGACAAGTGTTTATCACTACCAACTTGGTGGAAATTGTTTGGAACAATATATTCATCCATAGGACCGGGGAGGGACATATAGTGTTAGCTTGGTGACACTGAGAGGCCCAGGGCACAAGTTCCTGTGGACAACCTCAACATCCATGCCTTCACTTCCTCCAAACATTTTATCTTCATAGGTATCGATGCCACAAACTGCCTGTCTACCCTTACGCTGCTGCAAACCTCACTGTCCTTCTACCGTCTCTCCCGACATTCACAGCCGGCTTTCTGCATAGGCTATGCTAGGCTGTAGTCCAGCGGCCCCACAGACACTGGGGGCCCCGTCCTGCCTTGCCATAAATGGAAAGGTTGGTTAAATGGGCCTCACCTCAGTGTCCATGCTGCTGTCAGCCTACGGGGGGGCAGGTAAGGTAATCCAACTGTGCCAGCATTGATCAGCCAAAGCATTCAAACGGAGGTTTAACAGGGACTACTGACTGAAGGAGCCGGTTCATCCTTGGCAGCTGGGGGGAGCCGGGGGTCTGGCAAGAGGAGAAAACCTTCTGTGATCTTTGTTTGGGAGAAAAGGCCAGTGGGGCTCCAGGGACAACATGCTCTACACTGGTGCCGCCCAGAGGTACCGTAATAGATATTACAGACAAGGCTTTATTTCTTAAATCATGCACCTTAAACTTCTGTTCTCTTCTCCGAGATCAGTGGACACCTGTGATTTGCTGTCTTGGGTGATTAGCTGCATAATAGTGGTGGTTTTTGTTCTCTTCCTTTGTTTGTGCTGCTAAACGCAGTGGATGTTCGTAATCACCTTCAGCACTGCATATCGGGCAGAGGTAATGGAGTGCAGATTTCAGGAAAAGGGCTGAGAGATGTAACTCAGCAGAACCCACCTTTCACACCATGGGGTGAAATGTCTGTCCTAATCTGGACTGTTTCTGCTGTGCAGTTGTGTGTGTGTGTGTGTGTGTGTGTGTCTGTAATTATTACGTTGTGGAGACCAGATTTCCCCACAATACAACAAAAACCTGTAAAGGTTTACCTTGTGGGGACAATTTTTCAGTCCTCACAAGGATAACTTCAGCTTTTCAAAAATCTGTGAATGCAATCAAAAAACTAAAAATGCTGTCATAGTTGGGATTAGGGTTTTGACCATAGAAATGAATGGTCGGTCCTCACAAAGACATAAGTACACGTGTGTGTGTGTGTGGGGGGGAGGGGGGCACTTGCCTTGTTTCCACCAAACATGGTGCCAGAGCTGGTGCTGGACTGGTTCCCAATCCGGAACTGGTTACATGGTCTCCACCAAAAAAAACTGGCCCTGGACCAGAATAAATGGCTCCAGCACGGCACCACAGAAAAACTGGGCTGAGAATTTGGAACCATAGCACCAGCTACTGTGTCCACACCTTCCCCAGAAAATCCAGTCCAGTTTAGTCTAATATCACCGGTGCCGGCAGTGAAAGAACTTGCCATCTTTTTAGCGGAATATCATTACATCATTTTTTGTCTTCTGTGGAAAATGAAAAATCTGCTGGCCAGATTTAATAATAAAGTATAAATATGTTGCGGGTCAAATAAAAAAAATATTGTGACACTTCAGTGATGGAGAGATCATGAGGCGGACTGCAAAGTTCAGTTTTTAGCAGACTTTTCTTGCGTAATCCTTAAAACGACGGCCGGAAATAAACTCGCACACACACACAGCCGGGAGAGAAATATGGCCTTTAAGGAGACAAAAGTGGAGACAGGCAATAGAGACAGAGTGCGAGGTGTCATACGCTGCAAACTTTTTTTCCGGTTCCGCAACTTATGAAACCTTATAATCTGAAACGGATCAAAATAAATCTAAAAAACTGAGTGCATATGAACCTTCACCTTTCTCACTTCCGCCTGCGTTCATTTTTCAAAACGGGCTCCGTGTTGGTGGGAACGAGGTAAGTGTGTGTGGGACTGTGTGTGTGTGAGTGGTGGGTGACATTAGTGGCAGTGACAGGAAGGCCACCTTTTGCTTAGTGTGAACGGCTCAGTCTTCATGCCTGGATGATATATTCGCAGTAATGAACGCTTGAGGCACAGTAAGAGCCTGAAAACATGACAGATACTGGGATACCTGAAGGAGCCATTTGATAAATGATGAAAACAATGGCTACTTCCTACATGTCCACTGCTCAGCGCCAGACCAAGCTGTACGGGGTGGCTGTAAATGTTGCTTTAAGACATTTGTGAGCCTTTCTTCATGCGTCAGGCCACGCTGGCTGTGGCGTGAGGTAATGCTGACATGACCATCCTCACGCACGTTCATCTTGCACGTTACCGTTACTTTTCTGCAGGGGTGGGTAGAAAAGCCAAAAACTTTACTCAAGTAATAGTAGTGCTACTGTAAAAAAAAAAAAAAAAACTCAAATATAAATAAAAGTATTCATCGAAATACTACCCACACAAGAGCAACGAAATGAGTTACTAGTTACATTGGGCCAACTGAAGTGTCCAAACCAGGGGTACTCCATTATTTTTCCTCGAGGTCCAAATTTTAACGGCCATACAAAGCAAAGGCGGGGGGGGGGGAGGAGGCGATTGATCACACAATCCGGGATCCACCGCTGCAGTACTCCTGGCCTAAACTAACAACAGTGACCCAGCCCAGTGCTGAATAAATAAAATAATATAGAAAACAATACCTAAAAATAGAATATGTAACAGAATACAAATAATAGAGTATTTTTCTCCAAACTGAGGCAAACACGTTCCAAGCTGTCATCTACGTGTGTGTGTGAAATTTCTGGAAAAGATGGTGTTAAGTCAGATTGTGCTGGATGGCATAAGACGTGTGATTTTTGGCTGTTTTCCCAGGAGGACAGTCAGAAGATGTTTTTCGCTGCAGGGGTATGAAAATATCCACAAACATAATTGCAGCTTTCCATGGATTTTAAGTTGAGATTCTTAATGGGGAAATGTCAGCTGTTTGCAGACACGTGTGTGAATTAACACTAGATGGAACCTTGCGACCAGGGATGCTTTTCAGTGTTTCTCTACATGCATTCTTGACTCTGCTTGTGTTCTTGTGTACCCATTTTACGTTATCTTCCGTTGCCAATGACCAGTTCCACTGCTAAGTATAGAGGATGATAAAAATCCCTAGATGTCGTTCTTGCCCCGTCCCAAATTCCAAAGATGCATCAGTAGATGCAATCCCATGATTCATTGCACCCCATGTTCGTTCTTGGGAGGCAAGTTAGCAAGACCACTTTTGTCAAGACCACGAGTACAATCTTTGCATTCTTGGTATTGAGAAACACCGTCTGTCTCATTCGTTTCTCCCGCCATCTTTGAGAGGGCATGACTGCCGGCATTTGGTGAGATGGGCCTGTCAGTATGTTATAGTGGTAACAGATCTCAGCGTGAGGGGCAAGCAGTTTGCCACAGAGCTAAAACCCCAGAGCCGTGGCCCATGTGCGCCGTAATAACTGGCCCGCTGCCGCGCAGGGCACGTTCTGCTCACCTACAGGGCGGCTGATTGGACAGGAAGGCCGCTGCTTGGTGCCAATGGGTTTGCCCACTTCCTGGAGCCAGGCAGGCAAAGCGGGACCCATCTGACAGCGCGCCTGAGGCCCTGTGACCTGTGAGTGCCGTGTGCACTGTCTGAATTTTCCATTTCCTGTGTGTAACAGGAAGTCACACTGACAGATGCTCCTGGGGGATGGGGGAGGGGGAGTGCAGAGAGGTGTGGGGCACATGCCATGCTGGGCAGAACGCAGCTGCCTCGCTGCCAACCGAGGCCTAAGCCGACAGCTCAGCTCTTGCGTACCTTCTAGAAGTCAAAAGGATTGTTTTTAGTTTTTTTTATAATGACAAAAAAGTTTATTTCCATGTGCTTCGGCACCATAAATAATGATTATACTGCAAATAATGCATTTTTTGTCACTCAAAGCGAATTTTACGCTGTTTGGCTGGTTTGCTGTGCGTCATTACTTGTCTGGGGTGAAATGATGTGTGACGACCTCTGATGGAGACACAGAATCACTGCATTGCTTCAGTATCATCATAACAGATCCGGGCATCAGCAATCCGGACCGCGATCCTCTGGCATCCCTTCAGCGTATCAGTGAGGGTTTCTATTTACGTGCGAGATGGACAGAAATGAAGGAGAAACGCGCAGATGGGCGCGGTGAAGACGCAGATCGTGTATGAACCGGCTGCTCAACGCTCAGGCAGGATGTGAGCGTCTGCGGTGAATAAAACAGAGCTCTTCCTGCACAGCGGTTAACCAAACATGTCACAGTGACCGTGCTCTTAACGACTACAAGCAGTGAGAGTGATGCGATCTGCCTGGGCGTTAGATAACACACCTGTGGCCAGGTTATTTAGGGATCAAGCAGGAAGGAGGCTGATTCAGCCTTAAAAACGCTTCTTGGAACACACACTGGCTGTGTTTGTTGTCATTATTGTAATATGTCGTGCTTGGTGGGAAAATGGCTTTTTGAGCAGTTTACATTCTTTGGTTATTTTCTGCTACTTTTTTAATGGCAGAAGGTCAATTGGTGTCTCAGTCTAATGTGTGTTTGTGTGTGTACAGCTGGTGATGGACTGGCGTCCCATCCTGAGTGTGTTTTTGGGACAGGCTCTGGATGTATAGACACGTGACCCACAGCTGATTACCTTCTCATTGGTAGCTGGGCCGCCTCTGATGTGGAGTGTTCCTGCTGTGTCCTCAGATCGGTGCCAGGAGCAGACCGCACTGCCTAGGGCACACAGTATTATGGCCGAGCCAGACTACATGGACGACGACTGTGACGACCTCATCAAACCCAAGAAGCTGGTGAACCCGGTAAAGACCTCCCGGAACCATCAGGATGTCCACAGGGAGCTGCTGATGAACCAGAAGAGGTGCGGCCCCCGTCAGCTGCTCTGAGCTTCCTGACTATGCTGTTGGCTCTCTCGTGAACTTCAGCGAAGGTTCACACTTAAGCATGCTGATCTGTAAGCTGGAAGCTGCTTCTCATCTCAGTGCTTAGCGTGGAATTCCCTGCTGTGTAAAGTAGTGGTGAGTTACTTTAGGTCGACGTGACAAAACGCTAATGCAGGTATTTACATAGATGCTTTTTAAGCTTCTTGTTTCTTGTTTAAAATGTCATAATGGCACAACTAATCAGAGCTCAGAGCTCAGTGGGTGTAACACCTTAGACCAATAGAACCAATAGAAGCTTAGAGTTCCATGAGTGTTGAGCCCCTGTAATGTAAGGGATGAGGAATGAGTTGGGCACGGGATTGTGTGCTGATCATGTACAGGTCGCGCTGTTTCACTGCCCATCCCCAAGAAATGCAGCCAGCAGCCTGTGTCCCCCCCTTCCCCCCCACAGGTGTCACACGCAAAGCCTGTGACCATAGCGTCACATCAGCGGTATGGGGGGCAGATGGTCTTTGCGTGACACTGACTCTCCAACTGAACGGCATTCGAACTGTTGGAGAATGTGTCTTCCATCTTCCTCCGTGCCGCCCCTAGCTTTGGTCATGTGACCGATTAAATGGACCAGCCAGCTGGTCCCGCTCACACCACCTCGGCGCTGGGAGTACTGGTCCGATTCGCCGTGCCTGTCTGCAGAGATAAGAGCCCTCACTCATGGCTTTGGGCTGTGTGAGCTCTGCTCCTGCCTGCAGGGGATTAGCAGGACCAGAGATGGGGGGCGGGGAGCAGATTTCACAGTTGTATGGGGGCCACTCACGTCATGGCAGGTAACAGCGTACAGAGAGGTGTGGGGGCCGCCAGATGCGGGGCTCTGGCGCGGGCACTCTCGCACAGACTCCTACAGTTGGAGCCGGTCAGGGACGCTTACAGGATGCCCTGTATTACCCCCCCCCCCACCCAACAGGGGCCTTGATCCTCAGAACAAACCGGAGCTGCAGAAGGTTCTGGAAAAGAGGAAGCGTGACCAGGCTGTCAGGCAGCAAAAGGAGGAGGAGGAGGCACACAGGAAGCAGTCGGACCTGGAGGTGGAGCTGCAGAAGCGGCAGCAGAGGCTGGAGCAGGTGTGGCTGATGGTGGGGGCTGCATGGGTGGGGCAGGGAGCCGGGGGAGGGGCGGGGTCACAGGGTAGTGACTGTATGTCTGACCTTCAGATGGAGCTGCAGCAGCAGAAGGATGAAGAGGAGCAGGAAAACGCCCCCGAATTCATCAAGATGAAGGGCAACCTGAGGAGGACAAGACAGGAGGCGGGGCCTTAGGAGGCGGGGCCTCAGGAGGCGGGCTGCTAGGGGCCCCTGCTGCCATGGCGGTGGGGAGGCAGTGGACTTCATGTAAATGGGGGCCTGTCACATCAGTGTTCATATCCAACCCCCCCCCCACCCACAGAAGCTGACCTGCTGCTGTCACAGCGCCACCTGGAGGAGAGACGTGGTTGATGTGATGTGTGTTGGCAGGATCTCGGGCTCTTGCTGCACGCCTCAGGGCCGCATAGACGTATGTAAAGCCAAAGCTGTGACGTGAGACTCCTGGTTGCTTTCTGAATGATCATACTTTTCGGACTTTCTCCGCTGGACTCACGGAGTCGTGCGGTAGTGCGATCCTCCCCAGCTACGCGTCATTCTGGGTCATAGAGACCAAAACAGCCATTTTCTTGTTCCTGTATGGGAGTGAACATGATATTTACGGGGCATCATGAATAAACGCATGTGTTTGTCTGCTGTAACTGTATGAGGAATGAAATCTCCACAGGCCACAACTACCTGGCTCTTTCGTCTCTTCCAGCTGAATTCTTTACCGTTATCTTTTATAAATTCTGCTGTGAGGCCTGCCACACCTTAACACTGAAATGAGACTCCAGGAAGTGCAGTATCATGTATGGCCAGGAGATGGCACCATATCACAAATGACCAGTTTGGAAATTTCATAGCAAGCTGATATCAGCAGGATGTAAAGGTCTTGTTAAAATCCTGTAGCTTTGGTTTGTTTTCTTGATGGCTGAAGGAAATAAAGTTTTGAAAATGTGTCACGCGACTCTTATTTATGGAAATGGACCAATGCAGGGGCAGCATGTGGCTCAGTGGATTAAGCCTCTGCGCCTGTGATCGGGAGCCCAGCCTTGGTAGATCGGTCACATGTCCATGGTCGAGCCCGGCCCCGGTGGGTCGGTCACATGTCTGTGGTCGAGCCCGGCCCCGGCGGGTCAGTCACATGTCCGTGGTCAAGCCCGGCCCCAGTGGATCGGTCACGTGTCCGTGGTCGAGCCCAGCCTTGGTAGATCAGTCACATGTCCGCGGTCAAGCCCCGCCCCGGCAGATCGGTCACATGTCCGTGGTCGAGCCCGGCCCCGGCGGGTCCGTCACATGTCCGTGGTCGAGCCCAGCCTTGGTAGATCAGTCACATGTCCGCGGTCAAGCCCTGCCCCGGTAGATCAGTCACATGTCTGTGGTCAAGCCCCGCCCCGGCGCATCGGTCACATGTCCGCGGTCGAGCCCGGCCCCGGAAGATCGGTCACATGTCCGCTGTCGAGCCCGGCCTTGGTAGATCGGTCACATGTCCGCGGTCGAGCCCGGCCTTGGTAGATCGGTCACATGTCCGTGGTCGAGCCCCGCCCTGGCAGATCGGTCACATGTCCGTGGGCCCGTAAACAAGGCCTCATCCCCATCTTACTGGGCAGCACCAGTTGGCTGACCCTTCCCTTTGACTCCAAGCTTGCTGCATGTGTGTCTCATGGAGAGACAGATGGGGTAAAGACAATATATTCACAGGGATTAATAAAGTGTCTCCTTTCTTTTCTATATGAGAAATGATCACCCTTCAGCTATATTCCGGCAGGCACATGATCCACTGTAGTACTTTTACTGCACAACTAGATCCGATTTGGTAAAACCTGCAAGAAAGTCCTGTGGTGATGAATGCATGTTTACATTTGCATGTGGGATATCAGGCTGCTTCTTTCTGTCTTTCTATTGTTTGAGAAATAATGGGGTTGGTGATGGTGAAATGAGCAGCTTTGGTCCTTGCATCAATGCACCATTGTGCTCTTAGACACAATCCTCCTGATAGCCTCTGCAGTGCACTGAGATAGAGCTCATCCAGACATTTCTTTTATTTAACACTCATTTTATCTATCCATACTTAGCCACATCTCCTCTTCCAGCCATTTCTTTTATCTATTTCATGTCCCCCCCATACATTCGTCCCTCTGCGGCTCATAGTCGTATGTCAGCTTTGATGTTTTGCAGGCGCCTTTGTCTTGTTTCCTGCTGTCTGGTCCTGTTACATGTTCCTGTGTAGCGATGCTGAAAAGGCACATAAAGCATTATGAGTCTCTGACCGTCTGACCGTTCTGAGAGACAAACACATGGAGCTTGTTGTTTAAACATCATCAGATATGGCAGAGCTGATAACGTACCTTTGAGAGACAGACACCTTTATTTCCGCCTGTCTGACATCTCGCTGTGTTTCAGCTTGCGCCCCCCTCGCCCCGCCACCCCAACATATCCCATGCTGCCAGTCGGCATAACGTCAGGTGGGGAAAGCAGCCCCCCCAAATCTGAGCAGCTAATTCGTCTTTGTGTCCCAGAGTCCCCATGTGGCCACATTTAGTCCTGCAAGTATGTTGTGGGATGGTGGGGGTGGGCGGGGTCAGACGGGCAGGTGCAGCTGCTCCATGCTGCAGCCTGGGGAGTGCGGATAGCCCCCCAGCCATAGAAGTGTGGGTTTTCGGATGGCAATGGATCCCCCCTCCCCCCCCATGTGGGGAGCTTGTTTTGGCATGATGGATGGCGGGTCGGTTCCAAAGCCGATTTCTGTGCACACATTGCAAGCTGTTGCACACAAGCCTGTTTAATGCTGTGCATGTCTGCTGTTTCTGATGGTCCCCTCTCTTTTTGTATTTACCCTCCCCCTTTCCCGTGAGTATCCATCCTTCCTCTTTCTGTGAGTATTTATCCCTAGTATTTATCCATCTCCTGTATTCTTTGAGCATCCATCCCCCTTTCCTGTGAGTATCCATCCTTCCTCTTTCTGTGAGTATTTATCCCCAGTATTTATTGATTCCTGTACTTCTGTGAGTATCCATCCCCGGTATTCTGTGAGTAGCCATCCCCCCTTTCTGTGAGTATCTACCTCCTGTCTTTCTGAGAGTATTCACCGCCCATCTTTCTGTGAGTATCCATCCCCAGTATTTCTGTGAGTATCCACCTCCTGTCGTTCTGAGAGTACCCATCCCCGGTATTTCTGTGAGTACCAATCCCCAATCCTTCTGTGAGTACCCATTCCCGATATTTCTGTGAGTACCAATCCCTCATCCTTCTGTGAATACCCATCCCCGGTATTTCTGTGAGTTCCAATCCCCCATCCTTCTGTGAGTACTCATCCCCTTTATTCTGTGAGTACACATCCCCCTTTCAGACCTCGCCTTGTGCACCTTTGGGAATGCAGCGCAAACTCACAGAGTGTCAAAATGCCAGTTAGTGTGTGCAGAAGTGTGTTTGCTGACATGCTGGCATGTGAATGTATTTTCAGCCTGCCTCCTTCACGCTCTCCCTCTCTGCCTCTCTCTCTCTCTCTCTCTCTCCCTCCCTCACTTGCTCTCCTCACCACATCCCTCGCACACTTCCCTCTTCCTCGTGTCATGTGGATTCCTGCGACCTCGGCTCTATAGCCCGTGCTCACTTCATTCCATTAGAGTCTCCGTCTGCAGAGCCGGCTGACGCGTGCAGAAGACAGGGACGCCATGGCCGTGCAGCTGGTTCCAGACTCGGCTGTCTGTCTCCTTATGGTGAGTACCCCCCCACACACCCCCCCGGAAGGTGCTGGTCCGTCTGGAAGCTGATCGATCGATTGGCTCGCATGGGAGCCAGGATTAATCTGTGTCTCAGAGCTCCCGATGTGCTACCGATTCCTCGGGGTCCTGCATGGGGCCACGCATGACCCGAGGCACCTAATGTTAAAGAGACAGTCGCTATCTTTGTTTTCCTGCATCTGGGCCATGCATGCTGAGTGTGCCGGTAACGCCCGGGGGAGGTGTCTAGGGTCTTTGAGGTTTGTACTGTCTTAGTTGAGGTGTGTCGTATCTGAGGCGTGCACTATGGGAGATTTCTGATTAGCTGTGAGGTACACAATTCCCTCGTACAGTCACTCAGCTGTGGGCATGCTGCTCCGTGGTGCTCCACCCTGGGAGCTTGATTTGGTTGTCGGGGGGGGGGGGGGTCACGGGCATGTGTCACCATGGCAATGGGAAGTGCCGCGACCAGCCCTGTATCTGGGACAAACGGAGGCCAGAGCAGCTAACATCCTCCTGCAGCACCTCCTCCTCCTCCTCCTCCACTTCCCATGTGCCTTCAAGCTAATGAAAAATGAATAAAGTGAAGCTCGGTCTTCTCATTGGCTGGCTGGGGTTGGGCGGGACCCCAAATAGTTCACCTGGCAACAGAATCAGCATACACAGGAGGAGAGGCAGAAGCAGGAGGGGAGGCGAGGTCCCTCAGGGACAGCTGGGTGGGAGGGCTACTCCCCCCCCGCGGGGGTGCTGGGAAGCTCCCCATCTTTTCTTTCTGCAAGCCTTCCTATCTTTTATATTTTCTTTCTGATGTTTTCTCCAAGGTGTTCACATGGCACCTGGTAACAGATAGACAGGCGTCTTTGTTAGCTACACACAGCGGGTTTGACCTGAAATATCAGTTTGTTTAGGCTTCAAGGGATATTTTCTGTTGCTGTCAGTAATATTTCACTGAGCTGAACCGTTCTTAAAAGGTAACTCATCGCTTACATATAAACACAAATAGTAGGAATAACAATTTCAGGAATAAATATTGCTAAAGGCATCAGTGCCTGCTAATAATTACCATCCAAGTTAATGCCTTCATTACAGCAATGCAAACAGCATATGAAGCGGGGGGCGTGACGGTCTCTGTCACAGCACTGATTGGGTGGTGGCTGATCGACTGGGCTGTTTCTCTGGGGATAGAATTTAGTGGTTAATTGTCATTGTTGACACACCACAACGAAATGTGTCCTCTGCATTTAACCCATATGTGACATAGCAGGGGGCAGCTAGTTCAGCACCTGGGGATTAGTGCTTGTGGACCATACCTTGCTCAGGCTACCTCAGTGGTGCCTTGCTGGTCGGGGATTCGAACCTGCAATCTTTCAGCTACAAACATGCATCCCTAACCATTAAGCCACCACTGGCCATTGTGAGCTGTACTTTTGTGTGCATCAGTGAATCCATTGAGAAAGAGGTTTGTGGGTCGCTCTGTTGCCAGTGTGGGATGTTCTTGCATTGCTCTGAGCTCCCGGAGCAGCGAGTGCCTCCACCATTTCAGCCATGAGTGTCCGCTGCTCATATCTGCAGTTCCATGCTGACCTTTTCCTGGAGAAGCTCTTCTGTTTATGGCCCATAGATGAAACATTTCTGGTCCAAATAGTGTTTTTTGGGAGGTAAGGAGCCTGTGTTTCTGCATGTCCTGGGGTGTTATTATTTATGGGAGATGGGGACACTGTAGAAAAGCTCTGGCCAGTCACACAATGACATTAGTTGACCCTTTTAACGTGTCCACATCCATCTGTGACAGGCCACCCGACAACGGGAGACTCTACAAGAGCCGCCCCAGGCAGCATGCTGTTACCAGGAAGGCTTAATCGCCATGGTTACCACATCACCTCTCCCCACTTGCTTGGGGCCGCCGGCACCCGTTCCGATTGACACGCGCTGCGAATCCTGTCTTCAGCATCTTTCATCCCGTCAAATTAATTTCCTGTCCCTCAGGGATGCAGTCAGAATATTGGGAGAGGGAGGCTGGCCGAAAGCGCTTCAGGATAGAACGCATGTGAGGAATCAAAGAACCCAGCAGTTAAGCTCTGGGTGACGAAGGAGGGCGAAAGCATGAATGGG
The DNA here is from genome assembly GCA_026777985.1 of Mormyrops attenuatus. Taxonomy (NCBI): domain Eukaryota; kingdom Metazoa; phylum Chordata; class Actinopteri; order Osteoglossiformes; family Mormyridae; genus Mormyrops; species Mormyrops attenuatus. The sequence goes on from JAODKC010000064.1 coordinate 32,668,260, forward strand.
AGAGAAAGAGAGAGAGAGAGAGAGAGAGACCTCCCCCCGCCCACCCAGGCCAGGATAGTAATTCATTCTCCAGGGGAGGTTATGATGACATCATGGCTGGTGTGTTCGGAGGTGACCTCTAAGCAGACCTGATGCCGGTCTGCCAGGGCACCACTCTGCCCGCTTATCTGGGATTACCAAAGGGCTCTCGGGAACCAAGGGCACTGGGGTGAAATCCTCAAAAACCGCAGCACAAAGCAAGAGGTTCAGGTCTGTAACTCTGCATGGCTTCTGTAAAGAATGTTCCAGGTTTTCCTGCATTGACACCACGAGAGTGTTTTTTTGCCGCTGGCATTTCCTGGCCAGGTGCTGGTGACGACACTTCTCCATGTGGTTCCAAGCGGCTCCTGCGATCTCCGCGATACACTCCATTCAGGAGATCCTGCTTGGCCCGGACCTCTACTCTTCTATGGTCAGAGGCTGCTGGGGTGACGGGGAGCAGATGGCTGGAGGGTCATAGCCCATGTTCCTCCGTACACCTCGGCACTTTCTACAGTGCCACTGATGCCCCTACTTTGTTTTATCCTCCTCACATCATTTATGATCTCACAGACATTCGGGTTTCTGTTATGGTTACGAGTCTCATCTGGCCCATGTCTGTGATGTTTTATCACAAAATTAGCCTGGGGGGGGGGGGGGGGGTGTGAAAAAATTGGGCCCAGAGGCCACCAATAAAAATTGCATGATTTAATGTTT
>JAODKC010000064.1:32690490-32722398 GCA_026777985.1 Mormyrops attenuatus
GTTGCCTTCAAAAATGACAGGATGGAAATGGGTGCGTGTCAAGGTGGGGGTGGGGGGGGGGGGCAGGGGATCAGTCAGGGAGGCTGGAAACCATACAAGCCCAGTGTGACACATGAAGGTTATGTGTTGTGCTAAATCTCTGTGGAGGGATGATCCCTAAATCAGCTCTTAAGCTTTCTGAGGACCAGGGTTGTGCAGCCATCATGCGTCTGACTGACATCTAGTGGGTTCCATGGATACAATGGTGAGACCAGGACGTGCACAGACGCCTGAGAAAATTGCATGCTAGTTCTCCGGCTTGCAGCCGCCTTTACTGCTCATTTGTACTGCTGCGTGTATTACTGGGGCTGGTGGGGGAGGGGCTTTCTTTGGCATTAACCAGCTGACCTCCCAGTGGCTTTCCTTCCCTTCTCGGCGGGTCTGTCACGCTGTGTCGGTCTGCAGGAGTACGTGCATGATGAGGTCGAGACGCTATGCATAGTGCCAGCATCGGGCTTCATCTCTGCACACACCACACAGTGAAATGAGAAACGAGTGACCAAAAAAAAACTGCATATCTAATACAGCCGTTTAAAGTTAAGTTTACAAACACCCCCAAAGACCTCCATCCAGCCCGCCCACATTCGTGGGGAAAAGAAAAATAAATACACCCAAAAATATGTATATAAATAATTAAATAAATAATAGTTTGACAATAAATAATGACTAACATTGGTATATACCGTCAAGAGGATTTTAAGTCTGTCAATGACTAAGGGCTTTACTATGTTTACTTGTTTAAAAGAAAAAGGTTAAAACTCATTCACTGCTGGCTATATCAGTGTGTATTTCACTGTGTGGGGTGTGCAATGATGAAGCCCGATACCGTCTCTCTGCAGAGCGTCTGTGAGAGACAGTAAGGACCGAGGAGGCAGACCCCATGATGCGGTAGCGAACAGGTTTAATTAAGGATCCGGGAGCGAACATAGTCAAGGGGAAAATCCACAGTTGAAGCCAGGCCAGAGGTCGTTGTCCGGGAGAGTCAGTCCTACGAAGAGAGACGGGACAGGACGACGATGGGATGGGAGGAACGAAGCGGATGAGGTAGCAGGGCAGGACGGAGCAGGAAGGCAGGGCAGATGGGAGAGGGCAGGTCGGAGAGGGCAGGTCAACGAGTCCGGTGAGACAGGTAGGGCAGGCAGAACAGCAGGGCAGGACAGAGCAGGAAGGCAGGGCAGATCGGAGAGGGCAGGTCGACGAGTCCGGTGAGACAGGTAGGGCAGGCAGAACAGCAGAGCGGGACGGAGCAGGAAGGCAGGGCAGATCGGAGAGGGCAGGTCAATGAGTCAAGCGAGACAGGTAGGGCAGGCAGAACAGCAGGGCAGGACGGAGCAGGCAGGGCAATCGGGGGAGACAAAAGACAGAGAATTGCTCGGTATGGCACATCAGAACAATGGCAACAATACTTCACAGTGAGCCACTGGGCTCGTCTGCTGAAGAAGCGGAGCGATTAGCCAGAGATCGTTATCAGGTGCTTGGTCCTGCTCGTATGGGCGTGACAGCGTCTAATTTCATTGTGGGGTGTACACAGTGATGAAGTCCGATGTGGTCTCTCCATAGAGTGTCTCGTTTCACTCTGTGGGGTGTACAATGATGAAGCCCGATGCCATCTCTCTGCAGAGCGTCTCGTTTCACTGTGCAGTATCTGCAGTGATGAAACCAGATGCCATCTTTCCACAGAGCGTCTCGTTTCACTGTACAGTGTGTGCAGTAATGAAACCTGATGCCATCTCTCTGCAGAGCATCTCGTTTCAGTGTGCGGTGTACGCAGTGATGAAGCCCGATGTGGTCTCTCCATAGAGCATCTCGTTTCACTGTGTGGGGTGTGCAATGATGAAGCCCGATGCCATCTCTCTGCAGAGCGTCTCGTTTCAGTGTACGGTGTACGCAGTGATGAAGCCCGATGTGGTCTCTCCATAGAGCGTCTCATTTCACTGTGTGCCGTGTGCAGAGATGAAACTTGACAACATCACTCCACCAAGCATCTCGTTTCACTGTGTGGTGTACGCAGTGATGAAGCCCGATGTGGTCTCTCCATAGAGCGTCTCATTTCACTGTGTGCCATGTGCAGAGATGAAGCCTGACAATGTCACTCCACTGAGCATCTTGTTTCACTGTGCGGTGTCTGCAGTAATGAAGCCTGATGCCATCTTTCCACAGAGTGTCTCGTTTCACTATGCAGTATCTGCAGTAATGAAGCCTGATGCCATCTTTCCAAGAGTGTCTCGTTTCACTGTACGGTGTGTGCATCAATGAAGTCTGATGCCATCTCTCTGCAGAGAGTCTTGTTTCAGTGTGCGGTGTATGTAGTGATGAAGTCCGATGTGGCCTCTCCATAGAGCATCTCGTTTCACTGTACGGTGTGTGCAATAATGAAGCCTGATGCGATCTCTCCACAGAGCATCTTGTTTCAGTGTGTGGTGTCTGCAGTGATGAAGCCCCATGCGGTCTCTCCGCAGAGTGTCTCATTTGCATGCAGAAGCTGGAGCTGCCCTGTACCTGGTGGCAGAACTGGCACCTGCGTATAACACAGTCTGTAGGGCGTGTGTGGGGCCGCTGGGTTCCGGTGTAGCCGCATGCATAACTGAGCGCATGTTTATTTGTTTGCTTGTTGATGGGACATCGCAAGCATCTCTCCAGTTGGTTTCTTTTTCTTTGTGACATCGACACCACGGTTGTTTAGCATCCCTCCGTTCAGCCACCAGAAGCGCTTTCCACACAAACAGAGGCATTCCTGCGGCCAGGTGGCTGTGTCACCCCGATCCATCGGCCCCGGCAGCCGTGAAAGCACACCTAGTGCCTCTGTCTCCATGGAAACCAGCCTTTGTCACGGGGATATCATACATTCCTCACCACAGTCGCATTTACTGGGAAATGATTGGACTTTAAATGGTCTGTGGGCTGACCTCCCCCCCCCCCCCCCCAGGCAGGCTGTGAATGGTTGCTGGAGCAGAGCAGAGGCGTCCTTTCATCGTGATTCAAGGTCCAGCGCTTTGATGTCTAACACCACAATCACTGTGTGACTCCGCTGCTGCGTATTTTTATAAATCCCCGGGGGGGGGGGGGGTACACTGCAGTGGATTTCTCTCTTTTTGTTTTTTGCTTTAACTCCTGTTTAAGGCTTAAGCTTTAGCCTTGGTCTGTGAATTTGTAGAATGTCAATTGTTTTTCACTTCCTTGTTCTGACACATTATGAAAGTCCTTTGTCCCCCCCCCCCATAAGTTTCAAGAGCTAAATAAGTAGCTAGTGAGTAGAGTCAGGAGACTATACCTAAGTGGCTAGTTAGCATAACACACAAATTCACCATCTCCTACATAAAGCATGCATTTACTTAGTATTGTCGCCAATATGGGGCCCCAAACAAATGCCTGGTGTGAGTGGTGAATACCGCTGCTGGGTACAGGCCCTTTCTTATCAGAAGTCATGCCTTTGTTGTCCAGCTTGGATAGAGGGTGTTATTAGTGGGGGTGGTGGTGTCATCCAGGAGAAGCGGGGCCCTGCTCTTAAATAATGTTGTTTTTTATTATTTAATGAGAGTCTGATGTAAGAAAGAGTGCCTGTGTATGTGTGTGTGTGTGTGTGTGAGAGAGAGAGAGAGAGACAGTGAGAGAGTGTGTTGTTTGTGTGTCTGTGTGTCTCTGCATGTGTGTGTGTGTATGTGTGTGTGTGTGTGTGTCTGTCTGTCTGTGGTTTTGTAACCTATTATTTTTTATCTAGTAGGGACATTTTTTTGGTCCTCACAGGGGGAAACTCAAACCAAAAAATCAAAAGTCCCAAAAGTTATATATTTTGGTTACTTATGGTTACGGTTAGGGCTGGGTAGGGGTTAAGGGTGTCATTGTTGGGACTGGGGATTTCCTATAGAAATGAATGGAGATTCACATAAAGATATGAACACAAAAGTGTGTGTGTATGTGTCTGTCTGTGTGTGTTTGTGTGTGTGTCTGTGTGTGTGTGTGTGTGTGTCTGTGTGTCTATGTGTGTGTCTGTGTCTGTCTGTGCATGTGTGTGTCTATCTGTGTGTGTATGTGTGTGTGTCTGTGTGTGGGGGGGCAGATTGAGTGCCCTCCCAACTGTGGTTATTTTTGGAATCGCTCTATGGGTAGCACCATTGCGTCACACCTTCAGGGTTGGGCGCTTGAATGCCACTTCCACTCTTCTTGTGGAGTGCACATGTTCTCCCAGTGCTGTGCGGGTTTCCTCTAGGTCCTCCTGTAGTCCAAAAATATGCACTTTTGTGAACTGGTGTCTCTAAATTACTGATTCCAGTGCCCTGTGATGGCCTGGTGACCCTCTCTCATTCAGCTGCTCACCATAACTACTACAACAACAACAGCTATTCTTCCTCTACTCTTTTGCCGTTGACTGCTGATCTGTGAAAGTCCACGCTGCCACCTACTGGAAATACCTAATCAATTATCTTGCACATGCGTGGTTCATGCACACGGATGCGCAAGGTTTCCGTTAGACATAATAATCTCGGCTACACATGAACCTACCAGTCGTCCACAGCCAACCCCTAATGATGAAATATATGTCACATCCCCTCATCCGCAACGAAAAGCGCATGCGTGAAAGTGAAGTACGAGTTGACCTTTAGGCGCAACCCTGGAGCTATCCTCTGAGCCACCCTCTCAATCAGCCCTCTTGCCATGTTCGGGGAGTCCTCTCGTCATGCCTGGGTTTTGCTTGCTATGTGGGTGTGATTGTGTAATCTCTTGGATGGCTTTGCTCTTTCAGTTTACTGGGTCGGTTCTCTGAAGGGGTTCATCTAGGGGTTCATGTGATGTGACCTGAGTATAAATTTATGGGAATGTGAATCTGCTGTCCTGGAGAACAGGACAGGAACTGAAGGAAGCCCTTCATCTGAGGCATCATCCTTTTGCAGCCCTTGATTGGAGGCAGCTTCTCTTTGCAGCCCTTCATCTGAGGCATCATCCCTTTGCAGCCCTTGATTGGAGGCAGCTTCTTTTTGCAGTCCTTCACTGGAGGCAGCTTCTCTTTGCAGCCCTTCACTGGAGGCAGCTTCTCTTTGCAGCCCTTCACTGGAGGCAGCTTCTCTTTGCAGCCCTTCACTGGAGGCAGCTTCTCTTTGCAGCCCTTCATCTGAGCCAGAGTCTCATTGCAGCCCTTCATCTCAGACAACTTGGTGTTGGTGATACCGCTGTCCCTCTCTTTGCAGCCCTTCATCTGAGGCATCATCCCTTTGCAGCCCTTGATTGGAGGCAGCTTCTTTTTGCGGCCCTTGATTGGAGGCAGCTTCTTTTTGCAGCCCTTCACTGGAGGCAGCTTCTCTTTGCAGCCCTTCATCTGAGGCAGAGTCTCATTGCAGCCCTTCATCTCAGACAACTTGGTGTTGGTGTTACCGCTGTCCCTAAAGGTGGAGCTTCACTAATTCAGCCAGTATGAGAATAACGGGGTAAAAACAAGCTACTTTGACTTTGGTGTTTTCAAAGCAGACAGATTGTCTGCTACTCCCTGGGCTTCAGGGCTTTAATTTTCCCATTATCTGATTAATGGCCTCATCAGACTGTGTGTGTCTGTGTGTCCTCTGCGGTCATATATACATTGTGCAGTTCAATTATGATGCACAATGTCTAATTTCAGCTCCGCCCATGCAAATGCTAATTAAAGTACCATGCTGTTTCTTTCTGCGGCATCACAGTGGCATGGATATCCATTCACCAGCAATGGGCTGGGCTGCGGCTGCACTTCTGGGAGCTCAGATTCCCGAGATACCCGAGGCACGTGGGAATGAGGAATCACAGGCAGCATGCATTATGCGTAATCAGCCTCAGCTGATGATGATGGTGCAAGCTGCTATAAACTCCCCTAATCCCAGCCTCTATACCGCCTGGGCTTTGCTCCTCCTTCTGGCTGGTGTGCCCCCACCCCCGTGGAGTCTCTTGCCAGACACCGCTGATCTGGGTGGGAACAACAGGCCTGGCTGGGAGGCTTCAGGAAGAAGCTGGCTCCCTTGAGGTGGGAGGAACTGGGCATTTTGCTGCCATATCCTGGCACAGCACCGTCTCTGGTGATGCCACTATCTCCCAGTACATTCGCTGGCACAGTGCCCTCTCTGGTGATGCCGCTATCTCCCGGTACAGTCGCTGCTACAGTGCCCTCTCTGGTGATGCCGCTATCTTCCGGTACTGTCGCTGGTACAGTGCCCTCTCTGGTGATGCCGCTATCTCCCGGTACAGTCGCTGCTACAGTGCCCTCTCTGGTGATGCCGCTATCTCCCGGTACAGTCGCTGGTACAGCGCCCTCTCTGGTGATGCCGCTATCTCCCGGTACTGTCTCTGGTACAGTACCCTCTCTGGTGATGCCGCTATCTCCCGGTACAGTTGCTGGCACAGTACCCTCTCTGGTGAGGCCGCTATCTCCCGGTACAGCCGCTGGTACAGTGCCCTCTCTGGTGATGCCGCTATCTCCCGGTACTGTCGCTGGTACAGTACCCTCTCTGGTGATGCCGCTATCTCCCGGTACAGTCGCTGGCACCGCACTGTCACTGGTGATGCTGCTATCTCCCGGTGCTATCGCTGGTACAGTGCCCTCACTGGTGAGGCCGCTATCTCCCGGTACAGTCGCTGGTACAGTGCCCTTTCTGGTGATGCTGCCACATCTCTGCGATAACTGATGAATCTTCACTGGTGTTTTCTACCTCAAAGCGATATGTGTCTAACCCTCAGCAGGTACGGTGATGGTGAAGGTCTCCTGTGGGCAATTCTGATAGAATGCATGAGGTAGGGATGTGGACTTGCAGTCGTGTTTGTGTTACGGTAATTTTAACATGCCTGCATTTGTCCTATGGGACTGAGCTGTTTGTGTCCATCCTGCAGAGACAAATAGCTGGAGGAAGGTCAAGGAGCATCAGATCTTCACACGGAGTGTGAAGAACAGCAGGAGCTCCAACTATAAACACATAGAGCACTGGCAGTTTGCATTTTTCCCACAAGTACAGATCAATGGAATATCCCATAATTCCACAGGGTACGTGTGGAAACAGAGCCCCCAAATCCTTACGTAGGTGCATTTCTGCATTATGGAGGACATTCTGGTGCTTTCACTGGGGTAGAAGCTTCGTAGCTGGTATAAAAATCTCAAAAAGAAGAAACATTCACATTTTTTTTCTCTCTCCTGAGCAGAGCGATAAACTGTCAAAGACCTCGACTTAATATTCTGCTCGTGCACTGTGAGAATATTCCAGAAAGGTCCATCGGCCCTCAGTCACAGTTTGAGTAGGTGAATCATGCTGCTCTCTCTTGATGTTTAGCTTTTTAATTTGCCTCTGGTCCTCTTTTCATTGCCTTCAGAGTCAGGTCTGCTCGGCCTCCCTTGGTTATCCAGAGCCACAGGCATATGGATGGGCGCCCTAGTTAATTAGATTACTGGGACTGTCAGTCAGGCCCCCTGAACATGCTGCATGTTAATTGGCTACTGGGGGCTGGAGGTCACAGAATCCAGTAGGAGCGTCGGCTGGCATCTATCCAGAGGTTCCACTGCATTTTGGAGCTGCATGTTGATGCTGGAGTGAGTTCAGGCAGCAGCAGTGTTCACAGCCACTGAAAAAGCCCCGCTGAGGTCTCAGGGATTGGGGGCCTCATGCAATGTCATTTCAATGCAGATTGTTGTCCCCTGGCCTCTACTCCCCCTGGTGGCTCCCCTGCCCTGTGAGGGGGCTGTTTAGGCTCATTTACCTCACACCTGTTGTGCCAGCCCCCAGACTGAAACAGTCCTGTCAGTCAAGCATTGTTTAAGTCAGTGATGGAATTCTGGGATTCCCCTCCTCAAATGACTGCATGCTACTGTCATTCTCAATGGCTGTGACTCGTGTGGCTGTTTAGTTTCAGGTAGGAGAGTCTTATCTTACCATTTAGCTGTATGCCTTGGGGGAGGTTTACCCCTGTGTTAAGGAGAAGTGGGTTTCCAGTAGACCTGGAGAACTGGAGCCACTGGACGAGCAGGTGGCTCATTTACTTCATGTGTGGGCAGGGTTGGGGTTGGGCAGGCTGGAGGTGGACTGAGCTAGGAGGGGTTCCAAAGTAGCTAAGATCCTCCAGGACTCCAATCGGGCCGCCTTGCAGGGTAGGTCACCTTGACTGAGAGCACCATGCTATTTCCCAATTTCCCCGAGATGCACAGGGAGTGGCTGCAGGCCATAACTCAGCAGGAAGACCATGGTCGAGCTTCCTGTCTGTCCTCCATCGCCACGAGCAGCCTCCGTCAGCCGCCAACAGCGAGACGGACACAGAAGGCAGGAAGATCCCGAAAGGCTTCTGGAAGTTTCTGAGCCAGGGCTTTTCTTAATGACCCATGTAATATGTGTGTGTGCGTGTTTTGGGTCTTTTCCCTCAGAGGTGGTAATGGGTAGCCGGCCCTGCCCATCCTTGTTGCAGTGTTGCTGGGTGACTCGCACCGTCTGTCTCTGCAACCCGGTTGTCCTCCACTGGCATTTTGGGGCCATCACAGCGTCTCCCACCACACGCCATTTGGACAGGAGGCTGCCAGCGAGGGTCACACGGTGAACCCTAGCTAGGACACCTGCACTGAGCCATCACGCGGACTCAAAGGTGGGGTTGGGGGCTGGTACCTGCAATGGAACATTTCGGATCGGGGCATGAGGGCCCATCCTCACACAGACAGACTCTGGATTCCCATGGTGTGTCACGGTCACACATTCCAGGAAATGTGCATCTGTGGCCTCTCACAATGGGATGCCCAGGTTCACCTGTCACCACGCGGGCTGGCCTGCTCCTCCGCCTAGCTCACATTTGCGTGGCCCCACGTTTTTATAATAAAGATATTTCTCTACAATTACTCCATGTAGTGGGATGCCTCTCTGCATTGTGGTCTGTGACGCCTGGCAGGCTTGCCAACATCAGGCTGTGGTCTTGTTGGTGGGACCTCGTAAACCCGCCTCATGTGACTCGCGGCTGCAGTGAGGGGAAAGTGGGAGCCTTGTTGGGGGGGAGGGTTCCCCTAGGAGCAACATTGGCAGACGGTGGCCATGGGGGCTAAATGCTGACGCCACAACTCCAGCTTGTTAGCCCCTTTAGCTAACGCCAAGCCGGTTCAGATAATGCTAATTGTTTGTAGCGTAGCTTTTCATAAGCTGTAGCTTTGCAGTCTGCACCAGCACAGTCAGGTTCCATTCTATCCCTGCTGGTATTAGGTCCCATTTATACTCAGTGCTCGCAACTCCTCTGTATATGCATCATGGTCGCCACACATATCCTGCGTTCTATTCCACACATGATTTGTGCTGCTACGTGTGGAATTGACACATGCGTGAGATGCAGTATCACCTTTCGTCACAGGACTATGTGTTTGTATACAATACAGTTGCTGTCACAGTAGCATCTGATTTTTTTTAGTATGAGTGGCTTTTCAAAACGGAATATTTTCAGAGGCAAGAGAAATAATATTACAAACAGCATTGTGTGCCTCTACGTACAACGTCTTTAAAATTTAATGGCAGTTTAAGTTTCTTCTGCTTCCGAATTCAGTCTGAGCTAAGAAAGCAGTGTCATGAACAAAGTACCATATACAGAGTATAATAATAGAGTAATAAAAGTCTTACTTGAATGCCTTCTCCACAGACAAGGCAATTAACTGGACAGTGCAACATTACAGCATAAAAATACTAAGTAGGGGTGGAAAATTTGTAATAATAATATCGACATCGCTTGTTATCGCAAGAACCTTGATAGCCAGTTGGTTTGAGATCAGGCTTTTGCATACCTTCATACAGTCTGGACATCGTGCCGCAGTATATGGTGTTTTCATAACCAATATTCTTTTCCAATATAGTTCTCGTATATAGAAATGTCAGTGATAAAACTTGCCAAGCATTGGCGGGTTTAAGTGTTGCTAGAACATTTGTACTCTGTCATAGAAACCAAAATTCAGCAAGCATTGCAGTTTTAATGATAATTCCCTTTTAAGATTATCTAGTATGTTAAAATGCTAGTTTAAAGTTTCCCTCTGTGTATGCTTATCCACCAATTTTCATCCTTGCAGTCTAAATCGCTCATAGATGAGTCTGTAAGAAATTAATTTATTCCTAACTCCTTTTTTGATTTATAAATATGGCAATATTTATCGCATATTTTCCAGTATTGCGCAGCTATAAAACTTATGTAAACTTATAGCTATAAGTACGAAATACAGACGACTGCGCAATATCTCTATAGTAATACAGCTTTGCTGAATGGGGCCATGTTTCTGCAGGGAGTAGGTGATCCTCGAATTCACTGCTAAGCTTCAGGAGACGGCTTCCAGTGGGTGCAAAGGGGTTAGTTAATGAATTAGTTAGGATAAGCAGTTTGAGTAACTGAGGATTAAGATACCTTGGCAGTGGTGGGGGCTTCATCATTCACGCACCAGCTGGGGTCACATGTCCAGTGAAGCTGGTGGAGGTCAGTCCCCTTTCTGCTCACTGAGTGCTAATTAGTCCTTGGATTGGTCTCACATTGTGCCATGCATCTTGGAAGGTCTCTGTGACAGTCGTCTGTTTAAGCTCAATGCTCCAATGAATGGATGTAGACTCTCTCCTGATCATTAGCTTCCTTTAATTAGAGTGTGATGTATAAACGATTTTCCCTTAATAGGCTGATTAAAAGCGGCTCTCTGTGGATCACAGCCGTCTGGATGTGCTTCCCGGGACAGTCCCAGCGCTCCAGAGAAAACTCGCTGTGGGACAGCATGAGCGACATCCCTTCAGCTCCACATGTGTATTCTGGGAAATCGTAGCGGCTGAGTCGTCTTTGGAGACTCGCTGCTTTTGTTGAATAGCTACTCTAATTGTCAGACTGTTAATTCCAAAACAATTAAAGGAAGCGATTAGCACACTTCTAACGACCTATGAGATAATTAGAGACAGGAAGTAAGAACATAAGAACATAAGAAATTTACAAACGAGAGGAGGCCATTCGGCCCATCAAGTGCAACAGCTGTGAATGTGATCAGACACGGGGGCACATTTTGTCCTTCCTGCTAAGTACTGGGCAGGGGGGGAGGGGGGACTTCCTTACCAAAGCATGGGAAATGTTACTGGCATGTTCCGCAGACATGTATGAACATTATGGTCATGAAGGATGCTCCTTGTTTGCACACATAGTGCCAATCCCTCCTTCTCTAGTGTCTTTTTATGCAAATACTATGGAGGTTCAGGAATCCAGGTGCTTTGGAGTGTCCCTTTGTGGAAAGATCTGGACACAGAATGGATGACTTTGGGGGAACGTGCAGGGACACGAGCGTTCCAGTCTGCGAAGGGGGCTTTGTCCAGCCCGCCCCTTTAATGAGGAGCGGTCCTGTCTGCGAATGGGTCTTTGTCCGGCCCGCCCCTTTAATGAGGAGCGGTCCTGTCTGCAAAGGGGGCTTTGTCCGGCCCGCCCCTTTAATGAAGAGCGGTCCTGTCTGTGATGGGGGCTTTGTCCGCCCCGCCCCTTTAATGAGGAGTGGCCCTGTCTGTGATGGGGGCTTTGTCCGGCCCACCCCTTTAATGAGGAGCGGTCCAGTCTGTGAAGGGGGCTTTGTCCAGCCCGCCCCTTTAATGAGGAGCGATCCAGTCTGCGAAGGGGGCTTTGTCCAGCCCGCCCCTTTAATGAGGAGAGGTCCTGTCTGCGAAGGGGGCTTTGTCCAGCCCGCCCCTTTAATGAGGAGTAGTCCTGTCTGCGAAGGGGGCTTTGTCCAGCCTGCCCCTTTAATGAGGATCGGTCCTGTCTGTGATGGGGGCTTTGTCCAGCCCGCCCCTTTAATGAGGAGCGGTATAGCACCTTCTGAGCTTGTATGTAGGTGGATGAGTGATGTTCGACTCCACATGCATTGGAAGTTCTCTGAGTACATTTATGAGGAGCAAGGAGCTGAGTGAAAGCTCTCACTCCACTTTCTCATACATCTGTCAAGATACTTGTTGTCACAGAAATTCCATGAACCAGTTTGAAGTGCAAACTTTATCTCAGATTATTTATGTAAAATACTTGTGAAACAAGGCCATGACAGGCAACTTCCAGCCTGTCGGATTCATCACAGGTCTTTCATCGGTCCAAAGTGGCTGTGTGGCTTCCTTCCAGCTTGCAGCCACATCTGGAGGATGTTAGTCTTCACCTCTGGCTCTCAATGGCCACAGTGTTCCACCATCTCGTGTGGAGGAAGGGGAAACCTCTGTGTTTCCCGTCGTGCCGCTCAGACAGCTCCTCGCTCCTTAAACACATTGACGCATCATATCAAAGGAATTATGCGCTTGGGCCATATCATTCTGATGCTCACCCTCTGAGCAAGGCATGATGGGTAACTATTTTTTCCAGGGCCCTCCTTGCCTGTGAATGATGGACTGTTTCCGTGGGTGAGATGTAAAGTTAATTTCAGTGCCAGATGGCCGAGTATCACGCCATCCTCGGAGGCGGGCCTCTCCCTCCCCTTCCCATGACCTCAGGGTCATGTGATCATACACTATAGCCGGCAGATTGGACCGTCGTCCTGGGTGGATCTTGGCTCTGGTCCCAAGCCTTGAGGCACGAGGCTGCCATTCTTGGAACGTGAGCCACGTCTTCCTCGGATGTAGGCCTAGCTATGCTGAGCTGGAGAGACATAGGGGTGCCCTAGTGTCCTACCCTGTTGGGGGGGGGGGGGGCAAAGAGAGAATGCCAAACACCATTTCCACCCCCCTACCCCTGTCACACATGATCATCACAAGCGGAGCAAGGCGGGGAATAGCAACGGGTGATTCACGGACCTCGCGGTCCAGCGGGTGGGAGAGCTCCATCTCATCCAGCTTAGCCATTCCTCTGTCCCCCCTTCCCCAAAGCCATCCCTCTATCCCCAAAGCCATCCCTCTATCCCCAAAGCCATCCCTCTATCCCTAAAGCGATCGCTCTATCGTCAAAGCGATCTCTGTATCCCTAAAGTGATCCCTCTATCCTGCCATCCCTCTATCCCCAAGGCCATCCCTCCATCCCTAAAGTGATCCCTCTATCCCCAAAGCATCCCTGCATTTCTAAAGCCATCCCTCTATGCCCAAAGTGATCCCTCATCTCCAAAGTCATCCCTCCATCCTAAAAGCAATCCCTCCATCCCCAAAGTGATCCCTCCATCTTCAAAGGGATCCCTTCATCTCCACAGTGATCCCTCCAACTCCAAAGCAATCCCTCCAATCAGAATAAATGTGAGTCAGTGCATTCAGCGCAGAAGCTTTGAGAGAACTGCTGTATCTAACATAAATCCCATTTCTGTGCATGCGGGAGGGTAAGAGCGCCCCCTTGTGCTGGTGGGTTTGATGAAATATCACAAGGTCTGCCCCTTGCATGGCATAGTTAAGCTATAGCCTGCGTTGTAGAGCCCCAGTTGTATGCTGTGCCCCTACCTGCCTCATTGGATTTGTGAGGCTCTTAGTCAGTGTGGTTATGTGATGAGATCCAGATAGATGTTTGCTGGTGTCTATTGACCACAGTCCTCCTCCAACAGGCATCAGGACAGGCTGCCTGATAAGCCTCCATAACAAGAACTTTGAAAATTAAGAAGCATGGGGAATGGGTTTTCACTGGATAAAGTGCATCTGAGGTATTTCTTTGATGATTTTTGGCGCAAATTCTCTTGGAATCTACATTGTATCCATTGAATGATACATTTCCTTGGTGCTTTGGGTCTCCAAACTATCTATTTTCCAGAATCGTATTTAATATTTCATTTGAGGAATCGGTAACACTCTCCTTGTCCCCATGGTGACAGACGTCTTCACTTTATTCCATCCACAGGATCCCAGGTTCCTCTGGGAATCGAATTAATTCATGAAGTCATTGTGAATTGAGAGGCTGCACTCTATCTGAGAATATATATCTTCCAGTGTTGCTTCATACGGCCAGAATCAGTCCTTTCAATAGATTTCAATGCCCATGTTCTGTTGACACTGATGGTGTCTCCACTTCTTCAGGGTACAGAGTGTGGAACAGTGGGAGAGCCCCCCCCCCAATTACCCCTGGGGTATTTCCCAAAGGAGCCTTTGTGGGCATCACAGCTGGGGTACTGGGTTCGCTGCCCAGCCTCCTCACAGATGGAACATGGTGTGTGAAAACCCAGTCAGAGATGCCCGCTGGAGACCTCAGCAGGCACCTTCTTCATCTTTCTTGTGGGAATCACCCATCATGCACTTGTTGTACAGAAGTATAAATTTGCCCTGTTAAACTGCAGCAAGGTGCCCACATGCTTAATGGATTTAAGCAGCTGCTCCTGAAGTGCTGGCTAATTTGACGCCTCTGCTTTGTATTTAATTCCTCCATCCTGGTTCTCACTGTCTCACTGTCCGATTACAGTGGTTTTAACTTTCAGTCAGTGCCCCCCCCAACGCCCCCGTCCCTGGAATCATCACAGGCTCATATCAGCCCTGGGGGTGCTGGGGGGATTTACCTGATAGAGCTGTCCTTTCAGAGCTTGTTGGGATGGGGGCCCGTTGGTTCAGTCTTTGAGGCCGGCGTAATGGGATCCTCCTTCCCCCAAGCATGTCAGGGCGGGGGGGGGCATTGTTGTGCCGGCCTCTATGCCTGGTTCTATCTCAGGCCACCACAGGAGAGTTTAGCCCCCATGTGTATGACGGGGAGTCTGAGAGGATGATGGATATAATGGCCCTCAAGAGGAAGACCTGGGGTTCCACCAAAATGTGGATGAGATGAAGCTTTATTGGCCATTAGCACAAGTACAGATACAATGGGATGTGTTAGGTATCACATATCCCATCATGCTCTCCTTTACAATGCAGTCACACACATATAGAGGTGAGAGTGAAGCTTGGGGTCTGAGCACAGGGTCAGCTGTCCATCCGTCCAGCACCCAGGAGCATTTTATTTGCAGGGGGTGGGGAGCGAGGATTAAGGGCCTTGCTCAAGGGCCCAGCAGAGATGTGACTATTCTGCTGGACACAGGATTTAAACCAGCAGCCTTCGGATCACAGCCCTGACCTGCTGAGCATCACAGCAGCCCACTCCTGCATTCATCTCCTGGGGGAACCAGCAAGCTCACCCAAAAGCTTCCATCCAACCTACAATGATTTGTCAGTGAGAATCAGCATGAGGTGCTTCCTGTACTGAGGTCATCCTGTCTCCTGAGGCAGGCTGAGGGTGGGGGGTATCGTTGGGTCAGCTGGATCTGTGATGAGATGTGTAATTTGCGGGACAAACGTTTGCCGGTTCCTTGAATTACAGCATGGAAAGTTCACAATAACGACATTTTTCAAATTCCAATGAGAGACTGTATTCAGACGGTGTCCAAGTCAGACTCTGTCAAGCAGTAATTAAAGTGCCACTTTGCATGGTCCACCCAGGAGGTGGGTAATTACGGATTAAGATCTCTGACTTTGGTTTTATATTTTGCTTCTTGAATATACATGAGTATCTCCAGCTAAATCACGGCAAGTCAAAGCTGGTCTTCTCATCTGAATGGATGTTAATTGCCATTCAGGTTTGCTCCTTAAATAGAGCACACAGTATTGACATATCACCTGCAGTTCTAGTTGCGTACATCTTTGCCTGTTTGCATGTTCAGAGCTTTCTGGATTAATTGGAAGTGCTTTCCGAGGCTATCTGTGCACCAGCTCACAAACATTTGCAGAGCAACAACACAATGTCCCACCAGAAAGATCTAGAATCCTCGCGCTTCCATGATGCAGCAAAGTGATTAAGATGCAGTTTGGGTTTGGGGGTTAAGGAACAAAAACAGAGTATCGTGGGAACACAGCGTTGGAGGGATGCCCTTAAAGGCTCCTCTGCAGGACATCCCAGGAGACTCAGGGAACTTGGAAGCTGATTGGATGCAAAGTGAGAGCTCTGCCCGGGTGTGGATGGGATTCAGCACAAGCCAGGCCTTTGGGTAGGAGGAGCTGCTACATCTGACCCTCTGAGGAACCTCACAGGAACGGTACCGCGGCTCAAGAACAGCAAGCCAACCCTGAAGCCGTTAGTCTCTTTGGGAACGGTTGGGTGTGCAACGTGCCGCAGGCGTCAGCTCTTACGTAGCATGCTGGAGACATCATGGCCAGCGTGCTCTGTGCCTACGAGGATGTCCTCGCTGGACGAGGCCTTTTGTGGAGCCTGGCCTCCATCGCCCTGAGACGCTGGCGGCTTGGGAACTTCAGGGCCGTCCAGCTGCCTTTTGCACCTGCATGGTTCCCCAAGGCTGTGTACCAGGTATGAGGGAAGTGTCTAGAGTTCCAGGGCGCACAGAGAGAGAGAGAGAGAGAGAGAGAGAGAGCATTTAAAGTCTTTACAGTAATTAGTAAGTCCTGTAGAAGCTGTTTTGTGATGCACCTTATGTGCTGTTTTTAGATGAAAGTTCTCATAATTGGGAAGCATCATGTTTTTAATCCTTTGAAAAACAGAGAAATGAATGTGTTCCAAGTGGCTTCTTAAAGGCATCTGAAGCCAGGAGGTCTCTGTGAGCAGCTAGCCTTACCCTTGTAGAGAGTCTTTAAAACTCCCCTCACAGAATGCTGTGAGGCTGTCACTCCTAATGATACATCTCAGGTTCCCAGTCATTATGAGGTGAGTTCAGGGCATCCACACAGCGGTCGTGCAGAGAGGAGACCATCTCTGAGAGCTTCACCACATATAACAGAATGTGAACAGTCATAAAGCCAGACCTAGTGCAAGGAGAAAAATGGGAAAATATGTTTTATAGCCTGTGCTCGGTGCTGACACACTGCTGCGTGTTCCTGCCTTAACATGACTGTCTGCACACGCTCTGTCTGTGCTCCTGCCTTAGCGTGACTGGCTGCACACGCTCTGACTGTGCTCCTGCCTTAGCGTGACTGTCTGCACACGCTCTGTCTGTGCTCCTGCCTTAGCGTGACTGTCTGCACACGCTCTGTGTGTGCTCCTGCCTTAGCGTGACTGCACACGCTCTGTGTGTGCTCCTGCCTTAGCGTGACTGTCTGTACACGCTCTGTGTGTGCTCCTGCCTTAGCGTGACTGCACACGCTCTGTGTGTGCTCCTGCCTTAGCGTGACTGTCTGTACACGCTCTGTGTGTGCTCCTGCCTTAGCGTGACTGCACACGCTCTGTGTGTGCTCCTGCCTTAGCGTGACTGTCTGCACATGCTCTGTCTGTGCTTCTGCCTTAGCGTGACTGTCTTAACACGGTCTGTCTGTGCTCCTGATAAGAAGCTCCTAGCTGCCAGCTTTTGCTCCATGCTACTCAAGGGGTGACCCATAGGGGGCAGGCTAACAGCAGAGGAGGCATTTATATTTACATTTACGGCATTTAGCAGACGCTCTTTTCCAGAGCGACTTACAGCAGTGCTTTGTGGTCCATGACTGCTCTTCGATCTATAAGCTAGACCTAAATTCAACAACTGTCACTGAAACTAAAGTTTCCGCTAAGTACGTTGTATGAAAAACTTCTTAGGGAAAATCTGACAAACATTTTTAGTGGGATTTTTTTTTATTATTTTTTATTTTTTTTTATATAAATGAAGAGAGAGTGGACAGTAAGGGTGGTATTAGTCTCCTAGGTACTCCGTGAAGAGGTGTGTCTTCAGATGACGTTTGAAAACAGCAAGGGACTCGACCGTTCTTATGGCAAGAGGAAGCTCGTTCCACCACTGAGGAACCAACATTGCAAAAACTCTTGATGCACGTCGTCCTCTTAAGTGTTGGTGGTTCCAGACGAGCAGTGATGAAGCTCTGAGAGGAGGAGGAGTGACACGATTCTTTATCAGTGTTGCCAAGTAAGGAGGAGCTGTTCCAGACTTTTAGGGATTTGAACATGATCCGGGCAGCCACAGGGAGCCAGTGCAGGTTCCGTAGAAGAGGTGTGATGTGGGAGAATCTAGGAACATTAAAGATGAGACTTGCAGCTGCTTTCTGGATCAGCTGAAGTTACCATCTTGACTTCAATGAAAGACCAGCCGTAAGGGAATTGCAGTAGTCCAACCTGGAGATGACCAAGGATTGGATGAGTAACTGATTAGCGTCTGAGAAAGGGACGAACAAAGGCATGAACATTAATCTGCTCCTCCTAAAAGCTGGATACCCTGAGAAAGAAAGTGACCTGAGAAACATGTTGGCATCAGGTGATGCCACCTGTGACCAGAGACGTTGGGAGGAGGTAGAACGAAGGCATGTGACGTCATTCTTCTGGGTGGAGACTCTGCAGCTCTCCAGGTTTATGAACCACACTCGTCTGCCCTGCATGCTGCTGAGGTCCTGTCGTAAACCTCGTTTATGCAAAACCCCTTTGTTTAATGTAAATGTACATGTGCCCTTTGCATTAATGTCCTGAACGTGTTTATGCAGCATTCAGACTGTCTGCCATTTTTATTCACTCCAACTCCAAGAAAAAATGGCAGTTTTATTTTTTCCATTTATCCATCATCACTGTTGCCAGCTGAGACTGAGCTCAGTCGACAGGACACAGACCCAGAACCTGACAGGAAAACTAAGCAGCTAACCAGCGGACTGCAGAGACAGTATGGCGGGGGCTGGGGCGGGGCCGGGGGCTGTGTTAGACTGAACTCAGTCGACAGGACACAGACCCAGAGCCTGAGAGGAAAACTAAGCAGCTAACCAGCGGACTGCAAAGACAGTATGGCGGGGGCGGGGGGTGTGTTAGGCCTGCTATGGCTCCCACAAACCTACACTTCCCATCGCTACATTCCCTGGCGGCCTTCTGGGGTCAGGAGTGCGATGATTTTGTTTCATGGTTCATTCATGACCTCTGGGAATCCTGCAGAGGTATGCAGACTATCATTGTGGAGACAGACCTGAGCTTTGACTTCTGGATAAGCTCTAGGAAGTTCTGGCGAGTTTTGGAATGTTCCTGCTTTGGAACAGAGACCTCAGAAAAGGGGCCAGGAGACTCTGGTGCTGTTTCTCCTTATTGCTCAGGCTGGTTTTGTGCACACTCAGGTCTACTGCTTACTAACTTGGAGTCAAACCCACACTTCACCCACAGATGTTTAGAAAAATAAAATATAAAGTGAGTCAGCAGACCATAGCTAGCTGGCTGGTTAACAGAACACACCACTTCAATATCTCCTAAGTAAGGAACATGTTAATTCAATATTTAGTGTAGTGGCTGTTTGTGTCCAATAGGGGGCCCAAAAACACTGGGGGGCCCATGCAAATGTGTGGTTTGAGTGGTGGTAATCACTGGCATCAGCATCAGCAGGCAGGGAGCCAACCTGTTCCTGGTGTGGGGCCCCATGAGGGTGCTGAGGGGGAAGCTCTTCCCTTTTTTTGCAGAGCTGATAGTCGTGCGTTTAGGCCCAGTCTCTCTCCTCCTTTACGCTGCTCCCAATGCCTTGACTCAGACAGACACCAGCCATGTTTGATACAGAATGTTATTTTATTCCATCCCCCAGACAAAAGCAGATTTTATTAGATAAGGAAAATATATAATTTACAGCTGGCAAAATAAATACAGTAAATGAATAATGGAGTGTCCGCGGCAGTGATTCTGAAACTCTGTGGTTTCACTCTATTTTGTCTTAAGGGGAAATGTGTCTTAAGCAATAAAAGTGTTTATGACATAAAGGCCCAGAGCATACAGAATATCTCATGGGGGGGGTTTCCAATAAAAGTATAAGAAGAAGCGTAGTTTGTACGTCACCAGATGCCTCTAGTCACCTCCTCCGTGCCAAGCTTTGTTTGTGGGGCCAAACAAATATCTTACTCCCCGGCAAGTGCTGTTTCACCCCCCAGCCTTGCCTTCCGTAATGGACAGTCTTACTGAGAATATTCCTGCTAGATTGGAGCATTGATTTCATGTTGGTTTTGTTACAGAATTTTCATTTTTAAAAAGCACCCCCCACCCCCTGGATCGAGAACAGCTGAGTGCAGGGGGACCCAGAAGGACGCTGTGTGAAATCGGGTATAAGGAAGCACAGATTCAGGATGGGCTTCAGCCTGATTAAGAAGCACCTTTGTATCTCAGAAGCGAGGCCGGCGCGTCGGGCTGCGCTGCCGCCTGAGTGCTGCAGCAGTGTAACAGATCCTGGGAGATGGGTAACCTTACCCATCTGGTGTGATTGTGAAACACATGGACAATACATCTGTCAAAGGGAAATGCTTGGGGTGATAAAAATATTAAACCGATATTAAAATTCGGCTGTATGAGATTTGGGTGACCACTGAACTGGATCTTAATGAGATGAAGTTGACGGATAATGACTCAGATCTTCACAGTATGCGTTTGCTCTCATTTCTGTTTGCCTTGAGATGCATCATTGGCTGAGCTTCTTTCTGACGCGATGTGATTCGTAATTGGCTGTGGATGTGCAAAGCAGCTGATCTGTAGACCTGCTAATCCCCACAGATGGTGCTGACAGACTGTAAGCATCTACTGGCATAAAAGTTTATGAAAAATATGTATTTGAAAAATATATTCTGCTTGGTGGCCCAGTGGGGGGTGCTGTAGCCTCGCACCTCCAGGGCTGTGGGTTCAAACCCCACCTCCCCTATGTGTGTGTGGAGTTTGTATGTTTTCCGTGTTAGGCGGATTTCCTCATTCAGTCAGGAGAATTGGTATCTCTCAACTGCGTATAGTATATCAGTCTGTGCGTAATAGTGTGTGTCCAGCGATTCCATGATGTCAGGTGGACCCGAGCTGTGCGTGTTATCCGTGATGCCGTGTGGACCCGAGCTGTGCGTGTTATCCGTGATGGCGTGTGGACCTGAGCTGTGCGTGTTATCCGGGATGCCGTGTGGACCCGAGCTGTGCGTGTTATTCAGGATGCCGTGTGGACCCGAGCTGTGCGTGTTATTTGTGACACCATTGGGAATTAAGGGGTGCCAGCTTGATCAAGAGATCTTCATCCTCCTTACGGCCATTTAGCTAATGGTCCCTCTATGTACAATTCCTCGCCAGCCCCAAATTATGCTTGATTGGTGTTTTTATAAGTTGCTGGTTATTTGCACAGTTGAATCTGCAGATGGGCTGGATATCAGACCTGACCTGGAGGCAACCCTGTAAACAGATGCAGGGTAGGCTGCTGTGGGGGGGCAGTGGAGGGTGCAGGGTTTCTCTGGCTCCCGGTGCCTCGGGTGGCTCTATTGTCACTCCTGTGTGGATGTCTTCTTCTAGTCGATCATCGTGACGTTGTTTGTGCTTCTATTGCATCCATAGAGGACTGATCGGATGGTGACAGCAGTGTCTACCTGACAGAATGTAATGTTTGGATGCTGAAGTTCTGGTTTGAATACCTGCAGGAGCCTGGCCTTGTTTCCAGCATCCACATGACATTGCTGATCTCCAGAAGGCTGCTCCTGGCTTTGTGGTTTCACTGAAGCTTTGGAGGGTTTACCTGAGGTATGAGGTTTACCTGTGCGTGGGTGTGTGTGTGCGTGGGTGTACGTGTGTGTGCGTGCGTGTACGTGTGTGTGCGTGCGTGCACGTGTGTGTGCGTGGGTGTACGTGTGTGTGCGTGGGTGTACGTGCCTTTCCGTGTGCTTGCGACCAGCACCCTCCTGCCCTAGTTTACCTCCAGTTGGGATTGAATGCAAACAGGCCAGTGAGTTTCAGCTCTCACCTCTCTGCTGGCACTCAGCCTCTCCCTGCGCGCTGCACTGCTGACCTTCTAATCAAACATCGGTGCAGTACCAGCTCCGCCCCTGTCCTCACACCAGAGAGCCATCAGAAGGAGAGACACGGGTGTATGGGTTATTCCAGTGTGATTGTGCTGCCAGAGCACTGGCTCAGCTCTTGTGTGGGTCTCATGTAATTGGGTCAGGATTTGGGCGGAACAAGCCTCTGGGGTTTTTCAGTTCACTTTTCTGGACGTGAGCCCCACGTCACCATTCCTTGAGGCCAGCTGTCAGAGTAGTGATATTTGAACCTGGAACAGCTTTGTTTGCTGCTGTGTGCGGTTCACCAGGTTTGGCCTGTGTGCCTGTGATCAGATATGATCACATAGTGAACAGCTATGTCGCTACTGAGCCCAAGATCATGGCCCTTATCCCACGAGAAAAAGGCTGCGCAGTGCTGACCAAACGGCCGAGCCTGTGCTCAGACGCCAAGCTTCACTCTGACCCCTATATGTGTCTGTCCGCATTAAAAAGCAGAGCATGATGGGATATGTGACCACTAACAAATTCCAGTGTATTTGTACAAAAGACAAGTACAGCTTCAGGTTTATTTATAAATAAGGTTTTTCTTCTCTGCTAATTGTGGAAGAGGCTGAGATCTTTGAACACTCGTCTCCTGCGGGAGCTCAGCCCTGTATGTGACCTGCCTGCAGCTTTTGCAGGGGGGTAATTTTCTGTGTGCTGCCCTCTTCCTGTTACATTCTGGTTTGGTCTAAATATGGCGCTGTGTGAAGGGGCGGGGCTATGCTCACTTGCTTGCAATGCCATGATTTCAGGGCAAAGTCAGAATAATCCAGCAGCTCTGCTTGTTCGCTTGTTGTAAACAAACTAACAAACGCTGCTTTGTTTGCCTGGACAATCCCGCACTGGGTAGTCCTGCCTTCACATTGCATTCAGTCATTTTTTATCTATATGTATTTATTTACTTAATGTTCTTTTTCAGGATGTTTTGTTTGTGTACTATGAACTTTTAAAAGTAATTTGTATGTTTGCTTGTTTGCACTGTGCTTTTGCACTCTCTCTTGTTCCACACTGTATGTTTGTCTGCACTTTTACCTAACTTGCTGGTGTGTACAAAAGAATTTCGCTCTGGGATCAGAAAAGTTCATCTTATCTTACCCTCATTGTGATATGAACCAGACTTCATTTGGCTATGTTCGCCTCCTCTGATGCACCTCAGCTCCCGGAAGTTTCTGTTGAAAGATGCGTTTCGGAGAAAGTAGAGCAGATGGTCTGAGTAGCTGTGTGTCCCTGAATCACAGCACACAGAGCCAGCAAACTACATCCTCAGGTCCTGCCCCGCGTTTCCCACAGAACCGCCAGGATCCAAGAACCAAGACTGTCCCGGAAACAGTTTGGAAACAACTTTCCATTCTGTTGAATCATTTTAGTCTTTGGCTTTACGTACATGCTCTTTTTTAAGTGACAAACTCATAAAAAGCCTTATTTTAGCTGGGCAGCTGAAAAATAGACACGCCCAGGATATCTGGTGGTCGCTAACGTGTGGCAGCAAATGGCCTCTTTCAATGAATCTGCTGGGCAAAGGCAGTTGGACCTTTAAGCTATAAAAAAGCATGACCACACAAGCAAGGGGTCTCAATAAGGACATTACTGCTGATTCATCCTGACACAGAGACCTTCTTATCCCAGACGGACTGACGTCTTTTGGGATGTGGCCGCGTGTGATCAGACTTAACAACATGCCGCTCACATTTATGACCCAGATTATGCAGCTGTGTGGTGCCTTTAGGAATAAATCCATCAGTAATTAGTTCATTAGGGAGCAACTGGCAAAAAAAATGTATGGATGATTACAGAGTATTAGGGTTACTGCAGGGTTCTCTCTGGCATAGAGCTTGATCTGGGCTGAGGGCAGTTAAACACAGGCTATACCCCCGGCACCACCTGCCCACCCCCCTTAGGCCTGCCATGCACCTTGGACTCCATCGGGTTCTGAAGGAGGTGCAGAGCCGCTTAGCATCATCGCTAAGCATAAGTTAGCAATTTGTGAAGGGATGTCAGAATTAGTCACCGAATTTAACATCTAAACAGGCACGATTATGGCCTTCAGCTTTGATGTAAATTTCCCAAAATGCATCAGCGAACTGGGGACTTGGTCCCAAGGAAGAAATGGTCACGCCTTGTTATAACAGCAACAACATGAGTCAGCGTGCTTTGGCAGCAGGAATCTACACAGCACCTCCAAGAAGAAATCATCCCCGATATAACACAAACACATCTACTGCCCCGACACGCTCACCTGCGCCACCCAGTGCCCTGGGCCTCAGTGGCTTCTGCATTTACCACCACAAACACTAATTACTTTAAATACTGAGGTTAAAGGATTTTTATCTGTCATTGTGCAAGTGGATTAAATGAAATAAACATCCCTTACTTAGGAGATGCCGAGGCAGCGTGTTCTGCTAACCAGCTAGCGTGCTATGGTCTTCTGATTCTACTCAGAAGATATTTATTAAGTTTTTGGAACATCTGGGAAGGGGGGGTCAGAAACAACAAACTGCATAATGGGGGGATGTGTGTGGCCTCCCAGGGCAGCCGGAGGGCCCCTTCTCTCATGAAGAGACTCAGCCACTCTCTTCTTGGCTGTCAGGCTGTCCCTAAGCGCTTCGTCCTCCACACGCTGGACCTAACAGCCGCTGTAGAGGTAGGGCCACGAATCCACTGCGAGTGGGTCAGGGGTCACATACTCTCCCAGCTTGTGTGAATTTACCCAGCCAGTGGTGTTTACATCATGTAGATGACCTTCACCCCTGTGTCAGCTGCAGGGGGCACCCCCAGTGCCATGAAACCTGATCTGAGAGCTCTGCAGGTCGCCCGAGTGCTGATGGATCGTGACTTGCTGCTCACATGGACCACATCAGGGTCTGTGATTGCACAGTATGTTACTGCTTCCCGTTAAGCGCACGTGTGCCCCCCCCCCTTCCCACAAGTCCCCCCCCCCCAATGTTATCGCACCCCTCTCTCCTTAAAGGCAGCCCCGTGCAGCTGTTTTCAATACAGCCTCAGAAGCGGGCTGCTATTTCAAAGTGTCCTTCTGAGATTTATTTTCGGAGTGTCCCTCAAAAAGCCTGGCGGATTGGCAGGAATGTGGATGTTCCTGTCCAGGCTAACACGCCTCGCTGTATTCTGGACTTCCTCACTTCAAAGTGAATCCCCCACACTTGCAAGATTAGCCAAACAAGGGGGGCCTTGTGACGGTGGCGGACACCCCTCCTGCCCAACGAACAGAAAACAATTAAAGCCAAAGTCCGACCGGCACATGGATCTGTTTAAACGCCACTCAGGTTCAACTGCTTAAATTCAGAGCTGCCGTTTCACTGAGGCTGGCGGATGCCTGTGATGTCACGGCACTGATTGCAGTGCCATTTTAATCATAAAGCAGTCAGCGAGCTTGTATGTAGCCTACAGTGTACGTGTTTACAGATTTTGCTGCCTTTTCTCAAATCTTAAATTTCCATTTAGCTTTCAGATGTTGAGAGGTTTTACAGTATATCTCAGTACTACCAAGTGCTGCTGATGCTGCATAAAAATCGATATCAATCATTTAATTGTTCTTGGCACATGTATGTCGACTAAGACTGTACTCTCCTCTCTAAGTGTCTGTGTTATATCAGGCATTCAGCAAGGAATTTTTTTGACTATTTAAAGCTTACCATAATATTCACATAATAATTAAGCATTGATGACGGAAAAGTGAGCGCAACTTACATATTAAACATACCCTTTTATCATGCATGTATCCATGCATGTTTTTTTTAACTCAGACCGGAACCTCGGTGACGAACGGAGGTTGCCGTGCACCGGGGATCTGCTCCCAGCCCCCCGGGCGGACCCGATGCGGCTCCCTCCCTGCCCTGTGTAGGGCCACTGGCTCTCTTCCCCCTTTCCTGCTCCCCTCCCTCCGACCCCAACCCGGTCTTTCTCCTCCCAGTCGGATTTTCGGGGGCGGCAGGCGGCGGATCCCATCCTCTGCGCAGCAGGGCGATGGAGAGCCGTGCGTGGCGGGTCGCTGTGTGAGAGAGGCGCTCGGTCCCCGCCGGTGGAGAGGGGGCGTCTCGGCACAGCGGCCAGCCTCCGGACGGGCGTGGGGTAGGTGTCTGCGGGGCGTGTGCCTCCGACGGCGGCGGCGCCGCAGTCGCTTCTTTCGGGATCGCATGTCGGAAGCGCCCGGAGGTCTCCGAGGTAAGGCGGCTTCTGCGCAGCGGCTCGGTCCGGTCTGGTCCAGTCCAGTGCGGGACGGTATGCTGATGCATAGGCGCCTCATACAAATCGGAAGCTGATGACTCATTTTATCACAATTTGCAGGTCGGGAACGTGCACTGAAGTTCTTGCCACTTTGTTTCTTTTAATGCGTTACTCTTAATTTGCATGCGTGTCGCATTTCGTATAGAAGCGTTGGCATTTTGTAATAAATGCTTGGATTTAAGAGCCTTGGACCTTGTGCCACAGTGTTCATTCCTGTTAATAAATAAGATGCGGTTTCAATGCCGAGTAGATCATGCATGTAACGGGAAATCCAGCGCTGCTCTTTAATCCTATTTAACAGCCCCGCCGGCCCAAGATAACGCCGAGTGAAAGCATATATTATACGCTTGTTAAATATGTTTAACATGTTAAATCTGGATTCTTTTTCTATCCCTTTATTCACTTGCAGCTGGTCGGTCAGATTGTGCGGCATTAACCCCTCAAAAGTGTGACACTCCCGTCAATCACCTTCGGGCAGCTTCATTTATTTATGTAAATAATGTTTTGCGTAGTAAACAAGTAATAAAACGTTTTCAGTCGCCTCTGTTCTCCGAAATTCGTTTTCAAAGCTGTTTTATAAGGCGGCTCGGTGATGTGCTTTCTCAGTAATTAGAAACCGGCTCCCTTTGTCAGCAATGTGGGTGGCGCTGCTCTCTGACTGTGAATGAGTGTCATTGCCCCCTCGGCGGCACGCGCTGCAGGGGGCTCTCACCCCACAGACCTCGCGGACTCCCTGGACCTGCTTACCCACCGCAGTGTGTTTGCACAGAGGTGATGAGCTCACACTGCATAGTTAGCGCTGTCCCAGGCTGAGGCTGGGGGTGGGGGCTTGCGGCCCGAGGGACGTACATCTCCCCGCGTAGTATAAACATTACTCCGATGGCTAGCGCTACGGTTTCTTTGGCACCGTGTTTTTTATAGGTGTTTTTGAAACGTCCCCGGTGCAGATGTTGGGAGATGTTGGGTGTTCACGTGCCAGAAGAACGTTTCGGCCGTGTTCGAGTTTCTTCTTTCCCCAGATGTGGAGGAAACTTGATTCCTTCCTCATGTTCAGGCTCTTTGAAAGGGTCTGCCTGCCTGCTGCCTCTCGTTTGGAGTCATGTGATCACTTTCCATGTGGACTGAGTGATCGATACCTCCCTGCTGAGATCCGAAATCCACCATGTTCAATTTATGGCACATAGGGAGTTCTTCGTGGAGCCCCCCCCATCGAGGTAGAGGTCCAAATGTCATGGAGATCCTGATGAAGCTGTATAAGAGAAGAAAAAAAGCACTGTATTTCGCATGTTTTGGGTTAAATCTGGTCCTGGGGAGGGACTTTGTGTGGGTTATTTCTAGACTGGGGAGGGATTCTGTGTGGATTACACCCAGACCTGGGGAGGGACACTGTGTGGGTTATATCCAGTCCTGGGGAGGGACTCTGTGTGGGTTATATTGAGACCTAGAAAGGGACTCTGTGTGGATTACACCCAGACCTGGGGAGGGACTCTGTGTGGGTCATATCCAGTCCTGGAGAGAGACTCTGTGTGGGTTATACCCAGGTCTGGAGAGAGGGAGTCTGTGTGGGTTATACCCAGGCCTGGAGTGGGACTCTGTGTGGGTTATACCAAGGCCTGGAGAGATACTCTGTGTGGGTTATATCCAGTCCTGGAGAGAGGGAGTCTGTGTGGGTTATACCCAATCCTGAGAGAGACTCTGTGTGGGTTGTATCCAGGCCTGGGGAGGGACTCTGTGTGGGTTATACCCAATCCTGAGAGAAACTCTGTGTGGGTTGTATCCAGGCCTGGGGAGGGACTCTGTGTGGGTTATATCCAATCTTGGAGAGAGACTCTGTGTGGGTTATACCCAGGCCTGGAGAGCGACTCTGTGTGGGTTATACCCAGGCCTCGGGAGGGACTCTGTGTGGGTTATATCCAGTCCTGGAGAGAGACTCTGTGTGGGTTGTATCCAGGCCTGGGGAGGGACTCTGTGTGGGTTGTATCCAGGCCTGGGGAGGGACTCTGTGTGGGTTATACCCAATCATGGAGAGAGACTCTGTGTGGGTTGTATCCAGGCCTGGGGAGGGACACTGTGTGGGTTATATCAAGGCCTGGGGAGGGACACTGTGTGGGTTATACTCAGTCCTGGAGAGAGACTCTGTGTATGTTACATGCAGGCCTGGGGAGGGACTCTGTCTGGGTTATACTCAGCCCTGGGGAGGGACGCTGTGTGGGTTATATCCAGGCCTGGGGAGGGACTCTGTGTGGGTTATATCCAGTCCTGGGGAGGGACTCTGTCTGGGTTATACTCAGTTGTGTGGGTTATATTTTCTTGTTTTCCTCAGTTCTGTGTGACTCACTCTATCGGATGATATCGTTCTGGATCTTTCCGCAGACCCGGGGGGGGGGGCGTTTCTATTTCCGTCACGTGTCCTCGACTCCCCTGGCCCTAATCCCCACCATCTCCTCTCTTTCAGATGACGGAGGGCCGCCGTTGCCAGGTCCACCTCCTCGACGACAGAAAGCTGGAGCTCCTTGTGCAGGTACTTCAGAGTTTTGGATGAGGGAGTTTCCTATTTGACCCCCCCCCCCCACTCTCAATGAGTAGTAGTTCTGCCCTTCCTGGTTTATCTAGAGAGGCAGGCAGTCTGTGGCTGTGCCAGCCTATTAGATTGGAATGTGTGTGTGTGTGTGTGTGTGTGAATTAGGATTATATTACATTGTGGGGACCCAATGTCCCCCACAATGTGATAAAAACCTGTTATTATGACATTTTGGGGACCGTTTTTCAGGTCCCCACAAAGACCTGTGACTGCAATCAAAAAAGTAAAAATGCCAAAAGTCTCGTATTTTGTTTGGTTACTGATGGTTAAGGTTAGGGCTGGGTAGGGTTAAGGTCGTCATGTTGGGATTAGAGTTTTCCCCATAGAAATGAATGGAGAGTCCCCACAAAGATATAATTACAAACATGTGTGTGTGTGCGTGTGTGTTCCTCAGAGGGGCATTTAATGTGGCTTGCCTGGGGGGCGGGGGAAGCTGAAGTGTTTGTATATCCACCTGATCTCCACTGCACCTTTGTAAGGTCACCCTGCCTCTGGATCTGTAACCTCCTGAGACAGCCCGCCGGCCCCGCCCCGACAGGGAACCGCCGATGCTCTCGGGCAGTGAGGAGCATGCAGATGTTATTAGCAGGGATATAAATAAAAATCTCCTCATTATGGGTTTTTTCGTGTTTAAAAAGAAACACAAGCGGAAAGCTAGTTTCCCCCGTCTGCAAAAGGGCAACTGGGCCACAGCTTCCCATGATGCTCTGCGTCCGGCGGATCTCATAAGCGCTGCTGTTGAGAGACGTGTGTTTCCTCTGCTGTGTGGGCATCTGCTCTTCTGCTCTCAGATGGTCACAGTGCACTTGCATGCTCTTCTTTTTTATTTTAAGAAGCAATAGAAGTATGATGATTTGGGTGTTTATTCAGCTCACGGTTCAGACGTCCTTCTGCGAGCCTCTCATGTTTAAAGGGGCTTTGCATGAAGTTAAACGCGGCCGTTATGTTCACCGGTGCCATGCCGAGTCTCTTCACACTGCAGGGAAACACTGTTTTCGCACAGTTTAGCTGGCAGGTGTGTGATCACAGATGATGCACCTTGGACTGTGGCGCTGTCAGTTCTGATCTTCGGTGGGGGAGCATGCACCCTCAGTCCACTGAAGATGGCAGGCTGCCTTGCTGAAGCCCCCAGGGTAGACTGTAGCCAGACTGTCCACTTTCTGCATAGACCTTGTGACCTAACAGAGACATTTCTTCCCTATCTGATGGGAGCTGCACAGTTTTTGGACCAACATAACCAGTGAAATCTAGTTTAGCTTAGAAAGATCTGCGATCTTCCACTGCTTGTATCCTTCCTTCCCTAGCACAGTACCACCTTGGTCTCATCTTCAGAGCACTCCATGTGACCCAGATCCAAAGAGCATATACGTGTGATTTGAGCAATGTGTCTTCGTCCATCGTCAGATTCCCGCGGCTCCTCCTATGTGACAGACTGGCATTGAATCTGAGTCAGTCCTGATGAGGAAACATCCTGTGAGCAGTGAGATGGGCTCCTGCGGGACTCGCTGAATGCACAGGCGCCCTGTAGATGCAGCATGACGCATTAGGCCACACCTGTGAGCTGTCACCCAACAATGCAGCTTCTTGGATGCTCTCGTACCTGCCTTCGTGCCATTTCAGCCAGGCTGACACTTCTCTTCCAATCAGCACGAAGCATACAGCTGTGAGTCATGTGATCCGCACAGCTGGGGACGGTGAGACTTTAACACACCAGGCTCTGCTTGCTGGCCTGAATGAGGGGGCCGTCTGCTGCTTTTGTACGCTCAGTCAGTGACAGCAGCGTGGATTAATGTGCGCTCTTTAAAATTAAACCTGCTCCATTTAATATCTCTCCAGGTGTTTGTATCCAGCAGAAACTGCTCGCTGGTTCTGCTTTTGCTTGTCAGTTCCTAGTTCTTTAAATCTCTTTAATTTTTCAGAGCCAAGTGGGCTTGTTGAATGAATATTCTACTTTGCACTGTTTTTTCTCTTATGAATGCTGGTAATTCTGCATGCAGATGTGCATGCTGGGAAGTATTTAGTGCTGACTCGTTCCGTCTGAAACCCTTTTATGAGCACTAGGTGGCAGTATGGAGCCTTAGGAATACGGGCAAGTCCCCCATGATTCAGCAGCGTCGTATCATTAGTACCTGGATTTTTCTCTCAGTTCACACCCAGAGCTTTGAACGGGTTGACCCAACCCTAGTCAAGTGCCTCCTGCAGGATCAATATTGAACTGCAGTCAGGAAGGCTCTGTGGGGTTTCAGGCAGTTCCAGTCTGTGACTTGTGAGTGTGTCCGTCTCGTGAACGTGGGGCTATAATTAAGCTCGAGATCTGCTCAGCACTCTGGTCCCATCGGGCCGCTCTCGGTTCCCTTATGACTATGACTTCATGGGTTGCTTTGCCAGGGGATTCTTATGATTGGCCATGCTGACTTTGCGTGGCAGCGGCCAGTGATCTGTCTGCGGTGAGAGCACCAGTGCAGTGCCAGAGAGGCCCTGCTCTCTCTGCTCAGAAAGGATGTCCTATCTCTCCTGAAATAGTCTTAATTGTAAGGATGAAAATTTCTGTGTAAAAATCTGGGGCACATTTTGCTGAGGGGCTCCTGGCTTGCAGGAGGGCGTCTGCTCTGAGTGGCTAAACCTTATGTGGCACTGAGGAGGACAATGACATCAAAAAGAGCCACCTCATTCACGGGGCGCGTGCTGGCAGGCTGGAGCGCCGACCTGCGGTGACATGAACTGGCTCGCAGCTCAGCTGTTCTGCATTCTATTCCACTGCTATTTCTGGGACATCAGGGCGGTCTGTGGCTGGATTAACGATCTCATTATCATAACGATCAGATTGCATTTCCTGCACTTAATTAGAAACGGCCTGAGCTGAAGAAAGGCAGTAATTAGGACATTTTGGTGTGGAGCTCCATGTGGCGTGGGTGGAGGTGGGAGAATATTACGTTTCCACCCCAAACGTGGTTGCTGCTTAGACCTGGTGCGCATACTACGTTTGTGGAAACTAAGCTCTTTGTCCGATTATAAAATGAGTATCGAATGAGTATACGCTGAGTATAGACAAGATGCAGAGTGTTGATGTCAGGCTTCTGTCCAGTATGTCATGGGAAAAGCGAAAGTCACTTCACTGAATCAGTAACCAGCAGGGAGCCGACCTTCACATACCCCAGTGTCCTAATCCCAACACCCCTCCCCTTCTCTCTGCAGCCCAAACTGATGGCAAAGGAGCTTCTGGACCTGGTGGCTTCCCACTTCAACCTGAAGGAGAAGGAGTATTTTGGAATATCGTACACTGATGAAACGTGAGTATGCATGGTCAAACCCACTTCCCCCCGTTATCTGACATGGTCAAACCCACTTTCCCCTGTTATCTGACATGGTCAAACCCACTTCCCCCCATTATCTGACATGGTCAAACCCACTTCCCCCATTATCTGACCTGGTCAAACCCACTTCCCCCGT
>JAODKC010000064.1:32747500-32763064 GCA_026777985.1 Mormyrops attenuatus
ACCTAATGGATAATTTTTTTATTTGTTTTTTCTTTCTATGGTATAGGCGCCCCCCCCCCCCCCCCCCCCCAATTTGCTGTCTCACCACCAAAGATCCAGGCAGGACTGGGGCAGGGCTGGGCCCCTTCCCACACACTGCCCGTCTTCTGCTGTGTCCACAACCCCCCCCACTCACCTCCTCAAGGCTCCCTTTACGTCAGAAGCACAAATGGATTCCCGTGCCCCATGCTTAGCTGTGCCCTCAGAAGGTCTGGTCATCCTGGGAATCTTCAGCGCTCTCAATCGTGTCTTTAATGTTAGTAGAGGTGAATGGGCAGGTATGTTTTTATGGTCATGCAGTATATTTCCTGCAGGGGTCGCTCAAAATATAGGCCTTCTGATCTGGGCAGGACAATCTCACCTACTGGGCCCCCACTGCAGTGTCAACACTGTGCGGTGACAGCCACTCGGGGACCCTGTAACATCACACTGCTCAGGGCCCTGGAGGGAGGTTCAGAGCCCTCTTGTGGTGCTGGGCTGCACTGCATATAAACTCTTACCCCCCCTTCTGTCAAAGGTTGGAAGTGCAGAGGACCAAGCAGCTTGTCAGTCAACATGAGCATCAATAGTCAGGGAAACATTCCAGGTTTATCTTTAATATCAACATTTACTGTCAAATCCATATAGCTTGATGTCTGGGTCCTCCATGTGTCCACCTTAAAGGGTCATCATTCATATTCAAAGACAAAACCAAGACATATCATCTGAAGGGGCACTTGATTATGGAAGAGCAGGATGGGGGCTCAACGTCACCCCCCAGCTGTCCAGCATAGCCCCGCCCCCTACTGTCAGAAGGGTGTCATTCTGGGAAACTTAGGGCTGGTTTTTCCCTGACTGGTGGCTGCATTTCTCATCTCCTCTCTTTGACCTGGACACCAGATTTGAGAGGATAGAAGAAGCCATATTTTAAGCAAAAGCAGGGTTTTTGTGGTTCCGTTTTGTATCGTGTACAAAGTGTCTCATTCATTCCGAATGCAGATGCTCTTCATTTCTTGGAGCCCGCTCCGCGTGCTTGGACTTTAAGATGGATGGTCTTTTCCGGTTCTCGAACCAAAACCATTTTCAGGAAAGTGATCTTTCGCCAGCAGGGGGCGATGTGCACTCTGTAATTGTCCCTGGCACCCGGGTTGGCATGGTAGTAAACACAGAGGTATGTTTCTTTGGTGCTACAGCTCACAGCACATGCTGTAGCCATTAATGCGTCAGTTACGCGTAGCCGCACCCCTGCGGTCTTTATTGGTACGGTCCGGAAGCATCCCTCTTCAACCCTCTCCAGTGAGACAGTCCATTCCCGCCACTTTCAGGCAGGGACACTAGGGGCCCAAACCTCCTGACGATTTTTCTCCACAGTGCCAGGTTTTTGTTTTGATACAACAAATGCTTTAAACGCCCCAGGTGACCACCTCCCACAGATGGAGAATTTCACACACGGTCATACGGTTTAGCAGATGAAGACCGTCACTCGCATTACTGAACACCCAGGAGTGTGCGTTGCTTCCTTACCCAGACCTTTAAGGCGGATGTTGTAGGATGACAGACTATGTGGACATTTAGGGGGGAAATATTCACTGTTAAATTATTCTTTTTTATTAAGAATTTGTATAGTACCTTTACAGTTTTTGCAAACTGTGTTGTTGGTGACCGACATGGACCTTTCCCGGATGAGACAATTTGCTGGATCTTAAGATAATGAAAATAAATTATTGCTGAATGTTCTCTAAAGGGAAGAGTGTTTGGTTTCTTCCGGTAGAATGAAAATCAGCCGCGATTCTAATAGCATCGACGCACCTGGTTCCTGTCATTAATCACCCTGAACATTTCTTATCAGAACCATCAAGCCAAGCTGGACTAACTTTTACATTGCCTATGTCAATCATGGCCTTTCTAGAAACATTGCAGTTATGTTTTTAGGACCTTCTGCTAATGCAATGTTCAAGATTCTTATGCTTTTTATTTCTGAACTCCTGTCAGGATGATTATTCCTAAGTCCTACCTTCTGTTAAAAATGGCGAATGTTTCTCATTTTATGGCTTGCTGCTTTCCAAGAGACTCAGGGAATAACTACGTCGCACAGGAGCAGATTCCATAAGGGGGGTGTGTCCACTCCAGAGCAACATGCTTCTGATGCCTGACCAACGGTGAACTCCATCACCAATGCTGGTGATGAGGACTGGAGCCATCGCCCTCGTCATAATGTGGGTGCAGCTTTGGAAAAGCTCAGCATGAGTGCCTCCGCCTCCGCCTCCCACACCTTTCTTCCAGAATGTTCCACAGGGAGCAGCACTGTGTGTGTGAGCCTCCTGCAACTTTCGGAGAGGTGCTGCCAAGCCAAACGGCCCCTTGTGGCGGCCTATGCGCCACACACCCCATATGCCCCTGCAGTGGCAGATCCACAGCGCCCCCTATGGGCTCTCTCAGTCTCTGGAGATCACACTAGGATGGAGGCACTTCCCTTCATCTCGCATGTTATCCGTGGTCACATCCTGCTTCCCAGTTTCTCGTTAAAGCTGGCTGCCATCATACCTCCCCAATAAAGCGTGGTTGCCATGACAGCTGTTTTCGTGACAGCACAAACACTGCCCAGCTGGAAGCCCTTAGATCGGCAGGCCGTGAGAAACCCTGGGACTCCTCTGTGTCCCAGGAAGCCCCTCCTGCCTCCCGACTGTACGCTCTGAGGTCAGGGGTCATGCACCCCGAGGCTCTCTCCCCGTCTAGCCAAAGGCCGCTGGCTCGGAGGTCAGGGGTCACGCACCCCGAGGCTCTCTCTCCATCTAGCCAAAGGCCGCTGGCTCTGAGGTCAGGGGTCACGCACCCCGAGGCTCTCTCCCCATCTTGCCAAAGGCCACTGGCTCGGAGGTCTGCCTGCATCCGTTTAGATAGCGACATTGTTGTGTGTAAACAGCTGGGAGGCCATGTCAGTGACCCCTGGAAACTCAGCAGCTGGTTGTCTTTATCCTCCAGCTGCAGGCTGTATGCTGCAACCGCAGTGCCCTGAACCACAGCACACTACAGGGGAGGGCGCTGCGTGTCACATGGTTACCGCTACAGACAGGGGCTGCTCACTGCTGCGCCCTACTGGCAGCTGAGAAAATGTAATGTCTGCTTTAGGGAAACCACATGGTGTCCTTCATCCTAATCCGAGTAACGGGGTTGAACAACCTCTTTGCGCTTTGTCCCTCCAGTAGGCTGCCGCTTGCCTGTGCCTGACAATCACTGGTTAGGCTTCTGCCCCCCCCCATTTAAATGCCAAGTGACACACCCACCCATGATCGCAGTGGAAGGCCAGTTTGCTTTTTTTAAGCATTCGACAATTACTACCCTCCACAGGAAAGCCTGGCGGACAGAGCCTACCTTGCCCTGTACTGTACTTCACGAGGGCAAGAATGCACAACAGACACTTAAAGACAACCCCAACAGGTATAAACAAATGCAGACAGAGCTGCTGCGCAGGGTAAAAACATTTTGATGTCTGGAACAAGCATTTCACAAAATGTAAACTCTGCACTTGACATTCACAAAACACTCTTACTCACACGGGACTTTCTGGAAAGTTCTATTTATATTTACATTGAATCGCAGGGTGGAGTTTGGTGTGCTGGGCATGGCGGGTCACAGGGCATTGTACTCCACACACTTGGAGGGGTCTGTGGAGAAGTGCTTCTGGCAGATGGTCATCAGTCGCTTGAGGCCCTGCAAAGGAAGGTGAGGTATGTCAGCGGACTCGTCCGAGGGAACAAGAAAGACAAGCACCACAAACAAGCCTTGGGGACCGGAGTGCCCCAGCCCTCACTTGGATGTACTTCCTCTGGGTTTCGTCATTGAGAACGTGGGCCACGTGCTTGGAGAAGATCTTCTCTCGGCCCGTACGCGCGTGGATGCCCACCATGGTGACGCCGATGGGCCAGGGTGCA
This sequence comes from Mormyrops attenuatus, assembly GCA_026777985.1. Classification (NCBI taxonomy): domain Eukaryota; kingdom Metazoa; phylum Chordata; class Actinopteri; order Osteoglossiformes; family Mormyridae; genus Mormyrops; species Mormyrops attenuatus. The sequence goes on from JAODKC010000064.1 coordinate 32,751,451, forward strand.
TTTCCGATGGCCATCTGAAGGTAGGCGTCGTTAGCCTGGCGGGCCCAGGGAGACACCTGACTTACAAACGATACGCATCCACACCCAAGACACTGTGAACTCAACAGCTGGAGATGTTCTGCAAACCTTGACATACTCCCTCTGCAGCATGAACTTAATGATATCTGTGATGGACTCCTTGATGTCTGCTGGGAGACTCTGAAACAGAGGTGGCGGCAGCTTAAATAGGGTTAGGGTCTCCTTTCAATCCAGAGGGGAGAGATGCTGCCAAACTGCACAATCAATAGTCATTTTAGGTACAGCGCAGCTGAATGATGCCCCCTGCAGGCACAAGCAGGTCACTTACCTTCTTCCGGAGCTTTCTGAAGAGGGGGTTTAGGTAGGACTCTGTCTGGTTGTGGGTGGCACTGGCCAGCTTTCCCTGCACGCTCCGCTTCACCTGCTCCTCCCGTCCGTTCAGCTCCTTGGCCCAGACGCCCAGCAGAAACTGGAAAGTGTTTCAAACGGTCATGCCTGGCAGATGCCTTTAACCGGTGCGGCTGCTCAAGCCTTAAGGCGCCCAGGCATCAGGCAGGGTGGGGGCAGCCCACTTACCTTTAACACTTTGTTTATGACGTCCATGTCACCGTTATCGTCGCCTGTTCCCAGGGATTCACCGAGAGCCTGATGGGACATTAAAGCTTCACTCAAAACAGTGCAACAGCACCCCCTACTGCTAAAATGGCACAATCAGCCCTGTAGGACATAAAAATTTGAATACATCCATCCATCCATCCATCCATCCATCCATCCATCTTCTGAAACCGCTGATTCCCAACTGGGGTCACGGGGGGGACCGGAGCCTATCCCGGGAACAATGGGCGCAGGCGGGGACCAACCCTGGGCAGTCGCCAACACACCGCAGGGCGCACACACTCACACAATTACACGGCCAATTTAGACTCTCCAATCAACATATCCTGCACGCTTTTGCACCGGGGGAGGAAACCAGAGCCCCCGGCGAAAACCTGTGACATTAGACCTTCTTGCTGTGAGGCAGCAGCGCTAACCACTGCGCCACCGTGCCGCCCCTTTGAATAGAATTTGAATACAGTTTTCTTAAAACTCATAAGTGAAAGTGAAAGAGCTACCCTGGTGTCTCAATGGCACCCTCTGTGGTACAGCATAATCTCAGCAACAGCATACAAGTTGTAAGAAGAAAAAAAAAAGGCAAGTAACCATCGATTCGAAACAGTGATGTTGGAGGTGTCTGTGCATGCGTCTGCAGGCACGCTCCTGCCTCGACAGCCCCGATCTGCAAGCACCTCTAGCTCCTCGATGGTAGTGTTCTCCTCATGGACCTTCAAGTCGTGCTGCAAGTCCATCTCTCCTGATTCCTGCCCACCCACGATTTCGTTCAGGTACTGCTGGTCGATCTTGTCCATGGCTGCCTTCAGGTCGTTCCTTAAGCCCTTAATGACATGCGCACATGGTGGCGGGTTGTCACTCGACGGCACCCTACTGGCAGTTCATAAATGAGCCATCAACAGAAGGATTATGTACCCACACACTAATCGGCCCTCATCATACCTTATTCACTTCAGGAGCTAAAATTTCGATCTTCCTCAGGCGCTGGAATGCATCGTAGTCAGACTCTCCGAAAAGACGGATGGGTTCCCCTCTCTCCCTCAGGCGTCTGATCACCTGCGCAGTGCAAAACAGAGATATTAGACCTGTCTGAATGCCACACGCGTGGGAGCCGAGCTGGGCCAGTATCATGTGGTGAAGCTTTCCATGTCTGTACAGTAGGGCGGCGATGTCTCACCTCCTGCCGAGAAAGGGTCATGGGCAGTTTCTCCTCTGTCAGCTCCAGCTCTAATACAGGATTTGAGGAGGTGGTGTGCTCTGCCGTTTCCTCCCTTTTCTCCGGCTTTGAAGCACATGGAAAAGGCGAATTTTATTCCACTGAGCCAGGAGCATCTCTACACTGTACAGTACTACAATGGGCAGGGTGAGCTTTACTGGAGAACAGAGACTTCAGATGCAAATATTCATACCCATGAAGGAAATACAGATTAATGTGTCACACAGATCTACATGTACTTTATCCATTGCTCTACGCAGCCAGGGCTCTGGCAAACATAAACCAATGGGACAACTGTCATGCAAAAATGACAATCATTTTGTCAGGTTGTGCTTCCTGCATAGAAGCGCCTTTGAGATTAATTATTAGATGCACAAAAAAATCTTTAGATCAAAATCAAGTGCTGGGGGAACACACAGACAAATACGAAGGTAGGTCAGGACTCCATTCTGATACACGGCATACTGCGTTTCACCAGTGAAGTTTTAACCATGTAGCATTTGGGGCAGCAAATGAAAGCCAGGTTCAGCTTTTCATTTTAAATGCCACACAGCCTACAAAACATCAGACCAACTAAACATGTTCAAACCAAAACCCGTGCCCAATTAGACCATCTCCTAGACCATGCTGAACACAAAAAAATGCAAGACAAGGCTGTGGGGCAGCATGCAGAACAATGCCAGAGAGCCGTACAGTGCTGGTCAGAGCCCATGTGGCGCCTCAGGGCAGCTTCACCATGATAAGTCAGCCTATGCCGCCTAATGGGCTGACCGGCACTGGACCTGGAGCTCAGCCATGCTCTACCATACCTGTCCCGCCGGCTTCTCATTATCAACCTATGGCGCGGTGCACATGGGGTGAAAAAGGCGTTAGTGTTGTGGCACCCTGCCAGGGTTCTTTCATTCCCCTACCGATCTATTTCTTCCAATATCTACACTATTCCGCAGTTGCTGTTGTGGGACTTTGCGCAAGTTTTTCAATCACTTGTTCTGTACCAAGTGTCAAACGGTGTGAGAATGTGATTTGAGTTTAGCGTCTGGTTAATGAAACCATATGTGCGCCAGGGGTATCTTCGGCAATTTAAATTAATTCCTGGAAACAGACCGTCTAGACATGTCTCCATGGTAAGACTGGCACCACGGTTATCACGCGATCGCCCCCCAAGAGCCCGGTAACACCGTACCTCGTAGCCACATCTCTTGTAGTAATCCTCCTGCTCTTTCCGTAAAAGATCGGCCCGCTTGAAGTATCTCTTGGAGTCCTGTATGTAAAGGTGCAGATGCCAAATGCGCGATCATAAGGGGAAGGTGCCGCATAATTTACTATTGATAGCATACAGTACGGGGAGGAAGAGCAGGGGATGGGGAAACAGGGGAAACGTGCAGCCCATCACACACTGTATTACCAACCGTTTACCCACCATACATCACATGCATTACACCGCAGCATGCACTGTTATTAAAGCACCCTTCTTATACGCCGCCATACCGTAAACACGGTGATTAACGTAAACGGAAGTATAACCAAACATACTATCCCATCATTTCAGCGCTGCTGTTTTACTCACATCCAGCAATCCCTTCTCTTCTACGTGTTTCCTCTTCTTCGCAATTTCAGCTTGAAGACTATCCATTATCGCCACATTTACTCGAAGAGGAGTTAATTTACTCACATCGACCATAAAGGAAGGTTCTGCATCCCGGAAGTGGAATGAAGCACTTCCGAGACTGCAGGTATGACGTCATTTTGTAGGCGGATTGTTAGCATTTCAGAACATCCGGTTCCCTCGGCAAAAAGGTTAAAATGAGTATTGAAAAACCTTCACCTTTTGTTGTACGACACAAATCATTTGTTACTAGTGGAATTTTAACCATTTTTACTGTGTCACGTAGGAGAAATTAGTATGTTGTTATCATTTTACTAAAGGAAGTGGATAATAGAACTACAATGCGCCGATTTCCTAACATCACTCTAGCCGTCGCTGATCTGAGACCAGTCTTTGCCTGACCTGCGTAGCCGGAAGGATGTTGACGTCGCTGTACATCTTAGCTGTTTTTTATCCTTGTAATCTTAATTTTTGTATATAACTTAAAATGTAGTGTGTGTCAGATTTGACTGTTTCTTCCTGTTTTGTATATAAGTTTGAACACATTGTGTTAAAAAAAAAAAAAAAAAAAAAAAGGGGGGGGGCCAGCGTGTGGCTCAGTGGGCTGAGCCTGTGTGCCTGTAACCACAAGGTCGCCGGTTCAGACCCAGCCTCAGCACGTCTGCGGGTCCTTGAGCAAGGCCCTTAACCCGCAGCTCCCTGGGCGCCACTACAGGTGGCAGCCCTTCGCGGACAACTTACTCTGCAAATGATCTGCATGATTCATTGCTTTAATTGTTCTCCTTTTTTTGAATGCTTATAATACAGTTGTAAATTAATTTATTAAATGTTGATTGGAATCCATCTGGGTTGGACGGCTGGAATGAAAACCTTTGGGATATGAACTTTCTGATAGGGGATCCTATATCATATTAGCTGAACGGTGGGTGGCTCAAATGTTTTTCACCCCTTTTCCGAGCATATTTAAAGAATGGCCATACAGAATTTTGGCAGCCATCGGCGTAGGACAGCGATGCCCATATTTGCGAATAGAAATACCCAAGATATTTATTGGAGTAACTCGTCAGCACCTGCCCGGGTTTGCCTTCGGGATTCGACGCCCTCAGTACGTCAGACTGCTTGCTGTGGACGGGAGACTCATTGCACCAGAATACGTCACCTTGGAGTTACCGCCCCAGAGTGACAATACCGTCGATACCGTCTTACGTGATAAATTGAGCCAGGGTTGTATTTCACTAGGGGGCGCTCTTGCCACGGCTCACCTGGGGGAGTTCTGATGCTAAACTAAGCCTCTCAAAGTTGCAGATGTTTTTCATGGTGGAAAAGCGGGTGGGGGTCAGGGTACAGGCTTCATGGTGTTTCTGAAGTGCATATGTAACAGGGAAAAGAAAAGGACAGGCAATTTTGTTTTTCTTATTTTCTTTATTTTTTTTATTTTACATGACTGGTGTGGTGTGTTTATTTCACCAAAATCCTTCTTTTGTTTTATTTTAAAAACTGGCTCTGGTATTGGGAGTTTAATAGCGCCCCCTAAGGGCCAACAAGGTTTACACCGCGATATTCACGTTCTCCCGCCAGTCTGCGTTCTACCTGACTGGGAGAGGTACGTGTCTCGGGCAGCTCGATTGTAAAAAAGAATACCAGATTTTCATTTGTAAACGTTATTCAAGTTGTATACATTGATTATTACATGGGTGATATGAGGGCTTGAGAAGGGGGTTGTTTTGTGTAATATTTTATTTTTAAAAAGTGAAATTTGAGAGCACGAGAGAGCTAACCCGCTAGCCACATTTGTTAGCATATGTTAGCGCTCACCATTTCATCTTCATGTAAAGCAGCCTACATTATTTCGGTTTATTTTTCCTATGTTAGGCTTGGTCTTACGGTCACGATTGAATCTCCGAGAGTGCTCTCTGTTCATTTCACAAGGGGGTTGTGAATTAAAGGCCTAAAAAGAAAGTTGTCGTCGGCGTCCACTTTCAGACATTTCATGAAAAGAAGTGTGGCCGGGCCTGCGGAGCGGACCAGCTACACATACACTGATCACTATTACAGTTTACATCAATGAACAGCAGGTCAGTATTATTTTTTTCCATGAAATGTTTCATCATATGTGGGTGTAGACAAAGAGTAAGCACCTAACCTAAAACGCTTAATACATGTATTATGTAAGAGATAATGAGATGTGGAAATTCGTTTGCTGCATATTCAGCCATTCAGTTCCTTGTAAATGTAAACAGTGCCAAAAATTACACTAATACGCTGTTAAGATATGTGGCAGATATGGCCATGTATTGTTTTTATTAATTCTATGTCAGGTACTTGTACAAATAGCCCATCGCTGGTAGAAAGACCCCAGCTTACAGGACACCGCTGGCTTCCTTCCTTCATCACAGAGGACACGTATTAAAGCGGCAGTCGAAGGAGCAGTTTGTGTTCAAACAGTTCATAGCATAAAGCCTGGGAAGTAAAATGTGAACAAAGTTGCAATCCCTTCATAAATCACAGGATGGCGCCATCAGGCCGGCTATAGCATGCAGTGTCATCAAAGTCGGAAAGTGGTCTCGCTGACTTCAGCACATGAAAGCACACTAGGAGACAGGCTGATTTCAATAATAAATTTATTACATGATATAACAAACATATATCTCTTTAGTGTAAATATCACAAGGGGGTCCGAGGGCTCATTTTACACCTCAGATTCATGTTCGTGTGAAGAACGTCTTAGAAAAAAAGCCTAAATCCCTTGGGTAAGTTAGGGAGAGTGTTTGGAGCCGAATAAAGAGTGTAGAATTGCTTCGGACACCCTGCATAGACACCTCCAAGGGACAGCAGGGAAACCCAAGACAGCTGATCACATTATTCGTGTATTGCAGAGCCAGAGTTAAAATTTCACAACCATTCTGGCTAAAGTTCCTGCTGCCACCTGCAGGCTAGTCACTGTCATTGCATTCTTTAATCCAACTGTCATGACTCTAATTAAAAGTAAAAAAAAAAAAAGCTGTTCTACTTTAACAAATTATTTAAAATATTAATTATCAATCATTTAGCCTAACATCTTCTACCGCTATAGCACACCACATTAATTGAAAAGCTTATGAAACATTGACTTTGGGGGTATTAACAGCAAATGAGTGATCCCCGTGTACTGCAAAATCGTGGACATTCAGCTTAATACATTCACAGAAGCGCCTCTCTCGGCCCGCAATGCTAACGTGAACGGGTGAAAAACACACCGCTGCGTGTAATAGTGTCACCCGCTGGATGAGCCAACGGGATTCCCCGCCGTGCCTGGAGAGTTGCAGGTGCATCTGACCCCCGACACTACCGCTAATCCAACGTTTTATACATTGCAGCTTGTACTTATAAGTGTAGTGACAGTTTTATTGCACCACCAGCTAACAGGGTTACAGCAGCTGACCGTCTTAATGTTTTTCACAACCACACCATAACTGCTATTCGAAAGCTTCCTGGTCCATATATTCTGCCACTGCACGTGTGTCACTCTCAGAATAAAATGTACGAATTATTGGAGAGTGCTGAAAGTCCACACCTGATTTTTAAACAGAATTTTCCCTTCACCCATTTTTGTTTTTTGACCCAGACACAAAATTTAGCCCAATAACTGTTAACAATGGAAAGACAAACGGCCTTCCTTTGCATACTGATGCGTCCTGCACTATTACACTGTCAGACTGCCTCTGTATTATCACTCCAGCAATCTGACTAAATGACTTTCTCTTCTCTTTTTGGGACATGGTCTACACCTCTGCCTGCTTCTCATTTAAGACAAAGCAGCAGGTCTGTCTCTGCCAGATCCAGATGGGTGAGGATCAGAGGCGAACATTTAAACAGCATTAAAGCTGGACGTCAGAGCCATTAATTAAGGCAAAGGCAATCTCCAAATCGGCCGTCTGCAAGATCCACATTAAACTGAGCAGACTGATCTCAGGTCAGCTTCGGTGACCAAATCTCTCCCTGGAGGCCAGTTGACATCGAGCTACTTCACATCAGTTATGACTCCATGTCTGTATATATGCACATTCCACACATAATTTAATATCCCAGAGCAAAAGTGTTCTAGCTACGACCCATAATTCTCTAGGATTCCTTTGAGGGATAAACTGGGCACATTTAGGCTCCTACCTGGTTACCCTCCTACAGCTGTTCAGCAACACCAGAAAAAATCAGCATGGTGGGAAACCAGCTAGAATCCTGTGCTTCTTTAGTAGCATTGATGCAATCACACCCTACAGGACAAAGTAAATGACGCTTTCATTTTGATATGGTGTCGGATCAGGAAATAACATGATTGATTAAATGTGAAGCTATTCGAATGGCCGTAAAATCCCAGAGACACAACATGAATCTGAACTGCATTTCTCCTTTGTCAGGATACTTCCCATCTCCTCTTTCTGGAAAGCAGTGGAAGTCAAACAGGAAAAGCCACCAGACTAAAATTCCTTTTTTAAAAACTCACTGTACTGTAAACCAACAATACTGTCATACTGTGCACAGAATATGAAGCAGTATCTTAATGAAAACCCCACAAAAGCAGGCAGTGTGTTTATATAGAGGTAGTGGACAAACAAAGAAATTCACAACAAGAAACTGTCACTGGGCAGTGTGGCCTCACGGCGCATCCGGGCTGTGGCGGCTGACACTGTGTGGCGCCTGTGAGTCCAAGGCGGGTCCATCTCACGGTTACGGTTTGATGGCAATAAGGAACGAGGACACGGGACTCTGGTGAGGACGCCAACCTGCGGAGTGGAGAACGCCAAGCCTGGAAAGCAGGGGTGCATCATTGGACACACGTCATGTGCAGCTTCATGAGGGAAGTGTGCCACACTGTCTTTTGGCTGGGGGTGGGGCCTCACGTGGGGGGCTGGGGTTGCCGTGCGCTGAACTCAGAATGTCGGCAGCCAGACTACAACCCCCAGTCTCGGGAGGGCCGTAGTCTTCCCTGAAGAGGTACCGCACATGGTGAACCCACACTCCTTACAGCCTGCCCCCACATCCATCTGCACCAGTACCTCTCCTCCTTCAGTTCAAGTCGACTCCACCCTGCCCGAGGTCACCAGATCCCAACTCGCAGGCATTTGGATCCACCGGAACTCTCCGGATTCCCTTTGGATGTTTGTGGGAGTTAAAACAAGCAGCTTTTACATACGTGGGTCAGCCGTGTAACTGTATACATGTGTGGTATGGCCTTTTAATGGTTTTTGTTTTGTCCACTACCTGCACAGGCATATCGTGAAAATATATAGGAATACATAAAAAATCATGTACACACACAGCAGGAATGGTCATGATCTTAGCGAATGTCAGCAGTACTCAAAATCGCCAGGAGGGGGCAGCACAGCATAACAGCTCTTACACACTGTTTCATTTCAACAAATACATGTCAAAAAATGTAAGACGTACAAAGGCAAATACTTTTTGGCACAGTTATCACTCCATGACATTTAACCTCAAATAAATCTTAAGTCAAACCAATAACAGTGCATTACAAAATAAACCTTAAAATGGTTGTCAAGAGCACAAATGTATATTGTGAATACTGAAGCAGTTATTTCTCTCTAGCTCCTGACATTTTAAATCAGAAGTGGTGTACGAGATGCTGCTCCTTCCTTCTGTGGACGATGGAGTTCTCCAAGACAACACGCTGTCTAACAGCCTCCACCGCTGTTGTTCAGTTGGCCTGCCACACGGGGGAGCCTCACACAACTCTGCTGAGGTCCTGCATGCTAGTAGATATTGCTAAAGAGGCAGCGCAGAGCCAAAAGCCCTGCAGGAGAAGGGTATTATTGGGATGTGTGTGCGGGACATGGAGGATTCCTGCACAGACAGGCTCTAGCTGTGTTGGGGGCCAACAGACAATCCAATAGGGCACCCAAGCACACAGACGCACACACCATGATAAATTTGGGGAGAGACAAACTGCAGGAGAGGGGAGAGCAGCCCCCACACAGGGCAGAGGTGAGCCTGGCAGGGCACAGCGGGGTCTCTGCACCCCGACGATGGATGGATGGCTTTGTGTTAGCACCTGGATTTGTGCAAATCATCCCCTAATTCATAGTTCATTGAAAGAACGAATTCTTCTCACACTCTGACAGGAGATGCATATATGGCAAACATTCATATATATATTTATATATAATTATACATATATTTTGTTTTTAGAAAAATTATATGAAAACTATATGTACATGGCTCATGATTAATTAAAAAAAGCAATTTTCTTTTGTTTCTATTTACAGATGAGAGCTTGTGGAGGAAACACGATTCTGTCCAGATTTGTTCTAAAACGAGAAGGGAGGAGGGCAGAAGTGGGGTTTGGAAACGGCGCAAGAGCAGAAGGAGGAGGATGAGCAGGAGGAGGCGGCAAGGAGGAACAGGGGGAGGAGGAGAAAACCCTCGCTGACGACCAGAAACAGGACATCCCTACTTTCAGAACTCAGTCAGAAGGAACCCCTGCAGTTTCAGACCTACCTAGCTTGGTAACACCCCAGCGCCCAATCTGATTGCCGATCATCCTTCTCGGGGACACCCTGAATTGAATTCACTGACAGAATTGGGGGTGGGGGGGGGTGCATTATGATGGAGTAGGTGTCCAGGGCCCCCTGTAGGGGTGTGTGTGCTTTTTCAGATGGAAGACCATGATTCATGAGAGAGGAAAGTGTGACAGAAACCTTCGGCCGGGGGGGATGGGGGGGATGTCAGGAAGGATCACATCAGGAAAGTTCATTTGACACAATGTAGCTTTATGTAACACCGTGTATCATAGCTTAGGGAATCTATAACAAAACGGTATATATTATATATCTTTTTATATATATATATATATATCTTTATATATACCAGCTTTTTATTGTCAAACCTCCATCTTTTGAATGGAGACATTAAAATTTTCCTTTTTTAAAGTTTTAATCTAAATACACAAATCATATCTATGTAATATTTCTTTTCGAAAATAACACCTTGATTATGAAAAAGCCAATATTATTGTTAAAACATACCCCTAATATAATCCCACAGTTAGTAAAAGAATCTGAAAGTATCACACCTTCCATTGCGACTATCTGCCCCACAATGACCGTCCCGCACTGGATGAATATAACTGCTCTATTAAAATGTGAGAGGCATGAAAACCCCTCGAACGGAGAAGGTCTGTCATCAGGACTCTGTTTTTCATTATTGACTGTTAAAAATATTTGGAAAGGCAACAGGACTTTCCTTCTGGAAGCTTTTCCAAGGTGACGCCATTTCACCTGGAAAACTAGAGGCTGTTGAGATAGAGGGCGGGGACAGGATGCTTGGGGCGGGGCTGGGATTTGCAGAAAGGGACGGGACTTTGACGGCAAGCGTGCACAAACGGGACCTTCCTTCTGGAATTCATGCAACTTTCTTCCTGGAGAAGCAAGGTGTCACTCCAGGCCGACTGGCTGAGTGCGGGGGCAGGGGGCGCGTCATTTACCTTCCTTACAGTGCAATGCAGGGACTGTATATATACCATTTCAACTGATAAAAGAAACGGAACACTAAAGGCTTGAAGGGAAAAGAAAGGCGGAGCCTAAGAGGAACGGCAGCGGCCATGGCAGGGGTCAGCTCTCCAGCAGCTGCTTGAGAGCGCGCTCGATGTTCATGCGGTGGCCCACCCGCGTGACGCCCAGCTCGGCAAAGTCGTCCTTGGTCAAGGCCGGCAGGTGCGAGCCCTCTATCTCGTGCTCCTGGAAGCGGTCACGGTGCTCGCCCAGGTTGATACTCTCCAGCCAGTCGCCCACGTCGTACTTGTTCCATAGGTGCAGGGGCTTCTGGTGGAACGGCCTGAGTGCGAGCAGGGGTGAGGCCAGCGTGGGCGAGGGCGACGGCGAAGGCGAGCGGCTGCGGGTGGTCCGCGTCACAAAGCGCACCTCCTTGGGCTCGTGCGGGATGCTCAGACTGGACGACTTGAGGATGGTGGGTGGGGTCGTGGGGGATGTAGCCAGGCCGTAGCTCCGGCCCAGCCCTAGAGGGTCTGTCCTATCAGGGGAGGAGGAGCCTCTGCCCGGGCTGGGAGTCCGGCGGGTAATAGGGTACCGCGTGCCTGGTCGGATGGTGTAGGTAGTGCCGTAGCTCCTCTGGGAGATGGTGTGCAGCTCTCCTAAACTACTGAATAGTCTGAG
>JAODKC010000064.1:32774418-32790969 GCA_026777985.1 Mormyrops attenuatus
CGTGCCTTCTTCGGGCTGTGCCCGACCAGGCCCCATGGGTGCAGGCCTGGCCACCAGGCGCTCGCCATCGAGCCCCAACCCCAGGCCAGGCTCCGGGGGGGGGCCCGGTGACCCGCGTCCGGGCAAGGGAAAACGTGATTCTAGTTATTTTTCATCATAGGGGTCTGATGAGCCGCACTTCGTCTGGCTCCTCACCCAGGACTTGTTTGCCTTGGGTGAGCCTACCAGGGGCATAAAGCCCTGGGCAACTTAGCTGCTGGGATCATTGGAACACACAAACCCCTCCACCACGATAAGGTGTCGGCTCCAGGAGAGGGGTATTCACATCCGGCTCACATAATCCCATAATGCACCAACTAGCTCCTGGAGAGATGCTCCTCTAAAGCTTTAGACATCCCCCAAAGGACACTTGCCTTTCTTCCGGACCACCTCTTCTGACTCAGGCTTGCGGGTAACTGAGACCACCTTCATCAGCAGGTGACTGCCTCCCTGTCTGATCAGAGAGACCACCTGCTTGTGGCCCACCTTCACCACATTGACTCCGTTTACCTGCAGGGATGGAAGAGGGGCAGAGTCTCAGGACTAGTATGAGAGGAGCTACTGGTCTGTGTATGCTTGGTGTCTAGGCACCATCGGCCTGGAGGACTAAGGTAGGAGCACCAGGTGGCAGGGTGTGTCTCAGCAGGCCAGGAAGTCCCAGTGTTGCCAGAGTGATGTCACTGTTGGACCCCTTAGCAAGGCCCTTAACCCTCAACTCCTCTGAGGACTATCACATGCAACTTTTTCAATATCATATTGCTTTGGATGAAAGCGAAATAAATATATCTGCAAAATAAACGTAATGTATGAGGAATGAACAGCCCTTAGGCTCACTGACAACAACAGGGCCCCCCTACAAACTGACTGAGACATCTGATGATTTTATTCGGGGGTCAGCCAGAGTCAGGATGGCAGGGGATTGGGTGTCTGTGGACCAATCAGAATGGGACAGAAGGGCTCCACAGGATTAGAGCTTGGCTGCAACAAGCCAGCCCATAGCCAGCCCCACCTCTTTCAGAAGGCTGGCCAATCAGAGCAGCAAGGCAGCAGTGGCACCTGTGTGGGATCCTAAGGGAGACATTACCCTGGAGTCTCATTAAGGTGAATCAAGTTCACATCTCTTTCAGGGCCACTGACTGTGGCTGCGTCCCATTCTGCACACTTAAAGCCAAGTGTGCTGAGATACTATGGACGTGTTTTGATGTGCGATGCAAAGTGCACACCTGTATGTAAAGAGCCAAAGTATGTGGGGATTTCTTGAAACCAAAGGGACACATTTGATGTCTGAAGGGCCACGCTTCAGACACATCTGTGCTGATTGGGTTAGGGGTTGTCTTCCCTCACTGCAGCGCTGCAGGCTATGTAACCTTTCCTTATACAACTCTGCACACTTGCACTGAAACTTCTATGGAGCCATGTTGGACTCTGATAAGCCGGCAGACTACCTCGTGTTCCAAGTAGACATTAGCTGTCACTGATGAGGTGCATCCTTTAGACTGCTTCCAAGCGGCGTTTGCGAAAGTGTGGATGCATGCTGCACTTCACTTATTTCATCAATGGGACACTCTTGAAAATTTGTGCTAAGTGCATGAACGTGCACATGTAGTAGTGTGTAAGTGTAGGATAAATGGGGCAGAACCCTTAATTTTATTTCACGCTCAACTGTGCTGAAATGAAGCATTTCTCCAGGTGGGTGGTCTGCACGGCTGTTACGCGATCTTCCTGTGGGTGGTCTGCACAACTGTTACGGGATCTTCCTGTGGGTGGTCTGCATGGTTGTTACGGGATTTTCCTGTTAGGTCACATTACTCTAAACATAACGGAAACTTAATTTTACAGTAAAGCCTGGCACATAAGACTGGCCAGTTATTTACATCTCATGCGGCTTTATGTGTATATATTTTTTTAAATATATTTACATATTTATTGTCATAATTGTTCTCATATTTATTGAGTTAGTGAAGCACCTTAATTTGTGATCTGTGTTTAATTTGTGTATACAAGGAGCCCCAAGGGCAGGCAGAATGAGGTTTTCATGGCATGTTGTGACTGATTGTTTGCAGACGACCCTCTAAATCTCTGTGATGTCTCTCACATGAAAACAGAACAAGAACAGAACACAAGGTAGGGAAAGCCCACGTGACAGACTGTTTCTCCAGACAGTGGCAGCTGAACAAAGCCAGAACTACACTGAGCTAAACTGTCGGGCGTAACGACGTCTTGCTAAAAGCTCATTGCGGCTCCTAGGAAATACCAAAGCATCCCAACTAGGGGTGCCGTCATCAGCACCCAGGTGCCCGCATGCTGCCAGTGACAGTGTTACCATAGCAAGAGCCAGTCTCCGAGCAAAGCACACTCCTGTAAAGTCATATGGAGTCTCGGGATTACCCAACAGAGCATGGTGGTGGGGAGGGCCGAGCACTGAGATACTCACACTATCTGTAATTTCAGTCAGAATCTCAGTTAACCTTTCACAAAATGTGGGCTTTCAGAAACTGAAAACTTCAGGTTTTACACAGAGACCGACACAGATGAGGCAGTGAGGTGAGCGTGGACCAGCCTGAGCCTTCTGGAACGAGACTTTATTGACCAGGGATGCGCAACTTTAGTCGGGCCGTAAAATTTAACTGCCATGATGGGAGGGGGGGCTTCTATACCCTTATTAGCCACTCCGGCATTGGCCCAGCACATGCAAGCAGTATTAACACGCCAGTGCAACAATTTAAAATGTAGTATTTACTTAAAAATTTTATGATATATATGTAACAGAAAACAGAAAGAAGTGCTGAAGACAGACATGGACGTTCATGTGCTGATGGCAGTCGGCTTGGGAAAGAGCACATATCATGCTGGACTCTCATTTCAGACGGGTGTCCGGCTCACCCACAATGATTTCACTTCTCCTGGTAACTGTTTCCAGCTTCTCCTAGTGCTCAGGCAGCATAATGCACTAGTCTTCATTTCAAAGTGTTTTTAATTTGTTCATTTATAAAACATACATATAATTTTGTGCAGCGAGCTGGATACGGCCCTCAGGCCCCCAGGTGCTCTTACAAAAGTCACTCAGATGAGCCGTGTTCTTTGTAAATGGATTTCTGTCTCATGTTCACATCTCGATGTGCCATGTTTAAATATCTTACATATTTACATTATTTTTATTACTGTTGCTTGCATTTTGGCATAGATTACAATAGAGCTACTTTGACTTTTTCTGTTTGGGATGTTTTATTGGCTGAGCCAGCAGCGAGCGGCGGTCCTCACCTCGATCAGGAAGTCTCCTGTGCGGAGGCCCGCCCTCCAGGCCACGCCCTCCACATCCACGGACTCCAGGTACTGGAGCGCAGGGAAGGCTGGCGTGGGCGTAAACTCCTCGATGGGCGTCTCCGCTGCCAACAGAGTGCACACAAGCATGCGTGTCAGTAACAACTGGCAGAGGGGTATTCTGGAAGGTTCTCAGAAAAACATTCCTGCCAGCGATGACACATCTGCCAACCAAAAGTCTCAAACAGCATGAACACAGAGATACATCCCCAATCTGCACACCCCCCCTCCCACACACACAGCAGAAGACAACACCTTTCACAAAATAAACTCTATATGGAGACTCAAAAATTATGTACAGAGATGCTGCATCCAAATGTTTATGTCAACATCAAGTTCAAGTCTCAAGTTCATTTCAGGTGAGAACCATCACACCCTGAAACCCACAAGGTCTCAGCTTGAGAGTGCTTCCCTTCCTGGGCCTTCACACCAATGAGGCCCTCAGGGAAGGAGCCTTCACACCAGTAAGGTCCTCGGGGATGGAGCCTTCACGCCAGTGAGGCCCTCGGGGACAGAGCCTTCACATCAGTGAGGTCCTCGGGGATGGAGCCTCCACACCAGTGAGGTCCTCGGGGATGGAGCCTCCACACCAATGAGGCCCTCGGAGATGGAGCCTCCACACCAGTGAGGCCCTCTGGGATGGACCCTTCACACCAATGAGGCCCTCGAACGTGGAGCCTTCGGACAAATGAGGCATTCAGGGATGGAGTCTTCACACCAATGAGGCCCTCGGGGATAAAACCTTCTCATCAATGAGGCCCTGAGGGATGGAGCCTTCACACCCGTCGTCTGGAACACATTTAGTTGTTTCTGGGAAATCTTTCAAGGCGCCAGCCTGGTGTTACTATAGTTACCGACGCAGAGAATGACATACTTAAGGAGAGAAGAAATCAATGTTGCACGGAGCCATATAGTGCCAAGCAACAATGGCCACCCTTAGTTTGTCCAATCAGACAGAAAACAACAAAGATAGATGTGAAATGTGGGATATGTGACGCATGGCTGCTGAAGAGCAAGTGGCAGGGGGACACATTCTACTGAGGAACTCTCCACACCTGCTCCATCAGAATCAATGAGTAATACTCCACACCCGCTCTTTCAGAATCACGGCGACCCCTTCAGAGATACGGGACGCCCCACAGAGCCCGGCCTCCTCCCGCTCTTACAGAATCACGGCGACCCCTTCAGAGATACGGGACGCCCTACAGAGCCCGGCCTCCTCCCGCTCTTATAGAATCACGGCGACCCCTTCAGAGATATGGGACGCCCAACAGAGCCCAGCCTCTTCCCGCTCTTTCAGAATCACGCCGACGCCTTCAGAGGTACGGGACACCCCACAGAGCCTGGCCTCCTCCCGCTCTTTCAGAATCACTCCAACGCCTTCAGAGATACGGGACGCCCCACAGACCCCGGCCTCCTCCCGCTCTTTTAGAATCACGGCGACCCCTTCAGAGATACGGGACGCCCCACAGCGCCCGGCCTCCTCCCGTTCTTTCAGAATCACGGCGACCCCTTCAGAGATACGAGACGCCCCACAGAGCCCGGCCTCCTCCCGCTCTTTCAGAATCACGGCGACCCCTTCAGAGATACGGGACGCCCCACAGAGCCCGGCCTCCTCCCGCTCTTACAGAATCATGGTGACCCCTTCAGAGATACAGATAATCTTTCACTAGAATTCGTTTCCTGCTCTTTCTTGCAGTTTACACTCATGCTGGGAGGCTACTGCTTTCCATGGCGCGTGTCCTTCTTTTACTCGGGCTGACATTGCTTTTGAGATGGCACCTAGTAACAATGTTGCAATTTTGGAGCCCTCGACATGGAAGCACCTGCCAAATGTTCCCCAATAATTACAGCCATTCAAAGTGGTTGAGGTCTTCTCAAGCTGCCACTCTGCCTAATTATCCTTAGCTGGAGACACAAGCGTCCTAAATACATACTGAGGATGGTTGTTGTGGAGACAGATGTAGGTCTCAGATGACTTTATCTATGGCAGCCACAGATGTTCATGGTCTTTGTGACTGAAAATGTATGGATGAAGCGATAGAGTACGTCAGGCTGTGACTGACAGGTCACAGTAAGCTCACACACAGGGGCTTTCAAAGTCTCCTTTCTCCATGTGCTGCTTAAAATAATTAAGTGTAAATGGATTGTTGAGGTGACAGTGATTAAAATTTGCAGTAAGATGCTCAAAAATACAGAGACAGGGAATGAACCTATCCTTTGTTCTCTGCAAGTATGCACTTTGTGGAGAACAGCAGCCGAAATGGCACTCCCAAGTCACAGCTATCCAAGGCATGCAAGGTGCTGCTGTGAGCCAGACCAGACCCCACGCACAACCCTGTCTGCTCTGTCTGCCATTGAAGCTCAGGCTTTATCGATCTCTGCTGCTCACCAATGTACACTGGCGTTAACGCCTCTGCTGAAAGAGCCAAAAGACTAAATAACAATCACTGGAAACAGAGGAATGCCCAGAATGCCAGACATCTTACCTTTAGCGCCACGCAGCACAAATCCGAAGCCTTCATTCTCCTTCTTTTGGAGGACGGCATTCTTCTCTTCAATGATGTAATCACTGAGGAGGAGAGAGAGCAGAGCCAGCAGGTCAGAGGTCAGCACCCTCTTTGGAGGAGAGTCTGCAGCGGTCGGTCCACAGGCAGTCCACCTTTCTCCTCACCCGCGGCCAGGTTGACAGCTCTGGTGTGTATGCTGTGAGGTAGGGCTGGCATCTTCAGGGGAATGACCAGCTCTCCATTATCCACATTTTAACCCCCGTTAACAAATTAATAGGCAATGCAAGCTGTAGTCTTGATTATATTTAAGAAAACACACCTCAACAGGCAGAGAGCTTCACTGCATTACTGAAACGATCTGGAAAGAAGCGTAATGCCCAGGTTCTCAAGGGCAGTCTCTGGAAACGAATGGTCATGACAGGAGCGCTAGGAAGCCGGTGAGCGCCCCCCCCCCCGGCTCAGCGAGCAACTTAAAGAGCCTCACTCCGTGTGGCAAAGAAACAGAGGGAAGGGTGGGGAGAGGAATACAGAGCGAAGGGCAGAGACGGAGGCTGAGGATCGGCAGGGCTGAGACGAAGACAAGCGTGCTACCGCACGAAACTCACAGACACGCTCGAGAACATGCTCGCATGCTCACTTGACAGTCACTCCCACTCACGCCTCTCTACCCCAGTGCAGCGCCAGTGGCCCATGACCCCATCAGGATGGTCCCCTCCTGCCCCCCGAGTGGTAACAGCAGTAGCATCCGCAGCATCATGACTCCACGCCGCTGCCTTTTGGTCTCCCCGGTGTGCCCCCCCTCTTGATCACGCAAACCATCTGCTGAAGTTCACGGAGCTGTCTCTGGCGGGAAGGAAGCGGACTCCACAAGAGAAATGACTCACTGGAGGAGGGGGTGGAAGGTGACGATGACGAAGGGAAGAAGGAAGTCAGACAGAGAGAGGAGGTGAGAGACAGAGAGGAAGGGGAGTACTCGGCAGGAGGATGCTGGGAGGATGAGTAGGAAGCGAAGCGATGAAGGTGAGATGTTTCAGTGAAAGGAGGCACTAAGAATAGAGGGACTGTGACAGGAAAAAAGCATTTAAAACTGTGTCACATGGTAAGTAACAGCTGGAGTTTGGAAATGACTGCCACAACAAGCCACTTGTGCAATGCAATAGCACTAAGGAGCGACCCGCGTGATGGGTCATGTACATAGGGACACGGGGACACTGTTTAGCCTTGGGAGTCCAACCCTGTAAGCGGGTCGTGTTCATAGTGACACGGGGACACCACTTAGCCCTGGGAGTCCGACCCTGTAAGCGGGTCGTGTTCATAGAGACACGGGGACACTGCTTAACCCTGGGAGTCCGACCCTGTAAGTGGGTCTTGTTCATAGAGACACGGGGACACTGCTTAGCCCTGGGAGTCCGACCCTGTAAGCAGGTCGTGTTCATAGTGACACGGGGACACCGCTTAGCCCTGGGAGTCCAACCCTGTAAGCGGGTCGTGTTCATAGAGACATGGGGACACCGCTTAGCCCTGGGAGTCTGACCCTGTAAGTGGGTCGTGTACATAGAGACACGGGGACGCCTTATTCACTGGGCTTAGCAGAATTTGGCCGAAGTTTTAACAAAAAAGCAATATAAATGCCATAAATATACGTGTGATCATACTGAATTAACACTGATCTTTTGGACATGTGATACATGGAATGCAACTGGAATGTCACCAGACAAAATGTATAAACACAAAAAAAAAAAAAAAAATGTATAAACACCATTAGAATAATTTACGGTACATGAAAGTTAGAAGCCTGTTCATCATCGTCGCTTCCAACTTTGTTATCCACAGGGTATCGCATCAGCAGTCACTCCTAATCAACCAACACGATTACAAAAGCACCGGAAACACAATCACTTCAATTTCCCTCAATCACAATTAGATGATAAGCATGCAACTAAATGTGGACTTAGAATGCCAATGCCATAGTTGTGATTCATTACAGTGATTGTTCCCAGCTTTCAGTGTTCATTGTAGCCTATATAAGACAGAAGTTTAATTGAACTACGATGAAATATCAATTATGTAGTATTTAATTGCATTTAGTGTAATGTATCATAGAGGCCAAACAACAGGGTCAGAATGACTGTCACTCCTCCTGCAATGGGACAGGCAGGGCTGGGCGAATCACCTATCATCTGCTGTGATGGACTGAGCAGGAGCTCTGTTAGTCGGTAGCCGGCTCATGCAAAATCAGCACGGGGAATGGGCTTCTGCTAAGCCTCAGCTCTGAGTACTCTGTTAGCCGTTTGCCGGCCCACCTGAGACCAGCACGGGCAATGGGCTTCTGCTAAGCCTCAGCTCTGAGTACTCTGTTAGCCGTTTGCCGGCCCACCTGAGACCAGCACAGGAAATGGGCTTCTGCTAAGCTTCAGCTCTGAGTACTCTGTTAGCCGTTAGCCGGCCCACTAGACACCAGCACAGGAAATGGGCTTCTGCTAAGCCTCAGCTCTGAGTACTCTGTTAGCCGTTAGCCGGCCCACTAGAGAACAGCACAGGAAATGGGCTTCTGCTAAGCTTCATCTTGAGTACTCTGCTAGCCATGAGCTAGCCCACTAGAGACCAGCATGGGGAATGGACTTCTGCTTAGCCTCGGCTCTGAGTACTCAGCTAGGTGTTAGCCGGCCCTCTGAAGACCAGCACGGGGAATTTGCTTCTGCTAAGCCTCAAATCTGAGTACTCTGCTTGCAGTTGGCCGGATCACTAAGGATCAGCACAGCCAATGGGCTTCTGCTCAGCCTCGGCTCTGAGTAATCTGCTAGCTGTTAGCCAGCCAGCTAAGGACTAGCATGGGGAAATGGTCTTCTGGGTGATCTGCACTCACTAGTTATCTGTTTGCACTGATGCTCCTTGTAGCTTAAAACTCCCATTCCCCATGAAGACAATAAATGTAAAGAAATCAATGCACATGTAATGGTTGGCATGTTCCCCCAGCTGCTTCCACTCTCTTCTGCTTTTCACTCCCTGTTCAGCTATCCACATCCCTCAAAGGTAAAAGAGCAGTGCTCTCACTGTACATGCAAAGCTCAGTGCTAATGGCTAACATCTAACTAAAAGGGCCAGCAGTGCCCTGCGACAGCCACACCTACTAACCAGCACCAGTAGGAGCAGCAGTCAGTCCCTGTGACAGAACAGCATGTTTGATCCCATGGCCCTGTAATTTAGCGGCTAATTTCAGCCTCACTCTGGGTGTCTGAATAATCACTCACAGCTTAAGGTTGTTATTTTAGCTAAGCGTTTGACATCACGACACGATCCAAGTGCTCCTGCAATTCCAAATGCAAAATGGTACAACTCCTGTCCTCCCCTGTGATGCCCAGCAGCATCATTCTACTATCTTCAGACACACAGCCAAAGAAGACGGGGCGGGTGCAGCGGCACAGGGAAGGGCAGGCATGGCTGAGGGATCTCAGACCAAGTCCGAGAATTATAGGCCAATGCAAATCTATTTATTTCCTCAACAGCTCAACATGAATCACCCTCAAGGCCCGTTTCATCACAGCTCACCAGAAACATCCAAAATCTGCCATGCAGGCCCCCATTGGCAAAAAGACAAAAAAACTATGTGTTCAATGTGAACACAGGGTCAGACGGTCCCTGGAGCAATCGGAGGTTAAAGGCCTTGCTCAGGGCCCCAGTGGTGACATCACTCTGCTGACCCTGGGATTGTGGATTCCACACACCGCAGGATAATCATGAGGATGTAGCATTTCAATCTTGCGTTTAATTCTTGATACCAGGCTTTATGGACATTTGATCTAGTTTAGAGGCAGAGGAACTATTTATTCTTCTACACAAGAGGCCAGCGGCACTACCACATTAGTGAAAGCTTAATCCACAACTTCTTGCGTTACCTGAGAAAAAGCGCATATTTTTACAGAGCAAAATGTAACTCCTCAAATTATTCACCTGCCCCCCCCCCCAAGCCCCCTCCAGCTCTGGGGAAAAAATACTTAAGCAATAAAAACAACATGTTCTTCTTTGGGCATAACACGTGGCTTATTGACCTGGGTCACACAGGAAGACACGATGGCACTGAGCTTCCGGAGATTAAACCGGAGGGGATGTGCACCAATGTACCGCGCTGCTTTATTGGCCCAGAGCAGCTCAGAGGCGGCCTCCAGTGGTGAGGGCCTGACCCAAACGACTCCCCTGCGGTTCCTCAGCTCACCTGAGAGCTGCTGGTGGATCCCCTAGCTGGGTGAGTGGCGACGAAAGTCAGTGTGCACAGAGCTGGAAAGGTCACAAGGTAGCCGCAGTTCCTGAGAAATAAAAGGAGCCCAAGCCGGCGGCTCTGTGCCCCAGCGGGCTATCACACCAAATACTACACCTTACAGTCTCATCTAGAAGAGGCCAAGTCAGACATCCCAGTGAGCCTGGGGGCAGATGTAAGTGTGCGCCCAAAGGTTTGTCCAAACCACAGCTAATGAGACATGGCTCTTTCTGTGACACTGATGGGCAATCAGATTAAACTCGGGGAGAGTCGACAAAGCGTCCAATGAAAAAGGGCTCTGAGACTGAGAATTCACAACACTTTTTCTAGAGTCTCGAGAGTGTAATCTGAAGTTTTCCTAGTCAATGGGCAGAGAGTCTGTGTGCTTAATTCAATTCCCTTGTGTATAGCACCCCCCCAAAGTGTTTCATGCAATAGGGCAGGGCTTTTCAACTCACCATCCTCAAGGGCCGAGCACTGCTGATTTTCCAGCCTTCCTTTACCTGTGAGCCAGGTGTGAAGCCCCTCTGGCCAATCAGAATCCTTAGTAATTAAACTAACTACTGGGAGTACTGAAAACACAGCCTGGGTTTGGAATTGAGGGCCAGATTTGAATAGGGGGGCGATAGGGGATAAGTGCTAGATGGTCAGCATGAATAAACCCTGGGGATTCTCCTGCTGAGGCACCCCTAACCCCCACGTGTGGGCTGATCCCCCAGTGGCCTGCTGTGTAGCCCATCTCCTCCCCCCCCCCCAAGCAGCATGGAGTCCCTGCATCTCAGCATGCAACCCCACCTTCCACCCCTAGATGGCGGCAGAGATACACTGCAAGTGCTATGTCGCCTTGGTACTAAACCGAGGGGATCAAATGAGTTGTAGCCCTATGCAGGCCCATACTGGAGCATATCCATGGCCCAGAGTCAGAGGGCAGGAGGTGTTTATGCTAAACCCTACAGCTCATGAAGAAACAGCAGGGTCACTGCCTCCGTCCCCCTCGCCATCGTGGCCTGGGCCTCACACCCAGCTTTGGCTGCGCGGCACTCACAATAAACAGACACCGCGGGAGAGCAAAGCAAACAGGCTGTTAGAGCTGCCTGAGCCCATCGCGGGACAAACAAACGCTGCTATCATGTGGAAGGTCATGGGCAGAGTGCCATCCCACGAGCACTGGACCAATCAGAGCACAGCACACGTGCGCACAAACATGCACACATATATCGCCAACACCACCCGCCCATGCCAAGGTTTCAGATGGGTGTAGTGGATTATTAAGGTCTATCATAGACAAAAGCATAAAATCAGAAAACATTTTAGCCAATTTCAGTTGACAGTCCGACAGAAGAACACGGATAGCATTGTGTAGGAACTGTGCAGAGCAGCGTGGGTGCAAGGCAGCATACCTGTAGGAGGTGAAGGTGTCATAGGAGCCCACAGTGTAGTGTCTGAAGAGGCGTTTGGTCCGGTCCTCCCGTGTCTCTGTGCCAAGGTGGAAGAGAAAAGCAGAAGTTAGCACAGGATAGAGAGGGAGAGAGGGACACACACAAACTAAAAAACAAACCATGGGGGGGGCATCATCACACTCAGGAGATTTAATACAGCATTTAGTTGTGCAGACTAACCCCAGCAGAGAGATACCAGTGACTAACCAGGAAAGTGTGAACGGGACCAGGATATAGGGACAGATTCAAGTTCTCGATCCCAGAGTCAGAGCCGAGTGCTACACAAGCAGCTGCTCTCAAGACGGTTCCGGAGGCCCCACAGCCAGTGTGCGAAATACAGGTGGGTCTGGGGGCCCCACAGCCCTGGCCAAACATACAGCCTCCAAGAGCAGGCCTGGCTCCCTTTATAGCTGTGTGTTTTTCCAGCATGTAGTGTTTTGGTGTGTACAGAGGCCTTCATGAAAAGTTACAGACAACTCAGGGTGACTGTGAACCCAGCACCCAGAGTGAACCGAACTCCCCCTGAATGATACCAACAGAACCCACAGGATCCAAATGGTGCTGTACTGCTGTCTTCCGACGACAAACACACAGCAGCACCTAGTGATGCCAGGCCCTGTCATTTGATTAATGTGACGCAATCCATTAATCAATGGCCATCCTCAATTAAGAGGAGCACAGATTACTCACCTGCTAAGACGTGTTACGTTCCGGGGGGGCCCTTAACGCTTTCCCAATATTGACCGTCAAAGAGCATGTGGGGGGCTAAAGTTTAGACAGGTAATCCATTATGGTGTAATCAGCATGTGAGGATGACTGCAGGCTTCAAAAACCAATAACAAAGGTACAAACATGAAAATAACGTAAAGGCCTGTGAGTGCGAGGGACTGGGTCAGCCTGGCTTACTCTCTCATATTCCTCTACTGCAGCCTTGTAAAATTCCCACAAAGGCAAATTTAAACAGGGATTCTGTCAAGGCCAATAAATGATTTAGCCTTCAGCTAAAGGCACCGGATAAAGGCCCAAATCGTGGCTATCCCATTGCCGTGACAGCGTCCTTCAACGGCCCATGAACGAAACCCGGAAAGTGACAACCCCCACGTCCATCACAGCCCTGTGCTGAGTCTCAGGCTTCTGTGGACCCTCAGCGTTTGACACCATATTAATAAGCACTGATTCACTGTCTGACTTCCCTTCTGTGCATGGCTAGAGGGCACATGGCTCCTGAAGCAGGTAGCAGTGATTTTGCCCTTAAACGCTTTGCAAAATGACTTCTGAAGATGAAAAATGAAGAGAGATTTATTTGCCATTTGTACAAGTACAGGTGCAGCTACATAGGAATATGTTAGGTGTCACATATCCCATCATGCTCTCCTTTCTAATGCAGTCACACACATATAGAGGTGAGAGTCAAGCTTGGGGTCTGGGCATAGGGTCAGTCATCTATCCGGTGCCCCTGGAACTTTTTTCAGGGGGTTAAGGGCCTAACTCTCTGAGCCCCGATGTCAGTGATGTGCATCAACTTCTATGTGACACGCTGGCTGAGTACTGTGCCCCAGATTGTAACCAGCAGACAGGTCACTGAGGAAAGCAGTTTCCAAAGCAGTGCTAGGGGCTGAGAGCCCCCGGAGAGGACACCCCCCACCACCACCACTTAGCCCTCTAATGAGCCTGTTGGTCTTATGCATGGATTTTAGCCCAACTTCAGGTCCTCTGACCTAGGTCTGGTCACAAATGCATGGTGTCTCTCACGCCAAGCCTCTGCTCTCTATTCCGTCCCTGGAATCACCCACACTTCAGTGAGGAGTGAAGCCTGGATGCATACAGTGCAGACACTCACTCTGCAGGAAGGAAAGATGCAGTGTACAGCCTGATCCTGGATAAGAACCATCCTTGTCTCATCTTGTCTTCTGCATCCTCTTTTCCAATCCTGTCCTTCAAGCTCCTCTGTCTTTCCCAAGGTTAACTTGTTCATTTGCAAAATGCATCTTTAAGGGCCTGTTTAATTAATCGGGATGCTGCAGATGTGGACAGAAGATGCTGACTGCAAGTATCTGAACACGGCCTGAGCACGGGGGGGTCGACATACAGCCAAGTCCTCCGCCTCGTGCTGGAGGCAGCAGCCCAGCGGCTGCTGGCTCGTGTCTGCCCGGTCCCCCGTCCTCCGCCTACAGGGCGTGCTGGAACTTGCCGCGCTGCCGCCAGAGTAATACGCACCATCCATCATCTCCCAACATCCCGGATGCAGTCCGCATCCGATCCGGGAGGCCACTGCAGAGATAACCTGGGATCTAGAAAGGGATCCATCACCGGAACTTGTGTGTCTGCACAAGTCTCATACATGCAGGGGAAGAGAGTTGATCTTGTGAATAAAAAAGTCACTCTGACGACTACTGCATGGCAACGGGGCAGAGAGGTCAGGTGTGAAGCTGTGGGTGGGGGTTAAAGATCAAGCCCCCTCCACCAAGACATTCTCCCTGCCTTTCTCAGCTGCTCCAGTGGTCTCTAACTCCATGTTGGATACGCTCACACTGTGATCCTTCCTGGATCTTCAAGACCGTGATGGTAAATATCAGGGTGCACTCAGCGGCCGATGGCGTTAAATAAAAGAACACTGTATTAAATTAAAAGAAGGCTGGCGGGATGAAGAATCCAAAATAGAGCTTAATTCTGAATGATCCCTGAATGAGACAGAAGCTTGTGGTATACACCATTCAGGACATGAGCTCCTCCTCTAAGGATTCATCTGTACACAAACCAAGCTGTGGAGGATGCTACCCTCAGCAGATGCTCAGCACGGAGCGGAGCGTCACGCTGGCTGGCGGGAGGGAGGGGCTCCTTAAGGGACACCCAGTAGAACACAGGTCACATCTGAATGCAGGTCAGATCTCACAAGACACCAGAACTCACAGCTTGCTGGGGATCATGTTACATGCAAACTACTGAGGGTTTGGGAGTGAGACGTCACTGACTGCTTATCTTGCGGCCTCATCAAATCCATACCTGAAATTAGCTCCTCGTTTGGCGCCCGCGCTCTTTAAGACACCTTCTGACTCACATAGGAAGATCTGAGACTACCTGTGTCGCCTCTGAGTGGAAACGCCAGCGTGATTTCCTGTTGTCCTCCTGATACGGAAGGTAGCTTCAGAAGGCAGCTATTTCAGGCGGCGGGACGGATCGCGGCGATCCAACGTTGCGTCTGGCTGCATCCTGAACTCACACCGATTCGTCCCTGAAGCTTCCCATAATTCCCTTGCTGTAAGGGTCTGGGTGCGCGTGCCCTCTCCTCGTTTTAACACTTCCCCTCCTGGACTTTGAACAAGCTCCAGCAAACATGCTGTGACCATCTGGGCACCTTTTGGCTTCATGCATGTGCAGTGAAAATGAAATCAAGTCTCATCAGCCATTCACACGACCATGAACACAGGTACATTAGAATATGCGAGCTGTCACATATCCCATGGGGGGGGCGTCCTATGGGGCAGACATTTAGAGGTGAGAGTGAAGCCAGAGGTCTGAGTGCAGGATCAGCCATTGATGCAGCCCTCCCGGTAGGAAAAGGGCCCTGCTTAGGGATCCAATGGAGATGTGACTATTATGCCGGATTTTTGAGATCTGAACTGGCGACCTTCCGATCACAGGCACAGAAGTCTAACCTACTGAGTCACACAGCTCCCCCCTCTGGCTCACTCACAGGCGCCTCCCTATGGTCAGACCCTGGAGATGCACTCACATGAATCCCGTTGTGGTGCTACTTCTCTGAAGATATTTTAGGAAAATGCCAGCAAAGCAGAATTTTAAAATTGAATGTGTTCAAACTTGCACACGGGTCGCCACAATAAACAACGTATGGTTTGTTGGGGGAAGAGGAGCCGTCAATCAGCCGACGAGAGACGCTGGGAGGCCTGGCTGGGTCTGCAGATAAACACCTGGACCTTAAAAATCTCACCTTCCTCTCTGGTGTAGGTGTTTGAGTTTATTCATGGCTGACAGAAGAGAGCAGAACTCCTCAGCTCCAGTTATACTCCATGTAAAAATACTTTACTGAATTGTCGCTCAGACAAAACATTTCCTAACGTAGATAACCGCACTCACACAGAGCCAAAACATCAGCTGTGTATAAATGAACAGGGAATACAGTACATGATCTGTTTGCATGTAAAAGATCTCTCTCTCTCTCACACACACACACACACACCCCACCCAGCCCTAACCGTAATGATAAATAACCAAACAAAATAGAAGACTTTTGGCATTTTTAGTTTTTTTATTGCAGTCACAGATTTCTATAAAACTGAGTTTCCTCTGGTGGCGTCCAAAAAAATGGTCCCCACAACGTCCAAATGCCAGATCTGTATCACATTGCGGGGGCATTCGGTCCCCATTTGGTCCCCACAGTGTGGCAAACACAAACCCAGGTGAATACATGGCCACACATTCCTACATCACCGCCTTGCCACCCACTCATCACCGCCTCGCCACCCACTCATCACCGCCTCGCCACCCACTCATCACCCCTCACTACCCACTCACCACCCACTCATCATCGCCTCACCACCCACCCATCACCGCCTCACCACCTACTCATCACCCCTTACCACCTACTCATCACTGCCTCACCACCCACTCATCACCACCCACTCATCACCCACTCATCACCCCCCACTCATCACCCACTCACCACCCCTCCCCCCAGCACACCAGGACAGCTGCATCGCTGTCATTTATGATGGACCCAAAATTCATTTTGGGCCTCGCTGGATAATCGGGCCACTTGCTGCTGCAGGTGGCTGCGCCGCTACATGCTGATGGTTGTAACGCCACACATGCAGCCAGGCGGGCTCTCCACCCGACATGGAGCATCTGAGCATGCAGCCAGCGGGGCAGACCACCCTCCTAAATTCAGACCACCCCCCCCGGGGCGGGGGGGGGGGGGGGGGGGGGGGGGGGGGGGGGGGGGGGGGGGGGGGGGGGGGGGGGGGGGGGG
>JAODKC010000064.1:32795590-32812536 GCA_026777985.1 Mormyrops attenuatus
GAGACCACACTCTATGGAAGCCCGACTGGGTCACGCCGTCACACCAGCGGATACTCTTTGGTGGGCCTGACTGAGACTACATTCTGTGGAAGCCCGACTGGGTCTCCCCGTCACACCAGCGGATACTCTTGGTGGGCCTGACTGAGACCACAGTCTATGGAGGTCCAACTGGGTCACAGTGTTACCACTCTTAAAAGCTGCACGAGAACAACATCAGATTAGACACCATTCCAATTCCAAAACACAGCTGGGTACAAGAACCCAATTTAGAAGTGGAAAATTCTACATTTCTGTAACGGTGACTCACGGGGAGGGGGAGGGGGGCAGATGATGAGATAAAAATTTAATGATTTACTGAGGTGTGCTATTTTGTACCCTCCAAAACTTATTAAATTTGGCAGTGAACCTAGGTCACCACCTTTATGTGTCTCACAGCACATTAGGTGAGAAGGTTTGCAATGTTACTGAAATGTCCTGCCATCTGTCTGACAGTGCCCCCTCATTCTCCTGCTGACTTCCAGCACCAAACTGTGGCCTTCAAGTAACAGAAGCAGAACCGCTGAACTGAGGGAGGTATACATGGGGGTACAGGCCGCTGACCGGAGAGAGGTATACATGGGGGATACAGGCTGCTGACCAGAAGGAGGTATACGCGGAGGATACAGTCTGCTGACCAGAGGAAGGTATACACGAGGGATACAGGCTGCTGACCAGAGGCAGGTATACACGGGGCGTACAGGCCGTTGACCAGAGAGAGGTATACACTGGGTATAGGCTGCTGACCAGATGAAGGTATACACGAGGGATACAGGCTGCTGACCAGAGGCAGGTATACACCGGGTATAGGCTGCTGACCAGAGGAAGGTATACAAGGGGGATACAGGCCACCGACCAGAGAGAGGTATACACTGGGTATAGGCTGCTGACCAGAGCAAGGTATACACAGGGGATACAGGCCACTGACCAGAGAGAGGTATACACAGGGATACATGTTGCTGAACTGCAGGAGGTATACACAGGGAAGGGTACAGCCTATTGAAATGAAGAAGGTATACACGGGTGTACAGGCCGCTCCCTATGTACAGATGCTGATGTGGAGCCTTCTAACTGGCCTTTTGAGGCACTGTGTCCTTCTACAGGGAGAGAGTTCTTCTTTAGGATGAGGTCACAGAGCTCCTTCTTAAATCTCAGAAGACCAGCCATTCCATCCCCAGGCTAACACTTTGGACATTTGTCCATGACAAACTGGGAGGGCACCGATCTCACCCTAATGCTTTCCCTGTCCCGACAAGCAGATGGTGAGGGTGTAATGGTCACATGGTGTAATGTTCATGATAGCTGTAGGTTATGGGTAGTTACATTAGCGGTGATTGTAATATTTTCAGAAAGGTATGGGGGGACAGACTGACAACTATGGACCTTTGGACCATTAGTTACCAGAGGGATGACCTTCCCCATTTAAACAGAGCATAATCATCATCAGAGTCCCATAAACAGGAACAGGTTCCAGCAGCACACAGTAGAGGTGAATAGAGTGGTGGGGGCAGGGCAGGGGAGGGTCACGCTGATATTTTGCCAACAGCACGGACCCTCACCAACATCACTGCCCACTGGAAGCACCTGCCTCATTGCAGGGATCTCAGAACACCCATCCCAGCAGCCACATATACTCTGGGCTGACAGCTCAGCAAGCAGGGGGCGCTGATTGGGCCCTGCCATGACTCTTTATGATCCTCACCCTGCAGTCTTGCATAGTCATGTTTCTGTCCCATGCTTGCTTATCCCCGTTCCCCTTCGGGAGTACCCCCCCTGCCTACCACCTGCCTAATGCTGCCTCATCGGCTCCCCTGGCTGCTTCACCAGCCCCTACCTGCCCCCCAGTGTTGCTCCACCATCTGCCAGGATTCGTCTCACTTTAATTTACGTGCCTACAGCCGCCCAGAGGAGACCAGGCTTCCCTGCAGGTCTGCTTCCTCCCAGGTTGTTTCCTCTCTGGGGCTCGAACCTCAGACTCGGTGACTATGCGGATCCTTCATGAATGAATCATGCTCCTGTAGCTCAACATGTAGAGCACTGTGCTAACAATGCAAAAGTTGTGGGCGCATATCCCAAGGAACACACATAAATCATAACCCTTTCTCTCTATCGTAAGTTGTTTGAGATAAAAGCGTCAGAAAAAATGAATCTGAATGAGAGTGAGGATGGACGAAGTCCCTCCCTGAACACCCTGTGGCTTCTCAGCTAAAAGTGTTTTTGGACTTTGGCAATTTCTGCCTCAAGGCTCTAGACAGTCTCACTGGGTTACCTTCATGAGGAGCATACACCATATAGACAAAAGTACTGGGACACCTGGCCATTACTCCTACAGGACCTTTTATGACATTCCATTCTAAATCCACAGGCATCAATTTGGAGTTGGTCCCCCATTAGCAGCTATAACAGCGAGCACTCTTCTGGGGAGGCTTTCCACAAGATTTTAGAGTGGGGAATTTTCCCCATTCATTCAGAAGAGCATTTATGAGGCCCCCAATTTCTTTTCTAGTTCATCCCAAAGGTGTTTGATGGGGTTGAGGTCTGCCTCAACATACCAACATCTTGGTATGTTGAGGTATTAAGAGTTTCCTTCCCTGGAACTCAGGGGCCAAGCCCAACCCCTGAAAAACAACCCCATACCATTATCCCATCTCCACCAAACTTTACAGTTGGCAGGTAACGTTCTCCTGGCATCTGTCAAACCCAGACTCATATATCAGACAGCCAGACAGAGAAGCATGATTTGTTACTCCACAGAACACTTTTAAATTGCACCAGTGTCCAGTGGTGGCGTTCTTTACACCACTCTATCCGACACTTGCATTCAGCGCTCGCCTGAACTCGACTACATCTGTTTGATTTTATACACCTGTGGCAATGGGTCTGAATGAAACCCCTGAATCCAGTGATTAATAGGTGTATCCCAATACTTCTGTCCATCATCTGTTTCATCGTGGCGAACATGCCAGTGAATGTGATCCTCCTGGAGGAGTCCTTGGCTCTGAAGAGCTGGCCCTTTAAGTTACTATGAGTGTGCCTGTACGCCCATGAGTGTGCCTGTACGCCCTACAGGGTGATGGGACCTGAATACACAATCGCGCTCCATCACTTATGGTGATTAAACTATTACACTACCTGCAGGGAAGCTCAGCAACAATTACTCTTCAAAAATCCTAGGCCGCCATGCCTTTTTGGGACAGATAAATGGAGGGAAAACAGCAACAGGAAGCCAGTCACAGCAGGAAGGCAATGAAGCAATCTGAGCAAAGCAGAGAGAGCTACAGGTCCGCAGCTCCACCCAGCCAACACTATGTGAAAGGCAGTGAAGCTTCAGTTGCCATCTGTACAGGCACATAGGAGTGTGTTAGGTGTCACATATCCCATCATGCTCTCCTTTATAATGCAGACACACACATATAGAGGTGAGAGTGAAGCTTGGGGTCTGAGTGCAGGGTGAGTCATTTATCCAGCACCCCTGGAGCTTTTTTTTGGGGGGGGGGGTTAAGAGCCATGATCAAGAGCCCAAAAGACCATAGAATTCAAACAGGCAATCCTCCGATCCAAAACACAGAGGCCTGACCCTCAAAACCACTCACCACCACACATATACACACACTCACACTAGGCTGTGTTTTCCAGTGAATCATCCCGGCGCTCACAGCCCTGAGGAAAGAGAGCGGGTGAATACGCCCCGTTCAACCTATGGAAAGTCCTTGTGCAAAAACACGAGCCTAATTTCACAGAAGACCTCATCAGGAGGAAACAGAGATGTGCGGCTGGAATATTCCCGCTCAGGAAGACATATGGCATCGCCACAGTGATCTCACATCATCGTGTCCATTCCTGCGTAGTTCTTCAGCCTCTGCTATAACCAGACTAGAGGCAAAAGCAAAGGAGTTCATCCTTCCCGATGTCTGATAGGTTTCACTGGTTTTGAGAGAAGAGCCAATCACAAAGACGAGGGCCAGCGACATCTACACAACTACCAAAGATCACTACCAGCCTACTAATACACAGACACGCACACACGCGTTCATTTCTATGGGCATAACCAAATAACCATAACCCCTACCCAGCACTAACCATAACCCCTACCCAGCACTAACCATAACCCTACCCAGCACTAACCTTAACCATAAGTAACCAAACAAAATATAAGGCTTTGACAGTTTTAGTTTCAGGATTGGGTTTGTGGGATTAAATTCACAATACAAAACTGATGTTTATATTGTGGGGACCAAAAAAATGTCCCCACAATGTAAAAAGTAACAGGTTTTACAGGTAAATACAAACCCACAGACACTCTCTCTCACACACGTGTGCACAGCCACTTTCTCACAGACTGACAAACATACACTCTCTCACAGACACACACACACATGCACTCTCTCACAGACACACACACATATGCACTCTCACAGACACATGTATACACACTCTCACATACACACAGACAATCAGACTCTGTCACAGACACCCTCTCACAGACATATACGCACATATGCAGACACTCTCTCACAAACACGCACCCACACAAATGCAGACACCCTCACAGACATACACATGCAGACAATCTCTCACAGAGACACGCACAGACAATAAGACTCTCTCACAGACATACACACACAGACGCTCTGACACAGACTGACAGACACACACAGGAAGACAATCCCATAATGCATTTCAAGGGGACGATTTAGTTGTACTGGGACTGTAATCACCACACTTAGGGCCAAGCAGCCTTGAGTGGGGCATCTTCAAGAGATGTTTACCAGGCCACCTCACGCTGAGATGAAGGAAACAGGGAGGTTCTTACCCAAGCGAGGGTCATACTGCCGCATCTGCACCTCCTCCACACATTCTGCGGGGAACCAGCCAGTGCGTCCCTTCACGGTGCCTTCCCAGAATCCCCCTTCGCCGATGCTCAGCACTGCAGGAGACAGACACACAGGGTTAATGTCACTAGAACCATGTTAGGTCGCCTCGGGAACCTGGTTCATGCACCGCCCCCCCAGTGACCAAACACACCCGCCCCCCAAGTGACCAAACACACCCGCCCCCCCAGTGACCAAACACAAGTGGCGTGGTCTTCATTTTCTGGGGCATCATGATTAGGTAGGTATGTTAGGGGGGATAGACAGACAGACATCGAGGGGGGAGAGAGAGTGAACACAACTGGCCACAAATGAAATTCATTGTTGTCCACGTGACTCATTAACTGGACCATAACTTAACGGTTATGTTTCTGTTCAACACACTGCCACACACACACACACATGTGGCGGACAAACAAACAGGCCACACATTCACAGAAATCGGTACTAAGTGGACACATGAAAAAAGGTTGATGAAAGGAGTGAGCTGAATGAAAGGCATCAGCAGTTTGAGGACATTTAAAAGCAGCACACTTATCTGCTCCAAGGTGTCCCATTATCTGCTTAAAATGTGCCCACTTATCTGTTTACATCACATTTCAGAGTAACTTCTGAATAGGGCCCCATGTGCGACTCGCAGGACACATGGGCTGATGGGTATTTGTGGACAGCAAATGCGGACTGAACATATTCCTCAGAGTCATACAACAGTCAAAGTGGGCAATCAGACCAGGACTATCTTGTTTCTTATTTCTTGTCAGTCTCCTAGCAACAGAGGAAGAGTTTTCAGCTTGAGCATTCAGGAATTAAATCGCCACCCAGGCCGCAGCCCCTATAGCATACTGGGGACATTCGGGTCCTTCGGGTTTCCTGGGTATTGTGGGCATTTGGAAGTTTGGAATGTCCGCTTGGTTTGCAAGAACTATGTTGATGCCAGGGGCACCAGAGCAAATTGTGAGGTTATAAGAAATTTTAGGATAAAAGAGGAAGGAAGATGGTGTGGAGAGAGAGAGAGAGAGAGAGAGAGCACAGTATGGAGAGTGAGAAAGAGAGACAGAGAGAAAGCTGACAGCACAGAGAGAGAGACAGAAACAGAGAGAAGATAGCACAGAGAGAGAGACAGACAGGCAGAGACAGAGAGAATGAGTGGACAGCACAGAGAGAGAGAGAGACAGACAGAGACAGAGAGAATGAGTGGACAGCACAGAGAGGCAGAGAGAGACAGAGACAGAGAGAATGAGTGGACAGCACAGAGAGAGAGAGACAGACAGACAGAGACAGAGAGAATGAGTGGACAGCACAGGGAGAGAGAGAAAGACAGACAGAGACAGAGAGAATGAGTGGACAGCAGAGAGAGAGAGAGACAGACAGAGACAGAGAGAATGAGTGGACAGCACGGAGAGGCAGAGAGGGCAGTACAGAGAGGGAGAGAGAGAGAGAGATGGAGAAATCAGCTTAGAGAGAAAGAAGGAGAGCCAGGGCTGAAACTGTCACCAGCAGCCTGTGCTATGTCTGGGACCCCTTCTTAAGGCAACCACCCAAGTCACAAGTCACCCACAGCATGGCTTCCATCCCCTGTCACTGACCCTGCTGGACCCCCGGGACTCTTTATCAATCAGGCCAGGCCTAATCCCTGATAAGCAGTTCAAGTGTGTAGGCAGCAACCCCCTCCCCAACAGAGCAGGCAAAGGGCTGTAACTACTGGCTTTCAGCTAGTTCAGCATTGTAGGACCGCTAGTGCTTAATGTTTCCTCTGCACGGGCTCCAAAGCGGCAGCAAACACCAGCTACTTCCAGGCCCCAAGACAAGCAGAGGCATCAATGGTCATACTGCTGAGCAGGTGGGCACCCTGGAGACAAAGGCTGCCGAGTACGGTAACACCACATGGCAGCATGGAGAAAAGTGCCGACCAGGTGGGCAGGCTGGAGACGAAGGCTGCCGAGTACGGTAACACCACATGGCAGCATGGAGAAAAGTGCCGACCAGGTGGGTGCCCTGGAGACAAAGGCTGCCGAGTACGGTAACACCACATGGCAGGATGGAGAAAAGTGCCGACCAGGTGGGCGCCCTGGAGACGAAGGCTGCCGAGTACGGTAACACCACATGGCAGCGTGGAGAAAAGTGCCGACCAGGTGGGCGCCCTGGAGACAAAGGCTGCCGAGTACGGTAACACCACATGGCAGGATGGAGAAAGGACACACCAGCGTGAGGAGAAATAAAGAAAAAAACCATGTTCTAACTATACAGGTAACAGCATCCGCCACCCTTGTCATGGTTACCAAGAAGCATGAGTATGGGCAGAAGCAGAGAGCGCTGGGTCTGACTGAAGGCATGACAATGTGGAAACGCCCACAGGTCCCGGGACAGACCTGAATACCAAACAGATATAGGCCAACAGACTTCCAGCATAGCTTCTTAATACATACACATTTATTTGAAAGGTACAGCATGCGATCGCTTTATAACTCCTGAGAGCGTAATACGCTAATCATGCTTCAGCACTATGGACAGCCCCACAGGGCTAGTGCAGATAGCGCCATGTGGAGCGGTAAGGACACCCTGCTCAAACTCTGAAAAGTATTGGTACTGTCAAAACACATGGCTGAACCTCCTGCATGCAGTGAGTCGCACACAGATGGAGGATATATTAATTACTGTGTGCACCATTTCATCTGGAATGAATATGAATGAATATGGTACCAGATGAGGATGCATTTATGTCACTTAATTATCTACACAGCAGCACACATGCTGAAGCTGGCTATTAACACCTCAGCAGACCA
This sequence comes from Mormyrops attenuatus, assembly GCA_026777985.1. Taxonomy (NCBI): domain Eukaryota; kingdom Metazoa; phylum Chordata; class Actinopteri; order Osteoglossiformes; family Mormyridae; genus Mormyrops; species Mormyrops attenuatus. The sequence continues at coordinate 32,803,281 of JAODKC010000064.1, forward strand.
AACTGATCCCGAAGCTGGCTATTAACACCTCAGCAGACCAAACTGATCCCGAAACTGGCTATTAACACCTCAGCAGACCAAACTGATCCCGAAACTGGCTATTAACACCTCAGCAGACCAAACTGATCCTGAAGCTGGCTATTAACACATCAGCAGACCAAACTGATCCTGCAGCTGGCTATTAACACATTAGAAGACCAAACTGATGCTGAAGCTGGCTACTAACACCTCAGCAGACCAAACTGATCCTGAAGCTGGCTATTAACACATCAGCAGACCAAACAGATCCTGAAGTTGGCTATTAACACATCAGCATACCAAACAGATCCTGAAGCTGGCTATTAACAGCTCAGCAGACCAAACTGATCGTGAAGCTGGCTATTAACACATCAGCAGACCAAACTGATCGTGAAGCTGGCTATTAACACATCAGCAGACCAAACTGATCGTGAAGCTGGCTATTAACACCTCAGCAAACCAAACTGATCGTGAAGCTAGCTATTCACACTCAAGCAGACCACATGGATGTTGGAAGCTTTGAGACAGCAGACAAATTTATTCCACACCAAAGACCATACAGTAACAAGAGTGGGAAGCTCACGGACACCAGATGTTAATAACAGAACCTCCCATCAAAACCAGAAAGCGTTCATTAAGGAAAGAGCAGAAGAATAGGGCCATGTCTAGCAGATGTGTGACTGGGATCCTACAACTGGGTGACTTTGTTGCTTCTCACACCAGCCGCATGGCTGAGAACTACTGGGTGAAACAGAGTTCAGAAAGTAAATGAACACTAGTGACGTTTCCATATGTAACAGGGTATGATAAGAATCAGGTGGTCAGAGCTCTCTCCGTCAGGCAGCCTCTGTGGCGTGAGACATTTCTGCACCAGCTCTCTGTGGTCTCACTTCTTGTATCGCTTCCATTGTGATTAACACAAAGTTCTGGCTTGCGAGGATCCATTATTTCCCGTGTTCTGCTCCTGTCTTCCAATTATCATGTTCAGGGTGGGGGGTGAAGGTCAAACCTCCAACCCACATCCCATCATGCAGCTGCTTCGTGTCACCGTCAGCAAAACAGTCATCGCCCTGCCTTACACGGCCGATAAACCTGTCTCATCGCAGCTGCTGGTAAGATCATTGACAGTCACATGCATCTCTCCAGCTGTCTTGGTTAGTCTTTCCTTAAATACCCCCCTTTCTGCATTTTATCAGAAGGTGTGGTACAATACTCTGCCCTGGATTCCACTTACCCTGTAAGAAAAACACACACACACACACACAGAGGGGAGTTTGAAGCTTGGGGTCTGAGTACCGGGTCAGCCATTTAACCGGCATCCCAGAGCATTTTGAGGGACTTAAGAACCTTCCTGAAGGGTCCGACTGAGATTGGAAATGGTGGCCTTCTGATCATGGACAAAGAGGCCGAACACGCTGAGCCATGTACCATTCCCAGGACGCACCTAATCTGACACGAATCTCTTCCATAGTTTGGAGTATTTCTAAAAACCTCCGAAAGAGCTTCCAGAATGAGCTGTGAAGCCCTCCCATTTCCCTGAGCGCTCCTCTGACATCCAAATGATAGTTGGAGTTTTGTTTATCAGTGCAGAACCACATTAGGTCTCCAGTCGTTCACACCTCACACGAAGCGATCTCAGAAGCGATCCCCTGTGTTATCTCTCCCCTGCTTTGAGCTTTGATCCAGAACTCTATTATAGAAAACGAATGCTCAGAAATGTACACCTGTTATGGGTGCATCGCTACGGCTGCAGACGGCAGGCTCACAATGTCAGAGACTTTCTGACAAAGTCTGACAGACTCTAAGCTCAGACTCCTGCCCTTGAGGTAGTCTGTGTAAGGATGCTGTTGGAGCAGGGCGAGCTTCAACAGCATAAGCAGCAGCGTCAGAGGCTGGAACTCTGCTCTCGGGGCTCATCATAACAGCGAAAACAAACCGCTTCAACATTACACAACCTTGAAGGAGACGGAGGAAGATACCAGAAAACTGCGGAGAAGAGCAGTATACTGGGGATTCATCCCCCCCCCCCCCACTGTCTCTGGTGTGGGGGCAAGTGACAGTGAGTGGCCTCTGCAGTCGGGATGACAGGGCGAGTGCAGAGTGGGACAGAGCCAAGTGACAGCCTAAAGACAAGATTTGCAACGGCCGCTCGTGTCCCATTATAAAACCTCCCAGGAGAGACCTTGGGGGGTATGGTGGAAGGGAGGGTCACAAGGGCCATCTGCGGACACACCTCGCGGACACACCTCACGGGCAGCCGTCGCCATTCAACGTATCTGAAATCACTGCTGCCTCTCAGAAATGTGCTCCTAACCCAAATCAGACAGGACGACCACCGCACAAGCCCCATACAGACCCCGGTGGCCCAGTTCTGGCTATTTAATGGTTTCATCAACAGGTAGAGGATCTGGGCAGCCTCTCCGGAGAGTGCATATTCAGGGGTTGCCTGCATTATTTAAGGGGATCTCCTGTGGTCATGAAGGCACCCTCAGCCCACGCCTGCTCCCATACAGATGCACATTAATGCTGAAGCTCACACAGCCGCCTGCAGTGTTTACAGCAACTGCCAGATGGATAATACGGCATTCCTGCTTGCAAGGAGAGCACTGCCACAGAGCTTCTGAAACAGGAAGTGGGGAGCCTACAGCCGTACTGATCTCAAGCACCTCCCCACTAAAGCACTCCTCTTATTGAGATGAGTGTGCCAGTATAGAGCAGTCCCTCAGAAAAGCAGAGGAATCCCTTTGGATGGAACTCCCGATAAATACTAACGGGCAGCACTGCAGAAGAGTGGCATCGCCTTAACAAGTAGCGGATGGAGCACCATTCAGCAAAACAAAGCGTCTCGCTGCATATAACAGAACCATATACACCTGTGGTGACCCCGGCGATTTGCAGAGATTTCAGGAGGTCAGCTGGGTTAACGAGGGGAATCCTCACCACTCACCTTACTCACCTTATCACCTGCACTGATCTGTGGGGGGCCTATTTACAGAACATGAGCTTAACCGCTGTTTGTGTGGCCTTTAACCTGCCTGCTGTTCTCATTCTGTCACTATCCAAGCAAGGAATCCCGGTCTACTGGTCAGGCCAGGCAGGACCAAGGGGGCCTAGGGGGACCTCAGGTCCATGTGGAGCTTCCCGGTCTCCTGGTCAGGCCGGGCAGGACCAAGGGGGCCCAGGGGGACCTCAGGTCCATGTGGAGCTTCCCGGTCTCCTGGTCAGGCCGGACAGGACCAAGGGGGCCAGAGGAACCTCAGGTCCATGTGGAGCTTCAGGGTGTCCTAGTCAGGCCGGGCAGGACCAAGAGGCCGATGGGGGCCGAGGAGGACCTCAGGTCCATGAGGAGCTTTCCAGGCCCCTTAGTTACCGCTGGCTGGGCTCACACACACACAGAACATATGTGGCAGTACATCTCTACAGCGGGGAGCAGCCCCTGTTTCCCCCCCCACTTTCTACAGGAAATCTCACCTGCAAGTGACCCCACCACACCAGTCCATCACCAGAATGTCACCACAGTGCCAGGCCATCTCAGACTGGGCCTCATCTGGATTTCGTTTTGGAGCAGGAAGTGAGCTAAAGACTGTGCAACTCTGCGCAGACAGGGTGGGGGTGCTCATCAGTATGCACAGGCAGCCTCTATAGCCCCTCCCCCCCCAGCCCTCCACAACAATGACAGCATGTGGAGCTGCAGCGTTCCTCGGCCGGCTTGCAGGAATCCTTGTCGATCAGGCCCCTCAGCCCGTGTGGAGGGTTGCCCCCCCCCCATCACGCTGGCTCTTCCAGCCTCTGCGCCATCCCACTCAAACCGGAACAGGCTGGATTTCCGCACTGATGCATTCATCACTTGCCAGTCTCCAGTGCCAATCCGTCGGCGTGAGAAGCGGAAATCAGAAAAAGAGCAGAATTTATGCCTGAAACTGCAGGAGATGTTCGTGAATGAAACTCCAGCCTGAACAAGGAGGAAATGATTAGGAGTGATGTGCATCTCAGAGGGGTTCTCCTCAAACACAACAACACCTCACTATCATACCTTCAGGAGCACCAAGCTGTAATGTTCACAAGTCAAACACGGTTGGTGTGGAAACACACACCGTGCAAATACGTCTTTAATAACCAGGGTGGAGTGTCACAGCATATCAGGGAGTGATGCACTGATTAGGAAAGGAGGTCCCAAACAGGGTCCGTACCAATACGAATGTTGATGTTCTAGGGAGTGGATCCTGCATCCGGCACTTCTCCTCATTGGAAAAGCCCTGTAATGGAAGCTAATTCCTGCCCATGGAGGGAGGGCTAAAACTTATTGATCTATTGGCCTCACTTGTTTCTGTAAAGAAGTTATTTGAATCCCAGACCAGTGGCTCAGAACCAGTCTGTTATTCAGAGACCAAAATGAAAAGGCGGGTCTTCAATCTCAGAGACCCCCGGAGCTGTTCCCTCCCACAATGATTCTACGGTCTCACACCAGCCTGATGTCCATTGACATTCACAGGTCCTATCAGTCCGACCTTCAGCTAAGTCACTCTGGACCAGGATGACACCAAATGTAACCTCCAGAATCAATGAGAGAAGAGCACTTTCTCACATCCTCCATTCACCAGTTTTCCTACCCTAAAAGCAGCCCCCCCGGTCAGCTGCTGAAGCTGCGTCACCTAAGGGAGGAAAGCACTGCAAATGTAGCTCATAATCAGTCATTTTGCCTGGGCAGTCATACTCTGGGAAGTCACCCTCCGAACACGAAGCCACGTCCTGCCACATTGTCACACAACATTCCCCTTCCGCTGGCATCGCTCTCTTAACCCCTTATAAAAAATTGAAATCCTCCTTTTCATCTGCACGTCCCTAAAACATTTGATCAGATACTTCATTCTGGTCTTAAAGGCTTCAGAGAGACTTTTTACAGCCTGTATAAGGAGGTTTTAATGGTAATATGGCATATTAGAACTTGTGTAAAGCTGAATAAGACAGAATATAAATTAATATGATTAGAAATGACCAGCATTTCCCCAGAAGACAATTAAATGGGATTTGCAGGTTTCTTAAGTTTCTGTGAGAAAAATGAGCTAATTTAAACGGACACTCCATAACAGCGCCTCAAAACTAATTTCCAGCACTATCTGCCAGTTAGATAACAGCTAAGTGCAGCTTCTGTGTGTGTGTGACCAAAGGCATTTCCTGATTATTTATATTCCGTTTCCCGCTCCTGTACGGAAGATTCCTGTACCTAGTCATTCCCTGGAAGCTCAGCCTAGCCACACCTATGCCAAGTTGACTCCATGACGGCCATGTGTTTGTATTGTGCTATTTGCCTCGCTTGCACATTGCTCTGGACAAAAGTGTTTGCTAAATAAAATTCATGTGAATGTACATAATTAGCCAAGACCCTAACAAAGCGGTCACAGCATGCACTCAAGCGCCATGCGGGAAGGTTGCGGTGCACAATGAAGCTGTCAGAGCCGCTGCTCCTGTAGAGATAGGTGCATGAAACATGGCACGAATGCCTGTTTACCAAGCCCGCAAGGCCAAAATGCACTTACCAGGGCTGGTGAAGGTCAGGAAGGCCGCTGTCCTGCATAACAAGGCGGAACCACACAAGACACAAAGGTCAGGGGAACTGGGAACAGCGGCGGGGGGGCCCACATAGTTCAGATGTACTGTTTGGGTGATGGAAAACACTCACACACTTATTAGGACTCCACACCTATCGACCGGAGAGATCGCATCCATAGAGTATGGAAATTGCGCGGAAATCATTCTGCTGTTTCTGGGAGTAGCGATGCTGGACTCCCAGGCGCCGCCGACTGGGCGGCCATATGGCAGGGTGGGGCGGGCCTCTCTGGGTCAGGCCTCACAGCTGCCCGTTATATCCGGGCCCTTACTGGCGCTGGGGGGCGGTGCACTCATGACGTATGAGCACGCTCACGGCCTGACAGTAAGCAGTGTGCTTTGCACAGATGATATTATCCTTGAGAATGCTCCCGCGGCACAATTCAATTACAGCGGTAGCGCTGTGCCGCTCGCCTTCCAAATGCTCAGCTGCTCCCCCCGCTCTTCATGTGTCCCCAAGCCCCCCTCCTCCCCACACTGCCCTGGTTACGATGTGGCTCACACTGCTGCGTGTGTGCCCCCACAGACTCGCTTACACCCCAGCCAGCTTCATTAATGCAGCCGTATCGATCAGGCTCCTTCAGACTGTCACCGGCACCCAGCTCCTCTGGGTCGGCTCCGCCTGCCATTACGGAGATAAGGAGATTAACCCCATCCTTGTTTCCCCCAAACATGAGAAGCTCACTGAGAAAGACCTGCCCAAGCCCAGACAGAGTATAAGAGATGCGGTTCTATGGATGAAAACCGGGCGTGAAAGCAGAGCGGCACCTTGCAGTGTGAGGGTCGCTAACATAACACTGCCTTTTAAACCTGAACAGGGCCTCCGTGCCAGACATTCCGAGCACGGCATCGCCAGCCAGCACCAGCAGAGAGCATCAGTGACGGCACACAAAACTCCTGTGGCGCTTTGACACATATTGATGCACGATATCATCAAACCAAAGCGGCCCATCAACCTTCCCTCAGCACTGGGCTCACCAGCCCGGCTCCTGCCACTGGAAATTCTGGCCGGATGCTGTCAGGTCCATGGTGAGTGAGGGATCTCTTTGAAATTCAGCAGCCGGCTGAACAAGAGCAAACCCAATAAAAGTGCTGGTGCTTGGTCTCTTACTCAAGAGTTTACTTTTCTCCTGGCCCGCTACCGGAAACTGGCATCGAAATGCCAACCCACAAACCGAAAGGTAACGGCCCGCAATTGAGGAAAGTAAGTCTGTGTGCTGCGTCGCCATGGACAGTGGTTAGTAATGCACAGGAAATGAAACACAGGGCAGCAGGGAACTTGACTGCTGGCAGAAGCGGCACATGAGCGCGGCAGACGGAGCTCTGGAGCAGGCCGGCCGCCGCTTCCTGAGTCTGTAGGCTTCCCATGAGCTGCCGGCACGCTGAGTCTACAGGGAGCCCTGCTTAAGCTCCCGAGTAAAAGCAGGAGCGTGCGGCTGCTGCAGGTAATCAGACTGTGTGTGTGTGTATTATGTTTATATCAGATTGTGGGGACCAAATGCCTCTCACAATGTGATTAAAAATCAGTTATTTTAACGTTGTGGGGACCATTTTTCACACAAAAATCTGTGAAGCAATCAAAAAACTAAAAATGCCAAAAGTCGTGTATTTAGTTTGGTTACTTATGGTTAAGGTTAGGGCTGGGTAGGGTTAAGGTCGTCTTGGATTAGAGTTTTCCCATAGAAATGAATGGAAAGTCCCCACAAAGATATAATTATAAACCTGTGTGTGTGCGCGCGTGAGGCAGAAATGTGTCAGGTGGTAGGCATTGGGCTTCTGGCCCGGGTGACGTGCGCTGTGCGCCCCCTGGTGGAAGCTCCAAATGGTCCCAGAGCCCCGAAGCCCTTCAGCTCGGAGAGGAGCAGCAGCAGCACGCAGCCGACTGGACCAGTGCACGGGCCAGAAAAGGCACTGCAGAAACCAAGAAGACCACCGGAACGGGGCACTGTCACCTCTCAGACGTTTAAACCAGCAGACACCAGTGCACGGGCCAGAAAAGGCACTGCAGAAACCAGGAAGACCACCGGAACGGGGCACTGTCACCTCTCAGACGTTTAAACCAGCAGACACCAGTGCACGGGCCAGAAAAGGCACTGCAGAAACCAGGAAGAGCACCGGAACGGGGCACTGTCACCTGTCAGACGTTTAAACCAGCAGGCACCAGTGCATCTATGCTAAACATCTTATTCCAAAACCCAAAGAAAAACAAGATGCTCATCAACAAGAAATTAAAGACGTTAAAAGGAATTAAATAATGAAAATATTATTCCCAATTTCTTGTTGATTGGGTGTACACCATTGAGCAGTAATACATTTTCTGGAGGCAGATAATGCCAGTGATGGCAAAGAGCCCAACACCAGGGCCTGACGCATGGAGCCCATGCAGTCATGTGACAGGGACTAGCCCATTTGGCCCATGACACAAGGATCACTTACTGTGCTAATCTCAACTCACCCTATTGAAATGCATAAATTCAGAGACAGCGGGGTTTGCAGTCACTGAGGGGTAAAATTAGCTTGCATTAGAATAAGACATTGGCAGAGTTTAAAGGTTATCTTTTAATCATTCCAGTCAAAGGGGGAAAACAACATTTCCTGTAGTCACATCCTCATACGTCCAGGAGTTGTGCATCAATCTGCATAAATGCTAAGTCTGTTAGACTGCACCACTCTGCATTCCTCAAATGTTCAAAGACTAATCTCATCAGAAAGTGCACAGCTGCTCTCACACAAACAGCACAACAAAAGCAACCTTGAGTTGAGCATGAAGGCATGTACCGCAAGAAAAGGCAACTTCAATCCCCACCATTCTGGCATCAGAACTGTGAGTGTCATACCAGTCACAAGCTCAACCTCCAAAAGCTTGTACCAGTCAAACTGGGCATCGAAAGGGCTGTACCTCTCACAAGCTCAAGCTCCAAACGGGTCGTACCACTCAAAACTTGACCTTCAAAGTGTCATACCACTCACAAATTCAACCTCCAAAGGGCCATACCACTCACAAATTCAACCTCCAAAGGGCCATACTATTCACAATCTCAACCTCCAAAGGGCCATACCACTCACAATCTCAACCTCCAAAGGGCTATACCACTGACAAGCTCCTTGATTCCAAGACAGTTCACTGAAACTCTTCAGATGAACATCACTACACTGGAAATTGGGTGCCCATCAGAAGAACTGTGTTGTCATCAGTGGTGCAGCCCTGAACTGAGCAGCATCTCCTCAACCCTCAGGCACCCCCTGGGTGGGACATGAAGGTGCGTCAGCTGTAAGTAAGCTCACCGGGTCGCCACACGTGTTTCAGAGGAGCTTCTGATGCCCGGCTATGTCGAAAAACAGCCAAAGAACTCATTTAAAGGTGTCTTCTATGCAAATAAAAGTGTAGTGCTGCACTCCAACTCACACTGCAGCACAGCAGCATGGGCTTCCAAGGACACAAAAGTTACTCTGCCATACCGCTGAGCCAATCAGTCTCCATGATAAACAAAGTTACTCTGCCATACTGCTGAGCCAATCAGTCTCCATGATAAACAAAGTTACTCTGCCATACCGCTGAGCCAATCAGTCTCCATGATAAACAAAGTTACTCTGCCATACCGCTGAGCCAATCAGTCTCCATGATAAACAA
>JAODKC010000064.1:32823536-32843142 GCA_026777985.1 Mormyrops attenuatus
CCCCCCCCCCCCCCCCCCCCCCCCCCCCCCCCCCCCCCCCCCCCCCGCGCCCCCCCCCCCCCCCCCCCCCCCCCCCCGCCCCCCCGGCCCCCCCCGGCCCGCGCCCAGGACGGGGGGGCCCTGCTCAGGGTCAGAGTGCAGGATGGGGGGGGGAGACTGCCCAGGACAGAGTGCAGGATGGGGGGGCCCTGCTCAGGGTCATAGTGCAGGATGGGGGGGCCCTGCTCAGGCTCAGATTGCAGGATGGGGGGGGCTGCTCAGGCTCAGAGTGCAGGATTGGGGGAGGGGCTGCTCAGGCTCAGAGTGCAGGATGGGGGGGGTCCTGCTCAGGCTCAGAGTGCAGGATGGGGCGGTGTCGAGGGGTAACACGGCATTCAGCTCCTCCGGGGAGGATTAATCCAGCCTGTGAGTGCGAGGTGACACCAGCAAGCAGGGATGAGTGTCAGTAGCCCGACAGAGTCTGAAGCCTTGGGGTCCATGGACTCAGTCAGGGGTCCAGTGGTGAGATCACTCCCTGGGATGCGAACTGGCGCCTTTCCGATCACAGGCACAGTGTCGTAACCAGCGAGTCACACGCCACCCACACCATGTCGCACGCAGATGTAGATGGAGGGCAGCTGCCACGCACATCCCTGAGTGGCTAGACTCACCGACATCCGATGCTTTGTGGATCTTAATGATCTCAGCCAGGTCAAAGTTCCCGGCGATGATGGCCACCTGAAGGAAGACATGGGGACAGAAGGTCACAACTCGCTGGGGGGTGAGAACCTGGAGCCTTTCAGCATGGAAATGAACCTAAACAATGAAAATGAAATGAGCCTTTGTTTGCCATGTGCACAAGTCCGAGTACGCAGTACTCAGCAGTACTCAGCCTGCTAAGCAACACACAGGCACGGCCCTGATTCTCGAGTCCCGTCAGAGGTTGGGTCGGGACTCTGTCTGTGGGGCTTGCAGTTTGTGCCCCCCGCCCTGTTCACCATCTGCAGGGCTATGACTCAGCTACTGGCTGGGACATCGATCACTTCCTGGTCTCCTGGCCCGGCCCGCACGCACACGCCCTGGCAAGGCCGGTACAGAACAGAGCATTACTGCCTCGACAACCCCCCTCTAGGGCAGACAATCTAAAAACAACTTGAGCAACTCCTAGAAGTGCCATAGGTCAGATATGCTCATCTGACCTCGGCCTCTTGCACTCAATGACAAGGAAACCAAGCAACAACCTTTGACCTCCGCTAGTCCAACAAGGACAACAAACAGGCTATAACCCTAAGCCTAGTGCTTGAAACTCTGTGCAGCGTTGGGATGTGGAATGGCAGGGCAGAGCAGAGGTCACTCATTAGATCTTATGAGGCTAACCCTCCCCTGCCCCCAGCTGTCGGTGAACAAGGGCACATAACCAACAGGATACCGTTTGCCCCCTTTGTCAGAGCTTGCAGTCAGGCTTGCATCCATCTTGTGGTTTGTCATCTTCATTTGGCACAAAGCCAAGTATTTCCAGACACCACTCAGCAACAGTCTTTAGTGACTAAGTGCAGTGGTTAAAGTTCTGAGACTCCTGAGCTAACACTCCGTGTGTAATACTGCACACAGGTCTGCACTCAGTCTGCACCTTGGTAGTCTATGACCCTCAGTGGTTAAAGCGAACCGGAAGTACAGGTTGTAGAATCAATACCATGAAAAATTAGTACTGATACCAATTTATACATGAATCAATCCTTTCTGACTTTCAATACTTCTGACTTCAGTTTGTGTGTCTATGTATGACTATCACTGCACAGGAACCGCCCCCTTTCTGAGAGTCAGCTCCATAAACACGACAGAGCTGGAGCCAGTTCATAAAATGCAATGAAAACAGGGACAACTGTTCTAGCTCAACAAAACAAAGGATTAGTAGGAAGCAGCTGCGCTGTGTTTCCGTGGCGATTCGCCAGCCCTCTGTTCTTCAGTGCTTCTTAGCAGCCCCTCACCCTGCGTTCGAGATAGCTCATCCCCCCCACCCCCCACAAATGAGCATCCCCACGTCAAACAGCCAATGGTGCCAGCTGCCTGATTCCTGCTTGTTCCCTCCTGCTATGTGTACAAACAAATTAACTTTGATTTGTACTGAGATCCGAGTCAAAGTCAAACATCAGCGAGTTCACAGACAGAGCCGCTAGTCTGAGTTCGGACACTGTTTCACATGAGTCGCTCAAACCGCCGTCAGGGGTTAGTCTGAGTTCGGACACTGTTTCACATGAGTCGCTCAAACCGCCGTCAGGGGTTAGTCTGAGTTCGGACACTGTTTCACATGAGTCGCTCAAACCGATGTCAGGGGTTAGCCTGAGTTCGGACACCGCGTCACACGAGTCGCTCAAACCGTCGTCTGGGCTTAGTCTGAGTTCGGACACTGTTCCACATGAGTCGCTCAAACCGCTGTCAGGGGTTAGTCTGTGTTCGGACACTGTTTCACATGAGTCGCTCAAACCATCGTCAGGGGTTAGTCTGAGTTCGGATGGCACGTCACACAAGTCGCTCAAACGACCGTCAGGGGTTAGTCTGAGTTCGGACGCCACGTCACACAAGTCGCTCAAACCGTCGTCAGGGCTTAGTCTGTGTTTGGACGCCGCATCACACGGGTCGCTCAAACCGCCATCAGGGGTTAGTCTGTGTTCGGACGCCGCATCACACGGGTCGCTCAAACCGCCATCAGGGGTTAGTCTGAGTTCGGACGATGCATCATACGAGTCGCTCCAACCGGTGTCAGGGGTTAGTCTGTGTTCGGACGCCGCATCACACGAGTCGCTCAAACCGCCATCAGGGGTTAGTCTGAGTTCGGACACCGCGTCACATGAGTCACTCAAACCGTCATCAGGGGTTAGTCTGAGTTCGGATGCCGCGTCACAGACGTTGCTCAAACCGCCATCAGGGGTTAGTCTGAGTTCGAACGGCGCATCACATGAGTCGCTCAAACCGCCATCAGGGGTTAGTCTGAGTTCAGACACCACGTCACACAAGTCACTCAAACTGACATGAGGGGTTGATCTGAGTTCAGACACCGCATCACACTAGTCACTCAATCGTTGTGGAGGGTCACACACTGTGTCACATGAGTCATTCTAACCGCAATTGGGGCCCAGTCTGAGCTTGGACACCGCATCACACTAGTCACTCAATCGTTGTGGAGGGTCGAACACCACGTCACATTAGTCACTCTAACCGCAACTGGGGCCCGATCTGAGCTTGGACGCCACATCACACGAGTCACTCACACTGCCCACCATGCTGTACCAAGACATTAAACAAAGACTTTTCCATACCCACTCAGAACCTTATCCAAACCATTAGCATTAGAAGTTTAGAATCACAGAAGCTAATCTTCCTTTAGGTGTGCCACGCGCAGACCTTTGCTTGGCAGGCAATAGACGAGTCAGCTGCACAGGTGGGTTAGGGTTAGGGAACCTTACCTAGAATAGGGGGTAGGGTTAGGGAGACTCAACTGGACAGGGGGGTAGGGTTAGGGAGACTCAAATGGACAGGGGGGTAGGGTTAGGGAGACTCACCCGGACAGGGGGGTAGGGTTAGGGAGACTCACCTGGAAGGCTGTCTGATTATTGTAATTCTTAATTTCTTTGTTGGCCCCTCGGAACAGAAGAACCCTGGCACAGCTGTCCTGAAAAAAAGGGAGGGAAAGGAGGAGCGGTTTGATGAGCTGTTCTGGGCGGGGCCTGTGCAGAAAGGGGACCTAACCACTTTCCCAGGAGGATTAACACTGTGTGGGGTTACAGTACAGATCAATCAGGCTGACATCAGCAAAACAGATCTGCTGCAGCATCATAAATGGTAATGAGGGGCCTCTGCCCTTCATGGGGGAGTTAATAGGAAGATGAGCCAACAAAGCCCTTTAATGGCATCCTTTCATCATCATTCTAAAAACGCCATTGCTCTGGGGGAGAAAGTGAAAAAGGGCGACAGTGATGGAGCCACAGGACAGATGATACATGAGGAGGGACAGATTGAAGCTCCCTCTACTGGTGTGACAGTGAAGGAGCCACAGGACAGATGATACATGAGGAGGGACAGATTGAAGCTCCCTCTACTGGTGTGGCAGTGAAGGAGCCACAGGACAGATGATGCATGAGGGGGGACAGATTGAAGCTCCCTCTGCTGGTGTGACAGTGAAGGAGCCACAGGACAGATGATGCATGAGGGGGGACAGATTGAAGCTCCCTCTGCTGATGTGACAGTGAAGGAGCCACAGGACAGATGATACATGAGGGGGGACACATTGAAGCTCCCTCTGCTGGTGTGACAGTGAAGGAGCAGGACTTGAAGCATTCACAGAGAGGACTCCAGAAGGGCAGCCCACATGTTCGGGGAACTGCCGCAACGCAGACGGATTAATGGCAGCTGCGCAGCCCTGGACCATGGCAGGTAAAGCGCCCTGCCACTCCACTGGGGGACAAAACTCGAGGGGCAAAAGGAAACAAAGTGCCCTGCAAAGGAGCTGGAGTATGAGCTGTGCTGGCAGCTTCCAGGAAGCCCAGGGTGTCTGGTGTATAATTTCAGGGATTAACAAGAATTGAACTGACGGACCTTTGCCGCTATCAGTATGATGATGCTGGCCTAGCAGATATATGCTACTGATCAATATACAAGTACGACAAGAAGTCGCTATTTAAAATCAGGTGAAGTCGATGAATATCCTCGACATTAACTTGGTGAGCTCCAGAACACCCCGACTGTCTTGCACACAGCGCTGTGTGCACAATGTACTTACCGCTTTAGCAAGCCTGCTCACCCTATCTGCTTTTAGAAACAATGCCTGCAAAAGCACAAGCTGCCCTCTAGTGGTTGTAGATATAATTACAGAAATATTGACTGCTACCAAAAGCAGTTTGTACTAATCTGTGTCACATATCAGAAGAAAGTGCATGAGCTTCTTACTGGATAGAGGCACAGAGGCGTGGCAGCATCAGAGATACACAGTCATGTATCCAGCAGGCTGAGGCTGCTTCCCCGTTAGCTTTTAGCCAGGCGCAAATTCATATTTCAGACAGTGGAAAATGTGCACAAAGAATGGCCTGTAGGGGGAGACATAGGACACGGCTGGTTCAGGGAGCCTGGCGTGACATTCGCAGCTCTCCCCGCAGCGTGAGTGGCAACCTGCTGCACGTAATGCGCACTGCAGAGAATCTGCATGGTTAGCCCCGAGTGCATCACCGCTCTTATCAAAACAGGCGGGCTGTTCACGCGCTTCCTGAGCAATGCATTATGGGCCGTCATCCGAGCCCCTGCAGTTTCCCCATCAGAAGAATTTAAGAATTTTTTAAGAATTTAGTGATTAACTGTCACTGTTGACACACCACAGCACACAGTGCACAACAACAAAATGTGTTCTCTGCATTTAACCCACATATGACAATGTGACATAGCAGGGGGTAGTTAATTCAGCGCCTGAGGATCAGCGCTTGGGGGCGGTACCTTGCTCAGGGTACCTCAGTGGTGTCTTGCTGGTTGGGGATTCGAACCTGCAATCTTTCGATTACAAATGTGCTTCCCCAACCATTAACCCACCACTGCCCACAAAACTATCAGTGGTTCCACGACGGGCACCTCCATTAGAGGCCCGTCACGTGTGAGGCGGCTGGCAGCCAATCTCCTCATCGCCAGAACTCACCAGAAAGTTCCGCTCACTCCTTCCTCTTATTGCTCAGTAATCTGGGTTTTAACTGGGCTGGACTCCACATCTGCTTCTGGCCTCAGTTTCCATCCCGCATGACTGATTCATAAGCTGCCCCCTGCCTGGCCGCCGGTTGTCTGCCCCCCTCCCACCTCCGCAGTAGGTGAGTCCCGTCACCCTAACTCCCCACCCCCCACGCATCGCCTGGTGACAGATGCCCGACTGGAAGACGCTCCCCATCAGCATGCTGCCACATCAGCAGTGAAACCCCCTGCTCTCAAACCTCACATGTCCACATGGCTAAAAGCCGCATAACAGCCTAGAACACTGTCGAATATACACCTAAACGGCATTCCACACAGACACGCCGTCAGTCTGGTAACTTCCTGTCATTTTATGTCATCATTAGGATTTGATTTACTTTAATTAGCAGACACTTTTTCCAAAGGGCATTGATCCAGCCCCGAACAGTAAAACCTTCTGACCCAAACCACTAAGTCACACAGTGCCCCCTGCTGATAAATGATCACGAATCAATCGGCTCACTGATGGTGCCACAGTCTACAAAGCACTATGAATAGGTTCCCCTACTCATGTGACCTTACTGGCGCATCTGGGGATACAGAACATTGTCCACTAGCCCAGAGCCCACTGCTTGGCACTCATTAACGGGCCCCACCTCCCTCACCTGGTTGTACAGGGCGCAGACATGCAACGCTGTGTTCCCCGAGGCATTCTGCGCACTCATGTCAGCACCGTAGAACAGCAGGTGCTCCAGGTGCTGCACATGTCCATAGCGGCAGGCCTGAGGAAAGAGGGCATCCCGTCAGGTATATTGCAGTTAGAGCTGCACTTCACATTCACAGACAGCATCTATATGAAGAAATTCAGCACAGAAAAGTTACATACCAGCAGTTTGTGTTTGCATGGTCTGTGTGTCTGTGTGTGTGTGTGTAGTCTGTAAGTGTGTGTGTATTCTCTATGTGTGAGTGTTCCTAAGTGTGTTTGTGCATGCTCAGTAAGTGTGTGTATGGTCTCTAAGTGTGAGTGTGTGTGTAGTCTGTAAGTTTGTGTGTGTGGTCTCTATGTACATGCATGTAGTCTGTAAGTGTGTGTGGGTGCAGTCTGTAAGAGTGTGTGTATGGTTTCTGTTTTTGCATGGTCTGCAAGTGTGCGCATGGTCTATAAGTGTGTGTCATCTCTAACTACGTGTGTAGTCTGCATGTGTGGTCTGGTAGTGTGTGTAGTCTGTAAGTGTGTGTGCATGGTCTCTAACTGTGTTTTTGTATGGTCTGCAAGTGTTTGTGCATTGTCTTTAAGTGTGTGTGTGTGTGTGTAGTCTGTGTGTGTATGCGTGGCCTTTAAGCGTGTGTGTATGATTTGTAATTGTGTTTGTACATGGTCTGCAAATGGATTTCTGCATGGCCTGTAAGTGTGTGCACATAGTGTGAAGCTGCGTGGGTGTAGCCTATGACTGTGTGTGCATGTGTGTGTCTTGGGTCTGTGGGTTGTGTGTGTCTGTAGTCTGTGGGTAATGTGTGTTGTCTGCGAGTGTGTGCAAGATCTGTATTTGGGTTTGTATTTACCACACTGTGGGGACCAAACTTAATCTTACAGCTGGGTAGGGATTAAGGTTGTCATAATTAGAATTATGGTTATGACCACTGAAATGAACAGAGAGTCCCCACTATGATAGCAATATATGAACTGTGTGTGTGTGTGTGTGTGTGTGTGTGTGTGTGTTTGTTCATGGTCTGTGAGTTTGTGATCTGCATGTGTGGTCTGCAAGTGGGTGTGTGTGGTGTGTGTGTATGTGTCCATGGTTTGCGTGTGTGGTCTGCATGAAGGTATGGACTGTGAGTGGGTGTGCGTTCTGCATGTGTATATGGTCTGCAAATGTGTTTGCATAGTCTGTGAGTGAGTGAGTGAGTGAGTGTGTGTGTGTGTGTTTGGTCTGTGTGTGTCTGCGAGAGTGTGTACATGATCTACAAGTGAGTGGTCTATGTATGGTCTGTGTATGTCTGTCTTCTGTGTGTGTTTGTATGTGAGTCTGTATGTATGGTCTGCGAGTGTGTGGTTCGCATTTGTGTGGTCTGCCTGTGTTTGTGTGTAGTCTGCAAAGACTTCAGCACACATCCCTGCAATGAGGAGTTAAAAACTGTGCCTAAAGCCAGCAGAGAGTGTGTGGGCTTGAGCGTGGGTGTGCAGAGCGCAGCCTCCCACTGCAGCAATAAACACCCTTAGCTACTGCGGGACCTCATCCTCTGATTACTGGTATAACAAGAGGGGCAACGATGATATTTAAAATTATGACATTGTACAGTTACAACAGTGTATCATTTTTTCAATATAAAAGAATTAAAATAGCAAAATCTCTTTCCACAATAAGGAAAGCAGCTACCTGACTGTATTTTTTCATGTAATGGGCTGTGAACAGGAAGCCAATTTAAAACCCAGGATTGGTCAGTGAGAATCACACCCAGAACCGAGGAACCGATTCGGTTTCACCGTGACACGAAAGGGGAATTCGGCAGTTTATCATCAGCTGTGGCCAGTGTAACATCCCATGGGGACAGGTGGAAATCTTCCCGATGGACAGTCAAGCCAGTGGGCAGGCCCGAACATACCCAGACACACACAGACAAACACACAGGTTTGTAACTATCTTTGTGGGAACTATTCATTTATATGGGGAAAACTCTAATCCCAATAGGATGACCTTAACCCCTATGCAGCCCTAACCTTAACCATAAGTAACCAAACAAAATAAAAGTCTTTTGGAATTGTTAGTTATTTGATTGCAGTCACAGAGTTTTATAAAACTGAATCCCCCCCATGTGGGGACCCAAAAAAATAACAGGTTTGTATCACATTGTGGGGGCATTTGGTACCCATAATGTAATGTACATATCACTACACACACACACACACACACACACACACACACAAAGATTAAGTATCTATATCTTTATGGGAACTCTCCATTCATTTCTTTGACCAAAACCCTTATCCCAAACATGACACCTTAACCCTAACCATAATTAACTAAAGAAAGACCACAGCATGCCGCACGTACCTGGTGGATCTCCTGCCAGCCGTTCTCGTCCAGGCAGCCGACCTGCGCGTGGTCGTGCAGCAGCAGCTCGCAGCAGTAGGGGTCTCCCCCCACCATAGAGCTGTGGTACAGTGGGCTCAGGCCCCGGCTGTCCTTGTAGTCCGGGGACGCGCCCAGGTCCAGCAGCGTCTGCACGGCCAGCCAGAGCATGCACTCCTGTTTAGGGTTGCACTGAAGGTCATGAGCACCCCCCCAGCACCCCCCCAACCTGACTCACGATGAGGGCCACGTGGTTCTTGCTGCGCACTGCCTTGTGCAGGGCCGTTATGCCGTCCTTGGTCCTGAAGTCCAGGTGGGCACCTCCGCTCCTCAGAACTTTGATGAGCTCTGCAGATCCGTCCAGCTGGGCTGCCATCGTCAGGGGACATTCTACACACACACAGACACCCATGCACACACACAGAGAGCCACACACACGCAGACAGACACACAGACACACATGCAGACAGCCACACACACAGACACACACGCAGCAGAGAAGAGAGAGTGAGGCTCGGACCCTCAGCCAGACCAACGGAGGAGGAAGATACTCAGACAGGCTGCTGCCATCCAGAGGGGCAGATTAACCTTCAAACGACGGAGAGACGAGAAGCGCGTAAGAGCGACAGCATTCCAAAGAGACCGCTCCTGGGGTGCCTCATAGATTTTATTCTGGAAAATCATGAAGATTCAAGGAGTGGACAAAGCAGCTGAAGCTCACCTCCCGACTCCGGATCGTGGAAATTCGGGTCGAGCCCTTTCTCTAGAAACCTGGAGACTTTCTCAGTGTTCCTCTGTTGGATGTGCTCCATAAATTTCTTCAGGTTGGCCTGAGCAGTGGAGACAGACAGGTGAGTGTATATATAGAATATATAATACACACAGAGTTATATACAAATGGAGCGTGCGGAGAGGGGGTTGGATGATGAAGAATCAGACGAGAACACAGCAGATGCAGGAATCTATTGATAGACAGAACCTGATAAACCCAAGAAAACCAGCAGTCCTACGCGAGTCAGAAAATATCACAGCGAGATGGTGTGGTGGAGAGAGCTGGGCCCCCACACACAGGTACAGAACTGGCACCAGTCCCTCCTCACTTGGGCCATGCAAACAGAGCTGTCTGTGCACTGACCCAGCTGGAGGAGACTGAAGTTTGAGCATCTCCTTGGAATTCCCATGTCGATGGGCAGCCCATAACACAGGTGTACTCATCTTCAGGATTATTAACTATTGTTTTGAGCTGCTTCAAAAGCATAATAAAAATCTGTCATATTCTGTCTTTTAAGACCTGAGAAAACACAGGTGCTGAACTGGTTCAATATACACAAAGAATGGAACCTGAACACAGCAGACAGGTGCAGGGAGAGCCTCAGCAGTGTCACGCCAGTGCTCCACCATGCCAGCACTCTCCCCACGCCAGTGCTCCACTGTGCCAGGACTCTCCCCACGCCAGTGCTCCACCGTGCTAGCACTCCGCCGCGCCAGCACTCTCCCCACGCCAATGCTCACCCGACACCAGTGCTCCACCGTACCAGTACTGTCCCCATGCCACTGCTCCACCGTGGCAGCACTCTCCCCACGCCAGTGCTCCTCCGACACCAGTGCTCCCCTGATGCCAGTGCTCCACCATGCCAGTACTCTCCCCATGCCAGTGCTCTCCCAACGCCAGTGCTCCACCACGCCAGCACTCTCCCCACCCCAGTGCTCCCCCGATGCCAGTGCTCCGTCATGCCAGCACTCTCCCCATGCCAGTGCTCCCCCGATGCCAGTGCTCTATCATGCCAGCACTCTCCTCACGCCAATGCTCCCCCGACACCAGTGCTCCCCTGACGCCAGTGCTCCACCATGCCAGTACCCTCCTCGTGCCAGTGCTCTCCCAACGCCAGTGCTCCACCACTCCAGCACTCTCCCCATGCCAGTGCTCCCCCGACACCAGTGATCCCCTGACGGCAGTGCTTCACCATGCCAGCACTCTCCCCATGCCAGTGCTCCACCACCAGCACTCTCCCCACCCCAGTGCTCCCCTGACGTCAGTGCTCCACCATGCCAGTACTCTCCCCATGCCAGTGCTCTCCCAACACCAGTGCGCCACCACGCCAGCACTCCCCCCATGCCAGTGCTCCCCCGACACCAGTGCTCCCCCGACACCAGTGCTCCCCTGACGGCAGTGCTCCTCCGTGTCAGCACTCTCCCCACGCTGGTGCTCCCCCGATGCCAGTGCTCCATCATGCCAGCACTCTCCCCATGCCAGTGTTCCCCTGACACCAGTGCTCTACCGATACCAGTCTTCTCCCACACCAGCGCTGCCGCAGCCCCCACGCCAGCGGTCCCCAATTCTAGCACTTCTGCGGCCCCCACACCAGCGTTCCTCCACTGCGGCCCCCACAACAGCACTGCCGTGGCCCCCACGCCAGTGGTCCTCCACCGCAACCCCCACATCAGCGGTCCCCAATTCTAGCACTTCTGTGGCCCCCACACCAGCGGTCCTCCACTGCGGCCCCCACAACAGCGCTGCCACGCCCCCCACACCAGGTCTCCCCCAACACCAGCACTTCCTTCCCGCATAGCCTGTCAGCTGTGGATCACAGGCATGTCCCTCTGGCATGCTGTGAGCTGGAGACTCTACTGGCACCGAGGCAGAGAGCAGCACTCACGTCACGCAGGGGGCGTCATTACGCATAATCCTTAATGGGGGATCTTCCCATGTTTTATCTCCTCACTTCCATTTTACTAATCTAAAGGGTGGCGGGGAGGCTCGCCACCCAAAGCTTTTCAGAGTAATCCCCAGAGTAATGCCCAGAGTAATCCCCAGAGTAATGCCCAGAGTAATCCCCAGAGTAATCCCCAAAGTAATCCCCCAGTCAGAGTAGCAAACGGGACCTGGCCGACTGTGAGGAGAGCGCAGGACAGGGGCATCTCTGGCCAGCTGAGACTTAATGTAAGCTATTATGGGTGGCAGGCGATGCCAGCTCTGATGGGGCTTGTTCTTCAGTGTCTACCAGGTGGCCAATCCAGTACAGAGACACAGAAACATCAGAGCAGCACAACGTCAGGGTAGTGCACCGGCAAACAAGTGCTCACACTGGGAGTAGCATGTTAGGACCCGTGATCGGAAGGTCGCAGGTTTACTGTTGGGGCCATGAGCAAGTCCCTTAACCTCAAATTGCTCCAGGGACTGTCTGACTATCTTAAGAAACTTTATCAAAAATTTTGGATGAAGTGATCAGCTAAATAAATAATAGCTAAATGTTTACATTTTAAATATTGACACAAACCTGTCAAACGAGCTCTTGAGGATACACGGAGAAACATTCTACCAAAGAAACCAAACACGTTCCACATGTCTCCACAAGATCACTCCTGAGGTGCAAAGCTGATTCACTCATCATGGTTACTGGCTGATGATGCGTGACCTGATCGAGCCACAAAGACAAAAGGACACATGAACCACGAGAAGCCAAGGCTGCAGTCGGAGCAGAGGTGAAATGTGAGGGCACAGATCCATCACCTAAATGCAATTCCCAAAGCAAGGCTCTTCTCTTTGCCGTGCATCTGAAACAGTGAGGGCCTGTAACAGCAACTGGCATACACGTGAAATGGCTTGCACGTTTGTGCCGGCACCCTCGCTAAAGTACACCCCCTCCGCGGCGGAGTGTATGTTATCGCCAAAAGAGCCCAGAGGGACCAGAGGAGGCCAGGTCCCAAGGCTTTTGTCTGCAGACCGAGGAAATGTGACAGGATATGGAGGGTAAGGTTTGAGGCAGCACAAGGATGCACTGTACTTTAAAGGGCTCTCCTCCAAGGCATGAACCTCCTGCTGGATTAAGTGTAGGCCCATCTCTCTGACTAGGAATACTTTAATGCCTTGAAGGTTCCTGTACCTCTAAACTGTGGCAGACCGGGTTTCTGTAGTTGGCACAGTAAGCTGATTCCTGTGGCATCATCCACAGTCCCTGAAGCCGGCACAGTCTGAGCAGAAAAACACTGGAGCACGCTTGGACTACGTGATCGTCTGCCTGGGTACGCCACAGCACGGCTGGGGAGGGCAGCTATGGAGGTAACGGGCCCCCAAGCAGGACAGCAGCCATCCAATCAACACCTGGATCCAGCACCAGCCATTCAGAGCATCTCCAAAAGACCGTGTGGTCAGGGGAAGCGCGGATGGTCTCAGATGTACGCAGAGCTTCTTGCTCCTGACATGTGTCACCGGGAGACCGAATCCAATTAGAGGAACAAGCATGCAAATGTTTAATCCTGACGATACAGAATGGATGTGTGGGACATGGCTCGTAATCATGAAGGGGAATAAAGCGTGACACCAGAGGACAGGGAAACACACAAGGCACAGAGAGCAAATTAGACACCCTGTCTGATTGGATGGATGGCTGACCCTGTGGATGTCTCTCGAAGGAGGGAATTATGGGATATGTGACACCCTATGTACGTGTGCAAATGGTAAAATAAAGCATTATTTAATGTCATGTACTTTTCAAGAAATGTAGACGTGACACCTTCTCCCTCTGGTGTGTGGGGGCTGAAAATGCAGAAACTGCTTCTACAGAGGCTGAAGACAGTAGAGCCCAGAGCACAGCTGGGTACACAGCGCCTGGGCTGGACAGCACAGCATAGACACAGCAATCTGATCTCTGGCCATCGGTGTGAAGCGGAACAGCAGGGTGCACACAGGAAGACTCCATCTGAGGCAGGAGATGCACATGACAGGTAGGGAGGGATCTTCATGCATAACATCAACAAGATAAGCACTCAGACATGCACCAGGCTATGCTACGAGCTCAGACGATGCTCACATGCATGCACCAGGCTATGCTACGAGCTCAGACGATGCTCACATGCATGCACCAAGCTACACTACGAGCTCAGGTGATGATCACATGCATGCACCAGGCTATGCTACAGCTCAGACGATGCATACATGCATGCACCAGGCTATGCTACGAGCTCAGACAATGATCACATGCATGCACCAGGCTACGCTACGAGCTCAGACAATGCTCACATCCATGCACCGGCCCATTCTGTTAGTAAAGCTTCAGTGAGACTGCATTAAAGGGGACTTATTGTGCTCATTTGCACTGTTCATAAATGTATTTTTCGGGTCTACCATAATAGATTTGCATGCTTCAGTGTTCCAGTAACACATTATTTTTCCGATGCTGTACATCTCCATTCGCCCACTGTATGAAACACTGTGTTAGAGCTCTAAGCTCCACCCACAATGAGCCCAGTGTGCTCTGATTGGTCAGCTTGCCCCATTGGTTGGCTTGCCCTACATGCTCCGCCCCTGCCTTGCAGTCTGCAGGCAGATCCTTGTAGGTAGGCAGCCAATATGGATTGTGTTACCTGGTGACCTCACCATGTCATGGAAAAAGGAGCTGGAATTCCGACGAGGCATTTCTTGCATATTAGAGAAGAGTGGATTCTGCGTTGAGAGTTACTCCCTTTGGCATGTACTTTGGGGCTAAAGACTTTGCATAAAGCTATGTGACACACTAAAGGAAAGGGGAAAACTGCATAAGCATAACAGGTCCCCATTAATGCCCATATTTATTAGCTTTCAAATATGCATTTGCGCTAAACAAATATCCCCAGCTCAAAGGCAGCCGGTGAGATTGAATTTTCTATGCAATTTCATTACACTCAGGCATGTAAAAGTGCAGAACGATTTCACGAACAATGAGGAAAATGTAAGTCGCACGCTGTCCCAGAAAAGCCCTGTAACTACAGAAGACATCAAGCCATCCAGCGGTAAATCCAGGTGGATCTGTCCATACTGACCTTGTTAACATGGGAACAGATTCACCACATATTTGCAAGCCTCTTAACCAAGTTTGCTCAATGTAACAAACAGTGCAAATAGTGAGAAAAGTGCAAGAGGCCTTGAGTGAGTTTCAGCCAAGCAGCCAACAGCAGACTGCAGATGAGCAGTAATATTAGCGTGTGAGCAAGAAGCTGACTAGTAAATAAATGAGCTTTGAAAAGCATGTTATTCAAAAGCAGAGCAGAGTTTCTGTGTGCACGGGAACACACCTCTGTGTGCAAGGACGATGTGAGCGTGCACGGGAACACACCGGTGTGTGCAAGGCCGGCGTGAGCGTGCATGGGAACACACCAGTGTGTGCAAGGACAGCATGAGCGTACACGGGAACACACCGGTGTGTGCAAGGACGGCGTGAGCGGGCAAGCGACCCCAGCTGCTGGGCTGTAGGCGACACAGCGGTCGCCACGCCAAGGCTGTTCACCCAGGGCCACATGACCAGAGCATGCGCATCGCACAGAAGGAGCAGCCCTCCTCTGTGGTGTCATCTTCATTTCCCTCATCCATGTTTCATGCAGCATTCTGTATAAATGATGTCATAATGGATTGCCACATACTCCTTTCAGGTGCCTTGGGGCTGTGTTGTGAAAGGCGCTATATAAAAACAAATCGAACAGAACTGAATTAAATTCTCAGCATCTACCTTTTCCAGCA
Organism: Mormyrops attenuatus; assembly: GCA_026777985.1. NCBI lineage: Eukaryota > Metazoa > Chordata > Actinopteri > Osteoglossiformes > Mormyridae > Mormyrops > Mormyrops attenuatus. The sequence goes on from JAODKC010000064.1 coordinate 32,838,783, forward strand.
CGCTGGACAAAGGGCCCCTTTCACTGGGTGGAATGCAGCAGATCGTTTGGGTAAGAATTCACGCCCGCTCCATGCCCACAGCTGGCCTCTCCCAGTACAACGCGTCATTCTCAAGTGAGCGCACTTTGGGAGGCCTGCCGCTCTGTCGGTACGAGAGGCCCGCCCACGGCACATCTAGCAGGCCAGCTTTCGTAGGCATGCTGAACCTCTCCGTGCCACTGGCCAGGCTCGTGTCTGGAGATTAAAAGGCCGTTACTCTCACACAGGTATGGCTGTGCATTTCCTGGAACATTAAAGCATTAAACATCTTGTTCTGATAAATCCCCCCCGTACAGACCCTCCAGCCCGGCTCCCCGAAGACTCCCAATTTTGAGACCACCCATTTGTCCCAAAAACAGGCAAAGGATGACGAGAATGGCTGAAGTCCTTGTCGGAGAGTAAGCAAAGGGCCACCTGATGGGACAGCTGAGGACGGGAACCGCAAAGCCCGGGAGAGAGAGAGTCAAAATGTCACCCAAAAAAGCAAAGAAGCAAGCATAAGAAGTGATGTGAGCAGGACCCAGACACACAGAAAGCAGGAGGATGACGAGCGGCACGCTAAACAAACAATGCTACCTTATTTCTCAGGGATGGAGCACGGGACACAGCAGCATGTAATTAGGCTTTGGCCTTTATCGTCTCCATATTGACAGAAGGTTGAATATTTATGAGCTTGGACCAAAACACTTTCAAAGCAGAGTGTGTGTTTTGGGGGGAGGGGGGTGACATCTTCATTTAATATGAAAGTGACTGGATTCCCTGTTCCAGTGTTACTGCATCTTATATACTTTAAGAAATGTTTCTGAAAGTATCACACTTTCAAACATCTAACGTTGGCTATAAACATTGCATCTGTCTGGGAAGAACTAAACGACATGTGACATAACAGCCACAGGCAACAGTTACAGCAGAAAAGGTCCAAAAGAACATAAGATGTGACTCTGAGGATTAGAAATAAAAAGGCATGGTGGATTCAGCATCTCCAAGCCAGGAGTGTCACCCTGAAGCTGCTGAGACCTCTGTACACCTCCAGCAACACCAGTAAGCAGCAAGCAGAGGGGCACCAAGGCTCCCTGTGACACATCGCTGCTGTGACCCCAGTGTTGTCTCCCTTAAAGGGGAACACCTGCTCAAGGCCAGAGAGAGCCCCCATCTTCTGGTTCCCGGTGCTGAGGGTCCCCTCCTGCCTTGACCTCAAACTGAGCACAATCTCTGAAGGTGGTAGGGCATACTATGGGGCTAAACTCTCGTGCAGGATTCTGTGTGTAAGAGCTTGGACCCAAATGCACTGTTTTTCCAAGAGGGGACTCAGTGCTTACAGTTTCAGAGTTTACGTCGACCTCCAGATTATGCCTGTTTATTTTGCAAATGATACTCGAACAAAGACGCCCCGGGAAGGTAGATTATGGGGAGGTAACATGTTTTAACCCCTGTCTCTATGGGCCTTTTAATAATTTGCAAAATTAACAGATTGAGTGGTATTTAGCAAAACAGAATATTGTGGTAAAAGAGCACAAACGCAATATAATATAAGCAGAATTTCTCTGCTCCAGAGCCTATCCTGGGAAGCACAGAGCATAAGCTACAGGGTGCAGGGCGTAAGGTACGGGGAACATAATGTAAGGTACAGGGTACAGGGTACAGGGTGCAGGGCATGTACAGAGCATAAGGTACAGGGTGCAGGGTGTAAGGTACGGGGAACAGAATGTAAGGGTACAGGGTGCAGGGCATGTACAGAGCATAAGGTACAGGGTGCAGGGTGTAAGGTATGGGGAACAGAATGTAAAGGTACAGGCTACAGGGTACAGGTGCAGGGCATGTACAGGGCATAAGGTACAGGGTGCAGGGTGTAAGGTATGGGGAACAGAATGTAAAGGTACAGGGTACAGGTGCAGGGCATGTACAGGGCATAAGGTACAGGGTGCAGGGTTTAAGGTACAGGGAACAGAATGTAAGGTACAGGGTACAGGGTGCAGGGCATGTACAGGGTATAAGGTACAGGGTACAGGTGCAGGGCATGTACAGAGCATAAGGTACAGGGTGCAGGGTTTAAGGTACAGGAACAGAATGCAATGTACAGGGTACAGGGTACAGGTCATGTACAGGGCATAAGGTACAGGGGGCAGGGTGTAAGGTACGGGGAACAGAATGTAAAGGTACAGGGTACAGGTGCAGGGCATGTACAGGGCATAAGGTACAGGGTGCAGGGTCTGTACAGAGCATAAGGTACAGGGTGCAGGGTTTAAGGTACGGGGAACAGAATGTAGGGTACAGGGTGCAGGGCATGTACGGGGTATAAGGTACAGGGTGTAGGGTGTAAGGTACGGGAACAGAATGCAAGGTACAGGGTACAGGGTGCAGGTCATGTACAGGGCATAAGGTACAGGGGGCAGGGTGTGTACAGAGCATATGGTACAGGGTGCAGGGTTTAAGGTACAGAGAACAGAATGTAAGGTACAGGGTGCAGGGTGCAGGGCATGTACAGGGCATAAGGTACAGGGTCCAGGGTGTGTACAGAGCATGAGGTACAGGGTGTAAGGTACGGGGAACAGAATGTAAGGTACAGGGTACAGGGTATGTACAAGGCATAAGGTACAGGGTGTAAGGTACGGGGAACAGAATGTAAGGTACAGGGTACAAGGTGCAGGACATGTACAGAGCATAAGGAACAGGATGCAGGGTGTAAGGCATGGGGAACAGAATGTAAGGTACAGGGTACAGGGTGCGGGGCATGTACAGAGCATAAGGTACAGGGCGCAGGGTGTATACAGAGCAAAAGGTACAGGGGGCAGGGTGTAAGGTTCGGGGAACAGAATGTAAGGTACAGGGTACAGGGTATGTACAAGGCATAAGGTACAGGGTGTAAGGTATGGGGAACAGAATGTAAGGTACAGGGTACAGGGTGCGGGGCATGTACAGAGCATAAGGTACAGGGCGCAGGGTGTGTACAGAGCATAAGGTACAGGAGGCAGGGTGTAAGGTTCGGGGAACAGAATGTAAGGTACAGGGTACAGGGTGCAGGGCATGTACAGGGCATAAGGTACAGGGTGTAAGGTACAGGGTACAGGGTATGTACAAGGCATAAGGTACAGGGTGTAAGGTACGGGGAACAGAATGTAAGGTACAGGGTATGTACAAGGCATAAGGTACAGGGTGTAAGGTACAGAGAACAGAATGTAAGGTACAGGGTGCAGGGCATGTACAGAGCATAAGGTACAGGGTGCAGGGTTTAAGGTATGGGAACAGAATGTAAGGTACAGGGTCCAGGGCGCAGGGCATGTACAGAGCATAAGGAACAGGATGCAGGGTGTAAGGTATGGGGAACAGAATGTAAGGTACAGGGTACAGGGTGCAGGGCATGTATAGGGCATAAGGTATAGGGTGTAAGGTAAGGGGAACAGAATGTAAGGTACAGGGTACAGGGTATGTACAAGGCATAAGGTACAGGGTGCAGGGTGTAAGGTACAGAGAACAGAATGTAAGGTACAAGGTACAGGGTGCAGGTCATGTATAGGGCATAAGGTACAGGGTGCAGGGTGTAAGGTACGGGGAACAGAATGTAAGGTACAGAGTGCAGGGCATGTACAGGGCATAAGGTACAGGACACAGGGCATAAGGTACAGGGCATAAGGTACAGGAGAGAGAATGTAAAGTACAGGATACAGGGTTTAAAGCACACGGTGTAAGGTATATCGTAAGTGAAGCATAGTACAAGGTGCTGGGCGGGGATTCTGGTGGGGTGGTCAAAATGGCACACCGAGGAGGGGTCTCCTTCCAGACCCACAGCCGATCCCGCTTCTCGTCCACACATAGGCCTCCCTCGCTCAGAGGTGAGACCCGTTGCCATGGAGACAGGCCAGACAGCGGCTGCAGTGCATCATTGACCACAGCTCTTTGTGCATTGGTCACGCGGGTGAGTTGGATGCTGGTGAGTTGCCCATCTCTGCAGCATCTTCTCCACAAACTTTCCGGAACAAACCCGAGACATTCTCATGGTAAACGGAACGAGTCTTCGGGCTCAGGCTGGTGGACACTCGCATCATCACTGCAAGAAAGTCAACCTGATCTAAGGACAGGGACTCTGAGAGAAGATGCATACCCCAGGAGACTCACACAGGCTCTGGGACTCTGAGAGAAGATGCATACCCCAGGAGACTCACACAGGCTCTGGGACTCTGAGGACAGGTGCGGGCCCCTGGAGACTCACAAAGGCTCTGGGACTCTGAGGACAGGTGCGGGCCCCAGGAGACTCACAAAGGCTCTGGGACTCTGAGAGAAGATGCATACCCCAGGAGACTCACAAAGGCTCTGGGACTCTGAG
>JAODKC010000064.1:32864451-32877450 GCA_026777985.1 Mormyrops attenuatus
CCCCCCCCGCCCCCCCGCCCCCCCCCCCCCCCCCCCCCGGGGCAGGGGCAACAGCGAGAACGTGATTAGGGAGGCGGCGAGAGAAGCACCTACACGTAGGAATACAAGTTAACGTGAGGCAGTAAATCGGCACACTGATGTACGCAACACGGCAGGGTAGGAGCCAGCCAGGGCACAACAAAGATATACGTTCTGTAAGAGGTCCTCCTGGGGGAAGCTCTGCCGGGGCCAGGAGGGCGGCATAAAGGGAACGCCGACCAGCAGGGAAAGCTACACACTGCGCAGAGGCACTGTAAGATCCATGGTCGTTTGAACAGGACCCTTACACACGTCCACTGGCAAACAACAAATCTCGGCAACCCCGAGTGACGGACAATCCGATTTCAGGGAGTTAATTCCATTAAAATTATTACTGTGTGTACAATGGGTTTAGCTTGAACTACATAAGAGAAAATGATACTTTATTCTCATTGAGGATTAAGAAGATCCAACACATATCCAATTATGGGAGCTCCACAGAGAGTCCAAAAATTATGTGCTTGGATTATGCAAATTAATGCACATGAAAGTCTAAACGAGATTCTGGAAACAGCTGCAGATGTAGCAAGCAGTTTGCACGCGGCAAGGTCAACAAAGCATCTTAATCACACACGAAAACTACATGTTAGCATAAGGAACGGCATTTTCTGTACATAGCCAGATCCCTCTGGCACACCGGCCAACGGCAGAGGCCCAATCCATCCTAATAAAGTCAGCGGTTCCGACAGAGAGGGTGCACAAGTCTAACCGTGAGCTTGTGCGATCACAGGAGCGGAAGCACGGGTCCCTTACTTTCAATTTATGCTAATTTATTTTAAAAGTCTGCCAGAGGACACCTTCTATACTTGACAAAGACACTTTCTCCAAAATGTTTCTGCAAACTTTTCAAAGAAACGAACAAGCTGATGACACACAAAGAGAAAGGCGGTGTATGAAGGGCTTGGCGCAGAACCCTGAGTGTTCACTCTCATTCACACCGCTTTAAACTGGAAGGCGACTTCTGTGTCCGGCAACCGGTGGCTGACAACATCAGGAACACGGACATCTGTGCTGCTATTGACATATTTTAATTTCTATTTGTACAAATACAAGCCCATGGGAATTGCATGAGCCAATGGGATTCAAAGCGGTGACCCACTGCTTAGTGAGCAGGGCAGCAGGATCTCAAAACATAAGGAGGATCTCAGAACATCCTCCAAAGGGGACAACTGACGGGCAGCACGGTGAGTGGTGTAGGTGCGAGTCCCCTAGAGCTAGTCGCCTAACCCTAACCCTAAGGAGCAGAAGGCCTTATTTCACCTGCCGTGTAGAGCAGAGCGGCACCGGTGCTGACGGGACAGGTAACAATGACACAGACACAAGCAGAGAGAATGAAAGGAGTGCTTTGTCTTTCTTCGCACTTGTCGGATAAACAGATTGCTTCCATTTCCTGAAGAATGTCATAAATTAACTCTACGGCTCCAAAAAAGGGCTGCCTCATAACAGAATGAAAAGCCGTAAAACAAAATCACATCAGGTTCCGTTAACAGAATTACGGAGGATTCCGACAACATTAAGTAAAGCTGGGCAGCAGAGTGCTTGGGGGGCAGGTGCTCCAGGACACTGACCATGAACAACTCTGTTCACACCAGTCACACTGTAATCCAGTGCAGAGTGACAGCCATCTGGGAATCCCATGGGGTATTGATTTCTCTGCGTCGAAGATGGCGATATAGATAGCAGACAACTAAACCTGCAGCCCTTCTATAAAATGTTGGAACGTTTTACTAGAGGGAAGATCAGGCTTGATCTCCCAAAACAGGCTGGTCACACCACAGAGGGGATGGACATGCACTGCCTTCTCATGGCACACAGTGACGGCCAATCGTAAGGGGAGCAATACAGACCGAAATGATTACAGAGATGCAGCTTGAGATCAGACGCCTGAACGGGAGAGAAGCTCGCAAGGCCTTGAGGAGGCAGCAAAACAGCAGAAACTGGCTCCTTCGAAAAGAGCTGTGAGGAATCATCTACACCTGAAAAGGGTTTGCGAAGGAACAGTCACAAGGAGTGAAATTTCAGCCAAGCTTCCCACACCCGGAATACTCCACATGTGCAGAATACATATACTTAACCCAGACCACACTGAACACATCCATCCATCACTGAACACATCCATCCATCACTGAACACATCCATCCATCATCACATCCACAGCTTATCCAGATAGAGGGGACCTGTAAGGGGTAGAAACACACACACACACGTTTGTATTCATATCTTTGTGGGGACTCTCCATTCATGTCTATGGGAAAAACCTTAATCCCAACAATGACACCCTTGACTCCTACCCAGCCATAACTTAACCATAAGTAACCAAACAAAGCAAAAGACTTTTGGCATTTTTCTGCTTTTGACTGCAGATTCTTTCTAAAACCCTTTTCCCTTTTGGGGATTGAAAAATGGTCCCCAGAACAGCAAATTAATAGCTTTTTTAAATCACATTGTGGAGACATTTGTAGGGACATTCACTCCATTTTAGGTAGGGTGTACGTTATGAGGGGTTTCAATTTCACCCCAAAATGTAAAAGGATAACCACAAATGATTTTAATGTAATTACAATAATACAGCAGACTGACATTTAACTGAATTCAAAGGGAATATAGACACAGTTGAAGTATACAGGCAACCATTTTCAGTATCAATATCGGATATTTTTATTTGGCTCGGACAAATCAACATGGAAATGAAACAGGACCCATCTGAGGTCAACGGCTGAATAAAGGGGGACTGCAGCTTTCTGAAGGCTGGTCCTCTCTGTTCAGCTGCTGGACTGGACTTTCCTGTCTTCAGAAGGCAGCTGCCAATGTTCCAACTAGTGACAAACTATGTTGACGCTAAAGTTCCCCCTTAGATGATGCGAACAAATGTATATTTAGCCAAAATGTTTAAAGTGGTCCATGCCATGTTTGAAGCAGAATGTGGTGAACCTCTGACATCCCCACAAGACTAGAGGGAAACAACACAGAAAGCAGATGTGCTTCGGAGCGCTGAGTGCTGGGCTCTTCGCTGAGCACGCCTGTCCAGCTGCCGCCGCGGCACCCGCTGAATCACTGACACATGGGCAAGGCGTCTCACGCAGCCGTCTCCATTCGCAAAAAGCATCGATATTCCTGCCGGGCATCAGGGCACGGTGTCAGTGCCGACCATGCTAATCCGCTCTGGCTCAGCAACCTTACTGCGTGTCTCCGTTCATTAGTCATTATGCTTCTTCATTCTCTCCAAACAAGAGGAGTTGTTCTTGAACTCGACAATCCTTCAAGGCTGCGCTGGAACGTAAAACACCAAGGACGCTCAATACTGCCCAACCATCCACAAACTGCAGTCTTAGCTGGACGCAACACAAATAATTCATAAAACCCCGGACTTCAAAGCAGGCGGCTGCATCACGAGGTCAGACCTTCCACGCTTACACGAACGTACTGGGGCAGCTGCTAGACTTCCAGGCAGTACAAACCTATGGTGAGCTCAGCCGCTGCATGAGCACTCCGCTGTTCACCTCGCAGTCAGAGCCCCGCGTCAGTCGCTCAACGTCAGTGTGAGCGCCACCTCTGCAGCCAGGAAGGCCATCACGCCGGGAAGCTGCATTGGTGCTGAGGTCCTGACAGGTACATTAGGGGTTGTGAGAAAGTGCCCTCTGTGACTAAATGAGACTCAATATCACGACAGCAAGATGATCGCTCCTGACTTGTTTGCTCAATATGGGACTCATCTACAGATAAAACAGGGCCTACCTGATTTAATGCTACAACTAACTGAGATGCAGAGGTGATAAACCAGGGGAAAAAACGCTAATGGGATTTAAAATCCACCGCTTTCCGCTTCCAGACAAGTTGTCAGCACTCTGGCTGAATTTGTTTCCCCTGCAGTGAAGATTTCCACGACCATGCAGACCTGTCTGCCTCACACCGGGGCTTTGGGCTGCAGCACGTGACTTTTATGATTTAGTAAATTGCTCCAAAAAAAGTCTCACAAGATCAAATACATGGCTACACAACAGCCTTTGGGAATTTAATGGGTATAAACCCACAAAATGTCAGACCACATCTCAACCTTGGCATGTTGTCTGCTTATGACAAAATCCTGAACATCTGCAGGCAGAAGAAGGACGCACAAAAGTCTATACGCGTCCGACGCTTTGGTAGATCTTCATAATATCAGGGGGGGGTGGCTACATGTTAAAAGGACTGAAGAGCACATTTCTCCAACCAGTTAGTTACAACCTTATGTGAATTAATGATGTTAAAAGGCTGTGATCTTTACCTTCTACAGGGAAAGGCAGCAGGTGGCGTGCTGGTGGCCCAGCTCCAAGTCTTTGCCCAGGGTCCATGTGTGTGACTTTGGATATATTCTCCCTGTGGTTTCCTCTCAGTACTTTGGTTTCCCCCACAGTCCAAAAACATGCTTAGTGTGGTTAATTGGAGTTACTAAATTGCCGATAGGTGTGCATGTGTGTGAGAATGGTGTGTGAGTAAATGGCATGTGAGTGAATGGCATGTGAGTGAATGACATGTGAGTGAATGATGTGTGAGTGAATGGTGTGTGTGTGAGAATGGTGTGTGAGTGAATGCCATGTGAGTGAATGGCGTGTGAGTGACAATGGTGTGTGAATGAATGGTGTGTGTGTGAGAATGGTGTGTGTGAGAGTGGTGTGTGACTGAATGGCGTGAGAGTGAATGGTGTGTGAGTGACTGGTGTGTGAGTGAATGGTATGTGTAAGAATGGTGTGTGTGTAAATGGTGTATGAGTGAATGGCATGTAAGAGAATGGTGTGTGTGAGTGAATGGTGTGTGAGTGAATGGCGTGTGAGTGAATGGTGTGTGTGAGAATGGTGTGTGTGTGAGAATGGTGTGTGAGTGAATGCCATGTGAGTGAATGGCGTGTGAGTGAATGGTGTGTTTGAGAATGGCGTGTGAGTGAATGGCATGTGAGTGAATGGTGTGTGTGAGAATGGTGTGTGAGTGAATGACGTGTGAGTGAATGGCATGTGAGTGAATGACATGTGAGTGAATGTGTGTGAGTGAATGGCGTGTGAGTAAATGGCGTGTGAGTGAAAGGCTTGTGAGTGAATGGCATGTGAGTGTGCCCTGCGACGGGCTGGCACCCCATCCTGGGCTGTTCCCTGCCTTGCTCTAGAACTTGTTGAGATTGGCTCCGGACCCCCCACAACCCTTAATAGGACGAGTGGGTACCACTATTCACCGATTTGCAGTTTCTTCGCATTTTCACATGGCTGGTCAATCCCACTTCTATGGCAAAGAGTTATCACAAAGTAAATCATTTATAAACTGAGCGGGCCCCGTGCCGTCATAATCAGATCAATGTATAAGTGAAATGGTATCAGGGTACTAAATCACACTCCCATAGCCAAAGACCAAATTCAAATTTACACACAGGGGAAAACGAACAAGGGACAAAATTTCAATTTAGTGCATTAGGAGCTTTGATTGGTACGCTGACAGCTGATGGAGCCTGGAGCTGCCTCACTTGGGCAAGCAGCTAGCCAGTGGCTCGGCGTGGTAGCAGCACATTGGCTCACAAACGACCAGAAAAACATCAGGAGGCATGTCACACACCAGCTAAACCAAACATCTTTCAACCTTCAGAAAAAGAATAAATCCCCTTATCAACAAGCACCACAGAGGTGATGTGAATTTACTACCGTAAGCACACCTTTCCTCTTTATGCCTCTAACATACGAAGAGCTACACATGACATCTATGCACTTCACTGTCTAGATGATTCCGGAAAACCTTCCGGGTGAAGCGTGACACGACTCGCAAAGGGGAACAGCTGCTTGGAATAGCACGCCTGGCAAAGCGGGAGAGTTGGTCGGAACGCGAAGAGACGGCACTAACGAGGTCTCTCCAAGCGCTCTCAGCCCCGCCATACATATTCAGCAGAGCTGCTGGCCCCGCCCCTCTGCAACACCGTGGTGAGAGGTCCGTGCCGAGATCTGCGTGCCGCCTGGCAATGTGCTCGTTTATGGGTTCCTCGTGGGAACACCGGCTCTGAGGGATGCCTTAAAGAATAATTACACAATTGCATGCTGGCGCAGTACAAAATTACAGGCAAATTGTGACATATTCACCAGCCACTTTCCTTAATTTGAAAAATAAAGGCATCATCTAAACTGCATTGGGCACAACACCGCAAATTATAGCAGCAATTAGCAGAAAGGAACCAGGAAGAGACTGACTTTAAAAAGGTCTGTGTCACTTCACTGGCATCTATGGGACCCAGAGACCCAAAAAGTTGAAAATGGCATTCCCACTTTGCGACATTCCCACTTTGCGACATTCCCACCCATCCGCAGCCTTTCTGTCCTCTATCCATACTGCTGTACAATACACAGGATAAATCCATCATGGTTCCCTTAAAAGCCATTATTTTAAAATTCTGCCAACTACTGACAGGTCACCCCGTTTCCAACTGGTCTAGCAGTCTAGCAGGTCCCACTAACAGTCTACAGTAACCCCACACCCTTTTTCAAAGCCTTCTTTCTGTCATCTCTGCAGCCTGCTAGGCCACGGAACTGGGTCCTTCTGAGCTAGAATTCATTAAATCAGTTGGCCGCTTTGAAAAGCTATTTGGAATTTCAGGGTACTCCTTAAATCATGCAAAATGAAACAGAAGCAATTGAAACCTGTCACTTTGACTGGACTACAGATGCATTTTTCGTTCTCCAAGTCCTGGTGCTCAGTTCACCCCCAAAATGCCCCCCCTCCCCCCACCCAAGGATAAGACATATCGACTAGCAACACATCACAGTCATGGGATCACGTGTCCAGCTACGCCTCACAAAAGACATGGCTGGGGGGGGAGAAGAGGAGGTGATAGAGTGGGACATAGAGAGAGGCCTTTTGGAGGAACTCTAACGTTCAGCCTGGCGCCGGTCACCTCTACTTGCCCGTCTCTGCTGACCTGAAGGACACCCTACCCCCCAAGTGGATGAGGCTCTTGAAGAGTACAGGGTATCCCATAGCCGGAAGCTCTCAAACAACAGAATCACTACAAGAGCACACAACAAATATCCAAGGACCCAAAGATACTATAACAATACAGAAAGTGGAACAAAGAGACTAGGGAGCCTACAGAAGTGGTACCAGGATAGAGGGGTGGGGGGCCAAAGCAGTCATTAGGCATCTGGGTCACTCAGGAAGAGAGAAGAGAAGAGAGGATCCAAGCGGGAAGCCCAGAGGACCAAGGAGGTGCTCGTCCAGACACACCAAGCACGTGATGGACAGCCAGCGCCCACATTGTTCTGCGGAACAGCAGAAGAGATGCTCTTCCTCGTATGTGAGAGAACCAACCGAACAAACACAGAAATATGCCCATCACCCCAGGCTGGGTCAGTCAATGTGGGGCCAAACGCTTGTGAACCGTCCGGTAGAATGCGGAGCCGGGCGGCCATCTGGTTCTCTAAGGCACTTTCAGAATAGATGATGAGAAAGGTCACCCATCAACCAAAAAGGGTGACAGGATTCCCCCTCCTCCAGGCAACTATCGATTTGACAAACCAAAACGGGAGCAGTGAATCAGCTCGAGTGTGCCATACTTACCGCAGACCACATTTCTCAGTATTATACACCACAGACCACCCTTCTCAGTAGTATACAGTCCAGGTAAGAGGCACGTCCAGCTGCGGAGGAAAGCGGCCCCTTCTACAGACCCCAAGGGAACATTCCAGCACGGGATGGATGAACAGCTGAGGTTTAAACCGGCAAAGAGCAAAAGGAACCAGGGAACGACTGACCACATGATAAAGTTCCTGGGGGGGCAGAAATCTCCCAATGGGGGACAGGTAGCTCACCTGATGCTCCTTACAGATAGCCAGATGCCAAGCCCCACCCCTGACAGTAAACTGGGGGGGGACCCTGTGACGCTCCAGTCTACCCACACTTTCCACGTGGTTTTCTATAAAATGTGAATATAGCTCAACTGTCCCCATGAAAGGAAACAGCAGATGGAAGGTTCAGGATGTTGGGCGGAGCTTCTCCTTCATACCAAACTGCTCTCCCCATATCTTGGCTCCAGAGTGCCGAAATGGCGAGGGGTATTTCAGGAAGGCTGCTATGCATCTTGATAAACCCTCTGAAAGGAGCCAGAGGTCCTCGCCAGCTCACCAGGGACATGGCGTACTTCAGATCAGCTTCCTCTTCTGCTCTCCCAGCTCTGTTACATAAGCACAGACCACAGGGACATCCATGGCTACCGGAGGGTTGCCATGGAAACACCAGCACCACAGCACAGGTCAGAACGGAGGAGGCTTATCCCAGTGCATGGGCGTCAGGATTCCTCGCTGAGCAGCGGCGGTGCATCATCAGCCTGCCTGGCCACTAGCGGCTCTAGGTGATCGGGTTTGGGTTCAGTTCTGATCCTACATCCTTGGGCTCCCTTTAGACGCAGGGGCTGCTGTCACCTGGCAGACCGACGGCAGGCAGAGAGATGCACTGTGGGCTATTAATCGCAAGCAGGTGATTAGGGTGCTGAAGAGCCAATGACCTACGTCTGTCCACCTGCTGCATTGTATTGCACACCATACTTTGCTGTACTTTACTACCTCTGTGGCTATTTGCACACCCCTAGCCCCACTGCACTATTTGATGCTTATTTATCTTCGTTGTCAGTCCTGTATCACACTGCCGTCTGTCTTGTATCGCGCTGCCGTCTGTCCTGTATCACGCTGCCGTCTGTCCTGTATCACGCTGCTCTCTGTCCTAAATCACGCTGCTCTCTGTCCTATATCACGCTGCCGTCTGTCCTGTATCACGCTGCCGTCTGTCCTGTATCACGCTGCCCTCTGTCCTAAATCACGCTGCTCTCTGTCCTAAATCACGCTGCCGTCTGTCCTGTATCACGCTGCCGTCTGTCCTGTATCACGCTGCCGTCTGTCCTGTATCACGCTGCCGTCTGTCCTGTATCATGCTGCCGTCTGTCCTATATCACGCTGCCGTCTGTCCTGTTTCACTCTGCTGTCTGTCCTGTTTCACACTGCTGTCTGTCCTAAATCATACTGCCAAAGTAAAAAATAATAATTTCTATTGAAATATTAAAGAGTAGTTTTACATAAACTGTACAGAGGAAAAACCAGCTAGGCCTAGGATTCTAGGTAGGTTCATTAACTTTTTTAAAGGATCTGGGTGTCGCTGTTGCTGCAAGCCATCATTGTTTATCTAAATCAGTAGCCATGACGCAAGTGGTTTTGTAGCAGAATGGAAACAAACGCTGAACTGATCTCTCTGTGTCAAAAACTCCACTCCTTGTCCCCAGTGCCAAGCCAATCATACACCACTGTCTGCCTTCAATTCAAGCCTCCAGCCAATCATACACCACTGTCTGCCTTCAGTTCAAGCCTCCAGCCAATCATACACCACTGTCTGCCTTCAGTTCAAGCCTCCAGCCAATCATACACCACTGTCTGTCTTCAGTTCAAGCCTCCAGCTATTCAGTGTGGCTGTCCTGGGGTTATGGGTGACACCCAGGCCCTCCTTCTGTGACGCGCGTGTTTCAGCCATTTTACAGACGTTTTTGAAGTTCCAGAGGCCTCAGGTATAAAGTTATGCCCTAAAACTTGCACAGGGATGTTTATGAAGCAAATTAAATTACCAGAATACCCTGGATACATCTCATCTTCCATCACGGCAGAACTCCAGCAAGCTAGCAAACCAGGGGTCAGATCAGAGTAGAGATGTTGCCTCAATTAGGAAGAGTTATCGGCCATCAGCTGGGAGAGCACTGCCAGTTATCAATCACAGAACCAGAAAGAAATTTTGGGCAGTGGTGGCTTAATGGTTAGGGAATGGTTAGAATCCCTGACCAGCAAGGCACCACTGAGGTACCCTGAGTAAGGCACTGCTCCCTGGGTGCTGAATTAGCTGCCCCCTGCTATGGGTTAAATGCAGAGGACATATTTTGTTTGTGCTGTGTTGTGTCAGCAGTGACCACTGATCCCCAAAATCTAGGGGAAAACGGGAGAGATCAGAAGGGAACAGGAAAGGATCTCTTCAACACAGCTCAAAAAATGCAGGAGCCGTTGTACTGAGTCTGAGAATGCTGGTTCTTTACAGCATCTGTGATGGCTGCAAGTTTGCCTAAATAAGGTCACTAAATAAATCCCCCATCTGAATAGTGATGAAACATTTGTGCTTAGAAAGAAAGCAAAACGACAGACAACAGCCAATCCCAAATAGTTTTATGTGTCAGTAATTTAAGTTAGCCAGCTTAATTCCAGGACGCAGTTTCGAAAGACCACAGCGGGCACTTCACAGAGCTGTCTCTCCGGCCATCTTGTCCATCCTCCCGGAAAGCTATGATTCAGCTCAGAGCCAGCCGGATCCGAAAGACTTTTCCAGATGTCACCTTTTTTCTGAGAAAGGAGCTTCAGAGAGTGAAGAATAATCATGACTTGGAAGATCTACACACCACAAAACCTTTACACCTAAACTCAGGATTAAACTGCCCACCTCAAAGATTCGATAAATCTGTAGGCAACGGCAAGGACAAAAAAAGCGTGGATACTTCTGAGCATTCGACATGAAAAAATAAACAGATGGGTAAAATGAAAGCCCGTCTTTATAAGACACAACAGAAGTAAGCCGTTTTATCTCAACATGACAGAATCCTCCAGGAAGCCTGAGCGATGGGCCAGGCTGCAGCACCTCAGCCCGCTGGAGTCCAGAGCCATCTTGGTATGTACCAGCCTTTTCGCTGTATACAACATCACGCTGTGTACGGGGTTCGGGGAGAGGACCCAGTGCTGGAGAGGGCGCTTAACAGGGTCAGTTACACAGCCTGAATTTTAATTTCCAGACAATGACTCCAATGATTCCGCCACAGAGATGGGTAA
Source organism: Mormyrops attenuatus (assembly GCA_026777985.1). NCBI lineage: Eukaryota > Metazoa > Chordata > Actinopteri > Osteoglossiformes > Mormyridae > Mormyrops > Mormyrops attenuatus. The sequence goes on from JAODKC010000064.1 coordinate 32,875,380, forward strand.
TAAAACAAAGCAGGAAGACAGAATTAGTTCGGGGAGGTCGTGTGCAGTGGCACAGTGGCGATAAAAGGATACATTTTCACAAGAAAATCTGTGGGTCACTTCTGTTCCAACATGAACATCCCTTTCATCACAAGGTTCAAAAGAGTGAAATAAAATCGTATCTTTGTTTAAACACCATGACTAATTAAAGTTCTCTGTCCACGTCAAGACACATTCCAAATGTGCTGCTTTCTCTGGCTAACAGACAAAAGGTCACCCACAATGGCCTTACGGACACTGTCTACGTATGAACGGACTATATAAACATTTCACAGAAATACTAAGTCATCTATCTGCATGTACTCACTGTGTTACAGTGTGAGACGACCTATGACAAAGACTCCCGGTCAGCCTTGGTTTGCCAGTTTCATGTTCAGAATAGTGGAAACTTGCTAATTTCTCCAGCTCCCATATGGAAGAGAAGCTCCAACTGTACACACACCGAACAACTGGCTGAGTATTTCTCAGCAAGGTCTCATGGAATGAGCAGCAAGTGTAGTGATTGTTTGTGACCAACAGGGGGGCCCAAACCTTAGATGCCCCACGCAAATGTTTGGCCCAAATGGTGGTAAACACTGCCACAGCTGAGCAGCCAGAGAAAGTCGATAACCCACCATGAACCAGCATGAAAGGAGAACCGAGAAAAGCAGGCAGCCTCTCCAGCCGAGGAAGGCGGCCGGTACATGGACAGACGGGAGGGGGCACCAAGCTGGGCACGCAGGTATGTGCCATCACACCTGCCAGGACCCCCGTTTAGCCAACTCAGGAGGGGGGGCATACAGCCAGCAGAGGAGACACATGCCTGACAAGCGACTCGCTGATGTCCTCAGCAGGCTGATCCACAAGCGGTGATCCCGCTCTCTGGAAGTATAGTGAACCTCATTCTCTTCCCTCACCGGGTCACACTTGGAAGGGCCATTTTCTATATACTCCACATTCAGTTGTTACATGTCCACTCACGTGTTAGCAATTCAATGCCTCAGCCTCTCTCCCAGATGCATTTAGGTACATTAATACACGCCCTAGAGACCTACTGAATGGTACTGTCCACTTACTGCTAAAGTCAATACGAATCCCACTGATGGGAGGAGCCATACCCAGCCACTGATGATGAGGCATCCTGGACTGCAGCACTAATCACCAAAGCTCATCTGGGACAGTTAATAGATTCAATGGTCCTCTTTTCAGAGGGCAGTAGGCTCCAAGAGAGCAATTCCCCCTGGGTTCTGAGGGCTAGAGAGAGGACTCAGAGCTGCACTGAGTGTCCCCTACAGCTCTTCCTAAAATAAGCAGATTTAATGGCTGTTCGGCATTTGGCTCCGGGAAGTTGTAGGAACCTGCATCTGTGAGGTACGTGTCTGTGCACAAGCAAGACAAACTGTGCAAAAGAGTGGAACATTAAAGTGAATGGCAGACAGTGATACCAGTCACAGCATCTCACACAGAGGAAAGCGGAAGCTGACAGGTGACCACACAGAATATGGGGAGAATGTGCAAATACTCCAGTGCTCTGCATCTGCACCCTTACCTACCGACGTGGAACGGAGATAATGCACCCTTGCCTGCCGACGTGGCACAGAGATAATGCACCATTACCTACCAACGTGGCACAGAGATAATGTACCATTACCTACCAACGTGGCACAGAGATAATGTACCATTACCTACCAACGTGGCACAGAGATAATGTACCCTTACCTACCGACGTGTCAAAGAGATAATGCACCCTTACTTACCAACGTGGCACAGAGATAATGCACCCTTACCTACCGATGTGGAACGGAGATAATGCACCCTTGCCTGCCGACGTGGCACAGAGATAATGCACCCTTACCTACCGACGTGGCACAGAGATAATGCACCATTACCTACCAAAGTGGCACAGAGATAATGTACTCTTACCTACCGACGTGGAACGGAGATAATGTACCTTTACTTACCGACGTGTCACAGACATAATCCATCAATACCTACCAACGTGGCACAGAGATAATGTACCCTTACCTACCGACGTGTCACAGAGATAATGCAC
>JAODKC010000064.1:32882434-32895185 GCA_026777985.1 Mormyrops attenuatus
CAGAGCGGTTACCCAGAGCAGTTACCCAGAGCGGGTACCCAGAGCAGTTACCAAAAGTGGGTACCCAGAGCGGTTACGAAAAGCGGGACTCAGAGTGGTTACCAAAAGTGGGTATCCAGAGCAGTTACCCAGAGCGGTTACCCAGAGCGGGTACGCAGAGCAGTTACCCAGAGCGGGTACCCAGAGCAGTTACTAAAAGTGGGTATCCAGAGCGGTTACCCAGAGCAGTTACCCAGAGCGGGTACCCAGAGCAGTTACCAAAAGTGGGTACCCAGAGCGGTTACCAAAAGCGGGGACTCAAAGCGGTTACCAAAAGTGGGTATCCAGAGCAGTTACCCAGAGCGGTTACGCAGAGCGGTTACCCAGAGCGGGTACCGAGAGCAGTTACTAAAAGTGGGTATCCAGAGTGGTTACCCAGAGCGGTTACCCAAAGCGGGTACCCAGAGGGGTTACTCAAAGCAGGGACCCAGAGCGGTTATCAAAAGTGGGTACGCAGAGGGGTTACCCAAAGCGGGTACCCAGAGCGGTTACCAAAAGTGGGTAAGCAGAGCGGTTACCCTATAGGCTGCTTGTCTCACAGGTCACAGAGGACAGAGGCGGCCAACTGACAGAGGGGTATTACAAGTCAGCGTGCAGCCATCAAAGGCATGTTCGGCACGCTCCAGCATCTACGTGTGACTTCAGCAGCACTGCCAAAGGGCCTCTCACTGGCCCAGCTTCACAGAGCTCCGCATGGCTGGTATAGACCAGACCTCCTTACACCTGTGCAGCTCCCCTGGAGAGGTAATACAATTACTGCCCACAACACAGTTGGACAAAAGCAGGTTTAGCATGATTTACATTTTAACATTGTATTGCTGCTGTTGGCTCCCGCAGTAACACTGTCTCTGCTGGCAGTACGCCGTCCTCATACACACTAGGTTTGGTTGGATGGAGAGGGCTGTATGGCACAGAGGGGTTCGCACGCCGTGCCTGTTCAGGTCCCAGGGCCTGGCTGTGACATTACCGCTGGGCCCCCGAGCATGGCACTTAACTGCCAATTGCTGCATTCTCAAAAGGTATGGCGCTAGAGGAATAAAATCTAAATGTAATGACAGACCAAGTCACCCACCTGCTCACCGGACAGGTGATGATCTTCTCCCACGAGAGAGGAAACTGACAAGCTGAACAGCTGTTTACGGCAGAGACACCTCAGACTGGACAGACACACCGGGGGGGGCGGGGGCTGCAGGGGAAGGCCCATCGAACAGCCACACACGCAGACAGACGCCTTGGGCCGGAGGTTGTATTTAATAGGCCGCCCTGAAGTCATTCGATTATAAACAAAGCAATGAAGACGCTTCCCCCACGTCTGTTACTGGGGCTGGGAATTCAGAGACTGACTTTGTAGTGGTCATCTGGAAATCACATATCAACAACTAGAGAAGGTACTGTCACTATGTGCCGCGTATCAGACGCCCCATCTGAACAGCAAATGGCCCGGAGAGTTCCACGATGCATTTGTTATACCAGGTGGGGAGAAAACCAAGCCCCTGGCCAGTCTCCTGAGCACCTCCTGAACACACATCCAGATGCTCGAGTGTGGAGGGGCAGCTATTCATGCACACTGACAGAAATCAGTGCTGACTGGAAGAGCAGCCTTCCAGTTCATGCTAACACTGCCTAACACTGCTCGTCTGTAATTAAGCTCACGCGTGTCCCCAATGACGCTTATTACCTACTGGTTTATCTGGGACTTAATTGAATCTAAGCATCTACTTATTTCCAGTTACGGCCTTTAATTTAATAGATCAGTGCTTCTCAGCTCAGTGCAGGGCAGCCCTCTCTCCCTGCAGGGGCCGTGCTGTGAGCCAATTACAGCATTAGGATACCGCTAATCTGCTCAACCCCTATCTGTCAGGAAGGTATGCCACATAAAATGCAGAGCAGGGCTGAGCTGCCTTGGTCTACAAAGTCAACCAATACTATTGGAAAAGAAACTAAAACTGAATACCAAGTCTGTGCAACATTAACTCCCCCTACAGGTCACTTTATCACCCATTAACACTCATTCAGAATCTAATGAGGATTTCCACGGAGAGCCATTAGACACGGCTTTCAGTTAAAGAAAGGTGCTTCCCATAAACCTTTCACTGAGGGCACCAAGAGTATCGTCCCAGAGTTCTGCCATCATACTGTATATAAATCCAAAGATCCCTCATCACAGGTCATCAAAGCAGCACAAATGTCAACAAGGCCACCTCAGGCAGGCAGGCCTTCCAGCCGTCAGCCAAGGACAGCCACCGATCCCACACCGCCTTATCTGTAAGATGGACAGAAGGACAGGAGATCATCACCAGCCAGCAGACCAACATTCCCACTGCATGCGTTCCATCTCTCCGTTACAGTGCACATGCCTCAATTCCCCCGAAACACCTACTTGGAGGGGCTCTGCAAACAAGCAGATACCCCCCCAAAGTGAGAAAGCTCTGCTGAGGCATGGCGTTTTCCTCCAGTGCGTCAACACTCTGTGCCCCTCGGTATGCACACCCAGCCCCCTACAGCCCAGCCAGAACACGAATCACGCACCCATCTCAGCGGCAAGACCCAGATACACGCTCCACAGACAGCCGCAACCGACAACGAGAGGAAGACTGAAAGCTGCCAGTCCAAAAGATTCAGAGCAGGAAGCGTCGCTATCAGCTGGAAATTAAGAGAACAGTGTCAGTCCCACTTACCTTGCAGAGACATTGCAAGCATTACTAAGTGGAGGATAGCAAGGCCATGTGGTAACCATGGAAATATTGCTATCTCTGTGCATTTCTGCCGAGTATAAAAAGCACGATACATTTAAGTGACTAACACAACCACTCACAGCAACTTGGGGGGGTGTGTGTTAGTTTGAGGGGTTACCATGGAAACTGTGATGTAGACCCACAAGGGAGGAATGGAATTTGGAAAAGGAGGAAAAAAAAACAAATAAATAAATAAAAGAAAAACTTAGCACCTCTGAGTCTGCCAGGAAACACCCGCACACTCATCGTCTGTCAGGCTTTTAAAGGGCCAGTCCTGCCATGATCCAGAATTCACCCTCCCCTTCCCCCACTCCTCACAGAAAGACACCATCTACAGGACAGGATCCAGGTAGTTCAGCCCAGCACAAGCAGAAACAGGCACACGCAGAGGTCTGTTCAATCGGGTCCACAAAGTCGGTGGTAAATAAGGCCTTAAAATAAACTCGTGTTGAGCTTTTGCCCCTGTGATGGAGTTGGTGGTAACTCCAGGCACCACCTTTCCTTTCTCCTGGTGTCACAGAGATGAAATACCTGCTAATGGCTGAGGACCAGAGTACAAAGGGAGACTGAAAAAAGCTGAAAAGCCCTGCCCCCCCCATCGGAGTGGCACAGGAAACACCTTAGTGAGGCCTGGATGGGCTTCCCGTCTTATTCATGAAAGAAGCAACTCATCTCCCAGAATGTTGACAACACCCATCCCCACCCCCATTCCATATTTCGGCAAGGTCTGGGGCAAACAGCAGGCCCCCCTCATCAGTCAGAGCTCTGGGGTACAGATGGCCACCAAATAGTCACTATGCCGAATGGAAGAGATGAGCTCGACCTGATGAATATCATATGTGTGCTTGTCTGTAAAATGACTCACATTAGTGCTGAACTTCATGTGAATTAAAGAAACCTGAACGGACAGGGCATGACCAAGCAGCGGCCGGCACACAAGCCAATCAGAGGAAGCCTGGCAAAGCACCATGGGTGGCATGGCAGCCGCGTCATCAGCAGCCCAGTGGAGGCCGATAAAGAGGGACGCTCGGAGGAGGACCAGCCTGCGCAGCCAGGACCTTATGAAAAGGACTAGTACATTCTTCTCTTAAGTGTTATACTCTTTAACTTAACTATATTAACTAACAGTTACAGAAGGCAAATTACTAGTATTCTACATAAAAACTTAGCATACTTACCCTAACGGTTCTGTCATGTGGACTCTTCATCACCCTCCCGCTGACCACTTTTACTGCTAATGCCTGCCCAGCTGGTCCCAGTGTGACATGTGGCCAACTGGTCCACGCTGCCCACTGTACTACTGGGAGTAAGCTGTGCTCTCTCCAGCTGAGACTGGATAAAGTGATCTGGAAAAGTCTATGAATCTCTGAACCTCAGAAGGCATATAAATGCACTGCTGAAATACCAAGAAAATCTGGAACTATGAACTGTGCTCTTCAAGAACATTTCATGAAATCAAATTCCCTATTCTGTGTAAAATAGCTGACACTGGGAGAGATCTTAGGCAGCCTACACCTGCCTAGGAGATCAGAACTCAGGTTGGCAATGTGAAGCTCAGACTGGGAAGCTTACAGGTTATTGCCCCTAGACCTCATCTGGTTTTGAACGTTAACAATTCCCTCCCACATATCAGCAACCCTGCGTCTTCACAGGACAGAGGAGCAATCCTACGTGCTACAAAACCAGCCCAGTCCATGGCCTCTGCACAATAACAAACATCAGATTTAATGCCATAATGTAAGCAAACAAATATACCTTTAAAGTAAAGTCAGTTTTAAAGGCTTCGACGCTAAAGATCGCTGACCGTGGAGGGTGAGAGGAAGACAGAACAGCAGGCGCTTCAGAGGAGATTATGTGTCTCTGTCTTCCAGCAGGATGTCAGCAAAGAGCTTAAGGCACGAGCACCGCATACAGGAAATGCAGCAGGAGTCCTACCCTTTGCACACGGTGTCAGGGTGGTCAGCCAATCCTGCCTCCAGCCACAGGTAGAGTCACCTTAACCATCAGTGACCAAACTAAATACGAGACTTTAGGCATTTTTACTTTTTTGATTGCATTCACAGATCTTTGTGGGGATCCAAAAAATGGTCCCCATCAACGTCAAAAAGTCCCCACAAAGTAATATAAACTTAATCCACACACACACAGGTCGAACCAAACATCTAAAACCATAGCCCCCCTCAAACAAGGAAACATTGACCACCTCTCCCACAGATGACCTGAGGCCCAGAGTTTGATGGTGGGTCATGCCCCACACACCTGTCCTGCCCTATCGTTCACCCCTGCAAACTCCATCCAAATGCCAGGCATCACACACATTCCGTATGGCTGATCCTACGTAAACAGTCTCCCTGTGAAGACCCGTGCCACGGCTACAGGAAATCCCGCTTACAATCCTCTCAGCTGCTGCGTGGCCCCTTGCACAAGACGCAGCCCCGGCCCATTGGGAAAGCGGAAGCTCAGACCTTCAGCCTGCAGGGCACTTGGTGTGTCCCTTCACCTTATGGTCCAGCAGTTGACTGGAAAATGTCGCCCTCTGAGTCGCCTCCCAGCCTAACACCTTTAGGCGATGACCATCTCTCTTAGGGTGGTCAGCATGGCTCCAATGCTTTTGATCAATCTAAATGCACAATATATGTAACACATCTGCTATGTGTCTTAAATACCTCCAGTGAGAAACCCAAAGAGCTGGAGAGGGACCTGCTGCTGAAGAAACTGCAGGCCACTCTGCTCACTTCACCTTTACTTAACCTTTGAACCACATCAGAAGTCCCATGTTCCTAACCTGGATGAGCGGTCACAGGTTGGATGGAGCGTGGGCCCCCCCAGGCACCCAACCCCCAGCCTCTTTTCACGCACATCGTCTCTTCAGTTCTGTCTAATCTGCAATGCGTCCAAAGCCAAACGGCAGTTTCCCGAAGGAGTCCGCATCATTCACTATTTCAAATGCTAAAATAATTGTTTTTAATTAATTAAAATCCCCAGATGGACTGTCAGACACCCTGCCTGTCATGTCATGATGATATAAATCCACTTTTCCTTCTTCAGTGCCAGTGGATCCCACACAGCTTTGACAAATACGGGGGGTGGGGGGTGTAGGGGATGGGATGAGACAGAATGGAACCTCTGTGGAGTATTGGTTACATAAAATGCCACAAAACTAAGATTAGGCCATGATTAGGCCAAGATCTGCCCAACATTCCCAGCTCAGGAGGGGCAGTCCAGCAGCACCAGTCCCCCTCTAGGGGTGAGAGGGGGCCTACTGGTATTCACAACAGCGACTCCCTGTCACAACGGACCTGCCACCTGCAGGAGCACTCTTGCAGCTGTGGCCAGTTAGAGCAGCAGGTCTGTCGTGTGGCGAGAAGCTGCCAGCCCTGTGTCGCCGTGTGCTAATGGCTCAGCTGGCAAACAGGTGCTATTGGATGAGTTACACAGCGGGGGCGGCCTGAGGATGAGGAGCCGCCACCTCTGTGCCGCCGCACGCTAACGTCTTGGCCACCATACAGGTGCTATTGGTCGAGTTACACAGCGGCGGCGGCCTGAGCACGAGGAGCCGCCACCTCTGTGCCGCCGCACGCTAACAGCTCGGCCGCCACACGGGTGCTATTGAGTGAGTTACACAGTGGCGGCAGCCTGAGCACGAGGAGCCGCCACCTCGGTGCCGCCGCACACTAATGGCTCGGCCGCCACACAGGTGCTATTGGGTGAGTTACACAGCGGCGGCAGCCTGAGCACGAGGAGCCGCCACCTCTGCGCTGCAGCTTGCTAACGGCCCAGCCGCCAAACAGGTGCTATTGGATGAGTTACACAGCGGCAGCAGCCGGAGGACGAGGAGCCGCCACCTCTGTGCCGCCGCACGGAAACGGCTCGGCCACCACACAGGTGCTATTGGATGAGTTACATGGCGGCAGCCTGAGCACGAGGAGCCGCCACCTCTGTGCCGGTGCACAGTAACGGCTCGGCCGCCACACAGGTGCTATTGGATGAGTTACATGGCGGCAGCCTGAGGACGAGCAGCCGCCACTTCTGTGCCGCCGCACGCTAACGGCTCGGCCGCCACACAGGTGATATTGGATGAGTTACATGCCGGCAGCCTGAGGACGAGGAGCTGCCACCTCTGTGCCGCCGCACGCTAACGGCTCGGCCGCCACACAGGTGCTACCGGATGAGTTACACGGCGGCGGCAGCCTGAGGACGAGGAGCTGCCACCTCTGTGCCGCCGCACGCTAACAGCTCGGCCGCCACACAGGTGCTATTGGATGAGTTACACAGCGGCAGCAACCTGAGGACGAAGAGGCCAGAGCTCTTATCATTCACATCAGATGGTGCAGAGGCCAGGGCGGTCGTCATGGTTTTCAGAGTTGCAGACATACACACGACATCTACACTCTGGGATTAAATAGACAGGACTTATTTGGCTACAGCAGATCTTTCATACCTATAAGAGTATCTGCGCACACACAGACACACGCACACGCTAAGCAGCAGCATCAATTAGCACCATTAATTACACACAAATCAGCTATCATATCCATCACAGACCCCCGGTGCTGTTGGAATGTGCTGATGAATTATTAATTTACACTGATGTTATGTAACAGCAGACTGCATGGAGACCCACACTCATTTATCCCGTGAATCCAAACACTATTGAGACCAGTGTTACTAGTCCACCTGGCATATCTCACACCAATCCCACTAGTCCACAAGGCACTCTGCACATCAGACCTACCCCACTCATTTAAGTTTAACATACAAAGTTCAAAATCAAAATGGAGGTGAGGGTCACAGGACCAAGCAGAAGTTCTCAATTGAACTTCATATGATTGCAAATACTTCCAATTAGCAGCCAGACTGCCTCACATTTTAAACACTGCTCTAAAAGCCTATCAATGGACATCTAGCCTGGTTAAAAGACCAAAAAATAGTTAAACCTGGGCTCACTCAGATTTGTCTGACCTTTCACGCACACATCCATTACATCTCTGTCAGATCAGGCATTGCAGGCACCTAAATATCACAGGAAGTGAGTCACAGGGCCCTTTTCCATCCCATAAGAAGACTGAGTGACAGCACAGCCACGTCACGCACCCAACGAATCCCCCGTACTCTGCGCGGAAACAAAAACTGGGGCCAGACTCACAAGATGAGGTTATTGCTGGCTGAAGACACACAACAGCTTCAAACCAAGAGCCAATAGTACAGACATGGGTGCTGAGAAGGAACAGATCACTAAGAGAATGCCTGATTTACTCTGAAAATGAATCCCAGCCAGACCGTGATTTCACTGCAAAAAATGTACAACACCACCCAATACACCAAAATCATCAAAAGGTTTCTTCTGCTAATGTAGTTAAATTAGGGAGGACATAAATATATATTTTTACTATGTAAAACTACCTTCATGCAGAAAATGAAGGATAAATCCTCTCAGAGGAAAACGTTAAATAAAAATTCCCTAATTTGTCATTTTCCGACACAATTCAGAAACAAGTCACAGCAGAAGCCGACAGCAGAAAATGCCATTTTTAAAATAAACACGTGAGAGCAGGAATAGCACATGGTTCAGTGAGTGGATGCAATGAAGAATTACCAAAGCCTCACCAGACTGAAAGGACCCTCTCAGTGAACAGAAAAAGTTACCTCTGATCCTTGTGTCCGATAAAGAAAGTATAGCACCAGTACAGCACCAGTATAGCACCAGTAAACACATTAAATGAGCAGAACTCAGCTGGTTCTCTTGTTTGACCCTCTGTTTCGCCCAGACCAATTCTCTTCACGTCTGTGCCGGCCCACTCGCTGCATACAAGCTCCAGGAAACTGGAAAGCACCAAAGAGTGTGTTTAGACCCGGGAAGGAAGCAGCTAGAGGAAACCAGAGCGAGCAGTACGGCCATCAACACGTCTCCAGTTTGCAGCAGGGAGCAAGAGAGTAAGACAGGGCCTGCATTTCCTCTACATTCACACCAGACATCATTCCTGTAATTAGCGGGATTCAATTAACAAGATACATACTTCAAGCTGCCTATCTGCATGAAGAAAGACAAAAAATTCCCAAATTTTAAAACCGATACCCGTGATATTCAGTTTATGTGTTTAAATTGACATAATTAAGCTTAGCAATTTAGAAGCCAGGTTGGTCTAGTTCAGGGGTCACCAACCTTTTTGAAACTGAGAGCTGCTTCATGGGTACTGAAGCATACGAAGGGCTACCGGTTTGAAACGCCCTCCTAAACTTATCTAAACTTCATGTATAATAAACATGTTTTAAATGCTTTTTTTTAGATATTGTCATTTTCAAATCTATATAAATGCAAATGTGTTTAAGAAGAATAGTAACAGGATAAAATTAAATTTTAGACGCTGCTCACTGGTGAGTTGTGCTATTTTTAGAACCGGGTCCGCGGGCGACTCATGTGGGCCTTGGGGGTGTCCTGGTGCCCGCGGGCACCATGCTGGTGACCCCTGGTCTAGTTGATGTTACCAAAGTAGTGCAGATCTTGAACAGAGCCCCAGGGTGGCAAGCTGATCACAGAACAGCTAGCTGCACCGTGAGGCCCATCTTCCTTAGGGAAGGCACTTCCCCGCCTTTGCTCTCCCAAAAACACCTTCTCCAGGCAGGACCTCTTCCTGTCTAGGCCCCCTGCCCCAGGATGTTTTGCAGGAAATATGGGAACTTGCTGATAACTCAGCCTCTTCCTGATTGGCTAACATGGAAATAACCGCCTCCACAAGCAGAGACAATACAAACATGCAAAATACCCAGACTGCCGTGTGAGGATATGACACCTTATTTAAGTATCAGGTGCCCTTTACTGGAACCTCTCTGAGTCCCTGTTTATTCAGCCAGGGCTACAAAAATCCCATCCATCCAGTACGAGGGCCCAGGAGCAAACATAACCAACATTAAGTTTTACTTCCACATTGTTATTGCAATATCTGTTTTACCAATTACAGTTTACTTTGGACTAAATTATCAAAATGCCCAAGCAACAGTAAGTCTCTGGACCTTATTTGCCCAGAACACCTCAGTCTAGCAGCCAGGTTGGCGGTGCTGCCTATTCAGGCTAGGAGGACGGAGAGCACCACAGACTGGCACTGAACGCAGGCTGTAAGCCTGGGAGAACCACCGCAGACTGGCACTGAACGCAGGCGGTAAGCCTGGGAGAACCACCGCAGACTGGCACTGAACGCAGGCGGTAAGCCTGGGAGAACCACCGCAGACTGGCACTGAACGCAGGCTGTAAGCCTGGGAGAACCACCGCAGACTGGCACTGTCCTTTTAATTCTTTGGATCTCCTTTCTAAAATCGATCCTCTGCATTCTCTTTGAAGCCCAGTCAGATACCATTCTTATTTTATGTATTCATGCTCAAATCTGGCAAACAAGGGGTAGAACCATTCATTTGTCCATTTCTAGTCTTTGGCTTTCTGGTTCCAGCTTTGAAGTTGCCTGGAAATGTGAAAGAAATCAGCCTGATTCTCCTCAGCTTCATCTGTGACTGTTGTTAGACTTCCTCCCCATGGAAGAGCCTAGACGAAGATCCCACGGGATGCAGATGCTGCAGCCCTCATAATAAGCTCTTCATAATGTGTGTTACTTGGGCCAAGCTGCTGACTGATGGTTGCGTTTCGTAAAGCCTGTCTAATCTACACTGGTACTCACAAGTCCAAGTCCTGCTGGACGAAGAGGTCTGTATAAGCATGGTCAAGTTCTCTGACACCATTCCACCGCGGTCCGAACAAGCATTCAAGCTGAGAATTAAAGAAGTCACAAACGCACGGCAGATCACAGCAGCATCACTAATTTAATAAAGTCTGCAGAGCGAAGACAAGCAGATGTTAATGTCATTTCCATAGGCGTGAGCAGGTGCCTAAACAAGGAAGGGTCTGGTAGGGAACATCTGGGGCGAGAAACACATTATCGTGGTCTACATCTACCAGGACCGCACAAACAACGGCTGGTATTCTAGTCACATTACGCTTCCAAATCCTGCTGCTACCCTGCAGACAGATCTTAATAAATGGCGCATTACCAGTGTGTAGCTGATTTTGTGAGCTGAATGGTCATTGTTGGCTCAGTGGAGTGACATTTATTGTACTTGACTTGTGCAGCGAAGTGCAAACCCTGAAGTGTAACTACCAGCTGGACACGCTTAACCATGTCTGTGCTTAGCATTGCGGTGACAGTCCCAGGCTGTGTTTAAAGGTATGTGCGCATGCTGGCATGCGGCTAAGAATAGTTATTACTAAAATAAAGCAGGGAAAAAGCAGCCCGGCTGTAGTAATAAAGTCGCCGGCTGTGAGTCTCTTCTTTAACACTTTTCAAAATGTCTCTGGTCTCCTTCCCCTTCACACCTTTGGAAGTATTTCAGCTCTGCACAAACCACAGATTGATAGCTGAGATGTAGGTGTAGACAGATCTTTCTCCCAGGCAAGGATCAAACTGGAACATCACTCAGGTCTGTAGGCAAACTTTGGTCCAACTTGACTTGGGTTTCCCGGGGCCTCAGATCCCCGCTTAGGGCCCATTTCCTTTCGCTCCGAGAACTCATCTGCATACCATTTATTGGCAGTTATTTCTGACTTACAGCAGACCAACACCCACTGTAAAAAGACCCTAGGCCCCCGGGTGGAGAGGCTCGGATAAAGACCCTAGGCCCCGGATGGAGAGGCTCAGATAAGACCAGCCATGGGTGGTCAAGACCAAGGACAATTTTTAATGTGACATCCTGGAGAAATTACTTAAAACACAGTAAAACAGTAAACACGTTAGCCATGTCATGTGGTAACAACAAGAGCAGACATTTGAAGCCACTTCTCAAAGCTGGACCAGGGCCTGAAAGATGCAGGAGGCTTTTACCTTAAAAGTGCTGGACATGCTCACCCTAGGCATCAGCTAAAGCCCCAGTGATCGGCCCCTAACCTCACACATCACCGGCCACCCGGCCATTCTGGTCAGACTGAAAACCAGCCTCACGCCAGGAACACTGACTGAGAGTCATGAGCAAACAGCGGTGTTAACCAGACAGCAGTCAGCGTGGTGGTCTACAGACAGCAGTCAACATGGTGGTCTACAGTCAGTCACTCACTAGCATGTTTGCAAAACACTTGATGGAAAAAAAACTAAATGCTAGAGAAAATTTAAAAACCCAGTTAAAACTTTAAAAACCCACTCCAGATTACTCCGGACCATGAAAAACTTTAAGGTTCAGGGGAGAAAGACAAATGGTCCACTGATCAATACATAGCAAGCTCTTAAAGTAAAATTTCTATATGTCTGCCAGGCAAGTTTTCTACAGAGGGTTCAGTGTGTAATCAATATAACCAACGACTTTGTGTAAAACAAAATGAAAATGAGTTATGAAGTCAACTCAGCATCTAGAGCTAAAATCTCTGGGTAACGATGAATTAACTTCCGCAAAACAACCCGACACATCAAAACTGCTGTCACAAGGACAAAAAAACAAGGAGACTCAGCCTCAGGCACCAGAACATGACCAGTCTGCAGGTTTATCATCAGATACTTCGCTGGTATTAAATCACCTCCAGGGACGAAACACAGCTTTCCTGAGCTTCAAGTACATCATCTGGGGGCTGGTTTATCTAGTGATGCCTCAATATGGAGATTTTGACCAAGTACCAATAACCGAAACCCTTTTGTCTAATATCACCAACACCAGTAACCAGCTAACCTCTGAGCTCCACAAATCTGCAGTGAAACTCATGTAATTGACGTTACTCCTTAAATCCAGTAAATGTGTGAAGCAACCACATCATATAATGTTGCCAGTGAGACATCAGTGAAGCACAGCTGACTTGGGAGACTGCAGTGAGGCTCTAAGTGCTGAATGAACTGGCCAAATCCCTCTTCAGTGAGACATCAGTGAAGCACGGGCGACTTGGGAGACTGCAGTGAGGCTCTAAGTGCTGAATGAACTGGCCAAATCCCTCTTCAGTGAGACATCAGTGAAGC
>JAODKC010000064.1:32925382-32941251 GCA_026777985.1 Mormyrops attenuatus
GGGTCAGTCAGCTTCATATTTATACCCTTTTATTTAGAGTGAGATGTTGGACAGGCAGGTGTCCCAAAACTTTTCTCTATATAGTGCACATTAATACCAAACATTATTATTATATTATGTAATTGCATGTTTGTTATGAATGTATATTAAAGCTGTCGTATCTTGTTCATTCAAAGTATTACGAATGCAACGCTTTAAGACATGTTACGGGATAGTTCATGGTTCTTATAAATGCTCTATGAATGAATTATGAAGGTGCAGTTAATGTTAAATTCACAAAACATTTAACCTAAAATAAACAAGTCTACTGTGTCCTTTATGTGCCGGCGGGACTGAGGAACCAGCTAACCCCTAGCGTGTGCGGCAGAGCGCGTCACATGACACCAGCGTCCGGTCACGCTTCCACATTCTGGGAGCAGATGGGCTGATTGTCGCGGTCGCTGTGACACTCTGACGCAAAGCCAGTCCCACAGAAGGGAGGTGCGTTTTTGAACGGAGGGGGCGGTTGCTGTACCTTCTGCATGGCTGCGCACAGAATCCCGTTGCCTTGGTGATAGGGCACCTCCACTGAGCCGAGGAACTGCACGCAGAAGCTCTCCACCCAGGCCGTGTTCCTCTTCAGCCCTAAGAAGCCACAGTTAGCCAGCCATGCTGCTACAAACAAGCACGTTTACGCTCATCTTGCTTCGTCTCAGTCCTTCAGAAAAGGGCCAAAGGACCTGCTACTTTAAAAGGTCTTACCCAGTATCTCCCTCACGTGGCCCACGACCCGATGGGCATAGTAGGCAGGGAAGACCCCCCTCTCGCCTGTACGCATGTTGTAGCCCCTGTACCAGTGGTCATCCTCCTCTTCCTCCACAAACAAGGGATCGTCTATGTCCAACTCAAGCTCGTCGGCGTGCCTGGGGATGAACCTGAGGGGGCATGATGTGTCCTCAAAGAGGTACAGCTGTGTGGGTGCCAGCGTGTGACACGACGCTCTGCGGGGTTAGCCTGTCCTTCCTTCACCGGTGGCCTGGCCTTAAACACAAACTAAACATCCCTAAGGGACACTGCCCTCGTTCTGCCACACCACATCCCTCCTCAGCATGACGATGCAGAACCCACTCAGAGCAGAGCGGGAATAATGAGATTAGACCAGCTTCAAAGTCCGTCATGGCTGCAATCAGGACCCTCACAGCAATCCAATCATTCGTCATGCTTGAAGGCACCAAAGAAGGCCACCCATGATTCATTTTATTGTAGCTGTTGCATCACGCTCAAAAGTGCTGGACCATCCAGACCCCATTTCAGCTAAATTCTGATGGTGACAGAGCAAGTAAGTTACAATCGGAGGTGTCGTCACTCAATTCTAACTTATTTGCACTCCTACGTGTCCATATGTTTGTTTCCTCGCATTGGTTTCCTAAAAGTCATACAAACTGAGATTCAGGCTGGGTGGAGACTCACCTGAAGACAGCCCGGTGTGTCTGCTCCCTTTCCTTTCCGTTGATGGTACAGGAGAAGACAGCAAAGGACTCGGTACCTGTGCAGTAAGGGACAGCGTCCTGTTAGCCAGCAGACAGAACATTCCCATACCTCATCTTCTTGTCTTGTTACTGTTTTGGGAAACAGTTTTACAGAGCTCAAAAGTAAACATGGGCTATTTTTGAAGACACATACTATACTACTAGTATGTACTGATTTAGACCTAAAAGTAGTATGTTGTATGCAGTATGTGAAAAATATGACATTTGCAGTACGCCAAAGAGACCCGGACATCATACTGATTTTGAAAATATCACCGGTATGCACAAGACCAGTGTACCTCGCCTACTGCATCCCACAATGCAATGCGGCAATCTTTTAAGAGGAGGGCAAAGTACAACAAACCAACGTCAGACTAATTGGACCAAACGAGTCAGCAGTTCTACATGGATCAGCAAGCTAGCTAATGTTAGCTGCTAACATTTCCCTGTCACATTTCCTATATGCGAGGCACAGATTATTTTCAGGGACATGACAGACGGGACATGGCTGCTTGGATTTAACCCCAAATACTGCCCTCTAATCACAGTCTGCAAGAAAATGAAGTAAATGCTACTGTCATTTTGATTCATTTATTTCAGCCTAATTATGTGTTATTGTATAACCTATAATTTAGTAAAATACACTGTCAGAATAAAGGGTACAGCTCTGGTACAGTTTTGTTCCCTAAGGTGCAAACAACATTAATGTAACCCCAATGGTATAAAAATGTTCCTCGGCATCAGTTTTTGTTCCTTAAAAGGTACATTTACCTACAGCTAGGATATAATCAATTAATTTTACAATTAAGTAATCGTAAAGGTACAAATTACTACTTTTTTCTGACAGTGTACTCTTTTGCAATCTGTATATGTATAGCTGTTTGTCCTGATTGATTTGTAATTCTATTCAGTCTTGTAAATGACTATACATCTCAATGTACCTGTCTTTTCAATACACACGGGACTTAATAGATGTGACACTTTAGGCAAGCTAAAGTTTTAAATTATTTTATTTGTAATTCGTTTTTGTAGAATTTGATCATTTTCCAATACCT
Organism: Mormyrops attenuatus; assembly: GCA_026777985.1. Classification (NCBI taxonomy): domain Eukaryota; kingdom Metazoa; phylum Chordata; class Actinopteri; order Osteoglossiformes; family Mormyridae; genus Mormyrops; species Mormyrops attenuatus. The sequence continues at coordinate 32,927,946 of JAODKC010000064.1, forward strand.
TGTCTGTGGGGAATGGTCACTACGGCTCTACAAGGCTCGCGGGGAGGTCATGTATAAGCGGAGAATGCTACAAAATTCTTACTCACTGTACTATACGGTACAAAGTATACAGTATATACTGGTTACAGTATGCAGTACGCCATATACAGCACGTAGTATACAGCATATACTGGTTACAATATGCATGCCATATGCAGTACGGAGCATACAGTGTATCCTGGTTACAGTATGCAGTACGGAGCATACAGTGTATCCTGGTTACAGTATGCAGTACACAGCACACAGTGTATCCTGGTAACAGTATGCAGTACATCATATACGGTATGCAGTATACAGTATATACTGGTTACAGTATGCAGTATGCCATATATGGTATGCAGTATACAGTATATACTGGTTACAGTATGTAGTACGCCATATACAGTATGTAGTATACAGCATATACTGGTTACAATATGCATTACGAAGCATACAGTGTATCCTGGTTACAGTATGCAGTACGCAGCATACAGTGTATCCTGGTTACAGTATGCAGTACACTGTATATGGTATGCAGTATACAGTGTATACTGGTTACAGTATACAGTACGCCATATAAGGTATGTAGTATACGGCATACACTGGTTACAATATGCACGTCACATGCCGTATATGGTGCACCGTATACAGTATATACTGGTTACAGTATGCAGTACGCCACATGCAGTACGCAGTATACAGTATACACTGGCTACAATATGCACGCCATATGCAGTACGCAGTATACAGTATACACTGGCTACAATATGCACACCATATGCAGTATGCAGCATACAGTGTATCCTGGTTACAGTATGCAGTACGCAGCATACAGTGTATCCTGGTAACAGTATGCAGTATACCATATACGGTATGCAGTATACAGTATATACTGATTACAATATCCACGCCATATGCAGTACGCAGTATACAGTATACACTGGCTATAATATGCACACCATATGCAGTACGCAGTGTACAGTATACATTGGCTACAATATGCACGCCATATGCAGTACGCAGCATACAGTGTATCCTGGTTACAGTATGCAGTATGCTATATGCAGTGCGCAGTTGAAAAACAGCTAAAGTCCTGAGCTAAGCTATGTCAGCAAGATAGCATCTTGGCCTGCGTGCAACTGTTCCTATGCAAATGGCAAGAGGATTATGAATAGTGTCTCATTGCGGCACATTTAGTAATTAAAATAATGAAGACAGAATCCGAGCTTCATCAGCTTAGTGCAGAAATGTTTGTGTTGAAGCTCTAATAAAAAGAAGACAAGCCATAAGAGTTCAGAGCCATTCTTATTATTCTGATTGCACTTCTTTGTCTATGATCTGATGGTATCAATCATCCGACTAGGCAGAGCCCAGTGTTTTAAGTTTTTTTCCTATGCATTGGTACATTTATTAGTGCCAAAACCTAAATCTACGACTGAATGAATGCATTACCTGCACTGAAGCATAGGTTCTGTAAATAACTATACATTTGGATTAAATGTCGTCATGTGTTTCCTACCGCATAGCTCATGATAGAGACTACAAGTCAAAGTGACAGGCGATTAAAGCCTGGGTCTACCAGAAGATAACGGGGTCTGTCAGCAGGTCTGAAAACGTGGGTGATGCAAAGCAAAGTACCGAGAGTCAGTGTGATTGGAATACTTAAGCAAAGTTTAAGGGAATTGTACTTTTTAGCTTGTTTCTATACTTACTGCTGGATCGTGAGGTGTTGTTGACGAAGACATTGAGGAACTTCTTGGAGAATGGCAGATCCTCCTCTGGGGAGGAGTCCTCAAGGGTGTCGCAGAGCTCTGGATCCCCACTGATGGGGCAGTCGTCCTCACAGAGTGTGGAGAGGTCGGAGTCATCACTCAAGACGGACGTGCATCTCCGCAAGCTCACCAGCTCCAGTGTGGCTTTCTCGTCAACCACCAGCGTGTACTTCATTGTGTCATAGGCCAGCGATTCGTCCAATTGCCTTGCTCTCGGAGCATCCGCTGGAGATGGAGCCTCCCCCTCACTCTTGCCGACAGGACGGGGGCTGTTCAGGTAAGCCTGGCCATATGGGGACCACTGGAGTGACTCCTGCAGGGAGTCGTCATCTTTCGCAGTGGAGTCGGTCAGGCTGAAGCAATGGTTAGTCTGAGCAGTGGAGATGTCCAAAGACAGAATGTCCTTAAACTCTGTCAAGAGTGAGCCTGTGTCCTCCTGCTCTTCCTGCTGCCCGTCACACAGGCCATCCACACATGTGCTCAGACACAAGCTTGTAAACTCTTTTGTCTCTACTTGCTCACTTTTGGCACATGATTCTGCTTCCTTCTGATTTTTCACAGATCTTGGAACAGCTGCGGAGGCCTTAGAAGGAAACTGGTCTGAATCCACCATTTCTGATCCTTGACTAGATGTCCTGTTGATTTGATCCATGAAGATGGGGGTGATTGTGTCATTAGCTGGGTTACTCAGATACAGAGACATTCCTGAGCTGTAGCTTCCCACTGGGCTTACATTGTATTCAGAGGCCACCTCTTTGTCATCTTCTGCAAGCTGCTCCTCTATTTCCATCCCTATGTGTAAACTTTGGCTTTTCTTTGTTTCCATAGAGCTCTTTACTAGCTTGTCACCATTCGATTTCAATTCTTGTTGCAGGCTGTCAAAGGGCTCATTAAAAGCATTTGTCTCCAGGCCTGACACGGGAGATGCGTCAGAGATGGAGGCAGACCTTGTGAAGTACTCCTCAGGGCAACTGATAGGGTAGGAACCCTCGGAAATCATTTTGTTGACAAGGTTACTCAGGAGCCAGGGGGAATCCGAATTCTCACTAATATCAGCCTCTGACTCTGATTCAGAGTCACACTCACTGTCATCTATGGCAGGCATAAGTTTGGACGCTACAGGTAGGTAGAAGGACCTCTTGATGCTATCTAAGCAGTGATCTGGCTCAATTTCTAGGACCAGCTGCCTGGAGGGACTCTTCTCACTCTGGTCTGCGACTGGTTCCATTTTGTCTGCCTGAATGGAATGCGCACCATCAGCACCTTCCATGCCCATCAGCAGCTGGTCCTCAACAAGACTTCTCAAGTTCCCTGACTCAGAGCTTGGCGAGGCTTCTTTGATAGCTTCAGGCTGCCCCAGGAGAAGGGATGACTTGATACCCACAATTCCTCCTTCATGCTCCAGATCTGCCTCCAGGTCCAGGTCAGAAGTTAGAGAACTGGCCTCCTCGATGGAGTTAGTAAGATGCGATGAGCGACCACTGCTGCTCTCACTGGTCAGGTCCAGCTCTGTCTCAGAGATGGAGGAGATCATGTGGTTGACCAAAGGTCCCCCAAAATGGAAGGCAGCCTCCAGCTCACCATCAACATCTGACTCTGATCCTGGGGAGCTGAGGTTATCGCTGTTGTGGCCCGAAGGAGTATATTGTTCGCAGCCTTTGCTATTCATGTCGGCAATGCCCGGGTCTGACGATGGGGAGTTGGTGTCACTGGAGCCGGTGGATGGGTGGCTTTGAGGGTCCAGACCCTGTTCATATGGGACTACTGGCAGGTCTTCATCAGATGGGATGGAGGAAGAGTCATAACTGGAGAAAGATGCTGGTTCACAAGGCTCAATGGGAGGGAACTCGACGTAAGATGAAGCTTCTGTCTCTTTATAGCCATCATAGCCTTCTTTGTTTGTAAAGTCTACCTCAAAATCTTTGTCAAGCTCCTCGTCAGACAGGGGAGTTCCAGCCTGGCTGTAAGCCAACGCTGTGGAGGAGAGGCACCTGCTGGTGACGTCTAAAGTAATGTCGTTCTCTAGATCAGGGTCCATGGCTAACTCACTGGTGACCGTGTACGTGACATTAGCCTGTCTAGTGTGACCTGGCGACCTTTCGGCACAGTCACTGCTCAGGTCCTGCTCAGCTCCAGCATCAGAGCACTGAGACAGGTCATCAGCGGGCAAGACATCCGCGTCTGGGCACACAGCATCAGCGCCAACCTCCTCTTCAGGATCGGAGCTGCTGGACATTTTATGTTGACCAAACGACCCTGTTGGAGAAAGACAGTGTTTAGGGGACATCTGGCTGTTAGGGAAAGAGGAATACAGTGGAGATGGCGCAGATGCTGGAATGCTCATGCTGTGATCTTCCATGGGCGGGTCAGGTGTTATTTTACCGTATTCTGGCCTTTCCCATCTGTTGCCCTCAAAGTCGTACAGGAGGGGCTTGAGGGGCGACTGTGTATGCCCAGTTTCCGCACACTGATTTGGGGGTGTACCTTTGCTTTGGGACCCCACACCAGGCACGGCTGCACACTGGCCCTTGACGTGGGTGCCGTCCTCATGGCATGAATGATTTGGGGACAAACATTCTACGATAATTAAAGGGAGACCATGACTCATTGAGGCACTTCGCAAACCAAAGGAAAACATCATAAACACAAACACTCATTCAATTAATTGCACTAGAAAGATTACCCCCCCCCCCCCATGTGACAGAGTGGCATGAGATCCATTATTCTGAACCTAAGATGACACCTGTGGCAGAGGCAAAAAGGACTCACTAGAGTCATCTTCAGAGTACAGTATCAAAAAGATGATGCAATGTAAACTTCAGACTGAAAGACTAAGATAGACCAATACATTAAATGCAGACTAAACATGGATTAAAAGGAGACTAGAAGCAGACCAAAGGCAGCTATTTTTATCCCAATGTCAAAGCATATACAATTTATGTAAGTTAAGATATCTGCCGTGGGCACGGATCTGCAATAATTTTTTTGAACAGCATACTTGCTACTCACCGTGCGAGGCAGGCCTGCCCAAAGATTCCTGCCAGCTCGCCTTACGTGGAGAGACACCACAGTTGTTGTTCAAGGAATCCTGAGGAGAGACGGCAGAGTCAGCATCATTTCTCGGCACTTACTGAATGAGCCAGCTCTCCGGCTCGGCCATGTCTCACTGCTCAGTGGTGCCGAGGGGGGGCCGGGACCGGTACCCTGGGCAGAGGGCGGGGGGCACAAGGGCACCAGCAGACACAGAGGAATACACACCTGGGTGACAGTAGAGAATAGGTTCAAGGTGGTGGGCCGGCTCTTCTGCAGCATGCCTGCAGTCGGAGAACCTGGTGTGGAGGCCAAAGGAGAGGGAGGAGCCTCGAGGTCCTCCTCCTCTTCTTCATCCTCCTCATCCTCGTCATTGCCTTCATCATCGTCGTCATCGTCAATCATTTCAAACTCCTGAAAGTCATCCTGGAATGAGCAGATTGGATGGGAAAGGCTGTTCTTCTCCAGAATCAGACAGTCCTGCAGGAGACATGACAGAGGAAGATGGTAAGAAGGAGACACTAAGAGGGACACACAGCAGAAAAAGACACGGACCAGCAGCATCTGCTGGTTGTCCAGTCATCATCACCAGTTTCCCCATCTGCACTCATAGCCCCTGAGTGACATCACTGCATTCCTCCATTCCATCCATGTGAGCTTCACGGCTTCTGCCTAATAGGCACTGCTCTACAAGTGTACAAATGCAGCACATTCAACGTATAACCATCTGTAGAGTAGCTACCTCACCAGGCTCCAGGTCTTTCCTCTTTGGTATCAGAATCAGGTTTATTGACTAAGTATGTTCACACACAAAGGGAATTTAATTTGTCTCCAGTTGTCAATAAATGCAAGAGAAGCCTGCAGAATGATGCTCTCATTTCAGAAGCAGCACAGAGAACTGCTCTTCAGGAGCACAAACACATCCCCCCTGAAGAGCCTCAGGATCCCTTGATGAGGTTTTTGGAAAGCAGGGTTTCTGCTGGAAGGGGTGTTGGTGTGGCCAACAGGTTAGCCCATCCTGTGGTCAGTGTGGGTCCCAGTGACCCAGTGCAGTGATGGGGACACTGTGGCCAACAGGTTAGCCCATCCTGGGGTCAGTGTGGATCACAGTGCAGTGACGGGACACTGTGCTGTATAAATGGTGCCGCCCTTCAGATGAGACGTAAAACTGCGGTCCTGACTCTCTGAGGTCATAAAAGATCCCTGGGCACCTTTTGAAAGAGTAGGGCTGGTACCCTGATGTCCAGGCTAAAATTACCCACTTTGACCCTATGAAATCTGCCCCCTAATCATCCCCTGTATCAAACTGGTGAATTCTCTCCTGCCCCTTCACCACCTTAGCTACTGTGTGGTGAGTGTACTGGTGCAGAATGGCTGCCGTCGCATCATCCACAGCGGTGGTGGGTGAAGTGGCTCCCCATTGGGTGACTTGAAAAGCAGGAGGGCAGGCTTCTTGGTGTAGAGCAGGGAGGGCGCACGGCAGAGCCTGAAACGGGATGGGAAAGGCGCTCGTGTGGCTGTGGGAACACAGGGCGGCGTGAGAGCCACACCAGGGCAGTGAAATAATGAATGTAAGGAGAGCTTTCCGCAGTGCAGCGAAACGATGCAGGCTCAGGTCTGACGTCCCGGCTCTAATGTCACCGGTGATTCAGCAACGCTGACGAGGCTGTGGCATGAGAGCAGGGTGGTACCACATGTCCTACTGGCTGCTTTATGTCGAGTGTCCTTACAAGAAGCCATCCTGCTATGCCCTCCCCATGGAGAGTGAGGCTTCACGCCCTGCGCTGGAACCCCCCAAAAACAGCCTCGTTGCCCACACCTGACCCTGTCACAGGTACATTATACCATTCCCACTTGCTGTGACCAGTGTAACACATTAAGGTTAGCGTGACATTAATCACCAACCTACCCTTCAGTAGTTTCATTCACATATATTTAGCAGATGGTTTAAAAGTGACATACATTTGGGGTCAGCCAGTCCCAGCAGCAATTGGAGGTTAAGTGCTTTACTCAAGTGAAATCACTCTGACGACCGTGGGATTTGAACCAGCGGCCCTCCAACCACAGGCACAGCATAAAAACCCACACGCCGTCCCCTTTCGTAATGCACTGAAGCAGGAAACAGGAGGGACACGGGAGGGTGCAGCTTCACTCTCGCCATTGTTAGACGACTGGCGAGCTTCTCCTGCTAAATCGGCAGTGGTGGTAAGCTGCCGACTCCTGGATTCAACCCAACTTTCGGTCACCGCCCAAAAATAGCTCAGTTTGATCGATATCACATGTGACTCTCCGAGTCACTCCTGGTTTCCTGCTCGTCTGGCCCATCAGCCGCACCTGTAGGGGAGTCCCACCCTGCTGCCGCAACCATGGCAACACGTCACAGCGGCGAGGCGGAGCAGACCCTGTGCTGATATCGGCGAGGAGCGAAAGAAGACACCTGCAGAGGTCAGTCTCAGGCTGTGTCCTGATACGTCACTCTGTCACAGACACAGCCATCACCACAGGCCGTCAGCAAATCGCCGCTGACGAAGTAAACCATCTGTAAAGATGTTTGACTCAGACCCATACTTGCTAAGCTATGATCTCACAGTTTTCTTGTCCATGTCCCATCTCATATCCTGGACTGACATGAGCACCATGGGTCACTAGTCTTTTGAGAATTATAATTAAATGCTGATTTGAACTGAAAGAAATTCCCTTTGATATAACCGGCCTCAATCTCAAAGGTCTCAGAATGATGAAAAACCCAAACAGATCAAAAAAGACATTAACTTTAGTGTCTCCGGGGATGGGTTACTCTGCCCCGCCATCACATCCACCTTTCTGTGTCCCTCTAACCCCTAAAGTGACTCCAATTTGCTGAGCAACTACATCAGAGAGATGCTGTGAAAAGAACCAGTCGTGTTTATGGGGTTCTGTGGGGTCGCCAAGCCCACAGATGTGCCTTTGGTGGGCGAGGATAAAGCACAGAACCGGGGAACCAGCTTAGCGTGCTCTGGTTCCGTTAAGAGGATTCTGGTTTTATTCTTTTAATGTGTTTTTTTGCTCTGATTGTAGGTTTTCAAAATCCATTGCAATAAACGTGTGAGAGGCATCTTGAGGAGCTTGGAGATGGTGTATGATCCACCCTGTGGGCCTCCTGTCCCTGAGTGATAGGGAAGCTAACTGGGAGCCCTGGTTATGTAAGATTCTGTAGCACGATGCCGCTCGCCGTAGTCCCGGCTCCGCCATTTACGCCACTCAGCTTCTACACACTGACTGCAAAGCGCCTTCCTGAACCAGTATGATCTTCCCGCAAGATCAGCTGGTCAAACCCATGGGTTCTCCTGTGTTTGGGCCACCAGCAGAGGCTACATTAACGGCCCAGGAAGTGGTGCAGTGCAGTGGGAACAAGCTGCCAGCTGGTTTGCTGACGTAGGTCCATGAGGCAGCTGACCTCACCCCAACAGACCAGAGCCCATCCTGCTTCACCACCAGGTGACCCAACCTCTCTGCTCTAAGGAACATAATGTGGAGAGCTGCTCCTTTAAGGCTTCATTTTGATGACATCATGAGTTAATCTACTTCATCTTCAGCTTGAGGTCGGTTTGTTGATTCTATTAACAGGAGCAAGACCATGAACCAGAAGATCCAGTGGAATATTGATGAACTCAAGTTAAACAAATCGATGCTACGTCACACAGTCACTTTGCCAGCATTCACTGCATTGTGTTAATGCCTGAACCAGACAAATGTGCCTTACATAAGCACCTATCTAATTAGCTAATCAGCTACCGCAGACTAGCAGAGGAGGAGTGATGTTTTGTCTGGGTCTGGAACCTCTTTCATGCCTTTGTCAAACATTCTTCTCAAAGGTTCCAGGTAAGACTGGATGTGCATACGAGTGCTCGAAATGGGAGGTCTCAAACGACACAAGACTAGAGCTGGGTGATATTGCGATATTTTAGTTAACTATATCGATATTTGATATATATCAATATTATTAAAATTTTTGTAAAATACTTGTTATGGTTTTATTTATTTACATCAATGTTTTCCTACTGGAAAACGTAAAAAGTGCATCTCTGCTGAACATAACAATATCACGTAAACTTAGAAAAAAGTCTAATTGCCTAAATATGTACAGAGTCCCAGAACAGACATGGAGAGGGAAAAAAATCGATGGCTGGAAAATCTGAAATATAAAAATATTATTTCGAGGTTTTAATGATTAGGTTGTCCAAAAGTTAAATGTATGGAGTCAAATTGTACCGGTGGTGAAGCTCAGTGGGCGGAGCGCCGGTGGTGAAGTTCAGTGGGCGGAGTGACGGTGGCGAAGTTCAGTGGGCGGAGTGTCGGTGGTGAAGCTCAGTGGGCGGAGTGTCGGTGGTGAAGCTCAGTGGGCGGAGCCCCGGTGGTGAAGTTCAGTGGGCGGAGTGTCGGTGGTGAAGCTCAGTGGGCGGAGCGCCGGTGGTGAAGCTCAGTGAGCGGATTGACGGTGGTGAAGCTCAGTGGGCGGAGTGTCGGTGGTGAAGCTCAGTGGGCAGAGTGACGGTGGTGAAGTTTAGTGGGCAGAGTGACGGTGGTGAAGTTTAGTGGGCAGAGTGACGGTGGTGAAGTTCAGTGGGCAGAGCGCCGGTGGTGAAGTTCAGTGGGTGGAGCACCGGTGGTGAAGTTCTGTGGGCGGAGTGTCGGTGGTGAAGCTCAGTGGGCGGAGCCCCGGTGGTGAAGTTCAGTGGGCGGAGTGACGGTGGTGAAGTTCAGTGGGCGGAGCGTCGGTGGTGAGGCTCAGTGGGCGGAGTGACGGTGGTGAAGTTCAGTGGGCGGAGTGATGGTGGTGAAGCCCCACCCCCTGCTCCCCCAGCACTGGACATTGTTTTTTATTCTTTCTTGTTTCTAGTGATGCGATGATAAGGAAATGTCTGGCTGATACCAATAGCCAATTTTTTCAAAAACTGAAACCGATGGCTCGGGACCAAATTCTTCTGCACACAGAGGTTAATCATCTCATCAGTGGTACGCAAAGTGTTACTAGACACCAAGTAAACAGCCCAGGATAAGCATGATGTTATTAATGGAGGTGCCTCACCTTCTCATAGGGGTCAGAGTCATAGTTCAGCCCGATGCCGCAGTCATCTGTGATCTCCGAAAGGTCCTCGTCATCAAACTCCTCCAGACTGATGTCCTGGGCTGACCTGGCATGGGAAGGGCGAGGAGGGAGTTTCAGGAACTTTCATTAATCTGAACCACCATCATGCAGAAGGCCTCCAGGTCCAGCCCATCCACGCAGACAACAGACCACATCTCCAGGGGCTATTACAGGAGACTCGTCTGACAGGCACAGTGCATTTGAAATCGGCAGTACGCCGGGTCTCGAGGGCATTCCACTTTCCGGATGTTCCTCGTTATCCCTGTGCCAACATGTCATTTCGTTTAGAGGCATCATGGGAAATTCCAGTGTGCACACCACAGCATGACAGCTGGGATTTTTTTCTATGTCTGCATTCAGACGAGGCTCAATCTACAGTCACTTCCAGCGAATGATGACGACGTGACTCTCAGCTAAATGCGCCATAGCTGCCCACAGGCAGGGCTGAAGCTTCAGCTGTCAGCGTCGACTCGGAGCACATGGCATTCGATCAAAGATGTCTAGAAAACTCCCAGAAGGCATTTATTTAGATCAGTTTCATGAGAGATATCCGAAGGTCCCACTACACATGACCAAATGCTACGAGGGAAACATGCGATTTAAATCAACATATAAGAGGAACCAAATTTGTCTAAAAGGCCCCAAACTCTATCTAAAGGTTAAAATGAAATACTAAATGAAATAATCTACTCAACTCTGTGTGCACTGAGGAAAAAATAGAGCAAGTGAACTTGCAATATTCAATATTCTGATGGCTAAAAGTGGTACAATTTCCAAGCAGTGTTTCTTTAAAGTTGTCGCTTATAGTAATTTTATGGTGACTGTATTTGTAAATATTCACCGATCAGCCATAACATTATAACCACCTGCCAAAAATTGTATATGCCCCCCTAGTGCCAGCAAAACAGCTGAGCCATTGAGGCCTGGACTCCACAGGACCTCAGAAGGTCTCCTGGACTCCACAGGACCTCGGAAGGTCTCCTGGACTCCACAGGACCCCGGAAGGTCTCCTGGACTCCACAGAACCTCGGAAGGTCTCCTGGACTCCACAGGACCCCGGAAGGTCTCCTGGACTCCACAGGACCCCGGAAGGTCTCCTGGACTCCACAAGACCTCGGAAGGTCTCCTGTGGCTTCTGGCACCAAGACATTAGCAGCGGATCCTTTAAGTCCTGTAAGTTGTGAGGTGGACCTTCCATGGATCGCACTACTTTGTCCGGCACATCCCACAGATGCTCAGTCGGTTTGAGATTTGGGGAATCTGGAGGCCAAGTCCAAACCTTGAACTCTTTTTCATGTTCCTCAAACCATTGCTGAACAGTTTTTGCAGTGTGGCACGGCAAGTTAACCAGCTGAAAAAGCCCACTGCCGTTGGGGAATCCCACTGCCGTTGGGGAATCCCACTGCCACGAAGGGCTTTAACATGCTTAGGTAGCTGGAAAGTGTTAAAGTAACATCCACATAAATGCCAAGGCCCAAGGTCTCCCAGCAGAACATCCCAGAGCATCACACTGCCGCTGCCGGCTTGCCTTCTTCCCGTAATGCATCCCGGTGCCGTCTCTTCCCCAGGTAAATTATGCATCCAGTCATCGACATGATGTAATCATTGCTTCCACTGCTCCATGGTCCAGTTCTGACACTCACGTGATCATTGTGGAAACTTCTGGCAGTGGACAGGGGTCAGCATGGGCACTCTATGGAGCCCCATACGCAGCAAGCCGCGATGCGCTGTGTGTTCTGACACCTTTCTATAATGGCCAGCATTAACTGGCTATTATAGATACTGTGCTACAGTAGCTCTCCTGTGGGATCGGGCCAGGCGGGCTAGCTGTCACTCCCCATGCACATCACTGGGCCTTGGGCGCCCACGACCCCGTTGCTGGTTCACTGGCTTTCCTTGGACCAGTTTTGGTAGGTACACATCCTTGACAGGTTCCATGGTAATGAGATAATCAATGTCATTCACTTCACCTGTCAGTGGCTTTAATGTTATGGCTGATCAATGTATTTCCCTTGGAAGTGCTGATAATAGCACTGTGCAGCCTTGTAGCATATCTGCTAAGAAATACTTTGTCATTGAAGTGATTTTTTGTTATATAGATCAAGGTAAGAGGTAACATTGTTGCAACATTGGCTGCAACATTGTGTCTTTGGTTAGCACTGGTAATATTGGTTAATGCTGGTTTCTCTGGTTATTGGTGGCTAGTTAAATTTGAGAGAAAGTAGCATTGCAGCTCAAACATGGACTAACTGTCCCACTTAATCCATGAGATCAGAGCCAAACTCCGCCCACAACCCTGGGTCTCAAACAAGGGCCTGTTTCATCATATGGGATTTCACGCACTCTTTGTGTCTGAAGGGGTCTCCATGTGACTTACAAAGGAATGTTCAGAACAGAGCACTGTGTGACCAGCAGTCATGATCAAACGCCACAATATAGGCAGATGTGATCCAAACGCAGCCAACCAAAAACATCAGAAATAAAATTACCAAAAATAAAAAATCAATGATCAAAATCAAAATGACAGCAGTAGAGGTCACACAACACTACACCTACATAAAACACACATAAATAAAATAAAAGTGTGCTTTCAGAATGGAGCATAACCTGTTAGTATGCACTGACCTTGGGAAAACATTTATCACAACTTGTATATCAGACAGTCCGCAGTCTGGTTCAGTCAGTAGCTTAACTGTTTTTGGCTGTGACATTCAAGCAAGTCTCTACAGCAGGGGTTCAGACTCACATGCTGTCATCACAGAGGAAGCTTCACTTTAAAAGTAAAAGGAAAGCAAAGTTCTGCCCTCACAAGGTGGAGGTGGAAGCCAAGGCGGTCCATATGAATGACTGAAGTACTACGTCTGCATAAGACCACGCAGTCTTACACCGATGCAGGTCATTCTCAAAGATTCCTGGTAATCAAACCGGAACCATACAGATCTCCGTCTGTGAGTGAAGGTGGAAATAGTGTGGTATCTCCAGTGAGACATATTTACGTTGGGATACATATATGGGTTATGACTGGTTAGTTGGCTACATGCTGACACTAAGGATACCAATCAGAACAGCTTACACTAAACCCTAAGACTGCATGAGAGAAGTGATATGATTGGTTACTTTTTAAAAACAGTGCCTACCACGTATGGTCAGTGTTATATCGCACGCGGTCATGGTCAGTCATGGATTTACAATACATGACCTGGGTCTTGATGAAAGTAGCCTTCAGGTCAAAGAACCAGCTTTTATTCCAGTGTGCCCCTACCCGCAGCCCAACCTCTCCCTCACCAGCACGGGACGGGGGGGGGGGGGGGGGGGGGGGGGGGGGGGGGGGGGGGGGGGGGGGGGGGGGGGGGGGGGG
>JAODKC010000064.1:32963960-32974969 GCA_026777985.1 Mormyrops attenuatus
AGTTTGGAGTTCAGGAGATTGTCTTGACCAGGACCACACCCCTAAATGCATTGAAGCAACTGCCATGTGATTGGTTGTTTAGATAATTGCATTAATGAGAAATTGAACAGGTGTTCCTAATAATCCTTTAGGTGAGTGTATATAGTGGTGAGATCGATGCTTAGGCTCTGAGCACAGGCCCCACCATTTCTCTGACACTCCTGGATCATTTTTCAAAGGGTTAAGGGCCTGGCTCAAGGGTGCAATGGACAGGTGACTATTCTGCTAAGCACAGGATTTGAATTAGCAACTTTTTGATCACAGGCATAGAGAGCTAAGCTGCTGAATGACACACCGCCTGATTGATCTGCTGCATTCAGTGCCAAACCACACAGAAGGACGAGAAGCTCACCAGTGCGACCCAGACCCGCATGACAGTGCACAGCGACTCTCCCCTGCCGCACGGCGAATGCTAGCACCTTCACCGCGTCCAGCATCCTGGGCAGCGACGACACACTGAAGTCCGGCATCCCAAAGTTATAGAAGGAGACTGGAGGGGGGCAAGAGAGGCGGGGGCGTGTCATCCCCATCCCCAGGCGCCAATTACGTGGGGGAGGGGGCTAATGCCAACTCACTGCCATTCTCCATGAAGATCTGTGGGGAGTAGGAGAAGCCAGAGTCGGGCTCCAAGGGGGGGCCGCAGTGAGCGTGCTCTCCACACAGCTGCATGTTTATGATGGACCTGATGTTCACCCTGGGGACACGGCATAGGACAGGCAAGGGTGTGCACAGGGGCAGGGCCAGCTGGCCCCAGCTGAAAGCCTATTGGCCCCCAGAGTGCCCGTCCCTCATCACTCACTGATTCAAAAACATATGATTAGCTAAAGATAAAATCAGACTGTATGAATTATGACCACTCTTATGCACCCCCACCTTAAAAATAAAGAGATCCTAGAATCACCCCTGGAGGGGGGTGCCTTAAAAGGTTTTTAGAGGTAATTCCTAAAGCCAATTAGACATGATAAGGCTTTTAAAATAACTTAGAAATCTTTATTAGGGCAACTGCATAGCAAAGAAGAATGGGAAGACAGTTCTGCCTGTACGGAGCATGTCACTGGTGAGAGATGAAGACTCACTTGTGGAACTGCTCGATGATGTTGTACGTTTGGATGAGCTGTGTAGAAGGTCGTGACATCGCCACGATGTTCTCGGTGATCCTAGCAACACAAACGGGCTTGTCGTTTGTTCTTAATGTAACAGACGATTTCATCCAAAGTGACATACCCTTTAGCCACGTGTGGATGCTGCTATAAGCGACTTTCGCGTCCCAGATTCTCAGTTTAGGACACTGACTAAACCACAGGCGTTAGTTACTTCTGCGTGGTTTTGGTTCCTTACCACGACGAGAAGAGGCCCCGAATCGCCTGCTGGCTGGCTCTCCAGCACTCGGGACCCTCATAGCGGCAGTCCCTCCCCCCGCAGGCCAGCAGGCAGATGATTTTTGGGGGGATGGCTTTGACCAGTGTCTCCCGTGCCTGGGAGTAGGACGGCCGGGGAACCGGAACAGGCAGCGTCATGTCGCGGGTGATGCGCTTCAAAGAAAACGGGCTGGTGTGTCGCTAATGGCCAGGCTGTGGCAGCGGGGCACTGTGCGTCTTGCGGCTGCAATTTATTATATGTATATATGCACCCATGCGCGCGCACACACACACACACACACACAAAACTTTATTAAGAAAATAATTATTAACTAATATTTTAAAGAAATTGTCAACTAACTATAATTAATCCCGGAACAGCACAAGTACAAAGATCTTTTTAAACCAATGGGTGCAAAGAATCAAGCATCGTTTATATTTTGTCGTCTTTTCGTCAGTTAAACTTCTCTTTGGTTTTCCTTATTTTGATTATACAGCACTTTAAAAAAAAATGTCTAAATAACTTACCGATCTCTCAGGTCATTCTTTAAATCCGAAAGGAACAAGGGAGTTTATGACATGAAGGTAAAGAGAAGGACAGCGTGCGGCGCTACCTACCGGGCGTTTCTGCTGACCTCGCTTCCATGCCTGATCCTCATTAGCTATAAATAGCGCACAGGTATCCGTGAATGATTAGCTTTATTACATACGACGACAGCAGCTCACGCCGCTATGCCTGCGAGTGTTGATACACCGCAAACGGCAGTAGTAACCATCATAAAATCAGCTAATTTCTTTCATTTACTCGCGTGATCCTGGTTGATTACAAGTTTAAATATGAACTCCTTAATATCGCACCTACAGATGGCAGCATAGATGTGGCCGTTTGTATTGTAAATACGGAAATAGGGTTTCTTCATAAAACCCAGTAATTATAAACGGAGCAGTATTTTACACGACAAGGCTGAAAGTCATATTCGGTTTATATGTTTGATTTGTGTGGCACTTCTGTTCTAATGTTTTATATATAGGCACTTTTTTATACAGTGCAGACAGGGGCACTCACCGCTAACACAGTGTATATGCAGTGAATGGCGGACGGGGGCCCCCACTGCCAATACAGTATATGCAGTGAATGGCAGACAGGGGCCCTCACTGCTAATACATTATATGCAGTGAATGGCAGAGAGGGGGACTCACTGCTAACACAGTCTATATGCAGTGAATGGCAGAGAGGGGGCCTCACTGCTAACACACTCTATATGCAGTGAATTGGCAGACAGGGGCCCTCACTGCTAATACAGTATATGCAGTGAATGGCAGAGAGGGGGGCCTCACTGCCAACACAGTGTATATGCAGTGAATGGCAGACGAGGGCCCTCACTGCCAATACAGTATATGCAGTGAATGGCAGACAGGGGCCCTCACTGCTAATACATTATATGCAGTGAATGGCAGAGAGGGGGACTCACTGCTAACACAGTCTATATGCAGTGAATGGCAGACGGGGGCCCCTCACTGCTGCCACAGTACATATGCGGTGAATGGCAGACAGGGGGAGCCCCACTGCTAACACAGCGTACATGCAGTCAATAACAGTATAGCCCTCACAGTGAGCCCTCACACCACACACAGTGTGGACCCACCCACTTAAGGTGTGCTTGTGTGCTTGCCAAGGGGGCTGAGAATCCCAAACTGAATTCCCATTTCTGGGTGACCACTAGGGTTTTGGCAAGAATGCATCTCACTGCCTCTCATCTGGAGCACTAACTGATCCAACACTAGCTCTAGAGCAGGGGTGTCAAACTCCAGTCCTAGAGGGCTGGTGCCCTGCAGTTTTTAGTTCACCCGCATTTAACACACCTGATTAAACTGCTTGTGCTAATTACTACACAGCTGAATTATTTGTGGTGGAAAAGGGAAAGAACTAAGCTACTCCAGGACTGGAGTTTGACACCCCTGCTCTAGACCATGTCTTCGCACTGGGTAAAGATAGACTGTCCTACAGAGGGCGCTGCTGAGTAGGACTCGTCACCATTATGCTTACATACAGTCCACACTTAAGACCTTAACACCAGGGGGCAGAATGTCACTGGCATTGTTCAGCTTAAATTAACTTCTTTTTGCTGCAAAAAATGTTAATAAATAATGCAGAAATTTTACATTAGTTCTGTTACTGATGCCTCAGACTCCTTTTCAGTACAAACTAATGTAAGAATACAAGGTGCTCCTTGGCTGCGGTTCAGACAGAAGGCTGTTGGGTCACGAGGCCCAGAATGCTGTTGGGCCTGCACCACAGTGAGGAAATGCTGCTGTTCAGCCTATTAGGTGACACAGACAGCCACCTAGGGCGCCATCTTCTGGGGGGCAATGGCAGAACAAACCACTGCCGACAGCCCCACCCCCCAACCCTCCACAAGGAGCAGCGTCCCAGATCCCATGGCGGCGTCACATTCCTACATCACACTGCGCCAGATTCATGCGTCTGTTTCTGCTGCCAAACTTCTCTTTCACAGACATCCAAAGAAACATGAGTTTTTCTACATGTTTTATTATTTTGTTTTGTACAACAAACCGTTTGACCCCCTTGGAGGTTTTGAATCCCATGCAGGGCTCAGAGAGGGAGGTAATGGAATGTACACACTGGAGACCCTCAGGGGCTGAAAAGCACAAGACTGGATTCCTACTAAGCCCAAAGAGCAGCTCCTCCACCACAAGGTGAGACCCTCACATGCTCCACTAAGCTTGTCTGGAGATCTACGATCGCCTTAAAACATGCACTTGCTTAAAAGTCTCCATCACAGCACCAGTTACACTGGGAGGTGTGTTTATTGCATCATGTACTGGTCCCAGCACAGCAGTTCCACCATCCAGTCTGTTTTCCACTAATTCTTCTTTCTCCATGTCCCGCTACTTCCCTGAAAATGATTCTTTACCGTGGGGTGTGGGGGGTGCAATCTGGTCAGTTATAACAGGGTAAGATGAGCAGGGGTGAAGACCTGCACCACACCTTAGTCCATTTCCATGGTAACCTTACACCGTCTAAAAACATGCAACCTAAAATGTTTTGTGGAGATGGGTGGTGGTGGTGGGGGGGGGGGACTAAAAGAGATAAAGGCAGAGGATAAAAAAAAAGTACAGTCCATAAAGCGAAGGTGTAGCAGACAGACACACTGATAATTTAGACAGTTTCTTGGTTGAAATCCCTGCCCTCCGTTCCCTTGTGTGCCTTTCTGGGCTCGGTCGCCTTCACGCCACCTGGCACTCTGCTGCCACCTAGCGCTTGGACAGCTCATTGGATAACCAGTCCAGCCCTTCGTAGAGGCCCGTGCCCTGTGTGGCACAGGTGGCCTGCACGTGCCACTGGAGGGAGAAAGAGAGACATGGAGACATTGGCTTCGCTCTGCAAAGACCATGCCTGATGCTCAACTCAAAGTTCAGTTTAATGCCTTCATATCCATTAAGGTAGTGAGTAAAGGAGACCCCCCACTCCCCAACAATGCACATTTTTGCTCCCAATCCCCGGGACACTTACGGTTCTACTCCGCAGGCTGTGAAGGCCCAGTTTGTCTGTCAGGTCGCTCACCGGCATGGCGTTGGGCAGATCTTGTTTGTTAGCGAAGACCAGCACGACGGCATCACGCAGCTCGTCCTCCTGCAGCTGTGGAAAGACAGTACAGGTACGGGTCAGTTAAACCGCATCCATCCAGGAGTCCGGGAGGGGGGACATACCGCCGCAGTGTGAAGAAGTGCAGCTGTCGGGAGAAAGCATCAGTGAATTAGCCAGTGTGACTGCAAATCAGCAGGAGGCTCTGTGGACACACGGGAAGCTGCAGGACGCCATGGCTGCCTGCGCCAACGGCTGCGGACCACGCAGATACCCACCATTTTTGAGAGCTCCTCTGCTGACTCTGCTATTCGCTCACGGTCGTTGCTGTCCACGACAAAGATGAGACCCTAGGGACCAGACAACAGCTCAGAGTCAGCGTGACAGAGAGACCTGATCAGGGACACTTGGTCAGAACAATCAGTTAAGCCAGCCAAAAGATCCCACAGCGAGCTAGATGCGACTCAGAATTCCTGCTGAAGTGAAGCCAAATATCCCGAAACGGAAAGGAGATAAATCAGACCAGGAGTGACACAGCAACCAGGTGAGACACCTGCAGTCTTTCAAAGAGCAGTTTGGCAATAAGTGTTTAAAAAGGTGTTGAGGATATTTACTGATCACCGATACAACTCAGTTACATTTAAGTCTGGTTTTTAACATTTGTGGCTCAGTGATGAAGGACACAGAGGTCCTACAGGTGGAGAAGACACACCTGTGTGTTCTGGAAGTAATGTCTCCAGAGAGGCCGGATCCTGTCCTGGCCGCCCACATCCCACACAGTGAAGCAGATGTTCTTATATTCCACAGTTTCCACGTTAAAACCTGTCAAGCAGGTCAGCAGAGAGAATGATCAACGCTTGAAGATGTTTACGATGAAACTGGGACAGTCACAACCTGGAAGGTTTCAGATCAAAGGCAGTGTGGTGACTGGATCAGAGTACATGGTGGCAGAATGTCGCTCTCTTCAGCGCAGACCTTACCGATGGTTGGAATGGTGGTCACAATCTCTCCCAGTTTCAGTTTGTACAGGATGGTGGTTTTCCCAGCAGCATCCAACCCCACTAGAGAGAGAGAAACAGAACAGAACTGCTGCAACAGTGCAAAACTATACATTAAAAAAAAAGTTTTAAGAAACCTTGCATCTAGATTGGACAAACAATGATATCATGAGCACATTAAAGGGTTTTTAAATAACCCTGGTTTGGCCATGTCAAGTAAAAGTGCGCAGCCGGTAACAGCTTCGTGCGTCTCCCGTCGTCCTTCTGGCGGACACGTCACTCCACAGGTGAGGGATCCCGTCTGGGAGCAGCCGCAGGCATGCAGGAAAGCATGCATGAAAGCATGCAGGAAAGCCTGCAGGAGCCGTCGGCCGTATGCGGTGCCCGTGATAGGAGTGCGACTTGAGGAAGGAGTCAGTCCACCTGTTACCTCTATCCTGAGCACATCAGCTCCATGCCAGTCCGGGAGAACGAACGGCGCCCCACACCCTGGCCAACAGCCCCACTGACATCTTAGGCTTCCACCCCCGACTCACTCAGCATGTGGAATAAAGCGGACAGTAACGGTTCGCGGAAAAGCACCCGTGTGTCATTAAGCGAAGTGCGTAGTGTGAGTGTTAAACCAGGGCCACTACTGCTAAAGGTCCGATCCCGCAGAAAGAGCCGCATCGAAGCCCTTTCTTTCCCACACAGCCTCCCTCCCTTCAGTACTCACTCACCCATAAGGATCCTCATCTGCTTCTTGCCGAAGAGCCTGGAAAACAGCGATGAAATTGTGAGCCCCATCTTACTCGCACAGACAAGCCGCTTCAAATATCCCTAACCAGCAGTTCGCGATACGAGGCTCGAGTCCTCCGATGATATTTATCCTCCCCCGTCTCGGAAGAGAACAGGAGTACGGCCCCCTCTGGCTACAGTGCCACGTCCGGGCCAACGCGGCGGAAGTGACGCGTCACCCCCTCGCGCAGCCACAACTTCCGGTGTTGTTGAAACGTTACTCTGGTACGCAAGGCCGTTCAAATGCATCTGTTCTTATACTCCTATATAGTTACTGCATTTTACTATTCATTGCCACTGATGCGTTTTATGCGTAAAGGAAAATATGTACTGAACACACGACTTAAAAGGCCACCCAGGAGGTTAAAACCTTAGCGACGCCCTTGAATCGTTACCAGGAAGTGCATGTGGCCCGCGTGCACGCGAAGGCGTGGCGCGAAGCGGCGTTGGCGCGGGAGGAGGTGACGGGATCTCCTGCATGTCACCTGCGGTGTCGTCGCGTCCGACTGCGTGGCTGGGAATCAAACTAAACAGGTTTTCTCCCTTATAGGCATTGCTACGATAATTACCTGTCTGACTTAATGACATTAAGATCAGTCCACTTGCCTTAACTTGCATTCCTGGGGTTTACACTTATTTATAAAACACGGGATTACTCTGACGTCTGATGGACAGTCTTATTATACATTCAGACTTGATTTAAAGCTATTGAAAGTTGGATACCTGGATCTGACGCTCCGTTTGTTCTTTACCTCGTTTTTTTTCTTCCTGGACTTTTGAGTGTCATAAACAGCACACCGAGGCAGTGTGATATTAAAGAAAGCGATTTGACCCATCCTCAAATGTTTGCTCTTCTTGAGTTAACGTCATGATATATTACAAGTAAAGTTGTCCAGCCTTCGCTGTTGCTACTGGGTGCCCGTTTCGGTTAGTTGAGTGGGCACTGAAATCAGGGCTTCTTCTTAAAGTGGGTGGTGGTCTAATGGTTAGGGAAGTGCACCTGTAATTGAAAGATTGCTGGTTCGAATTCCTCACTAGCAAGGCACCACTGAGGTACCCTGGGCAAGCACTGAATTAGTTGCTCCCTGCCAGGTCACATATGGGTTAAATACAGAAGACACGTTTTGTTTTCTGTGCTGTGGTGCGTCAACAATGATCACTGATCACCAAATTAAAATCAGACCTCAAATCCATTGTCGTTGAAACTTCTGGTTTTGAATGGCAAACACTCGTCGGTGAATCATAATTTGAAAATACTTAAAACAAAACTTTAATTTATTGTGGATTCATATTGTGTTCTTTGCTTATGGTTTGCTCACGTCTTGAAAGCTCTATTGTTTGTCAGTCATTTATTTGTAGAATTTCTCTAGACAGCTTCCCGCTTCTGGTAGGTTCTCAATCTGCTACTGTCATCTTGTCCGCCAAATAGGCCAACGTGTGAATTGTGCCGCGTTCCATTTACTTTGGTAGTCAGAGCTGGGAATGACATCACAACCTACTTAACCGGAATGCCATTTAACCTGTTACCAGGGACCTATTACCCCCCAACCCTCCAGCCAAGAAATAAAGACTCAGCATCACATTGATTTTCTGTTTTATTAGGAACCTGTTCAGATTTGTCGCCATCAACAGTGAGAGTGTAGTGATGCAATAAATAAATAAGCCAGTTCATACACCCAAACGAGGACTGAAGATGATTAAGTGCCATCAGTGATAAATAATAATAAATGTAATCACTGACTCAGGATCAGTTGTCCAGCTCAGGTCACCTTTGTCAGAAGGTTCTACACCTGGAGCAGCGCTGACATCCCAGAATGCCCCACTCCTGCATCACATTACATGTTAATGCACATCAGCCTGCTGCAGATGCACGGAGCTGCTGTGGGTCCAACTGGACACTGCACCTGTGTGTTGGGGAGGGGGGACGTTATGAAGGCCGGCCGTTTGCTCCAGTGTCCCAGGAGAGCATGGTGACGGGAGTTAGGGACAGCCCGTGAGCTCGGCTTGGCAGCACCGAGAGATGAGGTCCAGCAAAAGATGGCCTCTGTTTTCTGTTTGGGGTCCAGCACTGTGTAGTGACATTTTAGACATGCATAAAAGTCTTTTCTCATAAATAATATAATAAATGGCGTAAACCAAGAATGACTACTACTAAATTCAGTGCAGAGCTCATCTTGAGAGTGTATCTGAAAGCTGGTTCAGGGTTAATGAATCTATTTAGACAACAGGCAACCTTCACAGCTGCTAATGAAACCCTAATGCGTCTCCACTATCCACCTAAAAGTGCTTTTGTGTTTTTATGAATCCCAAGCGATGCATCCATACATCCAAGAAAAATACTCAAACAACAAGGCAAAAGTTCCAACATCTGCAATAATGATTCAACATTTTGCTCAGACTAACTAGTGTGACTTCATGCTAAATCTATTTCGAAGCTAAACAGGGCCTTTCCTAGACACTGTCTGCATTAAGAGGAACTGGCTTACAAGCTTGAGCATGGTACGTGATCAATTAGCGACAGGGTCGCACCTCCAGCTTCGGTGGAACGTGGAACCTGCAACAGCTCAGTTTAGGAAAGAGCTGTCATGGTGCATTGCAGGCGTGAAACCTTGGGTGTGTAGTGTGTTTTCTGACCTAAAATGGAGTGGGGTGCGATTAAAACTGACTGTCAGCTGATAAGAAGAGGAAGAGAGTGGAGAGGCATGTCTGGGGGGGGTCAAAAGTGGTCAGCGGCGAAGCAGAATGGCCTGCAGGTCCTCCGGCAGGGAGCAGATGACTGTCTCCACGTGCTTCTCCTGCTTCTGCAGCACCTCCTCCTTCACCGGGAGCCGCTGCCGGCGGGCCTTGGTCTGGGGGACAGGGGCAGGTGACAATGGAGCCACCAAAACGCACACGGACCAACAGACAACTGACCGCCAACGCTGAACATGGCTCAACCAACCAGCTTCTCCCTCAGCTTCAGCACAAGGTCCACGATCTCCACCTCGGACTTGTCTTGGATCCACTCCGCGAGGTCCTGCGGGGAACGTAGGCAGATGGCAATACAAATATGCTATGGTGTCTGCTGGGTCAAAGGACCGCAGTGCATCGTGGGAGTGGCTGGCGGCACTCACAGCTTCAGAGATGACTTCCAGGTGAAGACACTCCAGTTTCTGCGTCATCTCTCTGTGTCTGAGGCGATACCACCCATCAAAGTTTGGAGACCTGAAGAAGCGTCTGGGGGGTGAAATCGGGGCATTGGTGGTTTCAGGACATTATTACAGGATGTAAGGTTTAACATCAACACTGAGCAGACACTGTGACATTAAAGAGGACCAAGATCTCCCTGCAGCAGCACGGAGCAGGACAGATGCGTCACCTGTACAGGCCCATCCAGTCGCCCTTGAGCACGGAGGTGAGCTGGGGGCCAGCATGCTCCAGTGTCTTCATGAACTCCTCCTGGCTGAAAGGCCGGATCTGGGGGGGCGTCTGGACACACATGGGGTCCCGGTCAGGCCATTGGGACGGACAACCAAGGACCCTCATCCACTGATCATGTTGCCACCGGGATAGGAATTCAGAAGCACGTTGATGCGCATCATCGCAGTGAAGGCCTGGACCTACCTTCCATGGTGTCACCGACTTCTGAAGGGGCATCAGGCTGGCCAGGTAACGTTCCTGAACACAATTATTCAATGAAATATTTAGCTTAAATGGCAATTTTAGCTCAATATTTAAATTACTGCCATTGTCTGTGTGGCCAGTGCATGATGACAGGAATGCATGCTGGGAGGGTGGAGACAAGCCAGCCGGCTGGGCCTCACCAAGGGTATGATGAAGCTCTGCGTGAGCTCCAGCAGGTGGCGCCTCAGGATGGCGCACTGTACCTCGGAAGGGCGCTTTCGCTGGATGCCCTAAGAGATGAGCAGACGGACCTAGCACTCAGTGTGGGGCATACAAAAGGACTCATACCCGTGAAACATTACAGGTTGGGGCAGTCACCACTAGGGGGCAGGTCTCAGGAACATGTGACGATTCACTTACCTTTAAGAGTCTCTTAATGAGGGCCTTATCTTTGTGAAGAAACGTTTTGTATGCTGTGTACACGCCTAGGGAGAAGAGCAGAATGAAAACACCTGAGGAAGCAGAGCCCCACATCGTCACGCGGCCTCCTCCATCTTTGGAACTGCTTCCTGCTAACGCTGTATTTTGGGGTTATGGTCGAGGGAGCAGAGCCCCACATCGTCACGC
>JAODKC010000064.1:32975069-32996098 GCA_026777985.1 Mormyrops attenuatus
GAGTTACGGTCGATGGAGCAGAGCCCCATATCGTCACGCGCCACACGCCCTCCACCATCTTTGGAACTGCTTCCTGCCAACGCTGTATTTTGGGGTTACGGTCGAGGGAGCAGAGCCCCACATCGTCACGCGCCACACGCCCTCCACCATCTTTGGAACTGCTTCCTGCTAACGCTGTATTTTGGGGTTACGATCGAGGGAGCAGAGCCCTACATCGTCACACACCCTCCTCCATCTTTGCAACTGCTTCCTGCTAACGCTGTATTTTGGAGTTACGGTCGAGGGAGCAGAGCCCTACATCGTCACACGCCCTCCACCATCTTTGGAACTGCTTCCTGCTAACGCTGTATTTGAGTTACGGTCGAGGGAGCAGAGCCCTGCATCGTCACGCAGCCTCCTCCATCTTTGGAACTGCTTCCTGCTAACGCTGTATTTTGGAGTTACGGTCGAGGGAGCAGAGCCCTACATCGTCACGCGCCCTCCACCATCTTTGGAGCTGCTTCCTGCTAACGCTGTATTCTGGGGTTACGGTCGAGGGAGCTTCAGGGCTCCTTCCTCAGGCCCAGCTTCCTGCTGAATGAGGAATAGTCGGTCCTCTTTGTTCTGCTTCACATATCATAGTCATGCCTCTGTAGCCCACTGTCTGTTGCTCTGCAGCAGGGTTCCCCACTTTCGGTCGTGGGGGGCCAGTCTGCAACAGAGTTTGCAGGTTTTGCTGCTCAAACATCTTAATTACTAACTGCCTTGGATAGTTGATGTGTAGATTATATCATTTGTAAATATGAGGGCTGGGCTGACCTCGGCACACCTCACTGGAAGCCCAAGGTAGGGTAAGTGGGTAATCTATCAAACAGCACACCTCTAACTTTGTACAGTACTAAGGAAATTGGTAAAATCAGTCACACTACAAATGCTACCAAATAAACCAGATTTTGAACTTTTGTGATGAAAACAAACGTTTTCTATCCTGTTCTGTTCTATTCTACTGAGCTCATATTTAGTTTTAATGAGCTGTAATTTCAGAAACGTCCACTAGAGGGCCCTATATCTACATTGTGACAACTCTGCAGACAGTCCAACACGTGCTCAGTCTTATTACAAGTTTTGTGAACTCTGACAAAAAAAAATATTTAACTCTTTCATAATTAAATAAGAGGCAGATGTGTGGCCCCAGGTTCCAACATTAAATACAAGACAAGATTGCGGCCACAAAATATTCAACGTAAACAGACATAGGTGAACATTAATGGAGCCTCACGCTGCAGTCTGCGACGAAGCTTACCTGGCTTGGTGTCCAGGCTCTTCAGCTTTGCCAGCTTCTTCACCTTCACTTGCTTTGGCAAGTCACCTTAACCGGGTAAGAAGCAGGAATGAGCCCAGAGACAGCCAGCAACCAAGAAATCAGCTCATTCAGGGCACTGTCCAGTTAGCAGGGAACCCTGGGCTCCGGCTGGTCAGGAAGCTTTGGGGGTGTCCAAATGGCAAATGGGTGGGCCTGGACAGCCTGGTGTGGCATATGGTTCAGCAATAAGAGACCTAATGCTTTGCTCCATGCCTCAGGGGGATCAGCGCACAATAAGCCGACAGATGTCATGTAATAAGCTGCCACTTTCAGCTTTTAGAACTCTGCCTCCAGCAAGGTGGAGGGGGGGGGGTGTCGAGTACTGAGATGGGTGAGACACTCTCTCCAGTCCTACCAGACATCTTAAGGTCTCCCAGGCGGATGACATGGGGCCAGTACTGGAAGGTCTTGATGAAGAATGGGTTGGTTACCCCCAGGATGACATTGGGCCTGAATCACAAAGAGCCAGGCATGAGTGTGCGTGACACAGAGTGCCATGTAGCCAAAGAGCAGCGGAAACAAGGAAAATCAGGGGAGGGACGGCACTCACGGCGCTTGTGTCCTGGTGGTGTACTCCTTGAACTCGCTGTCGTGGATCGTGAAGTAGGGACGATAGTCGCAGCAGTACTTGAGCGGAGCAATGGAGCTGAGGAAACAGACCAGTGGAGAGGTGAGGAACGTGACCTTTCACTTCATTTAGCAATGCAGCGGATAGCGGGTGCCAAGAGCCAGCCGAGGGGGGGCTCCGCCAAGCGGCAGCTGCTGAACAGGCCCCCCGCTGGCTCTGCCAGATATAAACATTCACCCAGCACGGCTTAGCTGGTCTTTGCACCTTCGGACATGTTTGCTAAACGCCGTTTGGAGGCACTGGAGCAGAGCAGAGAGACTCCTACGTAAACACGCCGCGGCGGGTACCTGACGAGGGCCAGGACAGTTTCCGAGGAGATGGTCGGGGAGGGCGCCATGACGACCAGCGGCTCTCCTAGCAAAGCCAGTTCCCAAAGCATCTGGATGTGGATCAGAAGAGACTGGAAACACCTGAAGCAGAGGTTAGAGAGATCACCTAGGGGCCTTCCTGCAGAGAACAGAATTGTTAATGCACACGACGGTAGCAGCACACTTCTCATGGCACCGTGCTGGAGACACACAGCTGATGGGTAGGCTTGTCTGTTCCCCATGGCCTCCTGCCACCAACTCTGCTAGAGGCTTAACATCAGCAGATGAGTCTGATGTCCCTCTAACTAACCAGTCCACAAATGCTAATGAAATCAGCACAGCATGCAGGAGAAAGCCAGCACGTGGGCTGGCGAGATACCAGGAGAGGAGACAGGGGCCCAGGCGGGAGGGCACAAACACGGTGGGCTTTCTGTCCGGGGGGGCCGCACTCACCTAAACAGGTCCAGCTCGTGCACTGTGGGCAGGACCACTGGGGCTGGCAGCAGATTCTGAATGACAGAAACAGACAGACAGCCATCATAGAGCAGGTTCCTGTCAGTGTTCACCCACTCTGCATTGCCAGGCTCTTTAGTGCTCCTGTCCCAAAACACGCAAGGCCACATCCCAGAGGAACGAGGAATGTGGAAGACCCCACCCCCCAAGAGCCCCGGCCGGGGCGCTCCCCCAGCACCGCAAGCGACTGACCTCCTTGTGCGCCTGCTTCAGGGGGCTCCCTCCCAGCTTGTCGTTCTTTGTTGGGATCCTGACCTGAATAAAACATGGAACAGCCATACTGAGAATATCTCCCATGGATCTCCCGGCAATTATAGGTGTGACAAGCACCTTGTGGGGGTAAGGATGGGGTGGGGGGCCTTACCTGCATCACCACTCCCATCACTGGCAGGTTGAGGGTCATCCCTGGCACTGGGGCAGGCCACTGGTCAATTTCATTGCAAACTGGGGGGCATAGAATAGCACACCATCGGAGCCCGGCTCACGACATCATAAAGACCTTCAGCCCCAAGACCACAATTTGGTCAGTAATCGGGAGGATTTAACCAGCTGTCCAGTCAAACACGCAGCGCAGTTACAAACCCATACACGAGTTCAGAAATCACCCCGCTTATCACCCCGCTTTGCCTAACCAAGCAGAAGCCAACAGGCTGAATTTGAGGCCTGGTTCCCGACCACCTCCGGCTCCAAGGTGGCCGACTGCTCCCTGCTTTAAGCACACGGTGCCGGCATCACGAACCACTTCAAGGGGTTATGAAAAGCCAGCCAGAAAGGCAGCACGCCGAAATACAGTAAGGTTAACATGGAAATGCATCAATTTACATCCTCAGCACCAGGTATCACTTGTGCTACTACTAGTGTAGCAGATGCATTATTTGGCAAAATCCGGTTGGATTTGTGACAGCAATGACATGTTTAAAAGAAGCTGAACTCCAGCTCTTTAACCCTGAGAATAAAGGTGCATTTCCATGCTTAACTGTGGTCAAACAGGGTTCATTCCCAGTGCTTTTGGATTTGCACCTCACCTGCTTCAAGACAAGGCTCCAACTTCTCAAAGAACTCTGGTGCTACAAGCTGCAGCAGGGACTGGAAGAGGCTGACGTAAGGCAGCCGAGAAATGAAGACCAGGGACTTGGGAAGGAGAGGGTGTGGATGGCAGGAAACAGTAAATCACAGCTATAGTTAATCAGCAGTCAGACACCATGAGGGCAGTTACAGTACGACATACACCGTTTACTCATATTTTGGGTAAACGCTGATCTTATCAACTGTGTAATTATGAGGTCTAACAGCTAGTTAAACTAACATGGACGTGGCTCAAAGACACCAGTGTGTATCAAACACTCCAAAGCAGCACAGAAAGTGCGATGATACACAAACGATTTTATCGAAAGGCGTGCGGATACCTTTTGGAAGTACCCTCTTTTGACGGAGATGTCTTTGACTTGCCTGAAGTAGACATAACCGAAGTAATGTGCCAGGTCTCTCTAGAGGAACCACGAGGAAGAACAAACTGCCTTATTAACGACACTTAAATGACAGACAATGTGCAGAACAGATATGGAGCTTGTACTTCTGTCATTAGTATTCTTTGTATTCTATTTGGTTAACAGAGAGCAGTGGCCACATTTTACAGCAGGATTACCCTACCTGCAGAGTGACTGGAGCATCCCCGCTGTAAATATCCTCTGATCCAAACCGAGAGCCCCTCTGTCCCACAGACTGCCGCAGCCTGAAACTGAACTGAGTGTCTCCAAGGCACCCTAGGAAACCAGCGGAACCAGCATAAACCCAGCCTGGCGACTTACCCACCTTCTGACACCAGAACAATCACACTGCACGCATTCAGACGGCTGGGAATGGTATCAAATCACCGTCCGAGCTTCACGACCTATCAAGCCTTACTGGAAAACTTACCCGAGTAAGAATCTGGGAAGGACAAATAGCATATGCTGGTTTTCTGGGGGAATAATGTCGACACAAACAAGGTTATTAACTGTTGTTCTGTCGTACGTCTTGCAACCCTGGAAAATGTTGCAAACATACTTGTGATATCCGCAGCAGACGCGAAAAAGAGAGCGGTAACTACGGTCGGAGCTTCGACATCAAGGGAAGCGAACGGCGCAGTTACCTCTTTTTCCGTAAGTTTCACATCTTGGGGATAAACCAACTGAAAAACAGAAACAATAAAATGACTCTCAGAGGTCCCAAGTAACACGCAGCCATCATCTATCGCGATGTAAAAGCCCCGTAAACTCTGCTGTTGGTACTGTTCTCATTAAACTGCCACCCACGATAAGACTCTCACAAGAAGAGTACAACATAAGTCGTGAATAGGCTTATTTCATTATCGATATGAATCTTTTTATTGCAAAGCAAACGTCACTCAATCCTGGTCACCTGCTGTCAAACACAGGCAGGCTTCAGAACACCTGGATACAGGTCAGTACCTCGATGGCTTGCCCGAACTCCAGATCAAAGGTAACGACGCAAACGCACTCCAGCCAGGAGGAGAAGCGGGCCCAGGCGGTGCGAGAGGCCGAATCGTCTGCGCCTTTTCCCCATTTATAGCCTTGGGGTTCGGCGTTTTCCAACGGGTCCATCACAGCTTAGCAAGCCATCGCTTCCTGCGGTCTTCTTCGGCGGTGCTCGAGGCTAGTTTACATCCCCGGCTGAGTGGTGTGTAGCGCCACCTACTGCTCCGGAGTGCGGATCGCAACCCCGATTGTGACAGGGAACAGCCGCTCTCCCAAGTAAAGAACTGCACATACATCAAATACAGCACATACCGTCTCATCAACTGGTCCTCGCGCAAGAAAAATATTTGAGCACAATATATGTCTCACTTTATTCAGTAAAGGGCGGAGACAGAACAACCAAAGGACCGCAAGTAAACCAGTGAAATCAGTTTTGAAATGTTGTTACTGACAACCAAAACAGAATAATGTGAGCGCAGTATTCCCCCGTCACACTGTGCAATCAACAGTATGCAACAGATTATTTCACCACCAAAAATGTATGTTTACCTTTTCTAAAATTACCTATAAACTCTCATTTATGCTGTGTCATAAGGAACTTGTTTTGTGGGTTTCAACTGTACACGTTGACCTAGAAATCATCGTCAGTCGATATTAATACACCAAGCACAATAAAATGATTTTCCAAACAATTATTTGGGGACGCAGTACTTTTTGAAAAACTTCCTGTCCTATATAATAAAGGATGGGGGGCGCACCAGAAGAGAGGCTGCGGTGTTTAAGACGCCGAGGGCATAGTAATATTGGAGTACTTACTTATCTAATACTACACTACAACTTTTAGTACCTCTGCTGAGGAACCTTGAAGCGCCGCGCTCTCGCGTTCGCCTGCGCGCTCCCGAGACAATGTCCGCCATTTTGATTCGAAAATATGACGGGCTTTCTTTCGCTGCCCTGAGTGCCCGTGAGGCCGGCGGCTCAGCTCTGCGACGGCTTTCTCTCCCCGTTTACTTGCGAAGGTAACGCGGGGCAGTGCGGGGGGGAGAGGCGGCGGCGGCGGCGGCGGGTTCGGCAGGCTGCGCAGGTGCGGGGCGTTAGATGGACGGACGGCCGTGCAGCTGCTGGGGGTGTTTCGACCGGCGAGCTCCGCAGACGCGCCGCGCCGCGCTTTCGCTGTCACTGTCCCCGGCTCCAGGTGAGTCGCCCCCACGCGCTGCCGACCGCGCACGCGGGGCACGCGGGGCACGCGGGCGGGTTTGCCGTAACCCGCTTCCAGACGAGTGTCCGCGCGGATCCGCGTTACCTTAGCCGCTTAGCCTCTTAGCCTCTTAGCCGAACTTGATATGGCTAAGCTACGTCCCGTCATGCTAACGGCTAGCGGCCGTGCTGTCCTTCCTGGAACGGATAGTTAGTTAAGTTAGTTAGTCGTTTTTTTTAGTCGGTTAGTTAGTTTGATGCGGCGCCTGGCCGTGTCCCCGAGGCCCTCCGCGGTCAGTGACCCGCTCAGCACCGACTCTCGTCACCTCAGACCCGCCCGCTTCGGGCTGTTTTGCTGTTTCGTGGCTCCGTGGTTTAACAGGCAGCCGTATGGTCACACCGACTTAGGCTGCTGAAGCTCCGGAGGCTGAATTCAAAGTGTTATTCGAGAAAAGGTACCGGTTAAAAGTGAATGCTTATCTGCGGACGGACGGGGCCGCTCAGACCCTGCTCTTATTAGCCAGCTAAAAACCGGTCTGCTTCGTAGGTATACGCATTTGACCAGATGGGTATCATTTTAAGGGGCTGGCAGTGATTAATCTAAACTAAGCTCACTGGGATTCAACTCCATTGAATCTGTCATTTTCACGAGCACGGTAACAAAAGGCATTTTGTCATCGTATATTGCATTTAAAAAACGGCCTAGCCAGTGTGATTTAAATTGCCGTAACTAGAAACTCAGCAATTTTAAGGATGAGATGAGTTCAGAGTTGCTTCAGAGTTGGAGGAGCAAAACACACGAGGATATCTGAGAAAGCTT
Source organism: Mormyrops attenuatus (assembly GCA_026777985.1). Taxonomy (NCBI): domain Eukaryota; kingdom Metazoa; phylum Chordata; class Actinopteri; order Osteoglossiformes; family Mormyridae; genus Mormyrops; species Mormyrops attenuatus. The sequence goes on from JAODKC010000064.1 coordinate 32,982,355, forward strand.
TGGATTGACTCTTTGGGTCTGTGACATTGGCTTCTGAAATCCACATAGTCAGATGCATAAGATGTCGTTGGTTCCTCGCAGCAAACTTGTTTTATACGTAACTGGACATCCCTATACTATCAACATATTTTAAAATTGAAATAATGTACTTGTACTCACAGTTTGGTTAAACCTGCATGGTTCTCAGCTCAGGTGATCGTTTGGCACTGCTCAGTGAGCATGGCATGTACTGTCCTAATGCTTTTTATTGTAACCTTTTTGGTATACATATTGTTTCCTTGTTTTCCTACATCTAGTTCTCTGAATTGGCCTAGTTGGTACGTTGCTCAGATGTCACACAGCTATGTGTGTCGAGTCAGATTTGGACTTTGATACATAATTCAGTTCATGTAATCAATTTTCCGCTGTTGGTCACAGTGCCTTTCTTGTAAGCTTATACTTCCTATATATTATCTCACGTCATGGATCCCGATTAAACTGCACTAGGAAAGTAGTGTAGTCTCGAAAACAAATACTACTGGAGATTGGTGTCACTTCAAAAAATACATTTTAAAAACAGTCCCACATGGTCTTTGTGAATGCACGGTTTCCTCTGTAACTGAATGTGTTCCTTAGCATTTTCCTGTGAGAGAGTTTTGTTTGAAGCTACTTATTAACGTCAGAGTTCTTTAGTTCAATCTAGCGATGGAAAAACTGTTCCCAGCAATTATATCTCAAAGTGTTTTGTTTCTGGTTGTCTTCTGTGAAGCGGGGGCCAATCTCGAGCTTTGAATGAGTCTGCCAGATTTAGTGTTTCCAAGGAGTCGATCTCGAGGTCTAAATCTGAGCTTGAAAGTAGAGCCAGCCAGTTAAGCATGTTGTTTCCTTCAGAGAACTTGTGCAATAAGCAGCCTCTGGTGGTGTTTTTCCAATGTAGTGTGTGCAGCTGCGTGCCTGCATACTTGGGTGCTTTCAGGGTTTGTCCTAGTGCACAGCACACCTGTGCAGTAGCGTGTTGTGGTGTGTATGTGTGTGTGTGGGGGGGGTAATCAGGCTGGAGAAGCAATTAGCAGTATGTTTTTTTTTTTTTCTTCTTTCCTTTGAATAAATGATAAACATGACAGTGCATCTTTATTAATGTGATGTAGTCTACCTAGCTTTGTTTCAGCTGGACCCCTTAGCATGTAGGCCCTGATTTTTCATGTTGTTCTCTAAAAAGCTCTTAGATGCCCTCTTCTGCTCTCTGCTAAGAAGATTGTTATCTGTTGTTTTGAGCACTCAGTGTTGCGCCTCAGATGGTTCAATCTGGTTGTCATGGGAACACGATGAATGAACGATAAGACAGGGAACTACGAAGTTGGCAAAAGCCCATGCAGCTTGGGCGTCAGCATGTGATGTAATGGTGAAACGGGTGACTGCCCGTGCGAAGCTGAGCTACTTGGCTATCAGTTTCCAACGATCCCTTCGATCTTGAGTAACCAGTAACATAAATAAGGAATATATTACGATGGGTGAAATGTAAGAGACGTTTATGTTTAGCATGTAACACCAGTATGGTTAGTTTTGAATCTTTGGGGTTATCTTTTTGGCAGGATGGCTGCCTTCATCTGCCACAGTGTATAAGGCTGTGAGTTTGCTTATTCAGAAACGTAATGTTTCCATAAGCTCATTAACGTGCATGGTAAAGTGACTATAGTCACCACTCTGGGAATCGGTCACTGTTATGTTTAGATGCCATCTAGAATTTTTTTTTCCTTTTTTGTTTGTCATTGTTTAGATTTTGTGGTTTACAACAGCATGGTGTATTGTAACTAAGGCATCATTAAAAATGCAAATGGACTGTGGACTTTGGCTATAATATCCCCTTTGGGTGGTGAATATTCAATGCTGGTGTATAATGTATAACAAAGAGATGAGTGAAGGTGACATCTGTTTGAGTATTAGAGTATTAGAAAACTAATGTGCAGCTTTAGCTCCTCATTTCTTGGTTCACAAATCATCCATTTAGGAAACGGTTTATATGGATTTCCATTTGCTTAGTTTAGCAATACAGAGCCATTTAAGCAGTTAGCCCATAGCAACAATTCTTCAGCCTCTTAAAATCCATTGTTAAAAATGTCACCTCGGTTAAAAATATCAATGGAAGCTCTTTAAAGTATGGTTAACCTTACAAGAGGAAAATGAATGCGTGATGAACCAAGGGGCATTGCACCTGTTTTCTCTAGACAGCAATAAGGAACTAGTCTGTTAGCAGTCTCCTTGGGGCCTCATGATGGGCAGAGCTGGCTTTCCTCGCACATCATTTTTATGAACTGAGGCTTGACTCCAGAGCGAGAGGAAGTGTTTCACGAGGACGTATTTCACAAGTAGCTCTGTGGCCGCCAGTCAGAATGTGCATTTGGTTTTTGTATAGCACGGTGCCACGTGTACACCTCAGTGCTCTAACAGAGTGCCTCTGCCCTATGTGAGAAGTGTGGAAGAGGAGGAGGGAGGTGAGTGTGCAAAGTTGTGCATATCCGGGAAGCCTGCAGGAAACGGAGCACAGCTGTGTGTGGGAGGGAGTGAAGCTCAACAGGAACTTGGGGGTAAAAAAGACCATTCCGGTTACTGTTTGTCAGCTGACTGTTTTGTGTCGAGGCCTTGTAAAGGGATGTCTGTGTAGGACCTTCAGTACCGTCAGGTGATTGGCAATGCAGCGTCTTTGGATATTTTCCTGTACAATTTTTCCTTTGGCCAAACGGCCTGGCTGCTTTCTTCATGTTCTGCGATTTAGGGTTGAATTGGTAACTTTTATCTCTGGCTGCTCAACAAAGCCATGGCAGTTAAACTTTGAACACTGTGCTTTGCTGTCAGGCTCATGGACAGACAGGAGAAAGGAAAGAAAATGGTGTGTTGAATTTGTGACAGGGGTTACGTTAACTGCAGTCAGGCTACTCTCTTCTGTTTTTTGAAAAATGGGGAGAAAAAAAATCTTTGTCTGACCTCACCAGGAGATTGTTCTAATATGGTTCACTTGCTGTGGAAAGTAAAATTAATATCATCTGCACAGTCAGTGTTTGCCCCATCTCAGTGGCAACATCTGCAGTGTCTGTTTCTGATTGTCTGTCGTCTCTTTATGTGCTTGGATTTATAAAACAGCGTATCTGTGCTGTGACATTTGCACTAATCTGTGGTTTGCAGTCCTTGGTGTTCGTGAATCCTCAGTGCCATGAAGGGCTTATTGTGAGTTGTATAATTAGGATGGAGTCTGACCCAAGAAACAGAACATGAATGGTTGATTTTTACTACCTATGAAAAGTAACTACAGCAGTTTGATTATATTTTCTAGAGTAGAGGGATTAACATTAAACTGTGGCACACATCTGCTCACTGAAAATTCATGCAATTACTTCTATAGGAGCTGGATAGCTAGTGTGTTTGACATTCTCTTTTGTATAATTAAAACTTCCAGAGGCCAGATTGTACACATTTTTTTTTTCTTTGCGTTTGAATTAGATAATCAGAAAATTACAAGAAAATCTCTGCATTCTCTGCCCAAATGCCTCTCCTTGCTGGCAGCGAATAAACCTGAGCTGTACTCCCTGCAGGAACAGCAGCTGATGGAAGACAGTGGAGCGAGTCAGCCTTGCAATTTAATTTAGCCATGCTGCGTCGCCCCCATTTTTGCCCCATCCTGCTGTGCTTATCGCTATCGTTGAGCCGGTGGGGGCCGCAAGCTGTCGTGTTTGCCAGCACCACTCTACTCTGCCCCCTTTTAACCTGCCAGGCGTCTTTGCCGGGGTGCTCGGCCCACGTTTTGCTTCAGTTTTTTGGTCGTTTTAACACGAACGACAGGGGTGTTTTGTCACAGGAAGGCTTCTGTGGCCTGCGGATCAGGTGCTCTTGTTTTTTAGGCCTGCTAATAATGTTTAAAAAGGCTTCATTGATGCATGATGGGAGTGAGCCCAGACTCCACCCCACAGGAGTAAATCGCTGTCATATCTGTGCTGCTCCTGCCCTCGAAGAAGAACATGCCTGAAGTTCAAGGTGTTCTTCTCGGTATAATTGGTCAGGCCTGAATGTTGACAAGCGTGTGTGGTCCAAGGTGGGGTGGAAGGCTGTTAGACATGCACACCACTCTTGTGTGTTACGAGAACGCGGGCGTGCACCTGCCGTGGAGCCATTGAGAAATACATTTTGTATAGCTATTGATTCTGGCTGGTTCTCTGTCAGTTATGGCAAAGCAAGCTGATATGGCCTGAGACGTGGTTTTTGAGTGGTTGGTTCCTGAGTCTCCAGTGGAATTAATGAAGAAACAGAAATGTGCCTGCAAGATTTCAATATGAAGGACTCATTCATTAGTAAGGGCTTTACTGATTTCTTCATGGATTTAAATGCCTGTGGAAATTTGTTGGGTTTAGACATGTTTCTGTTTGCTTATTTATTCATAGCAGTCATTTAGAATATTAGTATTAGAATAGTCATTGTAGAATTGTATTTTTGTTATATTGCTGGAACAAGAAATTCAGCGATAAACTGTATGAAGTCTTTCTTTTCTAACAGGCTCCTGCATGTAAGTGCACTGCAGTCCCCTGCATTCTTTCCTGGTTCAACTCAAGTTTAGCTTTTATGCTGCGCTGCTTGGTGGGGAGGGGGATTGTTTTCCCGTGTCTCCAGGCTACATGGTCATTGTGACTCTAGGCGGGGAGGTTTCACCTACCGAAGGCTCCCTGTCACTGCAAGGCCTGCAGCTGCTGCTGTACTCTAATCTGCGATGACATGGTGCAGCTCGATGGCATAACCAGGAGCAGGCTATACATTTACAGATATTAGTAAGGTGCTGATTAAATTGCTTTATTGTGTTTCATTGTTCAGCCCTGACTGATGCAATGTAACTTCAACACGCCTCTGCATAGCTGTAGAATGGTGCACTGTCTGTTGGCACTTGTCCTCTGACTGAAAAGGGAAGTCCTTTGCCAGATGTTTCGCTTTCCAGTTGTGTGCTCTTTTGTCTGGTGGTGATTTGAATGAGGAGATCTTTGGTGTTTTTAAATGCACGTTATAGTGCATGTTCAGTCTGACTATCCATGTTCTTTTCATCCCTTGCTTGAATTCAGGTTGAGGTTTTACTTTCGTCCATCCCAGGCTTTTTCAAGCAAGGACTTCGATAAGGCATCTTAGCGTATTCCTCATGTGCAAACTGCACCAGCACCTCTACCGATCAGGTGGTCGATGAAGTGGTCATTAACAGAGGTGGGAATTTCAGGTCCAGAGAGCACAAATCCAGACCAAGATTTTGTTTGAACCAATCAGTTGAGTATAAAGAGTCACAGTCACAGAGTACTCAACTGGTTGGTTGGAAGAAACTCCCATGAGCCAGAACTAGATACGGGGAAGGATCTGACAAAATGGCCACTCCTGTGTCATGCACGTGCTTGCCGTGTGCCGTTTCTGCCCGCCATGTGCCCTGTGTATTATAACCGCGCCTCTCTTGCCTGCTCCTAGGACTCTGAAGGCAGGAGTCCCATGCTGATTATCGAAAGGCTACGTCTGGCGTTCTGCAATCTGCGAGACAAATGTTTCTCAACCAGTGGAAGAGGATTCATTAAGGATACAGTCATTTTATACAAAGGTAATTCATATTCTTAATTACCTATGATAAAAACATTCCGGTTTGACAAATCATCTTGGGTGAATAAGCTGCTTAAAATGAAGCAAATGCTCGCTTTTCTAAAGATGTGTAGGTGACTTCATGGCAGGCCAAAGCTGCCTTTCGGCTCCAGAGTGCTTGAGGCCCATAAGGGAGCTCCAACACCAGGTGTATCACGCAGGCCATCGGCCTTCCTTACATTTGCTCTCTGTCCTGTAGAGATGCTGGCTTCTTCAGGGTTACTCTTCAACACGTGTGTCTGTGTTAAAACTGAGAGAGATCCACATGGATCAAACTTTATTGGTCATAATGGTTTAGCCTAAGCAATTAGCTGCTGGATATAAATGGCTTTGATTCCCCTGCTTGTAAATTTTCATTTTACAGCTTTGACTCTTGGGTTTCTTACAGCTGAAAATTTGTTACGTAAGTTGATGCAGTTTGAAAATGTCAGAACTCAGTCACATTCCCATACTTAGGGTTCTGGTCAAATCCTGCATACCTGGAATGTTCTTTGGCCTTTGGCCTGTGTGTGGAGTGCCTGTGCACTTCTGGGGTGGTTGTTGTGTCATACGAGTATTATAATTGTTGATGGTATTAATGAAGACCAGTTGTGAGGGTGCAAACCACTTAGTTTGCTGGGAGCTTCCTTGACCCTTAGTCATTTGAATTAAGTTTATTGTGGACTAAAGGAAGCCCAGTCAATGGATGATGGTGTTTAAATGGGGTCATGTGACCAGACTGCTGTAGGAGCTTCTTGGTTTACTCAGTCTCATGGCTCTTTCCCTCTGTATATATTCTCATGCGCACATCGTTTCTGTGCGAGATTTAGCCGCTGGACTCATGACTAATGAGAGACTGCTACCGATGAGCTGTCACCTCAGGGATCTGTAGTTTTGGAGATAATTGTGCTATGACATTCCTCTGTATTTAAGACTGGCGGGAACTGGTTCTCTCACTCCGTCTGTGTTGCACATTCGGGTGTCCTTGCTGCCGCACTTTGGTTCTGAGAGCACAGTTGAGATGTTCCAAAGGCTCCGGGCCTCAGGCTGCCCCACCGTCTTGCATATCAAACGGAGTGTCTGTTTTCTTTTCAATTCAGTGTGTTCCTCTCTCTCAGTTACCAGTGTAATATGTAATATTCAAATGCTCCCTGCTGGTGGTGTTCTGTCTGAATTCATTTATTTCATTAGTGTTTACGAAAGTATCGGGAGGGTAAAATGTGTTTCCCCGGAGAAAAACGTGATGTACATACCCTTGTGCCCCCCCCAGGTCTGCACGGCCAGCTGCCATGTTCTGGAAGTTCGACCTGCACACCACGTCCAACGTGGACAAGTTGCTGGACAAGGACGACGTGACGCTGCGTGAGCTGATGGACGAGGACGACATCCTGCAGGAGTGCAAGGCCCAGAATCGCCGGCTGCTCACCTTACTCAGCCAGGATGAGTGCATGCGGGAGCTGGTAGAGCTCATCACTCAGGAGCCTCCGTTGGACGTGGAGGAGAAGCTCCGCTTCAAGTGAGCCGGCCGGGGCAAGGGGGAGGGTTCCAGGTTAGGGAACCACATGCCAGGGTCAGGGTTCCGGGTTGGGGAACCGCATGCCACATGCCAGGGGTAGGGTTCCGGGTTAGGGAAATGCATACAGTCACTACGGCTCCTCTTGTCCTGCTCCATTCTCTGTGCTGTCGGCATCAAGATGGCTCCCTGGCCTCCCAGCCGTCCCCGTGCGTGCCTTTGCCACCCGTAAACACGGCTCGGGTGTCCGGGCCGTTTACGGCGCCGCCTCCTCCTCGGGCAGATAGTGTGTCTCCTGCTCAGAGTAGTAATCGGACGCCTGTCCTTCCCGCCCCCTGACTTGTGACGCCGGTCTCTGACTGGCCAGGTGTACTTGCTCAGTTCGAAAGGCACCAGCATCAAGTTCATGCTGTTTTTAGCTGTCCCAAGAGACCACTGCTCGGCATGGGGGGGGCAGGGTGTGCCGTGCGTGGTGTCCTCGCCGCCTGCCATGGACTATATGCCGGGGCTCCACCACTAAGGCCTCTAAACAGCTGCAGAGCCACTCTGACAAAAGTCCCTTCAGTGTCACACCCTTCTTCCTTCAGCCAGTCATGTGTTATAATGAAATTTCCAGAAAATGAAAATTTAATTACATTTCTCCCTCGAATTTTCCATTCCGTGTTTTTTTATGTAGAGGACCATCCTTCTTCGGAGTACATCAGGGTGTTAAAGCATGTCCTCGGAAGAGAAAATTGGGTCTTTAATTGTGCCGTCTTAACACTGCTGTGTGTGTGTGGAGCGAACCTCATCTCATATGCTTGTGTGTGCTGCTCAACCAGCAAAGGGGCTGGCAAATCAATGAATTCGCTTAATGTATTCCCAGCCATGCTGAGACCGGCATGTCCTTCTCGGTAACAATGCACATCATCCTGACTGAGGAATGCCTGTGTCCCCAACAGGGGACTGCTGGCTGAACCAAAATAGCAACAGCTGTTTATCCGTCTGTGGCCCCACCCCCTCGCGCCGGCTCTTCTGGCCTGCGTGTCTAAGAGCTGCTGTTGGATGTGACCGTTATTCTCTCTCCATGCTCCCTGGTTATTCCCAGCATTCCTCTTCTTTCTCCGCAAGGCTGTGTGTGTGTGTGAATTTAAATTATAGTAGGTAATATATATATATTACACACACATCAAATATAAAATCAATTTTTTTCACGGCTGCCTTCTCCCCGGTGCGAGCATGATTATTTATACAGATGGTAAAGCGCACACTTGCAGTTCACCTGTGAGTGTGAGCACAGCTGACTGTGGAACACCAGGACTCCACGTCGGCAGGTGTGCGGACGTACGGGGGGGTCCCATGTGGCTCTGGTGTGGCCCAGGCAAGCACCTTGTGGTTTCAGCAGCCTGCCTTCCCATTTCCTGGTTCACATGAAATCATGCGCTACTCATGGCGCCCCCCGGTGATCTGTCATGTTCATTGTCCATCATCCTCGTGTCAGGCCTCGGGGTCCACTCCAGCTGGTCCTCCTTCCCAAAACTCATTATGCTTTTTACGTTCCAGTTTTTGCAGAAGGGGTAAAATAAATGACGAGGAAATCGTTTTTTGACATGTGAAGCGGAGAGTGTTTCCTCTGCTGATTATGATTCTGTTGAACCGTCATTGCTGTAGAATCTTTCACGTCTGTTCAAAGTGGCAGATGAATGATAGCAGCAGGGTAATTAACAGTTAATCTTCCCGGGATCTCAGTCTTGTAATAACAGATGTAGAAAGATGCTGTAAAGTGCCACAAACCTCAGAATGTGAGTCATTTCGCATGACAGAACTCGGGTTGGGGACGATTATCTGTATGGCTTGGTGAAGGCATGTTTTAGGTGCCCATTATTGTATCGTTATTGTTCAGAGGTCTATATCTACAGCTTCTCTTATGTGAAACGCAAATAATGCTGAGGGAAATGTGGCATTTTTGTCCTCCCCTCACTTGCCTGTCACTTAGCCTCATTCTTGCAATGGCTCTCATCTCGCAGATACTCCAACATCGCCTGCGAGCTCCTGACGTCAGATGTGAGCCAGATCAACGAGAAGCTGGTGGGGAACGAGTCCCTGCTGGAGGGGCTCTATGGCTTCCTGTTGCAGCAGCCCCCCCTCAACCCACTGCTGGCCAGCTTCTTCAGCAAAACCATCGGCAACCTCATGGCTCGCAAGACCGAGCAGGTGTGTCCTCCGAGGGCCGCTCTGTCAGACACCTTAACTAACGTCATCATACCCCCGGGCTTCCCGATCTTTGTATATGTGCTGAATGATCGAATATGTTCTCTGGCGTGTACATTTGCCTATTGACACATATACACGTGTGTGTATATGTACGCATGTGTATAAACATCCGTAATTAGGTGGTTCTGTTCTTTTAGCTAAACAAAGGCTACATCCAGACTACCAAGCAGAATGTGACTCAGATCCTGTGTATTCCGGGCAGTGTGGAGACACACATCCGATCTTTTCAGATCAGATTCGAGTTATTTTCGTATGTGGTTCTAGATCTGATGCATATCCAGTTTGTGGCCGTACGACATGAATGAGAACGTCAGATTGATTCACGTGCCTTGATTTTTTTTTTTTGCCTGTACTTATTCGCTGAGCATGTGTTTTGTTATTGGCGACGCAGATGAGTCATTCAAAAACATATCAATGCGCACATGTGACCCGTTTCGGGGGCGTATGCGTTCACATTACCGGTAGATACAGGTCACTTGTAATTATGAATGTGAACCATGAAAACTGGATTTGCCTATCTAAGCAAAACATCAGAATTGGACAATGAGGCTTGTAATGTGAACATTGCCAGTGTGTCGCATTGGTAAGTCTGTAATAAGTCATAATAGAAGTGCTCTTTGAAGGACTGAGGCTGCTGTCTGGGAAGCTTTATGCGTCGGCTGTACAAAGTGGCCATTTTGTTGGCGGCTAACGACAGGCTAACTTCTGCTGCAGGTCGTCGCCTTCTTAAGGAAGAAGGATGAGTTTATCAGTGTGGTGTTGAAGCACATCGACACCTCTGCCATGATGGACCTCCTCCTGCGGCTGATCAGTTGTGTGGAACCCGCTCCTTTGAGGCAGGATGTGCTCAACGTGAGTCCCGAGCGGGTCGCATATCAGCGGTCAGGCTTGCGCAGTGCACAGGCGTGCGTCACGCTGGTGCTTTATCGCTGCTTCTGATCATCTCAAGCCAGTTTAGAGGAAGCGGCTTGTGTGCAGACCAGGGGGCTTTCAACAGCTTGCTGTGGCTACAGTGTGTTGCTCACCTCTCTGTGTCTGTATGATTAAATACGCATAATGTAATCTGCTTTCGAGCCCCCAAAACTCCAGCCTACAATCTTTGGTTAGTTATGAATGTCATCTTTACGTTGACAATCGGTAAAATCCACCTTCCTAAGTGCACGTTTTGTATTTTGCACTAGGCATAATCCTTTTACCAATTAAAATATGGACATGTCTCTTTTGTCACTATCATTTAAAAACACGTCACCACAGATTCCATTTTGTTAAATGTATATTAAGCAAATCACAATGGATGTTTGTTTTTCAGCATTTGGCTGAATGAGATGTTGCTGCTGTGTGGGTAGATGCATTTCACAGATGGTTCTCTGTGGGTTTAAAGCATTTCGGAGACCATGTGACCTCTGCAAGTCAAAAAAAGCATCCGGGAATATTGTGGATATCTGATTATGTGGCTGCGGTGGTCTGGACTGTGGTTTGAGTCTGTGTTCAATGGCCTTGATGTGATCTCTTGGGTTTATTTGGAATGTACCATCTCCTTTTGATCTTCTTTTCTTCCAGTGGCTAAACGAAGAGAAGCTCATCCAGAGGCTGGTGGAGCTCATACGCTCTGGTGTCGATGACGAGGTGAGTCTGTTGAGTTATCTGCTAAGGCGGCTGCCCTCTGACTCATGCCTGTATGTCAGTTTTGCCATTATTTCTGTGCTGTTTGGCTTTATCTTGACCTGATCTCGATGGCGGTGTGCCACACAGAGGCAGTCGAATGCCTCGCAGACCCTCTGCGACATCATCCGCCTGGGCCGCGACCAGGCCGCACAACTGCAGGATGCTGTGGAGTCGGACCCACTGCTCGGCACGCTGGAGTCGTGAGTTGCCTGCGCTGCCAGGCCCGTCCTCTCTCTGCAGGGGTGTCAACCTGTGTCACATGCACCCTTCGTGTCATCTTCAGGCAAGAGAGCGTGTCGGAGCTGCTGAGGAACATGTTTGATGGTGTCAGAAGCGAGGCCTGCATCGTCAACGGCACTCAAGTGCTCCTCACGCTGCTGGAAGCAAGGAGGCCAGGGTGAGACCCCGCTTGTACACTAAGGGCCGCCGACCGCATGCGAATGGTGCTGTGGGGCGCTCCGGCGCAGGTTTGCAGCATAGGGGGGTCGCCGTGCAGCACACAGGCAGAAGAGGGGGGCATTAGCTAAGCTCTCCTCGCACTGCTGTCTCCCGCAGGGTGGAGGGCCTGATGGACCTGTCTTCTCAGGGATATGAACGCTCTTGCACTGTCAGTAGCAGCATATTAGATGCTATTGAACCTCATCTGAAAGACTTCCAGCAACTGCTCCTGGACCCCCCCAAGGTATGGACGCCTCTCGCACGGCTCTCAGGGGGAGTTCCTTAAAGATGCCGGCCACCTGACACACTAAACGGCCGCCTGTCTCACCCGTTAACAGAAAGCCGCCATCCTGACCACTATCGGGGTGCTGGAGGTGCCCCTGGGGAATGCCCGGCTGCATGCGGCACGCCTGGTGGCCTCTCTGCTGCAGTGCTGCACGCTCGCCATCAGCCAGGAGCTCTGCCGCCTGGGCACTGTTGACCTGCTGCTTGTGAGTGCTCGGGTCTGCCACTAGGGGGTGTGATGGTCAACGTGGCCATGAAAGGATCCACCGCTGTGGAGGAGCTCACAGTTTCCCGTTCTCTCGTGCCGCCCCCACAGGATTTATTTTTTAAATACACCTGGAATAACTTCTTGCACTTACAAGTGGAGCTGTGTGTGATGGCCATCCTGAGCCGCTCTGGGCAGGAGCAGAAAGAGGAGGTGGACAAGGACAAAGGGATGGGGGAGACGGCCGAGGCCTCGGGCAGCAATACCCTGGTGGCTCACGTGAGGATCAGGCTCGGCCTGCGCTTAATCCAGCTCATTCTCCTCCCGGTTTATTCTCTCCTGTTTATTTTACTGCTGTACAGTTGCTTTGGGGGTCAGTGCTCTGCTTCTTTCTGCTCGATCTGTAAACCCTTTAAGTTGGGCGGTTGTGTGCTGGGCTGGACACTGCACAGGACTGAATGTCCCCTTTAGGTATGAATTAAGTAGACAGTGGGAGGATCGGGAGGCCAGAAGTGGACATCATTGATGTCTATTCTGGGTGAAACCTTGACTTCTCCCCACTCATTAATGATCTGGGGTCAAAAGGCTGGGTTTCGTAAACATGGGGAGGTCGGTATGTTTTATTGCTGTAAAAGAATGGTACTTTCACTTGGCTTTACTAAACCTCTTTTTAATGAAGGCATCCTTCAGGAATGTCACACACACGAGCCGGCACACACGTGGGGGCTTGGTACATTTGCTGTGAGCTAGCGGTGTCGGTTCTGTTAGCAGCCCTTTGCATTGCTACCTGGCCCCTCTGCAGTTTCCGCCCTGCTGACCTTTGATCTGTGCCCTCCCCAGCTCTTCCAGAAGTGCCGTCTGGTGCAGAGGATACTAGATGCCTGGGAGGAAAACGAGAAAATCCAGTAAGAGACAAATCGCTGGGCTGTGTGAGCCCACAACTGAATGCTTCCATTGTGAAGGGAGGCTCTCTTTAGAACGTCGTTTTAGCGGTCAAGGAAAGGGGTCACTTAGCAGAACAGAGCCAGAGCTGTCATGCTTCATGAATAGGGTGCGGCGCAGTCTTCAGTATTGCCACCAGGTGGTGGCTAGGTTTCTCTGCAGGGCCGTCTCTCACAGGATATGTGCCCCTCCTGACTTGCAGAGCTGAAGGTGGCATGAGACGAGGAAACATGGGCCACCTCACTCGAATTGCCAACATCGTGGTGCAGAACCTAGAGAAGGGGCCGGTGCAGGCCCAGATCGGCGACCTCATCAAAGGTGCGCCGACATGCTCTCAGAATGCCTTTCTGCTGTGACACGCTGATTTCAAAAACGTCAGGCCATTGACTCGTTCTTGTGGCTGTACTCGTTTCTGTGTCTGTGTTGCAGAGCTGCCCGAGGACTGTAGAGGGCGCTGGGAGAGCTTCGTGGATGAGACCCTGACAGAAACCAACAGGAGGAACGCTGTGGAGCTGGTGGGGAGCTGCCAACGCATGACCATGAGGCGCACTGCTAGGCTGCAGCTAACCCCCATGCTGTGTTTCCCAGGTCAGCGCCCACAATCTACACTCCTCCAGCGAGGACGACGACATGGAAAGCCCTTTCCCCAACGAGCTGTCCCTCCAGCAGGTAAGTGGTGCCGAGCTAAGGTACAGTTGAGGACAAAATTATTAGCCCCCCTATGAAATTTGAAGTTTCTTCAAGATTTTCCAAAGTGCATTTTAACAGAGCAAGGAATTTTCAACATAGCATTTCTGAACATATTAGTTTTCTGTAGAAGGAATAAATTATTTATA
>JAODKC010000064.1:33023163-33035790 GCA_026777985.1 Mormyrops attenuatus
TCACCCTGACCAATGACAGTCTCTCAATATCACCCTGACCAATGACAGACACTCAATATCACCCTGACCAATGACAGACACTCAATATCACCCTGACCAATGACAGTCTCTCAATATCACCCTGACCAATGACAGACACTCAATATCACCCTGACCAATGACAGTCACTCAATATCACCCTGACCAATGACAGTCTCTCAATATCACCCTGACCAATGACAGTCTCTCAATATCACTCTGACCAATGACTCTCAATATCGTACTACTAAATACAGAACAGTACGATCTAAATCGGTGCTTCTCTTAAAATGTAGCCCAAAGGAAGTATGTTATGAATATAATATTTTATGATACTGTAATATAATAAAGTTCACTGATATGGGACAGTAAAATGCACCCAGACATCATCGTAACATTGTCCTATCATCAATGTGATGTGTCATTATAATATTAGTCTTCATAGTTTTTGGATAATGTTTTCTGCTACTGTCATCCTCCCTATCAATGTTTGACTGTTACACACACACACAGACACACACACACACACACACACACACACACAGAAACACACAGGGAGAAACACACAGACACACACACACACAGAAACACACAGAGAAACACACACACAGACACACACACAGACACACACACAGACACACACACACACAGAAACACACAGGGAGAAACACACAGAAACACACACAGAGAAACACACAGAGAAACACACACAGAGAAACACACAGACAGACACACACACAGACAGACACACACAGAGAAACACACACAGACACACACACACACACACACACACACACACACACACAGACAGACAGACACACACACACAGAGAAACACACAGACACACACAGAGAAACACACACACAGAGAAACACAGACACACACACACACACACAGAAACACACACAGACACAGACACACACAGACACACAGAAACACGCACACACAGACAGACACACACAGACACACAGACAGACACACACACAGACAGACACACACAGAAACACACAGAGAAACACACAGACACACACACAGAAAGACACACACACAGACAGACACACAGAAACACACACACAGACAGACACACAGACACACACAGACACACACAGACAGACACACACAGACACACAGACACACACACACAGACACACACAGACACACACAGAGAAACACACACACAGACACACACAGACACACAGAAACACACACACAGAGAAACACACAGACACACACACACAGACACAGATTAGGTATCTATATCTTTTGGGGACTCCATTCATTTCTATGGGCATAACCTTGATCCCAGCAATGACAACCTTAACCTACCCAGCCCTAACCTTAACCATAAGTAACCAAACAAAATACAAGACTCTAGGCATTTTTAGTTATTTTACTGGAGTCATTGAATCTTATAATATTGAGTTTTCCCCTGTGGGGCCCAAAAACCAGTCCCCACAATGTCAAAATAACAGGTTTTTGTCATATTGTGGGGACATTTGGTCTTCACAATGTAATATATACATGAGACATACACTTCTTTCTGGATAAAAACCAGTTAATGTCCCACTCTTCTAGAGAGCCTTCAAAGAGAGCACCACAGCGTGATCTCTGTGCTGCGTGGCGGTTGGCCAGCGGCCGCCTCACCCTGCTCTCCAGCCTGCTCTCTGCACGCTGCGTGGACTTGATCTTATCCCAGGTGTCCTTCCACTTCTCCGGGACCTTTCCCAGCTCCATCTCCAGGGACTGCAGCTCCTAGTGGAAGCAGAGAAGCATACAGCTGAAGGACTTTGATTTCACCCAGCTACCGCTCTGGCCAGATAAATCCGGCTCCAAGGCTTTATCATCTCAGGCTGTGCCATGGAGTAAGACGCTCTTTGGAAAGCCATGAACAATGAAGCCTTGGGCGGAGACGGAAGGCAGGCTGGTGGGCAGACCTGTAAGAGTTTGGTGATAGCGTCTGGCAGCACCCTGCTGCGGCAGTCATAGCAGGGCCACACCACCCGGCGTCGAGACACGCACACTGCCTTCTCGGGCCTCTCGGCGTCCTGCTGCTGCTCCGACCGGCTCTGCACCAACTCCCAGTCATAAGAAGGGCCCTCCGACAGAGTCTCCTCCGTGTAGAAGTCCCACAGCTTCAGGTTGGAGATGCAGCTGTACGGCTTTAGCACCTGGACGCAGAACACAGAGGTGCTGGCTGAAAACGGCCTCATGCTGGTGCAGTATCATATGTTCATCAGTAGGGGGCAGCAACAGTCCACAGCAGCATAGCCAACACGCCTCACCTCTCCATCCTCAGGGGCAAACACGTAGTTGAAGAAGATAGGGGTCTTCTTATTGAGTCGCTCGATATAATCCCAGACTGATTTGAACGTCTGAGGTCCTTTCTTTTCACCCTTTTCTTCATACATCACACCTGAAACAGAGAACAAACCCCTGAAAGCAGCAGCCCCATGCCGACTTCCTGGCCACTAAGCACACAGCACCCACATCCCTATAGGACAGTGCTACCCCATGTGATTCCAGACAGGGCAGATGTATGGGGCACCGCAGAGAAGGTCCGCTCACGGGACTCTCACCCAGCTCTATTCTCTCATAGTCTGAGTCCAGCAGGAAGGTCCGGAAGCGGTTGGAAACGTAGTGATAGGCCAGGAACTTCAGGTAGTACTGACTGAACTCGAACTCCATGGGGAACTGAAGATGGATCTGGGGCAGGACAGAAGACCATGACAGAGCACGTCAAAGCACGCCATGACGTGTCAGGGCATGAGGCCCCTTCGGCCCTCAGACAGGATCATTACTGACCCCTTCAAACTCAGCCATCTTACTTATTAAAATACAGATCGCAAGTCACGCTTCCTCTGTTATCAGCCAAATAATCGTCTCCCTTACCTATTCCTGGCCATGTTCCTCAGTTAGTGTCACATTCTTTCACGCTGTCAAACATTAACAGGCTCCCATGACTTAAAACGACAGCGGCAGTGAGAAGCCGGAACCCCTGCCTTCAGATGCCAGGAATATCGCTCTAATTGTGTTTCGTTCTGATATGACCTGTTGACAGTTAGCGTTGCTTTTTATAATAATCACTCTCTCTTATTTTAAAAGTGGTCTCGTATATCAAAACACTCAGCTGATAAGAAATGGCCAATGTCCCATCCGACGGCAAAGTCCACCGGCGCAAAAGCACGGTCAATAAGTCATTAGCCGAGTTTGTGAAAGCTTGTTAAAGAGACCGAGGGAGTGGGACAGGCTCACCTGGTGGACGCAGTCCAGGAACTGCAGGAAGACGGGCGTGAAGCCGGCACTCTGACCAGCCAGCGTCTGTGCCCCACGCTGGCTGAAGCGGTGGCCAAATGACAGCCACTCCTTCTCGACCAGCAACCTGAAGCCGTCGAAGGTGCGGTAGTACGGGTCCGACAGGAGCTGGACCAGTGACACCACCTGCCAGAGGAGGCCAGCGAGCAGCCCGGCTTTGACCATATTTCCTTCAGAAAGGCCCCGCATATACGTTCATGAACACCAGCGTCCAACAAGAGCCTGTCCAATCTGGAAGCCTACCTGTGTGGTGATGTCCCAGCCGTCCTCCAGGGTCACCATGACGGAAGAGCCCGTGTCCAGCAGCTCCACTACCAGCACGGACACCTGCAAGATCTTGTGAAGCTGTACGATGGAGACAAACAAGACAAAATCAGTAACCCTGACAACATGGTTTCTCCTAGAAACCTTTGGTGGGGGGGCTTTACCAAGCACATCCACTCAGACTCCTCGAGGCACCGGTAGAAGGCCGTATTGGGGTCCAAGGACACGCTGTTGGGCACACAGGCCTTCATCAGCTTCTTGAAACTGGTCTTCACCTGCCGCACGTCAAACACCTCGATGGGAACCACCTCCCACTGCTGAAACTGGTCCTGCTTGGAGCCCTGAGGGTGCAGATGAGGCAGATAGCAGGAATGGAGCGTAAAACACTCACTACGCCGGGTCCAGCTCGGTCTACACAAGCCATAAGAAATGAGCAAACACGGGCTCTAATCAGATCTTCTCAGTCAGCTCATTAAGGTCCATTCAGCAGGCAGCAACCCTAAGACAGCCTGTTAATGTGGAGCCTGCAGAGAGGCATCGCTAAACCCAGCGGCCATTACCTTCAGCTGAGACTTGTCTCCAATGATGTAGAGGTAGGACCTCTGGTGGTGCAGAAAGTGGGTGTCGCCAGGGCTGCCATTGGCCTGGGGGGGGTCCCTGCCTGCCAGCTGGGCAATCTGCCCCGTGCCCCGGATGCTGCCCCATTTTCCTGTGGTGGACACGCATGCCCACGCACACACACAAACACACACGTATGCACACACGCGCACACACACAGACATAGGAAGAGACCTTAACAGAGATGAAGGTTCACCGCTGCAAAAGTGAGAGAGCCAGACTCTTCGCCACTTGTGTGTGAAAGCAGGACGTTCAGTTCTAGATAAGCCTTTGATTAGATGAGAAAGTATAAACCAGCAGAGCCAGGCTGATACCACGCCAAGCGGCACATGGTACCTCCTAGTGCCTCCTGAGAGAACTAGGCGCTAAGCAATAAGCATGCAGAACCCTCCTTTGGAACATTCAGTCAGCACTAAACAGACATCAGGTTAGTTCAGGGATGTCAGCCGATGGACGGCATGGAAGCAGACATGCTGTTAGGCGTCGCAGGAGTTCGATTCTCCTACCAGCTCATTTACTATACCTCGGGCAGAGTTCTGGGTGATCTCCGAAGCTCTAGGATGATAGTGAGAGATGATCTTTGCCCTTTTACCTGCTCCCAAGGTTACACAGGGCAAAGAGGCCTGTCAACTCCCTCACGTGAAGATGGAACCCCGCGCCCCACCCCCACTGCGATGTGTGACCTCCCACATCATCCCCAAATACCCAAAACTGCATGAAATTTCATATTATCTGGTGCTATCAAATCAATGACGACCATACAGACATGGCTCTCGAATGTTCTGTCTGGGCCTTTAGGCTTCCCAGAGGCATGTTTCTAGGCTGTGATGATAAAGTCCGGCCATCTCACTGCTGCCCTGCCTCTTCCTCCTTCACCTTCACGCTTTTGAGGCATTAAGGTTTCTCCCAATGCAAGTCTTTCCATAACATGCTCAGAGTAAGATGACTTCTATCTGGTCAATGGTGAAACAATTTTGAGTTGATCTAGAACCTTCCTTGAGGTCAATGCTCTTGCTGTCCTGCCCCTCCCAGGCCAACTCTCTCACCCACAGAGCCAGAGGGCCGCATTCTATTCCTGTCTCTCTTCTCTACTTTTGCAGCTCCTTCAGCGATGCTCTGTCAAGCACCAGACCCGGATGTGTCTGACTGCTGGATCCTTTGTTGTTGTTGATTGTTCCAAGGAGCTGAAAGCCGTCTTCAAGACTGTGCTCATGCTTACTGGTGTTTCTGAGATGTGGCTGCTGGTGACCAGTGGGATGAATACCCATCAGTAAAGTGTGTGCCGCAGTCGAGCGTGGCTCTCTCACCTCCCTTGCCGAAACCACTGGGCACGTCCTCCTTGCTTCCCATCACCTGCTTCATCAGGGCCCCAATCTTTGGCTGTCTCAGCTTGTCAGAGGCGTCTGGAGCCGGCAGAAGCACAGGGACATTTTATTGAACACGCTTCCTTCCATTGCTCTGTCTGGAGCCACATGTCCAAAGAGACGCCTTATTATCACGTGATTTTGTGACGATTACATATGGCCGATTTTCACAAAAACCAGTTCAACATGAGGGTAAAACATCCAGCAGATGAACAGAGAAAGTCTGTGTTGCTTTAGACTAGTGCTGCTACAGGCTCAGAATCCCCTGAGGCAGCTGGCCATCTGAGAGCAGGCTGACTGGGAGAATGTTAAGCTGGCAAAACACTCGCAACTCAACAAACCATCCAAGAGAGCACAATGCTAAGCGCTAACAAGACCTCAACAGCTGAGACACAAAATACACATGATGCACATTTTAAATGCTAACAGGCTCAGGATCCAATCAGCTGAGGTACATAGTAAAATCAAAAGGGGAACCTAAAACATAAGGCAGAAAGAGCACAGTCCTGCAGCTGTAAGGTGATCCGACCCAACAGGAGCCACAATAAATATAAATATAAATAAATAAATAACCGCCAAAACTCACCGGAGCTGCTGGTGGCGGCTGGGGTGAAGCTGCTCAGTGTGTTTCTGCTACCGCTCTCCGAGTACGAGGGCATGGACGAGACTATGGCCTGCAGGTACTTCTCCTGTTCCAGGCTGATGGAGTCCGTCTGCGAGGGGCCCGCTGGGGAGGATCAACAGTGAATGCGCAGGACAGCCCTGTTCCAGGGAGGTATCTCCTGGCATACACCGTGACGCGCAGCTTACCGGCACTCTGCGTGTTGGGGGTCTTGAAGAAGTCGGCCACCCCTTTAGCGTGGAGGCCGGCTGAGCGTAGGAGCACGGCCTTGGAGCGGGAGTTCCTCCAGCAGACCACAGGGAAGCGGTTCTGTTTGTAGCAGCGTGAGATCCGCTGGATGGTGGCGTCCGTGATGCCCTGGGGTACGATCAGCAGCCCTGGATAGCTGTGGAGAGAGGGACGATTTGGCAAGGATTTGCCCCTACATTATGGCCGTCCGAAACGCCAACGCGGTGTTGGACTGCTCACCTCCGGCACACGGTGTACATGCGGTTCACCGTGGAGATGCGGAAGGCCTCATTCTTGGAGCGGGTCAGGCTACTGCTGAGCGTGCCCAGACCCAGCCGCTGGTAGTCACGGCAACAGGCCCGCTCAACCACATTGCTCATGGTCTGCCGGTCCACTGGCTTGATGGTGGAGGAAAGGGTGTGGGAGTTCTGGTCCAGCTCCTCAGACACTGAAAAGAGTCGAGTCAATAAAAACTCAACATCCTGTGAGACCCATGTGCCAGTGCAGATCATCTCCAAACCTGAGATCTCGTCTTCTTCCAACTGGGACTGGAAGCTGCTACGTTGCTCCCATGTAGGAGGCGTGTACTTCCTCCGAGTTACATACTGCCGCCCAATGGTCTTCTTGGCAGTCTTCATCAGGTTCTTGGACAGAGCTCTGTGGGAACCGGATAGACATTGTGATTCCGCTCCGTGCCCCAAGCGCCGCCGATTGGGGCTAACACAACGCAAACTGCCTGATCTGTGTTATTGTCATGCAGAGAGAAGAGAACATGCCCTCCACCAAAGCTGGAAGGCAGAGAAGACCAGCAGATCCAGAGAGAAGTTGTCGTGACAGTACTTCTATCCGCTTCCACTCCCTCGCAATCACAGAATATCACCAGGAGAACCCAAGCACACGGCCTTTCGCCCGTTGGCCTATTGCCGCCCCCTGCTGGGCTCACTGGCAGACAGAGGGTGTCCTGATCAGAAAGTGTGACAGGCATGCAGAGAGGATTCACAGGCCATGTGATGTAGTTTGAAACAGGCTCTAGCACTGGCAAAGGTCAAAACAGCTAATGAGGACCAAGACCCCTGGCTGCCTTCTCAGTGGTCAACTGGATGCAAATACGCTCTTCAGGCACTCAATGAATCAGCCACTCACTGCCAAAGGCAGAGAACAGGCTTGCATCAATATAGGCCAAAAATCATTTCTCTAATAAGTTGTGGTTTGCATTGTTGTACTGGTTTGCAAGACTACAGTGCAAAGAGATCTTCCATTTAGGAGGCTGTGCGACCATGGGTCTGTTTCGAGGTTGCAAGGTCCAAGATATAGTGGTCTGAGAGAAACGCCTGCCAGTGCTAGGATGCCATTCATAGCTGGGACAGGTCCGAGAGGGACAGTGTCTGTCCAGCGGCTCTTACGCGGTCGAGTGGCCCACGCGGCCCAGGGTGTGACCCAACTTGAAGCCCTGTAGAAACTCGCTTGTCTGCCAAGAGCTACAGCAGAAACAGAAGGTGAGGGTTTTCCAAAGTTGGGTTGACGGTGACATACTCCCAGACCTGCCTGAGCAATTACTACCATACCTCATTGAGATATAGTAAAAGTATGTAGACTAAGGGTTCTCAGTGATCAGATCAATGATTGCACCAAGCACAGATGAAGTGGATGACATATAAGCCTTGACTTGGACCATCTGCAGGTCTGGCAGCTCTTACTTAAATGTCTGGTTCTTCTCCTTGCTCTTCTGCTCCACCACCACTCCACCAGCCTGCCCCACAGTGAAAGCGAAGGTGCCGCGGACATTCTGTGGGTAGCGGAGCTTGTGCAAATGCTTCCGGAAGACTTCCGCCAGGTCCGAGGCCACCTCCTCGTCGAAGGCAATCTTCATCAGCTGAGTCAGGAAGAAGTGGGAGGTTCAGGAAGAAGGTAGGCGGTGAACTGCAGCACACTTTCGATTAACAAAAGAACTTAAAATTGACTTTTACATTAAACTCCTGCATAAACCAGCAGGAACGGAGGATATTCAAAGCTAAATTGGTCATGGACTTCAGGAGTGCAGCTTTGTGCCAGACAGGAAAGGGACGTGACTCCGCCTCACCTGAAAGGTGCAGGACCGCAGCTGCAGACCTTCTTGAACTAACTGATCCATCGGGATGCTGATGGCGATCCTCTTCTCCTTGGTGAGGGAGGCGACGGGGAAGGTACGGGTCACCACCTGCTCCCCCACTGGGGGTGAGGAAGAGGGCCGTGTTATTAGGAGGCTCTCTAATTTGCTACCCCTCCACAGCCTTCAGATGCCAAGCAGACACGGCACTCACCCAGGGGGTCCACCGGGGTGCCCGTGAAAATGAGCCGGTAGCTGGTGAGGAAGATGGCCCCTTCGGCGGGCAGTAAGGGCGGCCCCCCCATGGCGCTGGTAGCCTCCTCCCGCCCATCGGGCAGAAGGTACACCCTCATGGCCTCCATCACCAGCTCCTCACCAGTCAGTAGAGTGGGACTCAGCAGCTTGGGCTGAGGGGTGAGAGAAAGAGCCCCCTGACTGAGCGACGCCGCAGCATGAACACGTCCAGAAACACGGCAAATCTCACAACCGCCAGGAACATGCAACAGGACTGTTCATCGTTATGTACAATAACTGTAACCTTTAAAATTATTTTAATAATTAATTATTATGTTTGTTTGTTTTATAAAAAATGGAAACATAAGACATATGTCAACCTTAACGGTATTCTTGTAACAAGAAAGGCAAATCAGTGCCACTTAAAAAGCCGTTATAATCACCCCATAAAGCGAAATTGACGGTCCGTTTACCGCTAGCTTATTTGAATGAGGCTTCTAAAAATATGGTATAACAAGCTATGGTGCTAGAACTCCCAAACACACATACACCTAGATACACTAACACTGTCACCCTAGTGACAAAGACAATTTCATTCAGAATTTCAGGGCTGACGCCCACGGAATAAAATCTAATCCTATGCTTAAACAGCCCATGAATTATGCAACAGTGTAAAAACTGCTTTCCCCTGTGAGCCAGAGCACTGGCCAAGTTAACCTTTCCTGTTGGAAACACTCCAACAACAGGTGTTCTGACACTGCATGATGGGTTGGGGATAGAGTGTCCCTAACTGAAGCTCACCAGGTTTGCCCTCCCTTTACCCCTGGCTAGACCACAGTAGTCAGACACTGCATGATGGGTTGGGGATAGGGTGTCCCTAACTGAAGCTCACCAGGTTTGCCCTCCCTTTACCCCTGGCTAGACCACAGTAGTCAGACACTGGTTACCTTCTGAATTGGGGGAAGCCTTTTACTCTCCCTGTTGACTGCGTCCAGGGTCTCAATATGCATCTGGACAATGTCTAGGGGGAAAACAAGGCAGACCATAATGAGTATTACAAACAAGTAACTGGTATCCTGGGTGAGAAACACTTTCCATTGATAACGCGTCCCGGGCTGCAGCGGTGAGCTGGGGGGTGGGCCTACCCGGGATCATGATGTGCAGAGACTTCAGATGCTCATTGGTGACCCCGCTCTCGGTGCACACCTTGTCCACGAAGCGAGTGATGAAGCGCACGACCACGTTGGCCACGTCCGAGCCCTCTGCGTCCTCGAAGCCGCTCTCTGTGTCGTAGCTCTCGCCCATGCTCCCAGCGATGCTGCAGGATGGCCCAAGGGCATGCGTCAGGCTCACCTTTCATGAGCGATCGCATTTTATGATCGCATCACAACCGTGTCCCCGACCACCCAGCCCAGACCCCTGACCTGGAAATGACGTACCTGTTGGTGACATAGCTGTTGGTGACGCTCTCTGCATCGCCCAGCCCAGAGCCGCGCAGCAGACGGTTCTTGCTGGTGTCCAGGGGCAGCAGTAGGTAGCTCATGCGGTTGGCGTAGTGGATGGCCTGGCTGAACACGGTGCTCTCTTCCTTCTGCACCAGCTCCTGCTGCTTCTCCTTGCTGAACGTGGGCCAGAGCCTCCGCTGCTCCGAGGCGATCTCCAGCGCAGCGTGCTCCTCTTCAGAATTCCCGCTCAGCTCCTGGGGGGTGCGCGTTTGCCAATAAGGGCACCACCGAAACCAAACGGCATTCATATTTCTCAGAACTGCAGTTCATTTCACCAAATCATTCCTACCGGACCAGGCAGCTCGTTCTCCTTGAAGTCAAGGTAGAGGGTCCGGATGTGGTTCTGGACGTCGCTGTAGAACATGGCCTCCCAGAACTGCATGTTGGCCCACACCGCATGCTCCTGGACGCAGCAGTAGGCAAACTGCGTGATGCCTGATCCCAGTTTCTGAAGATCGCAAAGGAAAAAACAAAGTAAAAACCAGACATGAAGCATCCATTCAAAAGCAGGTTATGAGCAGCACTCAAAGCTTCTCCAGATGTTTCAGCAAACCCACCCTGCAGAAGGCTGTGACCAGCGGGAGGAGGGCAGCTGCTATTCCGTGCTCGTCCATGTGGGAGCAGTCCTGGGCGACAGAAACGTTAATTACGAGATGAAGAGGGAATTGACAGTCTGGAGATTAACAGCGTTCAGCAGAGCTCAGGTTCTGCCCTGAAACAGTGCTGAGCCACATTAAGCTCTTTTTCATGTATAATAGGTTCAACTATCCCAGCAACATCCCAACAACACCAGCTAGTTTGGTGATTAAACCCAAACCTCATGAGCCTGTGACCCCAACACACCTGCAGAGTACAGTTCATCATGCGGACCACATAGTCGAACTGCTGGTCATCCAGCACGGCCCGGTTCTGCAGCACATGCTGGTTCAGCTCTTGGGTCATGCAAAGCCGGGCTGCACGACTTTTTAGGGCTCTCATAACGGCCGGCATCAGCTGAAGGGGGGACAGGGGAAAGACAACTGACCCTCCTCATCAAATCTTGGAAGAAATTGATTTTCTGAAGTGAGATTATCACATGCTGTCCCTCAACAGCAAGATAAACATTACTGGTTCCTGTTCTGTTGACCCAGCACAGTAACCACACTAGGAACTATGATTTGTTTAGCACCCGTTTCATTGGGAATAGCTGGGAAAAGGAGAATGCAGTTCCAGATAATCACACAAAAGGGTGTCACCATGACAGTTCCTATCGCGTGGCCCAGAGGAACTCACCTTCTTGGCCTCCAGCATCTTGCTTTCAAAAACGTAGGCGATGCAGTTCCTGACCACCTCTAGCCTCCTGGCGCTGTTAGCGAGCACGCTCCCGTTCTTCTCTGTGGCATCACCTGGAAACACCACAGCCACCGTTATGTTCTCAGCCAAAGGGACATCCGGGCCCATGCTGTTACCAAACACAGGAAGGCCTAAGTTCCATGCGCTTAGAACCACTGGCTGTGGCTGTGTCACCCAGTGAAACTATCGCATACTGAACAGATCTTCATGGAACAAAAGTACAACGGCCACATCCAACGATCACGATGACACTGAATACCGCACCCGCCTCCCCGACCCCCAGCCACAGGTTCCCACCCAGAGGAGGCCCAGAGGGCACCATGCACTTCATCTCGGCCTTGACAATGGGCGGGGCGGCCTTCAGCTTGGCGGTGGTGTGGTCAATGAAGAGCTGCACTGCGACCTCGTCCAGGTGAGGGAAGGTGGAGGGCTGGGACTGGGGGGGCACTGAGGTGCCCTCGCTCTGCCGCTGGCTCCTGCGCATGGCCACAGCCGGGTACGGGTTCTCCTGGAAGGGCGGGTAACGGAGGCTTTAGACCACACCACGTTCTCCCGAACAGAGGAAATACCCAACCCCCCCAAGGAGATGCCCCCCTGACAGTTACCAACATGACAGCTCAGCACACACTGCAGGACCCTACTTCAAATGATGCAGAAGCAGTAATGGCTTCAGACTGAAGCATCTAAGAGGAGAATGAGTGGATCATCACGCCAAACGCGCTACTGTCCAGCCTGTGATGTAGCTGGCAGACGTGTCTGCGAGGGGAGAGGCGTCAGTGACATTATAAACACAGACAGAGCCTGACCGCCTGCCAGACCAAGCAGCCTGTAAACGGCAGGCCCTCCTGACCTTTCCCCACGCAGACCCGTAAACCACGCTCACGGGCCAGTCCGGGCTGAGGCCACAGAATTTCACTGCCGAACGAGGAGAGAGAAATGGGACTTTTATAAGAGCTCAACTGAGTGAAGAGACCCTCGTCCTCACCGTCTCCGAGTTTTATTGGACGTGTTCAGGATGGCGGGTGATAAAACTCACACATCCTG
>JAODKC010000064.1:33073839-33092054 GCA_026777985.1 Mormyrops attenuatus
GTGCTGGTCTCTGATGATGTAGGGAGGGACAGAGAGGAGTGACATCTAAAGGGGCGACATGCTGCTGGTCTCTGATGCATTTGCATCATGAGGCATTGATTTCCGACCCTCTCAGTAAAATTCAAAGCCGGCTCAGGCTGAATGAGGTGGGGAGCGTAAGGATGTCGACAACCTGTGGTGTCTCGAAGTGGATCTTCAGGTCACCAAGGGTGATGCATGGTGAGACATCAGATAGCCAGAAAGAGCTTGGCCTGGGCAATAAATAATGATAATGATCAGCTAAACAGGGTTAGTAATAATAATTACACTTGGACAGAGTTGCTTTGGGAAGAAGAGAGAAGTGAAACTCTTGAAAATAACAGACATGTCCCTACCCTCCACCCAGGTAAGTGGGAAGTGGAGGTGGTGGAGGGAGCAGCTGGAGTCGCTGTGTTGTCAGGGCGGGTCGGCTGTCTGCGGGTGTCAGGATTGGTGCTGAGGAGCGCATGGCATAAACAGGCATGTAGTCAACTCTGCAGACAGGAGACTGGCAGCTCCACAGTCCTACGGTGAAGGAGGCGACGTCAACAGAAGCCAGTGACACTGACAGAGCTGCTCCAGGTTGCACATAATCCTGTAAATAAGCAGAAGTGTCTGGGGTGGACAAGGATCTCTTTTGGTAGGAGTCTGAGTCTAGTTGGTAAGTGTTTATTACTAGCCGGCTTCACTTGGCACCATTAATTTTAATGAAGTTAGTTATGGGATTAGTAATTAGTGCCGGTATCCAGGTGAACTTGGCTTGCGTGGAGGGCCGGGCCTGTCCCTTCTTCTTGGGATTTTATTTTGGCATCAGCACTGTTTGGTGTGTGCTGCTTCGGTAACTATGTCAGTTGGCTTGCTATGTTACCAGTGATGTATGGGCAGTTAGTTAATGAAGGTAGCAGTTTCTTTTGTGAGATTAGTCATTAGTGCCTCTGTTCAGTTGAACTTGATTTTTGTTGGTGTATGGAGGCCACACCCTCCTGCTTTGTGTTGCTAATTAAGATTGCTGCCCTCGACACTTAGGGCATAGGTATTTTACCCTCAGCTCCGTCTTAGACAGGCAAAGATCTCTGCAAACAGGAATCTGCATTGGGTCGGTAAGTGCAGTTAGTTTCCCTTGTTTCTAGTGATTTGGAATTAGTTATGGAAATTAGGAATTTTGGTTTTGGTTTTAGTCATTGGCGGCTCTATTCAGGTTAACTCAGCTTTTGTTATTGTTCCGTGGAGGCTACGCCTTCTCCCTCGGTGGTGGTAATTAAGACTGCTGCCCTAAGCATCTGGGGGATAGATATATTACAGTCTCAGCTCAGTTTTGACTGCAAGCATCTGTGCTGATGGAAAAGATGGGACTTTCTACTGATGGATGCAGATGGGTAGCTTGTTCCAGCACTGAGGAATAACACATGAGGACTGGCTTATCTTCACATGGAGGAGGGATCAATAGGTGGTGCTGAAGGCAAGAGGGAGCATATGTCTAGATGAGCAACTCAGTGGAGACAGGTGTCATACCACTAACAGCTTTGAAAGCCAAGGACTTCAACTTGATGTGTGCACCTGGCACCAATGAACAGAGAAATGGACAATTGTAACATGAGACCATTTTGGATGATTTTGTTTCAAGTCGTTTGCAGTGGTTTCATGACAGAAGCTGGCAGTTTTCCCAGTAATGAGCTACAGAACTCTAGTCATGAGGTGATGAGTGCCTGGAATAGGGTCCTTTGAAGACCGTGCTGTACAGTGAAATTGTGGTGAATGGTAGGATTGGAAGAAAATAATTTTTCTTTGGTTCAGTTGGAGGTGGCACTTCATCCATGTCAGCAAAGCATGTTGAAATATGATCTGAGACTGTTGTGTTCTCTGGGGGGAAGGTTATGGAGAGCTGGATGTCACCTGTGTCATAGTGGTAAGAGAAGCAGTGTGACTGGATGATCAGATCGAGAAACGTAGTACACAAGGAGAATAGGAGGGGGCCAAGGATGGAACCTTGGGGCACACTAATTAATACCTGATGCAGCTTGTATTAATACCTGATGCAGCTTGTGACTGCCAGAATATGGAATGATGAGCATGTAGCAAGGACAGGGATGAAGTCAGCTTTGTTGACAACAGGCTGGCAGCTCCACAGTCATATAGCAAAGGAGGTGACATCAGTAAAGTCATTCACACCTGCTGCTGGTTTTCCAGATTGCACTTCCTTCTGTGAGTAAAGCCAGCGTAATGAGTGGGGCAGACAAGCATCTATAGTGATAGGAATCTGCATCTATTTGGTAAGTGCTTCTTAGAAGTTGGGTCCCTATGTTACTAGTGACATGCGGAGTGTTAGTTATAGAAGTTAAGAGTTTTGCTTACGGGATTACTAATTCCCACCCCTGATCAGGTGAATTCAGCTTTTATTTCCAGTCTGCGAAGGTTACGCACCATCCCTTGGTACTGGTAATTATGATTGCTTCCCTAAGCACTTGGGAGGTAGGTGTATTTGAATCTCAGCACAGTCTTGGATAGGCAAGAATCTCGTTGTTAAGTGGTTGTTAGTAGTTAATCCCCCTTTTACCAGTAATATGTTGGTAGATAGTGAAGTTAGGAGCTTTGGTTGTGGGATTAGTCATTACTACCTCTATTCAGGTAAACTTAGCCTTTGTGTATGTTACCCAGCAGCTACACCCTCTCTTTGTTCTGGTAATTAATTAATATTGCCACCTTAAGCACTCTGGGGGATACGTATATTAGAGTTTCAGCTCAGTCTCAGGTGGGCAGGCACCGAAGTTAGCAGGAGTCTGTATCGGGTTAATAAGTGTTTCTTAATAAACTGACTTGCTTTGTTACCAGAGATTTGTTGGTTAGTTAAGACAGGAGTTTTGGTTATGGGATTACTGGTTAATGTGTCTCTTCAGGTGAACTCGACATTATGCGGGGGCAGTGCCCTCTCTGTGGCACTTACCATCACTTATAAGCACTGAGACCAGCTTGTTATTTGTAAAATAAAGTGCTGAAACATCAGCTTCCTGCTCGCGTGCAGTCCGGCGAGTCTCCTGAGGAACCCTCCGCTTAGCTAAGTGCCATTCACATTCCAACCCCTGCTTCCAGAACATTCCTGCCATTCATAGTCAGTTTGGATGACAAGAGCAGTACCAGTAGGTCATTCAGGGTACAATCTCAGGATTTTCTATGCTTTCTTAGAAGAGAGTGAGTGAACGTGAAAGTCAGCTTCAATTATTTTTTCCTCACTTTGGTACTTCTTGGTGATTTTGGATACTGTGGTTTTTTTACGAGAAATGGAATATATTGGAACATAGTGATCAATGACAGGGTCACAGACCAGGGTCACCAGGCACTCCTTTTATTTCCCGTCTATCAAACGATTTAAAAACTTGTTAATCTGTGACGGTCGCCTGCTGGGGCTGCCCTGATTCTGGACGCTGCCTCTATTTGAGTCCCCATCCTAGTCGGGTAAGCAGACTGCAAGTTACCTCAGTGTGTAACTGTAGAAATTCGACACAAACGATTGTTTGCCACACCAGTAGCTGTACCGGATGGGCTATGGGAGAGCCCCTGGTTACCAAGAGTAACCCAGTAACCCAAGCATACTGGACGTGCTGTCGTCTGAAAACCCCGCACAGCGCTTCTTTACATGAACTACATCCTGCAAAGGGAAGGGAAAGTCTAGTTTTACACCCGCAAGGAACTTGCCAAACTGTTTGTAATTCAAACTTTTGCTTTGTGAGGTTGCATCATTTTTTACACTTTAGAATAATACATGGAAAGAAATATTACAAAAACTCCAGCAAGAATGTGTTTCCAAGCACAAGCTTCCAAGTTTATCCATGCCAGGTATAGAAATAAGAAACATGTAACAGCTTGCTTGAACTAAATTGCTTCTCTTTCCCCAAAAAGTAACTTTTAGGGATTGTATTGTTTGTCAGTTATATAACAAATCATCCATGTTTGAGTCCTTTACGAAAAGATATTCTCACACCAAGAGAAGGCAGAATAGGACCCCGCCTCTGCTGCACATTCATCTAGTTTCCTAAAAATATCATCAGCATTAAAGCGGTTTCCCTAAACCATTTACTGTTCCCTTTATTGTGCACAGCCTTCCACCAAGTCTTCATGCAGAGGGCACTATGTTCATCAGTGGACCCCTTTGTCCGTAGCACCGTAGTAGTCCGTGGTTCGGGTTTGGATGGCTCGGGCTCAGAGAGTAGGCTCATTCCATCAGGAGCTCGGCTTAAGAGCGCTCCTAGGAGTTTACTTACACAAAAATGTTCTGAGGGCAGAAGGAAAAATGATTGGTTCACTGAGATAACCAATCAGATTGTAGAGGAGGAGGGCCCAAGACATCTCACTGGGTCCCGTTAGTTGCCATGGGAACCAGCCCAATGCCTACTTCATCCATAAGAAGCAGGTGCCTAGCGGCATTGTGTGAAGGCCTGTAGGACGGACAGCTGGTGACGCCGCCCGCTTTTAACATGAAGGACTTTACAAAGCCTGCTGCTTTTTGTCTTTTTATAGGGAAGCGTACAGCAACACATAAGACTCATGAAGGTCAGAGTTGGGGTTACGGCTACTGATCCATGAGGGACTTTTAAAGAGCACACTCAGATCTTTACTCTGTAAGCGGTCTGCCTGTTCAACAGCCTTTGGACCTAAAGCAATCTACCTGGAGACTTTTTCTCATGACAGGGTCACACTTACTTGTGTGTATAATTTCAGGAAATGTCAGAAAAACCGAAGCCTGTAATTAGAAAGCTTTAACTCTTATAAATCAGAGTGTCCATGCAGGGTTCAACCAGGGGACAAATTTCAGGGGAATAATGTGAACTTTCTAAGCAGTTTATCAATTCACTGGTTTTTCAGTGGAGGAAATCTAAAATCAATCAAATGAACCCGCGACGGCCTCACTGAACAATAAGAGCACAAAACAAGTTTGCTAATGTAAATGAATAGTAGGGATCCTTGTTTATGTTTCATTCCTTGTTTTTGTCATTAGCCCAGGCGTTACGTCACAGCCAGTCCTACAAAGAACAGCCAATAAGAAGCAGGGGTGTGTAAATAAACACTTCTCACTAATCCAGTTACAAATGACTGAAAAATGCACACATCTAAGCTTAAAACTTCTCACTGGACATAACAGCTGAAATTCAAAACATCTGACCAAATAAGTCATGACAAAGTCTTTGTGTGGTTGTAGTGGGTGGATTGACATACAGTTATGTTTATAGTTACCACACAGGAGACTGCCTTCTGAATTACCTGGGACCCAAAGTTCATACATTCACAGCCTAAAACATTGAGATGCATCTTATGAATGAGGACCTTCATTAACATCTCCTGTACATTTTGGAAACGTTCTGTTTTAGGGTCACTGGAATCACCTGAGTCTGACCAGTACAAACAGGCTGCATGCTGGGGGTTGAGAGTTAAAGACTCACTTTTTTCCCTCAATGAACCTGGTAAACATTTGCCCTGGAGTTCAGTCATCTGAACCCTGTGGACCCCCTCAGATTCCTTGATGGTAGCCAGTTAAAAAGTTACCCTCTGCCGTGTGCCACAGCGGCCCAATCTGCCCTTTAAAAGTGTCACACACAGCACTGGGAAGCAGGGACACTCAGCTCATCACCATCCGCCTCTTCATCCACCGCCCTTGAGAACTCCGGGGAAAGCCATGAAGATCATCAACGTTGTACGTATATTCCGCTCCAGGGAAGCCACAAATTAGTAATACACTTAAACAGGAAATATTCTTTTTTTTCTTAAAAAAAACTTTTTTCAATGAAAATATCAAATATTTTATTACTACTTACAGGGACCAGACCCATCACAGGTTTATCGGCCAAATTTGACAAATATCAACGATGATGCAAAATCTGGGTACAGGAACTTCCAGGTAAGCCACAAATACTCTCTATTACTCTATGGGAGGAGTCCTGTCACTGTGGGGGTCTCATACTTGTGTCCCCTTGCTATTACAGAATGGGGATCTTATTGAGAGAGTCTACAGGACGTACAAGATCATGCACACCAATCAAACTATGGCATTTGTGAAAAAGAAGGTCAGACCCATCATTGCAAATTTACAAATGGCTAGATGGTACTCAGGATTTGACATAGCTTATCAGAAAAAGTGAATTCCTTCATATTGACTCTTGAGCAGCTTCATCTCTGAATGGCACCTTGGCTCAGGACAATGATGATAATGCAGTGAAGTCCTGATGTTCCCCCAATGCAGCATGAAATGTGGTCTGGATGCAGTCACACTCAAATGAACATGATGGAGAGCATTGGCACTCTCAATCAGCTGGTGGATGAATCTGATCCAGATGTGGACTTCCCCAATTCCTTCCATGCCTTCCAGACAGCTGAAGGAATCCGTCAGGAGCACCCAGACAAAGGTAAAGCACAAACCACATAGCATGTCGGTGTTCTTCAGATTTGGTCCAATGTTGGTATTTTAGAATGAGCAGGTGACAGTGAGCATTAAGCATCATGTTCTCTCTCACTCAGACTAAGGAGCTGCCAGATAAAGGTAAAATTCAGGTCACATGGTGTGTTGATGTTCTTCAGATTTGGTCCAATTTTGGTACAAGTGGTTTACAGTGACCATTCAACATCATGTTCTCACTCACTCCCATAGACTGGTTCCAGCTGATCGGGCTCATCCATGACATCGGGAAGATCATGGCACTTTGGGGAGAACCTCAGGTTAGTCAATAGGCTTGGGGGGTCTCACCATAACGGCTCTGGGTCTGACATGTATACCGATGACATCACATCATGATGATATTCAGATGAATTACTTATTGGTGCTGCGATACCATTACCGGTTTAGTTACCTTGAGTATCCAAACAAAGATTCACAAAAAAAAGAGTGCAGAAGGAAGGGCTAATTCATTTAAAATAAACAAACAAAGGCATCACAGCTAAAGTAGGAGAATGAATCCTGGAGATATTTCTTCAGCTTCTGAGTACATGCGTACATTTTCCCAGTGGGCCGTGGTGGGCGACACATTCCCAGTAGGCTGCAAGTTCCAGAACTCCATCGTCTTCAGGGGCACCACATTTGTGGACAATCCAGACGAACAGAACCCAGCCTACAAGTACAGTCACTTTCCCTCACAAGGCTCATTTGACCCCACTGATTAGACACACTGTACCCAGGCATCCACGTTGGCTGCTACACTCAATCACTCATCTTTCTGTACTTCTGTCAGCACCGAATATGGGATGTACCAACCACAATGTGGCCTGGACAACGTGTGGATGTCATGGGGCCATGATGGTAAGTCGTGCAGAAGTAGAAGGAGGCCTCTGGACTAAACTTTGCAGAATGTTCAACAGATTCTGGATTATCTGACTTGAACGCTTTAGTTGGATTCCTGAAGTACTTTGCACATCTCTTAAAAGGTACCATGGTCTCTGTATACATCTAGCTCATCTAACTTTTCTTCCAGAATACTTATACAGAGTGATGAAGTTCAACAAGTGCTCCATTCCAGAAGAGGTGCGTCTAATGGCATGGGCCGCATGAACGCTGGCCGAGACGGGCTGTGCAGAATGCCGTAACATTTACCATCCTTTCTCAGGGCCTGTATATGTTGCGATTCCACTCCTTCTACCCCTGGCACACCCACGGTGACTACATGCACCTCTGCAATGAGAAAGACCAGCGCATGCTTCCGTGGGTGAAGGAGTTCAAGTGAGTATTACAGAAAGATACCTGGAAACGTCTGGCACTGAGCGGCTAAGTCAGCGCCATGGGCAACAGACTGCTAAGCTAAGCCGGCGGAACAGCCTTGATGTTCCAACATCTGTGCGCTTGGTCACCTTACAGCAAATTTGACCTGTACACCAAGAGTACAGATCTACCAGATGTGGAGAAGCTGACACCTTACTACCAGTCGCTGATAGACAAGTACTGCCCGGGGGAGCTGTACTGGTGAGGGCCGGAGGTGCTGACAACGAGAACCCCCCCCCCCCCCCCACGCACAAATGCAAGAAAGTCTGCGTGGGGGGGCAGCAGCCGAAACGAGCACATTGACGTCGCATAGCGCAAGTGAAGAAACAAGACAGAAGTCTTTGGAAAATCTTTATTATAAATACAAAAGTTTGTATAAAAATGCACTCAAGCAATCTCTCCACAATTATAATAAAGCTTTTTTTGGATGGGGGGGGGGGGAAGAAATGTCTTGCAAAGTTAATAAAATCCAGCAGATGCAGCCGACTTCGTGATTGTCTTGAATCTGAAAAGCATTTAGCTCACAGCAGCCCCCCCACAGGGACGCGTCAGGAGGCGTTCTTCACCTGGGGAGGCACCAGCAGTGACGTGCCAACTTATGAAGCGACTCTGGCATCTTTGTAAGGAGGCCAAGCCTGGCAGAGACGGAGATGAGTGACTGCCGTTACCTCATTGTGTGTTTAGGACCTCAACACCACTAAAATTTAACCAGATGCGAATCCACACACATTTCCTGCAATATTAAGATTGGGTGGTGAACTAGTAACTTCTGTGCAAAACCTGAGAGTCACCCGCTCCAAACACGCACACGGGAAGTCCCCACGAGGGTCTCTAACCTCAGCACATTCCTGATCAAGAAGATACCAGGTTCTACACTGATCCATTCAACTCAATTTACTGAACTGAGTTTTGAGGGCAACACAGCTGCATTATCAACATTCAAGCCTTTGAGGCCCCAAGCTTCAGGCTAACATTTTACATTTAGGCCGTACACTAAAAAAAGCCCTCACACTAAAGGCAGTACCCTCACACACACACACACACACACACACACGCGCGCCTTTGATTCAGCCTGAGAACTTTGAGCCACAACAGAATACAATCAAGGACACAGACTAGTGACCATCCCGGTACCATGAGGCGGAAGAGGCCCAGACAGCCTTTCTTGCCAGAACAGACCAAATTCTGCCATTACAGTTTAAATTATACTTGACTTCTAGAACACCTATTTGTAAATGTGTCAGTACATAAAGGGTGGGCTTAATAAATAAAACCTGATGTGGTTTGCACTAGGAACCGAAATGCAAAATGAATCATTTTATAGCCAGTTACACCACAATGAGAAGGATGTCAGTATAGGGTGAGAGAAGCTGCCGACATGATGTGGTGGTTTTATTGTTTCCCAATCAGCCAGCTACAGGTAACAGTGCAAAGATCACCACATGAAGAATGTGAACGGGAATGCTGAGTGATCTGCCCGAGAGCCTGACAGGGCAACATACAACAGAGCACTGCAGTGTGCAGGCTAAAAAAAAAAAAAAACCTTCATGGGCAATGCTCCAGACTACAAACACAGGTTTCTCCTCAGTATAACATAGGAGGAAAAAAGGACTTACTCAAAACTAAGCTTAAGGACACACACACAAAAAAAATAAAAAAAATAAAATAATAATCATTCAAGGAGACACAAGGCAGATTTGGCAACAGGTAACATACCAAGATTAGACTGGGGCTACATGCTTCTCAAGTTCAGGCATCATGGAGAAGCAGAGGGAGGGAAGAGGGATGACATCACTTCCTCTTCTTCAGGACTCTGTCAGAATCAAATCCCTCTGCCTGGCTGACCACAGACTCCTCCGTCTTCCTGTTCTCGTCCCTTTTCTCTTGGGAAGCCTTTGTGCTCCTAGACTCTGTGGAAGCAACTCTGGGGCAACTGGTTCTGGGAGAGCAGAATATCTTCATAAGGGAGATGGCGGCCCATGTGGCGAAGAGGGACCAAAGCACCAAGGGGCCAGAAAGGGGCCCGACGCAGCTCCGCAGAACCTTTAGGGCTCCAGGGACCGGGCCTTCCAGACTGCTCAGGTCTGGATCCTTGTCCTTGACAATTCACAAACAGCGGCTCAGCACAAGCAGACCATAATAAAATCAGAGATCCTAAACCCAACACACAGGAAGTATTCCAAAGTACACAGCTACTAAATCGGTACAGACTAAAGATCTGCAGGACACCTGAATGCCAGTCAGGAGCTAACTAGAACTAGTCTAAACCAGCGCAAACCAGACACTATTGGAAAACACCTGTTGAGCTTGTGACCAAACAAGCAGAGCTGTTTACATCATTTACACAACATCTCTGCCCATGACAAACAAAAAACAGTTCTTCAGCAGCGAGTGGAACATTGTGAATCAAGCAGTAAACTGAACTCTTACCTTGAGATCAAACTGGCCCAGCAGGTTCTCCAAGGCTGGGTCCCCCAGGCCCACGGCAGGGAAGAACTCGCCAACATCACGTCTCCGCCACCACCGCTGAGGGGAAGTCCTGCCAACAGCCGTCAAAACAACAGACAACTGCCACGTCAAGAGCAAACCAGCCGTGGTTTATTTTGGGAGCCCCCGGGCACTGCGTCAGTGGCCGAGCCGTATTATTATGGTTACACCTACAGGCATTTCGACACGCATTAAAACGTGCTCTGCCGGCGTGGCGGAGATGCATTCTGGGATTGGCGGTGGATTCAGGTAAACTGTTAGCAAACTACACAATAGCGCGGACTGTAATCTCAGGCATCATTATGAAGGCAACACCGTAAATGAGACACTACACAGAGAACTATTTTGAGTCCTACTCTGGGCCGGGAGCTTCCACATTCGGACTCCTGTCACTCCGACACGGTAGCAATGCATTCCACATACCTTACATAAAGCAAGCTTCTCTTTAGTTGGATACCTTTCCATACCATTACCAAATATACTGGTTTACTTATTCTGCCTTTTACCGTTATGCATCCATAAACGCTATGCATCTTGGATATTTTTTGCACAAGTCTGGATTTACTTAAGGTTTCATTCAAGTTGACAGCTGCCTGCTTTGCCATTTTTGCACATAACCTCTACTGTCACTTTATAAGATGGTTGCAAATGTCCAACAGATGGTTAAAAATGATCTTAAAAATGTTGAAGTCCATCAGGCAGCAGCTCTTTAGATCCCCCGGGGCCAAGCAGAACTCACCCGTTTTCACTGGTCTTCGTGAACCAATACTTGTAGAGTCGGGCGCGGATAAATGCTGGAGGCTGCTGGCTGAATGGGTACCGGGACTCGTCCACCTGGATGAGCTTGATTACTGGGGGGGGGGGAAGCAGACGTCAGCACCCACGGTCCTGTCTCAGGCGCATTGGCCAGCCCCACCCCATCCACTCACCACTCGTGCTTCCCTGCAGTAGCCGGTGAACCAAGCTGACGAACCAGGGGCTCTGACTGTAGGGGCCCAGGGCAGCAAACCACATCTGCCAGTCCAGCCGCGGCTGGTGAGGGGCCACCATGGGCAGGGGGGTGCTCTCATTCCCAGGCTTGTACATGAACTCGATTTCCTTGGGGCGACCAAAGAAAGGATCAGGTCTACACCTCTTATTGTGGCAACGAAGATGGCAGAACAATATCACCCATGTAAAAGCTGGTCATGAGCTACACCTTGCTGGGTCACTCATCATAGTGAATTCACACCCAGCTCCTGGATCATCTGAAGAATGTCCTTTCACGCCTACTTCCAGCTGGCCAAACATACACACCATCCTGATTCTCACCGTCCAGGTCTTCTTGTCCATGCTACCCTCGATCACCACCTCCGGTCGCCCGCCAACCCCGGTCATCGTTCTGAAGAGCCCGTAGGAGCTGACCAGCTGGTAGTGGTCCACCACGTCATACAGCTTCCGCACTCCTGGCCAGATCCTGCGGTGAGTCTCGTGGTGAATGGTAGTGTAGGGGACCTTCGGAGAGACAGCAATGAGCCTGTGTTTACATCACAGGTCCACGCAGAAGGGATGGCTCCTGTTCAGAGGAGAGATCGGGAACTCACCAGGCTAATGGTGAGCATGACAGCTACCACCGCGGCAAAGATGGCCCACTGGATGGTGACCAGGAGCTTCCAAAGTCCCCGCACACAGGCACACCTGACAGACAGCCAATATGCCCACCGATGGAGGCAAGAATAAGCATCAAGCCCTACAAGCTTCACTGTCAAAAACAGGCTTTTAACATTACGACAAAACAACTCTGTAAATAAACGTACAGTACGTGAGAAAGCAGGGTTCAGACTAGTACCTACCTGAACATGGCCGTGATGACCTCCCAGGTGAGAGAGAGAACTCCAATCCAAATGGTAGGAACTGTGATCTTATTCAAAAAATGATGGAACTGATCGTAGGTAAATGCTAAACGAAAAAGTCCGCACTGTGGTCAGTTTGGCCAAAAGGCTCTGCCGTCCGGGCTGCTAAAATCAAGTTGATTATAATTCATGACACAAAGACAAACCTGTTCTCGAAGACACACTCTTTGTCTCCCAGTTAACTTCCAGTTCAAAATATATCCTGGTACAGTAGATTATCAGCACATACATGGCTAGTTCAATCAAGAATGCCATCCAAGAGACTAAGGCTTGAGGCCAAGTTTCTAGGAAAAGAAAATAAATCGTAGAACTTATTGCAGGCAAGACATCTATGACTGTACACAAACCAAAACGCATGTTAAAAGCAGTACATGAACCACTCATCACAGAATCAAACTAGTAGCATTTCTGAAAACAAGACTCAAACCTGGAGAGGATGCTTTAAGAAAATCTTGAAATGCCAAATACCAGAAATTCTGGATGGCTGAGAGCTAACCACCGAGTCTCTCAACATGCTGCTAGCCAGCAAACATTACATGAGGCCCAGCACATTCCTCCAGCCCTAAGTAGGACACCCACAGTCCCTGGAGAAAGGAGATGAAAGAAGTGATCATACTCTCAGGACTCTTCTTCTTGCAGCGCCCAAGCCAAGAGTTGATCTGGTCATCATCCAGGAGTGAGAAGCACAAGGCGATGGTGAGGATGTTGAAGAAGTTATAGTTTCCTGACAGTATGATGAACACCTGGAACAGGACCTGCAGACAAGGCGAAGGAGGGAAGAGAATCTGGAGTGCTGGGCAAGAGAGTCACCAGCTCTTTGTGTACATGGAGAGCCTGGGAGGGAGGAGGGCAGAAGGACACACCTGCAGGTAGAAAGAGGTGAGCCTCAAACACCTGATAGGGGCAAAGAAGAGGAAGGGGACAGCCATCTCGATGACGAAGGAGCCAACGACACTGAGCTTGTGGAACCACACTGGGAGCTGGTGGGCATACCAGGCCAGGGGTGTGGGAAGGCACTGGGTTTCATAGTGGTACGTCAAGGCTGCAAAGAGGGGCCACATTTAATAAAGGACAAGTGCAGTTCGGATCTTTATAGCATGAAAGTGTTCCAAGTGAACCTCGTACCCGTGAGGCCCCACCAGGTCGGGCAGCGGCTGGTGAGCTTGACCACGCCAGAGGCAAACATCAGCCGGAAGAGCAGCCAGCGCAGCAGCCAGAAGGTCATGCCGTCGTGGTAGCAGAAGGAGGACTTCCCCCGGAAGAGCTTCAGCGGGGCCACCAGGACCGTGAGGAAGCCCGTCTCCAGCAGGAGGCTATCCCTACACACGAGGCCCAGC
Organism: Mormyrops attenuatus; assembly: GCA_026777985.1. NCBI lineage: Eukaryota > Metazoa > Chordata > Actinopteri > Osteoglossiformes > Mormyridae > Mormyrops > Mormyrops attenuatus. Next base: position 33,087,309 of record JAODKC010000064.1, read on the forward strand.
CCATCAGCCCAAATGGCGCCTGAGAGGCCGGACCGGTGTCCTGCCACATCTGTCAGACCTGAAGCCAAGATGCCTCAGGCAGCAGAGATACAAGCTGGATCTGATGTGCAGGTCTAGATTTTACCACCTTATGCGTTTAAATTCCATGTATAGTTTTTACTATGACTAACAAAGAAGAAATTTAGTCGCTGTCATTTCACTGCCTTCACAGGCCGACACTACTGGGCCTCACCAGCATCCAGAACACAGCGCTGTCGGAGCACTTACCACTGGAAGTACAAAAACACCTTCCCAACCTGCAAAACAGCAGTGGGTCAGTGCTGAATTAAAAATATAACAGAACATTAAATATTTAAAACCAGCAGCAGCACATTTTGCAAGTACTGCCATTACACACTGAGTGACTCAGCCAGGTGAGCTCAGTGGACACCCCCTAACAATGGGGGGGGGGGGTACCTGGAAGAGGGAGAAGTAGAAGAACCACAGCAGGAAGAAGAGCAGGCTGTCCCGCAGGGGCTCCAGCACCAGCGCTCCGAAGGACAGCAGCGCCCCCAGCAGGCTAATCAGCTCCATCATCTGCGAGGGGTCCAGGCCCAGGTGGGGGCCCAGCCACAGCAGGGTGGGGGAGTCCCACAGCTGCTCCAGTAGGGGACGCCCTGGGGGCCGGATCAGCCAGCGAGCGTCCAGGATGCCTTCATTCCCATAGAGTCCTGGGACCAGTGTGACACACAAAGCTGAGGGGTGCATGCTGGGAAAGAGCGGGGGAGCCACGACTGTAAATGGAGAGAAGCGGCCGAGGAGGGCCGGCTGCTGCGGGCATGAGGGGGGCCGGCTGCTGCGGGCATGAGGGGGGCCGGCACCTTCCCACCCCAAACCGTCCGGACACTTTACAGTAGAGCCGTCATACCTCACATTCCAGTTTCACTGCTGCTTTTATACAAGTCACACGACCGAGAAGGTGCTCAAGCGTGTCTTTGGTTTGATAATGCCATATGCTGTCTTTTGCGTACAGTCCTTAACTATAAGGGTGCATGCAAACATAGCGTGTGTTCTAAATACAGTACTTGATAAGATCATTATGATAAAGTAGGTTCAATCAAAGGTACGAAAGACTCAGAAAACACCGATATCGTGAGTAAACCATAACAGAATTTCCATTAATATTTGAGGATAATACTATTTGGCGTTGCAGGCACCAATATCAAAACAAATCATAAAAATGACGCCTAGCTTAAAAAGAAAGTACTGACTCCACGTGTAATCTTATAAAAAACAAACAAAAAAAACGCGCTGACTTCCGGGTTCCAGCCAGGCGAGGAGCCTTCTGATTGGCCAGGAATGGCGGGGGGAAAACATGATGTCATTCCGCATCAGTCTACGGCCACAAATATTTATTTTTAGAAAAGTAGCAAATCCCATTCCCAAGAAAATGTAAACAAAACCGTGCATAATACAGGGTGCAAAAACAGGATGTAACCACAAAACACTTAAAAGCGATAGCCAACTTTGAGCAGGAACTAAGACTGTCCCAGTTAGGCACCAAATAACTTTATTTTAAAATGCATCTACTTCCCTAACACATTTACCGACATCGAAGGCTAATGGTTTGCGAAATCTAAAGCTGGTTACACATAACTACTGTGCAAAACAAAAAACTAAATGTTTGCGCAAACAGAATGCTTTGTGAACATAAAAAATAAGAACGAGTAAGTCAAACGTGCAAACTCCGCATGATGGTAGTGACTCGGGGATAAATGGGTGCAAGAGCCGCGCCTCACCTGGGATCTGGACGTAAAACGACGCGAAGGCAAACAAGTAAATGAGCGACATGCTCCATAGGAACATATGCCTGGGCAGCCTGATCTCCCCCATTTCCCGCTGCGACCCCACACCCAGCCGAGCCCAGAGCCCCGAGCCGCATTTATACGGCACAGGAAGCCGAAGCGGTTCGCTCGCCCTGAAGGCGTGGCTCCCCCTGCCTAAAATGCACTTCCTCATAGACCCTGATTTAAAGGGGGCGTTTTAATGTGCATAAAAACTCTGCTGGGTGGAGGTGAATGAGATCGGTTTGCGAGTCTGGGTTTGATCTGGCGCAGACTGAGGGAGGTGTGGTTTGGATACGGCTGGCGAGTAAGGAGGTGCTATGAATGAGACTGGGGAGTATGTGTAAGAGTGTGGTTTGGTTGGGATTCGAACACAACAGGAGCTCAGTCTCATGTCGTAGAACAAAAGCGGTTCGCCTGCCAGGTCTTCGGTAATGCACTGCATCTGGTACAGTAACAGTGTTCAGCCAGTTCCCAGTTTAGCCACTAGATGGCAGGCAAGTACAGAAAAGATTTTGGATACAGAAAATAAACCGCAATAACCGAATAGAAACACTAGATGGTGTTGTGACCCATAACTGTCTCTCAGTCGTACTCTTGCGGGTTCAGTCTGGCCTGTGTGGTTTTACTATGAAGTTAAAAAACAGACGTGCTTTATATGCTTGATATAATGCTTTGCGTTAGCTGGAGAAAGCCATGCAACACTGAAGCCCCCACATTTAGCCACTTTTACCCGCATGGTAACTCGCACTTCATGGTTCACAGCCGTGTGCTGGTGATGTGCTGCCTGTCTTACTGTCACTTTGGCGAAAAGTATCTGCTAAATAAATGGAAACGTAATAAAATACATTCACACATTGGGAGGAAAACACGCTTTGTGTTGCTGTCTGAAGGTACTTGGAAGCTCCTCTTCTGTGATCACGTCCTCCCTGCTGCCTCACTCTCCCATGTTACCCAGAGACCCTAAGCTGCTCTTGGCAGCACGTGACTCTGTGAATTAGCGTCTCTCTACCCAGGCAGCTCTCCATCTTATGAGCTTTGACCTCATGGCTTTGATGGGATACGTTTATTTTTTTTTTTAATAAAAACCAACAAAGGATTTTCATTTTTGGTCAGAATATGAGCACATGCTGTCACTTTAGCTTCTGCTGCTAACAGCTCTGCCGAGTTTCCCCAGCGCTTCTCCCTCTACTTGGGTGATTTGAGTTAAGAACCAGCCCTAATCCTAATAGTGCTGCAGAGAGGCCTCTCCTGGGACCTGGACTGACAGCCTGCGAGCTACGCAGCTAAAGTCGCGTGCACTTCCATGTGACTTAGCCAGGCTGGTGTTTAGCAAACCTGAGGCATGTTAGAGGCTCACACATTATGAACAATATCATAAATCTGTCATAGTTTATGTTTATCTAGTTCAAATCTGTCAGAAACGCCGGTCGCTCTTCATGCTGGTCACCCAACATCCCCAAAGCTTAGAGATGATGGGGGACCGATTCCACAATAAGGCATCAAGCCCAGGCTGATGGAGCTGTGAAGGTCTGACCTGAGGACAGTTGGCTGTTGAAGCCAGGCTAAGCATACCTTGCCATTCCCTCTGACACCCCTTTCTCCACTCTGGGCTCCCCCCCACCTTCCAGGGCTACGGACACCTTTCCCTTCATGTGCGTCTTGCTGGGGGTGGGTGGGTTGGTAGCATTGATGAAGATCTGTCTTGGATGGTCAGCATTGTGACCGCAATGGCTGAGATTCAGGCTACACACAAAAAGCAGAGACATAAGTGAGTGGTGATTAACTGAAACAGCAGACTGACCCTTGCAGGGGAGATAGCAGGAGGTTTAAACGGACGTCACAGACAGACCCATCAGCTTCAAGGGCTGAGAAGGTGTCGGCCTACATTGGTGCCGCATGGTGGTAAATCAGCCGGGAGGCAGCGAGCTTATTTCCTGTTCAACTTCACAATTTGTGTCTCTTGGAATCCAGAGGTGCTAAGCGGGTCACTGTTCTTCTGAAGCATCCCAGAGTATATCATGTGCATCAGGTACGTGTGAGCATGTATGTGCATGAGCATATGTGTGAGCATGTATGTGCATGAGCATATGTGTGAGCATGTATGTGCATGAGCATATGTGTGAGCATGTATTGTGTGAGCATATGTGCGAGCATGTATGTATGTGAGCATATGTGTGAGTATGTAAGTGTGTGAGCATATGTGTGAGTATGTAAGTGTGTGAGCATATGTGTGAGCACGTATGTACGTGAGCATATGTGTGAGCATGTATGTGCATGAGCATATGTGTGAGCATGTATGTGCGTGAGCATATGTGTGAGCATGTATGTGCGTGAGCATATGTGTGAGCATGTATGTGCGTGAGCATGTGTGAGCATGTATGTGTGTGAGCATATGTGTGAGAATGTAAGTGTGTGAGCATATGTGTGAGTATGTATGTGTGTGAGCATATGTGTGAGTATGTAAGTGTGTGAGTATATGTGTGAGCATATAAGTGTGTGAGCATATGTGTGAGCATGTACTGTATGTGTGTGAGCATATGTGTGAGCATGTAACTGTGTGAGCATATGTGTGAGCATGTATGTGCGTGAGCATATGTGTGAGCATGTATGTGTGTGAGCATATGTGTGAGTATGTAAGTGTGTGAGCATATGTCTGAGCATATACGTGTGTGATCATATGTGTGAGCACGTATGTGTGTGAGCATGTATGTGTGTGAGCATGTACATAACATAAGATAAGATAATCCTTTATTAGTCCCACAAGTAAGAAATTTGTATTGTTACGGCAGAAAGTGGACAGTACAAGAATAGAGCAGCAAAAATTAAAACAATAGGATAAAAACTACACTGCTCAAAAAAATTAAGGGAACACTTTGAAAACACATCAGATCGCAATGGGGAAAAAATCATATTGGATATC
>JAODKC010000064.1:33105842-33121589 GCA_026777985.1 Mormyrops attenuatus
CCCCCCCCCCCCCCACATCATAGGCATCACTCTTTCCAAGGTCAGCATTCACCAACTTTTTTGGCCAATACCTGTCCAGCATCGTTCGGGTTTGGGACGTCTGTGAGTCAGCAGGCTGGGACATTGCACCTGTGATTGGAAGGTCGCTGGTTTAATTCCCATGGTCGGCATTTTGCCATTGTGCCCTTGAGCAAAGCCCCTAACCCCAACTGTTGCAGGGACTGTCTGACCCTGCCTTCTCAAAAATGTGCATCACTAAATGAATAAAAAGGTCCTGCAAAAATGAACAAATGGAGATGGAGTTTGGACACTGCAGTGTCTTCTAATGCAGCCAAACTCGCATAGCCTGTCTGCCCAGACGGCTGTGAAGGACCCAGTACCTCTTCTCGATGATGCTGGGATTCGCAGACACCAAGTGTGTTTTGGTCCCGACATCTTCGGTGTACTCCTTAGACAGTGGCGGCAGGTTGCACCTGATGGAGGGGTAAGCAGGATCAACAGAAAACCAGGTCTACAGAAAACCAGGTCAACAGAAAATCAGGTCTACAGAAAACCAGGTATACAGAAATCCAGGTCAACAGAAAACCAGGTCTACAGAAAACCACGTCTATAGAAAACCAGGTCTACAGAAATCCAGGTCTATAGAAAACTCCCACCATACTGTATGTACAAACCCCAACTCCAGAAAAAAATGCCATAAAAACTAAAATTTGTATTTGGTATTTTACTTGAACCATTATTTAACAGCCAAAAGGACAAAAGACTTTTGTGTTTTCACAAACAAACTTCATTCTATTTGTTAAACATAAACAAAAAATTGATGCCTGCAACACACTCCAAAAAAGGTGGCAAGTTTACCACAGGGTCACATCCCCATTTCTTTTTATTACACTTCTGAATCGTTTAAGAACTGAAGAAACTAATTGTCGCAGTTTTGCAAGTGAAATTTTTGCCCATTCTTGCTGTATACAAGACTTGAGCTGCTCAACAGTCCATGGTCACCGTTGTCTGATTCTCCTCTTCATAATGCGGCAGACATTTTCAATAGCAGCTCTGGACTGCAGGCAGGCCAGTCAAGCACACAGACTCTGTCTACGAAGCCACACTTCTGTAATTTGTGCAGTCATTAAGCGTCTGTGAAAACACTAAAAATCTTTCTTTGTCCTTTTACCTGTTATACTGTACAAAGGTTCAAGTGAAATACCAAACTACTGATTTTATTGTATTTTTAGAAAGTGTACCAACTTTTCTGGAAATGTGGTTTGTATCACTTCTGTGTTTCAAACTCTTGCCTGGTACTAAGAATGCAGAAAATAGGGTGAACAGAGGAACTGAAATGAAATGAAACTTAGAACCCTGGGGCCGGTGTAGGTTTGGAAAGAAATGGTGACACCCGCAGTGTGGTACCTACTAAATGACTTCAAAATCTCTCTTGCTTTTATTAGTGTACTTATTGTGTATGTTTGACAACTGTGCACACACACCAAAATATCAATTATCAATAATTCCAAAGATTTCCTTTTCCTCAGAAAGTTCCATGAATTTGCATCCCTAGTTGAATCCGAGCTCCTGGGTCCTGAAAAACAGAATTAGCCTAAAGATGTTTGAACCAGTTACAGAAAAAGCAACAAACTAACCAGGAAATGCTAGAATACAGTATCTGTCATACTACTGTATTCATTCACACTAGTCCTCTGTTCTTCTCGGCTGCACTGCAGGTTGTCTCATCCTGTAACATTGTATTGTTGCTCTTGTGTTTATCTCACACTCTCTCTCTTTGCTCTCATTGGACTCTGTATAGTTCTGTCCTGCCTGCACTTCTGTTGTCTTGTGTTCTCTGTTTTTGTTCTTTCTGTTGCACCTTGGTTTCGTGTCACTGTGTACCGTGTATATGGCTGAAATGACAATAACCCTAACTGACTTGACTTGACTAAAGCTGGCTGTCAATGTATAATAATCCTAATTATCATCTCTGTTCTCCTAATTACTGATTAACCAGGACATGCCCTCCATAGAGACACAAACAGCATAGAGAGGAACAGAGAAAAAAAATTCTCCACACTGTACAGGAGATCAGCTGTTTAAGATCAGTATCCTTGTTCACTGAGCCAATTGATTGGTCCCAGCATCTTTCAAACTGTGAAAAAATGAGTTCACTTTATTACATTCTACCTCTAACTCTACATTACAGGTATCCGGCCAATTAAGTTCTATCGAGTACTGGGCCCCTGGTAAATAATGTTTACTGGTTGACTAGCTCCACCCTCCCTTATGTGACATAGGCTGCCTCAGCAGAGCTCCGCCCATCCTTATGTGACACAGGCTGCCTCAGCAGAGCTCCGCCCATCCTTATGTGACACAGGCTGCCTCAGCAGAGTCCCACCTTACCTCATGATGAAGTCCGATTGGTCGATTTCCCCACCACAGCCACTGCGCTTCAGGACTCCTCCATTGCCAACGACGGCGCATCTCTTCAGGAGCGAAGGAAGTGGAGGTTTCTGGAGAGACAGCGTGCACCACCAGTCAAACATTTTTGCACACCACAGCTCTTTACCACTTTTCGATAACCTGCAGATTTTTCATTCTTGTTAAGCATTGGAAAGTTGAGTGAACAACTATAAATAAAAATATGTCAAATAAAACAAGTTTCGTTTATAACACCGACAGAGTCTGTAACAGTGCATGTCTGACATTCTATTAACTGGTCATGTGGTGATGGCACAGTCACATTCTAGGCTGTCCTTTAACTTTAAATGCACTAGTTAACCGTTTCATCCCCTGAAACAGAGCAGTATTTATTGTCCCTTGAAGAAAAAATGCCTCACGTTTTCTCTGCTGTTATAACTGCTAGAGGAGGTTACTTTGATGAATCAAAGATATGATGTTTTCTTGCTAATAAAGGTACTCAAATAGTAAATGTATTGTAAATTTATTTGTTAACAAAGAATATTGAGCTTATTTTTACTAAATGTTAAGTGAGTTACATGCAAATGTAGATAATCTCAGGGTGTGCAAAAGCTTTTGACTGGTGGTATACGCTGGTGGCACTAAACCTGGCACACCAGTGCACCATTTCCAGCAGAGAGCTCCGCGAGACCATTTGTGGCGACATGTCAGGATCAGAGCGCCAAACTGGTTACTCAAAGCCATCAAAAACAGACGTAGCTGCTAAGGCGGCAAAGCCATGCGGAGGGACACACGCTTGGGGTAATAAGGCCAGCTGAGACATGCTTAGGATCCATCTTGCTGGCTATTCGCCAGAGGTATTTTATGATCCTCTGTGATTAGCAGGTGGTACCCACTGAGTGAGCAGCATCTGTGCAGTCAAACAGGAAGTGACATGTCTATAAAAGTCGATCACGCTGAAAGAGAGCTGCTGGCTTCCCCTGAGAGACAGGGGCCCGACAAAATATGGAATATAACTGGACTGGTCTGGGGCAGGGGCCCAAAATGAAATCGTTCACTGGGCCCAAAATGTCTAGCGGCGCCTCTAGCTGCATGTGAGTGACATCAAAGAAGCCTGGGGCGAGGTTTTGGCCGAGCGTCCAGCCCGGCGGTGTCGTCTGATGGCGGAACTCAGGGAGCAAACACAGCACAAAGAAACAGGTTCACAGCTTACAAAACGAAAAAAATCGCCATGACGAACTTAACATTTGAAAAACCCATAAACAATTTTTCCAGTAAAGAAGTAAATAAGCAATAATATGAATCACAAAAACATGAAGTGCATTACGAAAGCAAAACAGTGTACATCAGGAATTGGTACCACAAGCTGAAATGAAAAATCCTCTTAACATCCCAAGTAGACTGAGAAAGAGCTGAAGACAGAGCAGACATCCGGCAAGGAGGCGTGGGTGCCCTCATCGACAGCCATGGGATCTCACCTGCACAAACATGGGGTAGGTGACATTGTTCACCGTGTGTGAGTGGTAAAATTCCCCGTCGTACCACAAAACCTTCCCCATGGGCGAGTTTTCCTTGGTTATGGCAAACATCTCCTTAGGCTGACAGCATTCCTCAAGCAGCTTTCTGTGGAGCAGAGTGCACACGGCGTAACTCGTATCTGCGACATTTAAAACACCAAGCCAGGGGGTCCTCATTGGGGGTTAAGGCTCCTAGATCCACAGGTCTTCTGCAGTTCCAAACTTACATATATTTACTTATTCACAACACATAATTTTACCCATGTATAGAGAATATTTAATTGAAACAACTTTTCCCAAGGGTACAACAGCAGTCCCAAATCACTATTCTAACTGGTGCCACCTCACCATTTCTCAAAGATAACCAGAGACTTCAGTTGAAATTCAGTCTGAGGCAGTGTCTTCCACACAGTCTTAAAGTTCCTCATACACTGCTAAGACTCTAACAAGCTGTAATACTCACAGCCACTTTGCATTTGTCTGCAAGCTGAAGGTTATTTTGATTTGAAGTACATAAAATTGGGGCATATAAAATATTTAACCCCCCCCCTTTGCACTTATTGCATAAATTTAATTTTAAAACTTCTAAGCTGTGTTTCCTCTGAAGGCTACAAAACAAAACAGTTCACTTGTATATATTCACACTCGCTAAGTAAAACATAGTGAAACACAGTCCGTCAGAAACCTCATGCGGAAGGTCTTGCTTCAAACTTTGCTTTTGGATCAAATTTATTTTAGCACAAGACAAGGTAAGTGCTTTTGTTTGGTTTATAACTGGCCTTAAAATAGGGGGAAACGTCGACAAATTTGCCCAAAATACGCAAGAACCTGGCTGCTCCCGTCACTTCTGCAGTTATCAGCGCCAGTCAAGCCCAGCTCGCTCCCGAATGCATATTTCAGCGAGGGTAGGAATCGCGGTTACCGATGTCGATGGGGGTCGTTCTCAGTTGCTGGAGTGCACTGGTGGAATGGGGATGGGGGGGGGTGACAGAAGCGCGCGGCGAGAGGGAGGGGCTCACGAGGAGTCACAGGAATCCTATCCAGTGTCACTTTTTTATCATTTGGCCAAACGGCACAAATAAATAGCTCATCTTCGGCCACTTGCCTTTTCATACTTACAACGGAGAAAGTTACGATGCTGTGGGCGCCGGATTATTGATCGTGGTTAAGTGCTTTTAAAAAAAAATCAAAGATCAACATGCTGCCCTGTGAACGTGATCATTATGGGACTGAACAACCAAATAAGAAATTATCGACAACTACATTATGCAAACGGTGTTGAAGGCTATTTGTACACTGGATGAATTAATAAAACCTGAATGTAAGAAAATTAGAAATGTGTACAGCACGCGTCAGTAAGGTAATAAAGCCCATTTAAAGTGCTGAGTCGGCGTCATACTGCGGCGGTATTTACGGCAGACAGAGCCGGTGGGAACAATAAGGATCAGCCGGGGAATCCGGACACACAGCCGGGGAATCCGGACACATAGCCGGGGAGCCCCGCACAATCCAGCCGGCATCCACCCCCCGAATGCACCGGCCAAGAAAACTACTGCATCCTTTTCAGTGCAAAGGGGGGGGCTTTACGCGTCTTTAACACTCATTAACCGTTTTGCATTTTTGGGACGCTTTGCTCAAGAAGTATCGTTACTATTTATAATCAGCGAAGTCTACTTTCAACATCGTACTTGCCGTTAATAAAACATCGCCCTGAATCGTGGGCATAAAAGAACCTGAATGAAAATGCGATTTACAAATTATGTTGCACGAAATCAAAGCACAACTGTCATAAACACAAAAAAAATCACACCAAACAGTACACGACCGAGATATATCCTGATGATTAATGGCAAGACGACTCAAGAATGGATGCTTCTCAAAACATGCAAAATAAACAGCTGCTTTTATGAAGAATTAATATAAAAGAAAATATTTAAGACGCATGTAGGCCACCTACGACACTGAGCGAGATGCAGATGATCCATATAGGTAACAGAGAGCATCTCTCCGAGACTCTGACCCTCGAATAATAATAGCGAATAAAACGCTGCGTCCACAGCGTGGATATACGCAGAGCGCAAAGGCTGCAGCCACGTGCAGCGCAGAGCAGCGCAAACGGCGTACCTCCATAGATGGATGCCCGTGCGGTTCCGCTGCCATGTCCGCCCCTGGCGCAGCACTTCGCGCACCACCTCCCTGTCGCTGGGCAGTCGGTACACCGGGTAGTTATAGACCCAGTACACCACGACGACGCACAGGGCGCCCCATACCAGCGACCTGTTTCTGGGGCATCTCAGAAGCATTATCACTGCGGAGATGGGAATCTTATATCAGACTCCCTGCACCAAATTATATCGGGTTATCTGCAATGACCGATCTTCATCTGCCGCCTGCCAATAAAGCCCCGCTTTCCGTGCAACGCGAATATCACACCGCTGCTATTTTAAATATGACAAGTTTATCTTGACCGCCGCAGACGCGTCTCCATCACTGCTGAAGCCGAGCACCACTGATGGGAGGAGACGCATCCCGCATCAGCCCGGCCGGACTCGGGACTCTGTGCTGTCAGTGGGTCCCAGGCGCCGCCGGGATCCGGTGTAAACGCACGGCGGTGTCGCTGCTGGTTCCGGAGCTCCGCCGTCTCATTGCGGATCCACGAAATGACCGAACGGCTGCTTTGCCGCAGCGCCGCATCGCTTTCGCCCTCCGTCGGCTCTCAGGACAGTAGCTGTGGGACCCAGGGAGCCTCCGGCAAGACAAAAGCGCCGCTTTTTGTGCTAATGCGAGCCGCCCATTGAGCTGGAAGCGTGTGCATGGGCGGGACTGCCCCTGGCCGGGCTCCTCACGCCGGTGGGAGGATCGGCAGCCCCGGGGCACTGCGCGACAGAGAGACGGGAGAAGCTAAAAACCGAAGAAAAACGTGCTCTCTCAATTTTTAATATTCCACTTATAGGGATAAGAGACGGGCACCGCATGGGCGCCTCGACATTTCAGCTGCATCGACCAAAGATAATGTGCTGCGAAAGACCGGCGTTTAATTGGCTTTGTGCGTTTCATAGCCGCTATGTGCGGTTATTCAGGTACTGCTGGATAATCCCGGTAATGCTAATACATGGCTGGGAAACATACAATCACACATGCAAAGAGATTCCACTTTAAAACAATGCCTGTACAGCTAAACTGAGGTTTTAATAGCCTGAAAGCTGACCTTTTACGCTCAGTGTAATTAATGTAGAACATGAACGTTCATTAATGTTTTATGAGAAACTAAATAGGCTACTTAAAGTGGTCAGTAAGGATTTAGGACTAAGGACGATTAGCATGTGAGTCATTATCGCGTAACACGATGTCCAGCGCCGCCGGATTCCTTATGCGCCTGGACCGAACTGGCGCAACTGCTCCATATGAGAGAAATCTGAACATCGAGAAACTTTGGATGCAATGCTGTGTGAATTACATGCCCTGTGCCGTACATTCCCACACACACACACCGCACAGTGTGGCTGGTCTGCGCTGCCACTGGCCCAGAGTGAAATCTACCCAGAATTGGGCACCCTCGGCCTCCGCCCGTGTCTCCATATGGGGTAACGGGCACAGCTGCCAGGTCTGCTTTTCGTACATATTTCTCTGAGGAGAAGTGAAATTCATTTGTACTTTTTCACAGAATAACTCTTCCCTGGTTGGCCACAGATGTTATGACTCAGTAGTCATAGGTCTGGATCCATCTGTCTGTTTGTCTGGCTTCTACCTGCTTATTGGAATCAGATTCATTGGCCAAGTATGTTAACTCACACAAGGAATTTGGTTCCACTTGCTGGCATCTTTCAGGTTAGACAGACATACAGACAATGAACATATAACTTACTGACAATACACAATATAAAAGCCATGAACAGATTAAATACCAACAAGTGATACACACAAAGTACCGACAGCAATAATGAGGATCATGCTGGGGAATGGGATTGTACAACACAGTATCTGTGGATGTGAGGCAGGCTGTAAAAACAGGAGTAGCTGTGGCATAGCATTTGATACTGGACACAAGTCTAGGAGGGCGGGGAGAAGAACTGCGATGATTTTTTTTGTGTTGTCCAGAAAAAATCCCATCACGGGGGTCACAAACAGATAAAAGAAGGCATTCCCAGTATGGTGAAGAGCTTACAGGTCAGCACGAGCTGCTCATTTCACAGTATCAGCGACGCTGTTTCACACAAGCAGTAAGGAGGCCGTAAGGAGTAAGGAGGTCGTAAGGAGTAAGGAAGCCCTAAGCAGTAAGGAGGCCGTAAGCAGTAAGGAGACCGTAAGGAGTAAGGAGGCCCTAAGCAGTACGGAGGCCCTAAGCAGTATGGAGGCCCTAAGCAGTAAGGAGGCCATAAGGAGTAAGGAAGCCTTAAGCAGTAAGGAGTCCGTAAGCAGTAAGGAGGCCGTAAGCAGTAAGGAGGTCCTAAGCAGTAAGGAGGCCTTAAACGGTAAGGAGGCCATAAGCGGTAAGGAGACCGTAAGCGGTAAGGAGGCCGTAAGCGGTAAGGAGACCGTAAGCGGTAAAGAGGCTGATCCATGAACCGGCTACATGATCTCATTTGATTTATTTTGCAGATAGTTTTACCCAAAGCAACATGCGTTTGCAGAAAGCAGGTCAGGTGGAGGAATTGGGGGCCGAGGGTCTCGCTCAAGGCCCTAAGAGTGACATCACTGTGCATCTGAACCCACTGCGATATGGAATGACAGACGTCAGCTGTGTCATCGCAGGCAGCTGATGAGATTCAGAGTCTCACCAGCCATTCTTATAGCCTTCTGCTCAGGAACGTTGGAGAGCATCCTCACCACAGGAATTACAGCCTGGTTTGGTATCTGCTCTGCCCTGGTCTGCAGAGCGTTGTACATTCAACTGGATGCTTGTGTAAGGCTGACCAACCCCCCCTCACCACCACCACCACCACCACCACGCAGAACATTTACCTGACAGTGCAGGAGCAGAGCTGCCAAAATCTGCAGGGCCACAACCTATCCAAATACCTCTTTACCATGCTGAGGTCAGGAAAGCACTTCTACTGTCTCTCACTGAGAACTGAGAGACTCAGAAGCAGCTTCTGCCCTCAGACCAGCAGACTGCTTAACACTTAACTGGCTGTTGTAATTAAACATTCACTCCTTATCCATGCACCACACACTTTGTCGGGCTGTGTCACACATATTCTTCATTTCCTTTACTGTTCCTTTTTATTATACTGTTCCTTTTTGTCTTTTTGCTTTTCACTGATCCTTACTATGATGGTGTTGACCACCTCGCATTGTGCTGTAGGTTATAGTCGGACTGTATACCTTGCATGTGACAAATACGTAAAACCTACAGAATGTTTTGGAATATTTCAGTCGGTAACCAGGATAGTTATGGAAAATTTGGAACACCTCACAAATTTGCATGTCATGCCTGCGCAGGGGGGGCATGGTAATCTTTGTATCATTCCAGTCTTAGAATATGTGCTTCCATAGGAAGATTTCAGCTCAGACTGGAACACCACCCTCTGCCATGGCCTGTGGTCACGGTTTACACCACCCTCTGCCATGGCCTGTGGTCACGGTTTACAGCACCACCCTCTGCCATGGCCTGTGGTCACGGTTTACACCACGCTCTGCCATGGCCTGTGGTCACGGTTTACAGCACCACCCTCTGCCATGGCCTGTGGTCACGGTTTACAGCACCACGCTCTGCCATGGCCTGTGGTCACGGTTTACAGCACCACCCTCTGCCATGGCCTGTGGTCACGGTTTACAGCACCACCCTCTGCCATGGCCTGTGGTCACGGTTTACAGCACCACCTTCTGCCATGGCCTGTGGTCACGGTTTACACCACCCTCTGCCATGGCCTGTGGTCACGGTTTACACCACCCTCACTACCTTACCTTCTATCCACTTCGCTCTCGGCCCCTGAGCAGATGTTGATTTCACAGGAGCAGCTGTTTCTGTCTGAGACACACTGAATCTATACTCCAAAATCAAAGGCCGCAGCAAATGATGATGCTGTCCACAGGGAAAGGTGCTGTGATCATTTACATGTTTTTTTCTTTCTTTGACATCTAAAGACAGACTGTTTTCCTGCTTGCTGTGACATCCCGTTCACTGGACGTGTGTCTGATAGAGAGGTGTGATAACAGGGCGCTTACTGGATCGTCTAAGCATCAGACTGAACATCAGAGTGAAAATGCCATAGTTAAATGAGTTGCTGAATAAAAGAATCACATCCACACCAACAGCCAGTCACATCAATGTAACTACAGCCCAGGAGGCAGATTCTCCAGAGATTAGCTCAGTGACAACATCAGTGGAGAAGATGGGCAGCCTGCTGACCACATCTCACACACATCTTACATAGGTTTACATCTCATGCAGGTCCACATCTCACACACGTCTTACACAGGTTCACATCTCATGCAGGTCCACATCTCACACACATCTTATACAGGTTCACATCTCATGCAGGTCCACATCTCACACAAATCTCACACAGGTTCACATCTCATGCAGGTCCACATCTCACACACATCTTACTTAGGTTCACATCTCATGCAGGTCCACATCTTACATAGGTTCACATCTCATGCAGGTCCACATCTCACACACGTCTTACACAGGTTCACATCTCATGCAGGTTCACATCTCATGCAGGTCCACATCTCACACACATCTTACTTAGGTTCACATCTCATGCAGGTCCACATCTCACACACGTCTTACACAGGTTCACATCTCATGCAGGTCCACATCTCACACACATCTTATACAGGTTCACATCTCATGCAGGTCCACATCTCACACAAATCTCACACAGGTTCACATCTCATGCAGGTCCACATCTCACACACATCTTACTTAGGTTCACATCTCATGCAGGTCCACATCTTACATAGGTTCACATCTCATGCAGGTCCACATCTCACACACGTCTTACACAGGTTCACATCTCATGCAGGTTCACATCTCATGCAGGTCCACATCTCACACACATCTTACTTAGATTCACATCTCATGCAGGTCCACATCTCACACACATCTTACTTAGGTTCACATCTCATGCAGGTCCACATCTCATACATGTCCTGCCCAGCCTGTTCTGGGTTATTTACCCAGCTCAGTAATGGCACTGCATGATAAGCTCTACAAAAAATACCCATCTGCTTCAATATACATGCATACAAGCAAAATGTTTCTTAACAGTACCGCTTAGGAAGTCTGCAGCTCATTTGTGACATTTCTAATCTGTGACATTTCTGTGCCGATTAAAACCTCCCCCAAACAGAAAGCATAGATAAATAAGGTTGCTTGCCTCCTACTAACTCAGACAGGCTGCCTTTCCCAGAAGGTCCGCGGTCTCCTGCAAAGTGACAGCAGTTGCCTGATACCCGCCAATGATGCGCAAAGTCTTGGGAAATCTGTTGTTTTATATTCAATTTCTATCCGCACCCTTGAGCACCGGCTGGTAAATTTAAGCCGCAGCATCTCGGCTGCCCCCCAGCCAGCGCTAGGTGTGGGGGGCTGTCATACCGTCCATTATACTGCAGTGTATGGTATTTTGACAGTGTATAGTATGCAGTATTCTGGTACTTCCCAATAAAACTTGCTGATTTGCAGGGTGGAGGAAGGGGGTTTGGGGAATCTCCAACAAAAATACCATGGTATCCGGAATTACCATAATACACCCCAGCCTTGCCTGCACACCTCCTGGTTTTCCCTGCATTCAGGATCACACTGTTATCTTACTACGGCGACGCCAGCAAGCTCAGCACAATGTCCTCAGTCCGTCCAGCTTGCATATTTCAGTAGCTGTTCGTAGGAAAAGGCCTTAACATGTGGCGGTCATGCAAAGAAAACAGGTGCGTGTATATACAAAATGAGATTAAACAATACAGGGGGGGGGTTCTATACAAAACTGCAAGGTCAGGAAAACGCGGCTCAGAAGAATAAAGGGGGTGGGGGAGATTAGCGGCAACAGTCAAAGCTGTGATCCCACATCCATGTGGATTTTGCAAACAAACGGGTCATGAGAGAAGCCAGTTGTAATGCAGGGCACATCAGCAGCCAACCACAGTGTCTGCAAGGATCCGCCAAAGATCAGCTGACCATGTGGCCCTAATGGGCTCTATCTAGGCGCAGAGGTCATCTGCTAAAGGAGCGCAATCACCTGCACGTGCACACATGCATGCAAACATACCTACATATGCGCATACACACAGGCACGCAGACATACCCGCATATGCAGGTACACATGCCATCTCCTGGACACTGCAATTGCCAGCCAGCTGCACTGTCATCCTTCCTGGGTACTCCGTGACAAAACAGTGACACCTGCTGGTGCAATACACAAACGCCCGTGCGCGCACACACGCAGACACACACGTCTGTATTCATATATTCGTGGGGACCATCCTTTCATTTCTATGGGAAAAACTAATCCCAACAATGAGAACCTTAACCCCCCCCCCAAGCCCTGACCTTAATCACAAGTAATGAAACAAAATACAAGAGTTTGGCATTTTCAGATTTTTCATTGCAGTCACAGATTTTTATAAAACTGAGCTTCCCCCTGTGGGGAACAAAAAGGTTCCCCAGAACATCGAAATAGCAGGTTTTTATCACATCCATTTGGTCCCCAGAACATAATATATACATAACTCATACCACACACACACACACACACACACACACACACTTTAAAACACTTTATTATTACTTCGTTTGAAATAGCATTTCTGCAAAAAATGACACTTTTCCAGAACAGGAAGAACAGGACATGAGGGTAGGGTAGAGCCTGGATGGGATGCCAGTCGATCATAAGGTACACACTCACACAGTTAAGGCCATTCAGAGAAGCCAATGTGCCACAAATCACAGCATAAAAGGAAGTACTCTTTTAGAGTCCTGCTCTGCCCTCTGCTGGAATGGAGGACCCAGCCAGGAAGGACAGGCTTAGGGCAGGATCCTGCTGGAGAGGCGACTAGACCTCCTTACCGTCGTTTTTCCCTGCTACTGCAACACCTCCTCTTCCTACACTTCCGTCCCTGGACCTCATGGTCACTATGGTAACGGCTATCTGCAGAGGAGGGAAAACTCAGCAGGACCAAACACACCTGGTTCACTGCCTGCTGTGATCACTGCATTGAGGAGAAACTTCTCTAGGGTTAGGAGCTGAGGCTTTCAGATCAGGTAGCGTGCTAGTAACAGACATGAAGGTTCGAGGCCCTTGTGGGGCCGGGTTCTGGATCCATCATGAAATAACCCAGGTGGAAGGGTAGATGCAGTTCTCCTGGGATTGGAGTCGGTGTATGCTATCTGTCCCCTGTGAAAGCGTTTGAGAAAAACCACAAAAATAGTAACCTTGGTCCTTTAATTGGTTTGCTGTCTAATTTGAGATGAAGTGCAGTGCAGTGCAGCGCAGTGCTCATTCTGCTCCTTATTATTGCAGTGAGAGAGTCACTCCCCATTAACACATTCCATGAGTCTATGATTTCAGCTTTCAAGTGTTACAAGTGGCAATACAGTGTAACAAAGAAATTAAGGAGAAACATAACACACTGAAATGTCTTACATTGAACAAGTGTCAGCACACGTGTCTGAGATTTCCAAAGTTAATGGCTTTAGCGAAAGGTGAATTATTTTGTTTAAGTTCTTGTTACCTAATCCAGTGCAGCAACACAGTGAGCCTAAAGGCTTTTCCAGGAAGCACAGGACACAGGACAGGGCAGAGAGTGTGTGGGATACCAGTCCATTACAGTACAGGGCAGAGAGTGTGTGGGATACCAGTCCATTACAGTACAGGGCAGAGAGTGTGTGGGATACCAGTCCATTACAGGACAGACACTCACTCAGAATGGGAAGACAGAGATTTCGGGTGTGGAATTCATACCCTGACCCTGGCCGTGAATATGCAGCTCTGCAGCATACATAGTATAATATAGAGTATTGGGGGAAGATGGTGGCGCTATCGTTTGGTAATCAGATGGTTGCAGGTTCGAGCCCTGGTTCTTCCTGACCCCATGAAAGTGTCCTTGAGCAAAACACTGAACCCCAAATTTCTCCCGGTGAGCAGGTTGGCATGGCAGCCTCCGCCACCGGTGTATGAATGCATGTGTGTGGTTGGGTGAATGTGAGGCATAAATTGTAAAGAGCTTTGAGTACTCGTAGGAGTAGAAACGTGCTACATAAATGTAGTCCATTTATAAACACACAACACAATGTGTGTTATGAGTTAAGGGCACTGATTTGATGATCATCATAAAGCCTACAGTATAATGTTAACACTGCTTCCAGCCGCGGCACCATCGGTTGGCATTTTGAACACTGGATCTGCATTCCCCATTTGCTGCACTGCAGAACCAGGGCATTCTCCCTCTTAAAATGTCCGAGTGGCCAGAGAGCTTCTATATGCACAAATATAGCCAGCATCTGTTATACGTTTCTTAATATTCCTCTTTCTTTTCACGGTGTCCTTAACCCCTTTATAAACTTTTATAAACATGTAGTTTAATTTAAATTTTGATTAGCTAAATGCTTTTGTATCCATTCTAGTTTCAGTCTTTATTAACAATAAAAATCTTGTTCCGTACTCGTAATAACCTTGCTTGCGAATTCAGGAGGTGGTCCTTAATGTCTGGGCACACACCGCCAACCTGCCTGCTTTGCGTCTCTCACTTGCAGACGGCCGCCGTGTGGCTTCCAGGGACCCTTAATGAGGGAGGGAGCACCTTAATGAGCTTGGCGGGGGCTCAGACGGCAGGGGGCCGGGGGCAGGGGGCTGGGGGCAGACGGCAGGGGCCGGGGGCCAGAGCTTAAAGTACAGACTGTGAAGGACAGGCGTGGACGGCGTCCACATTCGCATGTGTGTGACTCTCAGCCAGAGTCGCGTATGCGGGGAGTGGTACAGGCGTGAGGGGGTGTCCACATTCACATGTGAGTGACTCTCAGCCAGAGTCGCATATGCGGGGAGCGGTACAGGCGTGAGGAGGTGTCCACATTCGCATGTGTGTGACTCCCAGCCAGAGTCGCGTATGCGGGGAGCGGTACAGGCGTGAGGAGGTGTCCACATTCGCATGTGTGTGACTCCCAGCCAGAGTCGCATATGCGGGGAGCGGTACAGGCGTGTACAAGGTCCGGTTGAGTCCTTGGCCAGCAAGTTTGACGCTATACAATGGGAAATACTGATCATGGTGATGATGATGACTTTAGGGTCAATCAAGATCTTGGCTTCAGTACGGCTCACCTGTGTAAGCTGAATTCCAGCTGTGAATTCCTGGCATTAGGTTTGCATTACAGCTATAAAAGGAGAAGGAGAGACGATCAACAGGGGGCGTAGCATCTTCCTGTCACATGACACGCTCATGTAGCCCAACCAGCAGCAGTGTTTACTACCACTAAAACTGTGCCTTGGTGTGGTCTGGCCCTTAGAGCCACTAGACACACTGGCGGATGAGGGGTGCCACTGAGAAGAAAGTTACATGGCAGAACTTGAAACACATCCAGGGTGGGGCAGAGTCATGTGACTAACTCTGAAGGTGGAGGCTGTCAGACCGCCAGCCAGACCTCTGAAGACAGAAGCTGTTAGACAGTAAGCCAGACCTCTGAAGGTGGAGGCTGTTAGACTGCCAGCCAGACCTCTGAAAGTGGAGGCTGTTAGACAGAAAGCCAGACCTCTGAAGGCGGAAGCTGTTAGACAGTAAGCCAGACCTCTGAAGGTGGAGGCTGTTAGACCGCCAGCCAGACCTCTGAAAGTGGAGGCTGTTAGACAGAAAGCCAGACCTCTGAAGGCGGAAGCTGTTAGACAGTAAG
>JAODKC010000064.1:33132380-33143788 GCA_026777985.1 Mormyrops attenuatus
CCTCCCTGCAGCGCCACAGCGTAGCGCCCCCATCAGAGGGCACATGACCCTGCAGGTCGCGCTGGGCCTCCCTGCAGCGCCACAGCGTAGCGCCCCCATCAGAGGGCACATGACCCTGCAGGTCGCGCTGGTCCTCCCTGTAGCGCCCCCATCAGAGGGCACATGACCCTGCAGGTCGTGCTGGGCCTCCCTGCAGCGCCACAGCGTAGCGCCCCCATCAGAGGGCACATGACCCTGCAGGTCGCGCTGGGCCTCCCTGCAGTGGCACAGCGTAGCGCCCCCTTTAGAGGGTGCTTTGGCTCACAGCGCCCCTGCCTTCTCCCCCGCTGTCACTCAGGGGCCGCACACCACATTCTGCAGGGGGCCCTATATCAGCAATCATGATGGGCCTCATTACTGCCTTTTTTAAAGCGTACTCACAGCATCCGGTCACTCCAATTACAAAGACATTAAACAAGCAGGATCCACGGAACATCTTAACGGGAGAAGGCTTTGCATAAACGGCACATAAACAT
Organism: Mormyrops attenuatus; assembly: GCA_026777985.1. Taxonomy (NCBI): domain Eukaryota; kingdom Metazoa; phylum Chordata; class Actinopteri; order Osteoglossiformes; family Mormyridae; genus Mormyrops; species Mormyrops attenuatus. Next base: position 33,132,896 of record JAODKC010000064.1, read on the forward strand.
TAATGTTCATCTGTTTTCACGGCTCACAGACTTAAGCACTGATTCTATTGTTACCCAAACCGGTTCAGTATTTTAAACACCAAACTTTTCGATCTTTCCACTCCCTGGGAATAGATGCCCAGAATAATCAATGTCACCCCAAATGTAAGAAATTAGTTGTTTTAGGAGTTTTTTTAATGCTGCCGGTTGGTTGTTATACGCTTATCAGTGTCACCAAGGATTTTGGTGACCCAGGGGGGGAAATGAGGGACAAAGGACTCACCAAGCCTGGTGTGTGTCCTGCACATGTCCCTTGTGCTGCATCAACACACTAGGTGAGATACATGTTCTCACGCCTTGATCACACCAAACCGCATAAAACATTCGAAAGTGAGAGAATTCTGTATGCAAATAAGTAAAGCATTTTTTGAGTTTTTCCTGTGACGTGCGGCTCTGCCATCTATGAGCCACGGTCACATTAGTGAGAGGAGCGCAGAGGCACGTCGAGGCCCTGAAACGACGGCAGTCCCTGAAAGTCGCAGAGGGATTGAGGGCACCGGACCAGATTGACTGATGAAAACAAGGACAGATTCTGAAAAAGTAAATATATCCAAGAAGCAAAGGAAAAAAAATGCAAAACCAAGACGAGAAGTTAAGGTAAATCAGCTCAGTTATTCTCTACATTCAGTTTAAAATAACTGTGTTTTTATTTTCAGAAACCAGAAGTATTTTGACTGGCTGCTGCGATGTAGGCTTTACCCAGAAGATGAAATGTTCAGGGAAAAAACAATGGATTATGTGTTAAACTGGCAGTTGTACAGTGTGTAATATAATCTAACAGTATTTTAGACAGAGGAACCTCTCAATTTGCATCTGCTAAGCTTGAGTAATTCTGCAGCTGCACCTTGTTTCCTGTTAATACACACTGGCGTCACATTATCAGCCATGTAAGTTGCTATTTTAGGTTTTTAATGTTTTTGTCTACAAAATAAAAGCAAATTTCTTCATTCAAGCACAGATTGTAAAATCATTATTGTACCTTCTTGTGCATATTTAAGACAAACAGAAGCACATAAACGAAACGGCAGCTGTATGGTCTTGCTGATAAATACGGCTGCTTTTGCATATTGGTAACATGTGCATTTTGTGTGTTTCAGGAGGAGCCCTATAACATTTGCTTGGTTTGTCATTAGTCTGATGATACTGATAGCAGATGGAAGGTTCACAATGCAAACAAGCACGGAACTGACTTGTTTTACCCTGGCAAAGGCACAACTGGACCTATCCAAACATGGCCTTAGAAAGGTGCCACCTAACTTGCCAGTGAACACCCAGTACCTGGATCTGTCTTACAACAACATCAGCTCTCTGCATGGAGATGACCTGGAGGACCTGCCCAACCTCTGTGTACTCAAGCTCACTCATAATGGCCTGGAAATCATCTCACCCTTAGCCTTCCAGCACAACCCCAAGGTCCAGGTCCTTGATATCTCCTTCAATGTTCTGAAGATCATTCCTGACTTGAATCTACCGGATGTCAGGGTCTTAGACCTCTCTCAGAACCTCTACAATTCATACAGTCTGGGGAGGTATTTCCAGAATCTTCTAAACCTCACCTCCCTTGGCCTCGGAAGTCCTTTGGTTAAATCTATAAACACATTTGACTTTGCTCCACTCTGTGCTGTCCCTCTGAACAACCTGCAGCTGGGGGCTGGAGCTGAATTGAGTCACTTTGAACCTGGCTCTTTCGCCTGCTTGCCAGCATTGCAAGAACTGACACTTAAAATGTCATTCTGTGAAAAACAATTGATATTAGGAGATATCCTTCAAGACCTGGATAGAATTAATGTTAAGAGTCTGACACTGAAAAGATTTGTTCCAGACCAGTGCAATGTCACTAGCAACCTTTTTGAGCAGTTGAAAGGCATGGAGCACCTTCAGAACCTCACCTTTACGGACACCTTCTTTAACAGCTCTGTTTTGACTAATGCAGTTAGCAATGTTATGCAATCCTCGACCGAGACTCTTTCCTTCTTCAACATCACATTTGCCCAAGACACACCTGAAGGCGTCCAAATTCATGATCTCCCAGGATACAATAAGACAGTCCGTCTCAGAGCATTGACGTTTCACAAAATCCACCATCACCAGTATTACTTTCCATTAGTCAGTGTCAATGCGAGCTTGTTTCCTCACCTAACTCACCTGAAGTTCTCTGGCACAGGGATGAGCATCATTCCTTGCAACTTGATCTCAGCCCTGCAATCCCTTGAAGTGTTGGATCTATCAGACAATGTTCTGCACAACCACGGGCTGTGGTGGTCTGACTGTTCCTCCCCTGAGGGGTTCCCATCCTTGAAGCAACTCTACCTTAGAAACAACCAGTTCAAAGACCTTCAGTTCATCTCTAATCACACCCATGAAATCAAGCATCTCAACACTCTGGACCTGAGCAAAAATATCATACAGCTTAGCAGAACCACCTGGTCCCCACATCTCACAAATCTTTCTCTAAGCAACAATTTACTGGGAGATGCTGTGTTTGATTATCTCTCACCACACATGCAAACCCTCAACCTTTCACAAACAGGCATCACAAAGTTGACCAGTAATACCGTGTCACAGCTGCCTGACATAAGGCACCTTTTTCTGAGCTTCAACAACATCAAAAGCTTGCCCTCTGACCTCTGGGCACCAAATTTGGAAGAGCTGCATGTGGATCACAACAGCATAAACATCTTTCCTCAAAGCTCTTTCGAGGGGCTGCTTGGACTCCGGCGACTCAAAGCCGGCAACAATCCATTTATCTGTAACTGTGATTTATACTGGTTTGCAACCAGCTTCAACAAAACAGTATTAATTGACTGGCCTGAAGACTACACTTGCTTTGCTCCTGCCGATCTTGCTGGAATGACATTAGAAAAGTTTCGTCCAAGTCGAATGTCTTGCGATCCATGGCTTCGAGGTGTCGTAGCAGTGACAACCACTGTGCTAGTCACGGCAGCCTTTGGGCTGGTGTTCTATGCTTGCGATGGCGCCTGGTATCTTCAGATGCTCTGGGTGTGGATGAGAGTGAAGCAGAGGGGAAACCAGAAAGCTCAAAGGCTGGGCCAAGTCTTTGACTACCATGCCTTCATCTCATACAGCCAGAAGGACAGCTGGTGGGTGGAGCGCCAGTTGGTGCCCCAGCTTGAAAGGGAAAACTTCAACCTCTGCATCCACGAGAGAGACTTTGTCCCGGGTGACTGGATCATCGACAACATCATTAGCTGCTTGGAGCGTAGCTCCAAGACACTCTTCGTGCTCTCCCAAAACTTCATCCAGAGTGACTGGTGCACCTATGAGCTGTTTTTCGCACAGCATCAGGCTTGGAGCATCCAGCAGGATTCGCTGGTCTTCATCCTGTTGGAGCCCATCCCAATAAATTCCCTCCCCAGAAAGTTCCTAAAGCTCAGGAGCCTGCTTTGGCAGCAGACCTACCTGAAGTGGCCGAATAACGACGGGCACAAGGAGAAGATCTTCTGGGCCAGGCTGAAAAGCCTGCTGCAGGTCTCCAAGCCGAACACGGTCCTCGAACATGTGGCTAACGAGGTGCTAGATCTGTGTCCCCTACTGAAGGACACTGCTTAATGTCTAACATCTTAACATGCGTGTCTGTTACTTTTATTTTTATGACATATCTCACTCAAGCACAAGACCTGCACTGTATCCAGGACGATACATTTGTAAAGACTCCAACAGTCAATCGTCACTTTAAGTCTTTAACAGAATCAGTCCCTGAAAGCTAAAACTCTTTAAATGGCTGGATTTCACATCAACTAAGTGTGAGCACCTAGACCTCACTGTGTACAGAAGACTGTGACCTATATCAAGAACAGAGCTTTTATTAAGATTAAATTTAGAGATTTGCTTCTTTCTTTAACTTGTGAAAAATGATCATTCCGGTGTAAAAACTCTGTGTTTAGTATCCCTCTTTGGTAACTTTGTTTCATAAAGGGTACACTTTTAATGATTATTGAAACAAGCATCTGTTTTTATAGTTCAAATGCATTTAAAATACAATCTGTCAGTTGTTCCACTGAAAATAAAAAATATACATATGACTTTCATGAACTGTGTTAAGAATTGGTTTCAATTACACAAATACCAATTTCACAGAAATCGGTGTTAAAATTACAGTCGGTACAGCATTAGCCAGTGAGATTGGTATTTTTAACGGCTGGGTCCGAGTTCAGGGGCCTCATCCTTCGAAGGACATCGTCGACGTAGCCTTCGTAGGCGGTGTCCCTTAAAGGTTCACGCATGGAATCCTGGGATCTCGGCAAACAATCAACACATTTCTAGGCTGCATTTGAAGGAGCCTTCGAAATGGGGCACCCTTGCTGTACCGCTGTGATGCATTTGGTCTTTGAATAGAGCCCTAGAAGACTGCAGCCCCTTAATTGAACATGGCCTAGACCTGCTTCCTTACAGTCACAGCCTCCGCTCTCTCAGTACAAAGGTTTAAGAAAAGTAGCAAACAAACAATTGGAACCCAGGGTTCCAGACTGCAACCATTTACTCACATTTTGTGGCCATTTCTGGTGACGGTGCAAGTACATTTTATAACTAAGCGCACCAGTGCGACTCCCAGATATGCGCCCATTTTAAAAACAAAGGAGTTTCAATGGTCATTAAGACAGAATGAGTAAAAAAAGGCAACATTTTCAAAAAACTACAATGATTACAACAAACAAACTCAGAAGTTCGCTGTTGGCCCAGCGCTGGCCGGCCGCGAGAAGCTGCCTGTCACCCGGCTCCCGCAGTCGGAGCCGCCCGGCTCAGCATGGCCACATTCATTGTATTATCTGAACCTCGAAGCTTCCAGTTACGTCTAATGAGCCACGTCACACAGAAAAGCATCTCTGTATTGTCTTCATAAGTCCATTCTTTCTGCTATTTCTGCTGAAAGGATTTTGTAAGGATGTGTCTGTGGTTGTTTCTGTGGACCGCAACCACGGCATTCCAGACCACCTACAGTATGCTCAGATCTCTCTGCTGTGACACTCCTGAGGTTCTCAGACCCTTTGCTTCTGAGCGTTTGTCATTTTTTCGTTTTCATGTCATTTCTGTTCAGTTTCCAGACCTCAAACCTCTTAAGTAAATAGTTATGGTTCGGCCTTCTTCTAACCCAACCACTGGTAAACAAAGTCAAATAAAACACAAGATAAAAGTAAAAAAGCAGTGAGGACCACATACTTTTAAAATCACTACAGGAAAAAGTAACCAAAGCAGATCATTTGATATACATTTTCCATTCAAAAGAATCCTGAAAAAATACAGCATTTAATTTTTCAAAGACATTCTAAATGAATTAATAATCCCCGAGTCAATGGTCTCAAAGCCACGATCAAAACGTCTCCTCCTGGCATCCAGCCCTGAGGATAAAGTGGTACCCAATCTGCACAGTACTCACTCTTTTCATTTCATTGTGAAACAATGAACAACTGTAAACAACTGAGTCGTTAGTTGCACTGATAACCCCAGAACACCCCCGGCAACCACACGGCTACCTTTTACTGCATTTTAACGTAGAATACACCCGATAAAGCGAACCCAGGGAAACCTGCAAGATACACAGAAATCATCATACCTGAATTATACTCTTACTCTCTCCCTCTCTCTCAGACACACACACCCACACACGCCATAATCATGGCATACACTTGAGATGCAGCCCAGACCACAGTGAAAAAGTCTTTGGAGGGTGGAGTCTAGCTGGCCCCGCCTACTCAGGTACTCATTGGTAGATGGACGAAGGAAGGCGGAACACCAAGGGGGTCATAGAGTGATGCTGGACAGCTGATGTGGCTCAGAGAATTTTTCTGTTCCACATGCCTCGTTTGGAGTGGTAGTAGTGCAAAAAGTGTCTGAGGTAAATGCGCTCCACTTCAAGTCCAGCCTGGAGTATCCTGAGGGGAAGAGGAGTGAGGGACACTCGTCAGCAAAGATGCAGAGTTCCTGGCATGCGCTGGTCACTCATTCATAAGGAGGCAGGGTCACACTGGGGCTGTTACGCTGATCTAACCGGGTCGTCTCTCTCTGTGCCGCACGGGTGACAAGCTTGACCCTAACACTGCGGCCCAGCTAAGAGCAGGCTGGACAGGAACAGACCGGACTGGCCTGAAAATCATTACATTTATTTACTTGGTAGACGCTTCAAGCCAGTGCCAGTTGAAGTCCATGCAGTGCCCCTTGGCAAGTTTCATCGCTGGTGCCCCTAGTCTGAGAAAAGTCGGCTTGCTTGCTCAGAAGATGCCATCTGAGGCAGCTACTTCTGCTTTTTTCCAAAGCGATGTACATTTTTATGAAAGCCTGGTCAGCCAGTCCTTGGAGCAGTTAAGGGCCTTACTCAATGACCCAACAGTGACATCATTCGGGATTTGAGCTGGCAGCCTTCTGATCAGGGTCATAGCGCCCCAACCTGTGGAGCTACACACCGGCCCACAATCCACTCGACCCGCTCACCGGTCCAGCAGCTCCCAGTCTTCCCCCCCCCAGCGGTCCTGGAACTCTTGGGTGTTCATGCCGCCAGCCGCGTCCAAGTCGGACTTGTAGATACCGAGCAACCCAAAGCCGTTGACCTCCCAGAAACCTGCAATTGTCGACAGAGAAAAGTGGTGGGCGATCTGTGCTCCCTACCAGAGATACGGGCACTAGGGGAGCCAACTAGGAATCCCTACAGAATATACAGCCAATGGGAAGCGGGATTGTTGGGAAGTGTTCTCCAATCAGAATAAGGGACGGAACACACAAAAAAATACAACCAGTCAGAGATGATCAGATTTCATATTTATTAAAAACCATCCATATATCATTATAAATAAGTAATTAAGTTGGTCAGTGTATGTCAGTCTATGATAAAGAGAAGAGGAAGGAACTGGGCCAAATGCAATCTGAAATGTAAAGGCTGCAGGAACTGAGTGATGCTCCCAGAAAGGTGCCAACCAACCCACCTCGAGGCTCCGCAGGCGTGGCCCCGCAGTCCAGCCGCATCACCACAGGCGCAAAGGCCATCTTGCCCTCCACGCAGTGCTTGCGGATGCTGTCGATGATGGACTGGGGGAAGTGGATGTGCAGGTCGCACAGGAACACGATGCTGTGCTCGTCCTGCAGGGTGAGCTGGAGTCAGCACCGCCATTCTGCCGGACACTTTCCCTTAAATCAGCTGTCTGACATACATTCACACACGGTCACCTGCGCCAGGGCGTGGCCTAGCCTCTGCTCTGTGACATCTAGAGCAGCTTTCAGGCCTTGCCATGATCCCAACCAAGACATGCTCTTGGAAGTTGGATGGATATTTACGGCCATTATGCATTTCCCAAATTTAAGAGAGCGTTAGATCCGTCAAGGCAGAGGCCCATGGACTCCCCTGTGAGTCTACTTACATCGATCATATTTATTCCAGCCTGAAGTCCGGCCGAACGCTCAAAGTTCCCAGTCAGCTTTGTGTACTGGTACCTGTGGGAGGACAGGCCAGACAATCCGTCAGACACAACCTGCCACCCAGGGCAAGCAAGCAAAGAACCAGTGACTTGTTCTTGATTCAGACCAAAGCCATCCAGCTGCAGGTCAACATGTTCCTGACAAACTCTGCATCTCAGCTGAGGCAGTTAGTGCCCAAGGTCACCTAGGCAAGGCGGAGCCCTTGAGTGCCAGCTCAACATCCATATCCGTGCTGTTGAAGTCGGAGATGATGACGTTGAAGTTCTTGTCCTGGGTAGCTCTGTACACCCACTCCATGTCTTCGATAAACCTCTGAACCCATCGGGCCTGATTCTTCACTGCAAACAAGTTGGGAACATGGAACCCTTGTGAGTTCAAAATCAACAATGCTTTTCACATACCGGACCCAGCTTCAGTCCCATCATTCTCACCTGGGATGACAAAGTGGACAGTGGCCACCGGGTTCCAGGACAGGCCCAGCGGGTGGCAGAGTACCGGGTCCAGGCGGCCCAACCTCGACCTGGCCCCTCCGTCTGCCTGGGGAGTCGATCTAACCTGCATCAGGTACACGTACCGGGACAGGCGTAACGTGGCCCCACCACGGTCACGCACCTCCAGCTCCAGCAGGTAGCGGCTGCCCTGGGCGCCATCCAGCCTCTTCTCCACGTTCAGCACACGCAGCAGAGAGAAGCGCCTGCCAAGGGCCCGGGAAGCCACAGCACTATCAGTATCTTATCCAGCGTCAGAGGGCGTTCAGGTCAAAACCTTCCAAACATTTTTTAGCAACCGAATATTGAATGAGTGTCACAGTGAATCAGAACTTATTTCAGTCAGGACAGGCCTGAGAGAAAGGATGGCTACGCTACACACACACACACACACACACACACACACACACACACACACAGCCATGGCTTGCCCTTCCTACCCCTGGTTCTTCTGGTTGACCTTCTCCATAAAGGCTCCCACCACACGAAGCACGTCCTCAGAGGGCAGCAGCAGGTTCCCAGTTATGTTGCAGCCCAGGTTGATGCGATCGGAACGCAGCGCATGAAGGTCCAGCTGCTTCACATCGAAGGTGCGTCGCCAGTTCACCTTGCGATCAATTCCATATGATGTGTAGGTACCGTGGTGCGTGTCATCATCTCCCGGCTCTCCACCTCTCCCCATGATGACCCTTTGACCATCTTCAATAATTCTTCTCCCATACAGCCTGGGTATCGGCTGAGCTCCTTGAGGCCTGGAGGTCACTGGAATCCCAGTCTTGCTCACACTGGAGTTATACGTCTGGTTTGGAATGCTGTTCGGATTTTCCAGAGCCACTCCCTGACCCAGATGCGGATGGACAACAGAGTACACTGGAACGCTCAGCATTTCAGAATCTTTCTGCTGCGGTGGTCTGTTAGTCCACCTCTCATTTGAGACCCTGTGACTAGGCTGCGGAATCCACACAGTACCTGTGGTTCGCATCCGCCCTAAAGGGGACCGCCAGGGGGGCTGGGTCAGCCTTCGCTTCCACCTGTAGATGGAGTTATAGCTGCCTCTGTCACTGAGAAGGCTGACGGGTCTGGTCCGTGTCTCCTTGATGACTGTCACTGGAGAATCCCCCAGGTCCATCTCATCAGGCTCCCGTCTGCTCTTTGTCTGCTCAGAAACACCCAATCCTACAACTAAATGGGAAAACAAAATCACTTCAGCATTTTCACACTACTGGTACTAAAATGTACATGTCTGAAAGATTCGCATAAAGACAACGTGTCCAGGCCTGTTTTCCCACCTCGTCTTTTCAGCCATCTCGGACCTCCTTCAAACGCATCCAATTCTGGGTCATCAATCTTCATGTATTTAGAGAATCCCGACCTTCCAAAGTGATTCTGAGGTTACTGACAGTTTGAGGTGAGTGACAAAATCTTTAACAAACTGTTAAAAGTGGATATAAATGTAAAATGACTTTGCTTAATTAAATCTCTTACATCTGAAGGACACCCATAATACATTTTTATTTAGCAAATAAGATGTTGGAGACCATCTCTGAAGACCCTGGTTGCCATCTAATGGTTTATCACAGCACTACAAATTAGAAGAAAAACACAACCCTGATGTACACTGTTACTACAAATTACTATTAAAATTGTTTCCATATAATAACAATCCCTACAACGATTTCCCAGATGGGGGACACAGTGGTTCAGGGGGCAGCCCTGTTTCCTCACACCCGCAGGTTAGGCCGAGGCTCTCCATAAATTCACCCGTGTTGTGTGCTGTGGTTTCCTCCCACATTGCAAAGACATGCAGTTTGGTGCTTCTGTATTGTGTGTGTGTGTTTTGTCCAGGCTGGAGTCCTACCTTGCGCCCCCTGCTGACTGGGACTACAGTCTCCCTTTTCCTGTGGGCCTATCCAGGATAACTTATTGGAAGATGGGTGAATCCTCCCTATAACGTAATTGTTATAGCCAGCAGACAGAAAGCCAGGCCTGCACCCTCACCTGTCAGTGTTGTGGTAGAAGCACTTGTTGTCACTCTCCATGTGGGTCAGCCTCGTGTAATCATTGGGGTAAACATAGGTCATGTGGATCTGGCCAATCAAGCATAAGACTGTGGTCATTGTCAGACCCTTGTCAGAACAACTGGTCAAAACTTCCTCTAAGTACAGTTTTATGGACTAGGGCCTTTCTAAGGAGCTTTTTGAAGACCTTGTAAGTGACGTGGGCTATAAGGAAATGTAATGAAACAATCAAAAGGTTTTATTGTAAGCTAAAGTGGGGTGGGGTTAAGGTGGGGCAGCACTGAGAGGTCTCACTTACAAACTGCAGGCCCTGGTACCTCAGCAAGGCGAACCCTCGGATGAGGTAGCTGGGCTTGTAGGAGCAGATGGGCAGGACACCTTGCAGGAGCTTCTCGTCCACCAGCGGCACTGACAGGACAGGAAAGGGGAGGGAACGAATCAGAGAAAGTTAAAGGGGAGGCAACGAATCAGAGAAAGGAAAAGGGAAGGGAATGAATCAGAGAAAGGAAAAGGGGAGGTAATGAATCAGAGTAAGGAAAAGGGGAGGGAACAATTGGAGACAGAAAAGGGGAGGGAACGAATCAGAGGAAGGAAAAGGAGAGGGAACGAATCAAAGGAAGGAAAAGGAGAGGGAACGAATCAGAGAAAGGAAAAGGAGAGGGAACGACTCAGAGCAAGGAAAAGGGCAGGGAACGAATCAGAGACAGGAAAGGAGAGGGAACGACTCAGGGACAGAAAAGGAGAGGGAACGAAACGGAGACAGGAAAGGAGAGGGAACGAATCAGAGACAGGAAAGGAGAGGGAACGAATCAGGGACAGGAAAGGAGAGGGAACAACTCAGGGACAGAAAAGGAGAGGGAACGAATCAGAGACAGGAAAGGAGAGGGAACGACTCAGGGACAGAAAAGGAGAGGGAACGAATC
>JAODKC010000064.1:33145549-33156159 GCA_026777985.1 Mormyrops attenuatus
GAGAGGGAACGAATCAGAGACAGGAAAGGAGAGGGAACGAATCAGAGACAGGAAAGGAGAGGGAACGAATCGGGGACAGAAAAGGAGAGGGAACGAATCAGAGAAAGGAAAAGGGGAGGGAACGAAACAGAGACAGAAAAGGAGAGGGAACGAATCAGGGACAGAAAAGGAGAGGGAACGAATCAGAGAAAGGAAAAGGAGAGGGAACGAATTAGAGAAAGGAAAAGGGGAGGGAACGAAACAGAGACAGAAAAGGAGAGGGAACGAAACAGAGACAGAAAAGGAGAGGGAACGAATCAGAGACAGGAAAGGAGAGGGAACGACTCAGACTAGAGAAAGCAGCCTCAACCAAACCCGCCCAAATGAGGCCCCAGGGACCAGGAAACCCAGAGGGGGGGCTCACTCTGGTATAGAGAATCGCGGGGGTCGTCCCGCAGCATGTCAATGCCGAGACGGCCGGGGTGGGCGACAGGCAAGCGGGAGCGCGGGTGACTGGCGGGCGACAGCGGAATGTGACCCACTTCATTCATCTTCAGAGCCGACTCATCTTGCAAAAAAAAAACATGCAGTACATGTGCCCCGCAATCATGCACCACAGACTGCAGGTCCACTCACACACGAAGAATCACAAACAAGCCGCATCCATGAAAGCTACACTCTCATGCTCCGCCAAGCCCTCTGACCCAATTCCACAATTTGACATGGAGGTCACAAGTCATTTCGGCCCTGTAATCCCATCAAGGTACATTCCAATACTAAAAGGCTTAAAATGCTGACAGAATATCAATCCGATATGATTCCAAAATAACCGGTTAACGTAAACCTACTACAGATCTCATTGGACCCAAACCAGTACAGTGAAGGGTAAAGTTTCATTTTAGCTACATACTACAAAATAGGACGTGAGATTTCTTGCACGCGAGTGTGATAAAGGGAACTTTGGGATATCAGTATCGGGACCGGCTCACAGTACCGTGAAAACCTTTGAAAGATGCAGGGTGTGAAACCATCTTAAGCCATATCCACTGAGTGGGGGTGCTCACTCCGCTTACTTGTGTAGAGGGAGATGTACTTGGAATCGATGACCTTGAACCTCGATCCTGCTTGGCTGAGTTGCCACTAGGGAAGGTATCACACGAGACAGGAAAGAGGGTCAGGTGAGCCAGCCACCATGATGTGCAACTTCACCAGTGAAGGCAGCTTCAGTCTGTGAGGCAGACAGGTGGCTGACATGGGGAAGCCTGCATGAACACTGCACTGTGTGGCTTGACCACCAGGGGGCAGATTGACTCATCTGGGGGCCCTAGGCGGACAAGCCTGACACCAGCATGGACACTCAGATGTTGCTGATTTAAAATAACCTTAATGTTTTTCCCAATGTGGGGGGGCTTGTGCTACAGCCTAGCATAGCCTATGCATGAATCCCCTCTGATAAAAAATTGACATTATTTATCAGAACACTTTTATCATCCCGGAGCAAATTGCTTTTATCTAAAGTGACATACATTTGTTTTTGAGAAAGCAGGGTTAGACCTTGCCGAAGGACCCAATGGTGAAACGCTCAGCTGACCCTGGGGATTGGAAGTGGCAATCCACTGAGCCTGACACCGACCCCCCCAGACTGGAGGCACAGTGCCACTAGGTATTCCCTGACCACAGGGGGTGGGGGGTTCCAAGATTCTAGACGTTTGGTGCAGCACTTCCTGAACGGCCTCTCGGCAAACGGCCTCAGATGTAAAATTAAGGCACGTCTGCCATTCAAGGCGGTCCGCAGCTTCACCAGCACCCAGGAGCCTATTTAACCAAACAACAGCAAGACACGCAGTGCACGCCAACTGCAAAACCCCAGCACACAGAAGGAACTTCATGCTATAAGCATAAGTCAAAAGGAGACACTGAGAACCAGGAAAGCAAGCCTTCATGAATCCACCATACTGAAGAGCCTTGGCAATGACCAGCTGATCATCACTGAACACACAGAGGGTTGCCTCCTTAACACAACACAGGATAACTGAGGACATTGTATGATACCACAGCTCAGAACAATAAGCCCACTTTCATGCTGAGAAGTTCTCCGGTCAGCAGAAAACGGGCTGGCATACAGGGTAGACTGAAGGGTGAGCTATGCTGAAGACAGCAGGCAGGGAGATGAAATCACTTACGGCGACTTCCACATGGTCCGTGCCTTTGTCGTTCTGCTTGTGGAGGATCTCAAAGAAATAGCGTTCCTTTGCCCTCAGCCTGAGAGGAACACAGCAACATAACTTGCGGTCAGGGTATCCACGAGGCCTCACCCTCACCAGGACTCTCATCATCTTATGCCTTTTTTTGTCCTTGTTCATTTGGACTGGTTTCATTCAGGTCCTGTTCCCTGCACTCCTGTTGCCATAACGAATTACATTCCAGCAGCTCATGTGTAATCCATCCTTGTTTAAAGAGTGATCTATCATCTCTACCGCGTGTCACGGCAGACACTGCAGCCACACCTCTGCCTTCAAAACCGATTTATTTTACCTGGTACGCTACAGACTGCGCAGCCTGTGAGCGGGAAAAACGTGAGGGCCCAGAAAAAAAAGATACACCTTCACGTCTCTGGGATGTGTCCCAGCAGCTGCTCCTAGTCCTCCCCCCGCAACAGGAATCCAGCCCTGCCTTTCTCCGCAACATGACCCCCTTTGCCACCCCCCCATCTTCCTTTGATCAAAGCAGAGACTGTTAAAGCTGCCTGGGTTTTATGGCTGTGGGCCCAGCGGCTGCCAACTCACCGGATGGGGCGTGACACCTGGCTGGCGTATTTGTCAAACTCCCCCGGGGCGGCCCATTCCGAGCCTGCCTGCAAACATCCCACAGAGAAGTCCTTCAGAAAGCATCCTTCTCATTGTCATGATGACAGTAGACGTTCTGTCTATCCTTCATGTTATTTTGTCTCATGAAGTACAAATGGGACAGTGTGACCTGCCTCAGCTTAGAAAGAGAACTAAACCAGTCGTGTGTCTCATATACAGTCATGTGGCAACACAGAGCGGCAAACACGAAAAGGTGCAGAAGGAGGAACAGGGAATCACAGGGCAGCGGGTCTCGGTCGATACGCGTCCTGTATCGGGCTGAGCAGATAGGTGCCGTCCCAGGACAGGTGTGAGTACACAGACTCAGCACTTTCGGGATCCTGCTGGCACACTCACCTTGCCCACGAGGGCCACATGCTGAGATCGGACGGGGGTGTGATCCAGGCTCAGCCAGAATTCTGAGTTGTCGTCAGAGGCCACGGTAAACAGGTACTCGCCTGGACAAGACAGATGGGAACGTCGTGAATATGACCAGCTGCACATTCCTGCTGGTCTCCAGCCGCCCTGCGCCACCCCCCTCTGCAGGAACGCCAAGAGGGACCCCAGCTAGGGTGTGGCTTACGCCTGGCTCAGAATGACTGTCAGGTGCTTTTGTGGGGCAGTTGGATTTGCTGGTGCCTCATTCCTGATCCAGTGACTGGATCGTGGATTAAAACGCTGTTCTGAGCACTAGCTGAGCCTCCAGGGTTCAATCAGCCCAGACACCCCCACTAAGTTTATTTTTACTTCTGCTCATTGCAAAACAACCACTTTATTCTTCACATTCACAGCTGCCGTTGTCAGGACCCCTACCCTGCCCCCCATTATGCCTGAAAAAAAAATCTTCTTGTCCCACTCCCATGTGATTCCAAGGTCCCTGAGCACTGCTCACAGTGTCATTACCTGCAGCGTCAAATTGCCACATCATTTAAAGAGAATGCAGCACGACTACACACGAGGACACACCATCCGGAGGCCACAGCATGTCATCGGAGTGTGAGCACAGCCCCGTTCTGTCTCACGGAGATATCATTACACTTTTATGTGTGGTTTGCAAAGTCACACGGGCCTGCAGTGAGCTTTTAGGTCAGATGTTACACTCCTGTCACAGTTCATCATCATCATGGATCCTGTCAGCACGCCCTAATGGGAGCGAAGGTGGCCATGGGGATCAAGCAAAGGTGGCCACAGGGATCAAGCTGGGATCGAGTGAAGGTGGCTACAGGGGTCAAGCTGGGATCGTGCAAAGGTGGCCACGGGGATAAAGCTGGGATGGAGCGAAGGTGGCCACAGGGATCAAGTGAAGGTGGCCACAGGGATCAAGCGAAGGTGGTCACGGGGATCAAGCTAGTATTAACCTAAAGCGGCTACAGGGATCAAGTTGGGGTTAAGCCAAGGTGGCCACAGGGATCAAGCAAATGTAGCTGCAGAGATCAAGGTAGAATCAAGCAAAGATGACTACAGGAATCAAGACCTACAGAGACACTACACATAGAAGAGGAGTGTACAGAACAGAAAATCCAGATTCACGCCTCTCACAAGGGATCCCACCAGCCAGACTCACCGTCCACATAGGGGTGCAGATAGCCAAAGATCCGCAGGCCGTAGTTGGTCCAGCCGGGAGCTACAGCCAGCTTTCGGACCGTCGTCCTTGACTGTAAATGAATGGAGAGAGAAGCATCAGTACAGTGCGGGAAACATCAGGGAAATTCAGGGAAACATCTCCGGGGAGGAATGACACATCCATCCATAAATTAAGTATAAAATGACGGGTTCTGACCCGTGGAAAGCTGCCACCGGGGCTGAGTGTGACAGGACTCACGTGTGGGTACAGAGGGTAGAGCGGGTTCCTGCGCAGCTGGTCGGTGGAGCTGCCACACCAGTCCTCGAACACATGCATGTTAGCCTGACCTTTGTACTGGGGGCATAAGAGCAAAGATGCTGCTCAGAGTCAGTTCCTCTGCACCCGACCCGCTGGTGGGTGATCAGGCATCACAGAGATGAGGAATGTCATTGGGGGGATTTGCATGAAAGGGGATATACACCCTGTTATCAAGCGACGTACAAGTGAGGAACATCAATCCTATGGGTGACGAGAAGTTTTAGGCATAAGTGCAGTTACGCTATAGGCTTAGGCGATATGTAGATATTATCATGCCGATGTTGGCAAACTTGACTAACGATATCACTTTCACTTTGAAACGATAACCGTCAAACACGCCGGCCCTGAAGGAAAACAAAGATGGCTGACCTGGTCATGAAGAAAAATACTAATGCAGCTGTTTGGCAGTTTTTGGTTTTAAACCAAATAAAGGTGAGCTGGCAGATTTGCAGTTGGCCGGTGGATAGTGCTGCGTTTGAGGAATGAAGAATTGAACAGACGTGCATCGCTTGCGTTACAACAGACAATGCAGCAAATATAGCTGCAGCTATAAGACAGCCGGGATGTCCTTGGTTAAACTGTTTTTGCTACAATCTCTGCTGTGACGAGTTCTCTGAATACAGCCAGTGTGAAAAGCCGTTTGGTTTTTCGGTACGGTTTTTTCATGTATTGTCCATTATTGTCATGTACATGACTTGTTGTTGCATTAGTTAATTAGTTTTCTGTATCAAACGCGATCTCACCTACTACAAATACCCCGGTTGGTACGAGGAGTGCCGCTTGGGTAGAGCATGCAGGAGACAGGACTTGACACGCAGGAGACAGGACATGACACGCAGGAGACAGGACATGACACGCAGGAGACAGGACATGACACGCAGGAGACAGGCGTCTTCAGCAGTACAAGACTGTTTTGAGCATACTGACTGGGGAGTGTTCAAAGAAGAGGCCTCAGATCTAGACATCATCTGTCCTATCCTATGTGCAGTTCTGTACTGATGCTGTCCTGCCCACGAAGACCTTTAGGGTGTTTCCAAATGAGAAACCATGGCTGGACAGTACGGTGAGGTCCCTGCTCAAAGCCCGGGACGCTGCATATAGGTCAGGCGACAGGCTGGCATATAACAAAGCCCGTAAAGAACTAAAAAAAGGAATCAACCTGGCAAAGTACAGATACAAACGGCGTACTGAGGAGTATTTCGATAACAATGACCCACGGAACATGTGGAGAGGCTTAAAGACCATAACGGACTATAAGCGCAGCGATCAGCAGGTCAGCCATGACCCTAGTCTCCCTGACACCTTGGACAGCTTTTTTGCACACTTTGATGCACCTGGCAGCAGGGAGACACATCTAACTTGTACATCTCCCTCGGCGGGAGGAGCAGCATCAGCCTCTAGTCCTGCAACTACAAGTGAGGTCCAACCTGAGGAGGATCAACACCAACAGAGCTGCAGGACTGGATGAGGTATCAGGTAAGACGCTGAAAATATGTGCCGATCAACCGGCAGGAGTCTTTCTGGACATTTTCAACCGTTCCCTACAACTGCCAATGGTTCCTGTCTGCCTCAAATCCTCCATTATTGTGCCTGTGCCAAAAAAATCAGCGGTCATCTGCCTTAATGATTACCGCCCTGTGGCCCTGACCTCAGTAATAATGAAGTGCTTTGAGAGACTCCTCCTAAAGTACATCAAAGATGCCATCCCTGTTGGATTTGACGCCCATTAGTTTACCTACAGGAAGAACAGATCTACAGAGGACGCGGTCTCAACAGTACTTCACACAGCCCTGACGCATCTGCAGTGCCCTAACAATTATTTTAGAATGCTATTCCTTGATTTTAGTTCAGCGTTTAACACTGTAATCCTTGACAAGATGATGCAAAAGCTCTATAATCTGGGTCTGTCCACATCGTTGTGTCTCTGGATCAGAGACTTTCTTACCAATAGGCCTCAGGTGGTTAGAATTGGTGATTGCACATCAGCCACACTGGTATTGAACACAGGCACGCCACAGCCCAGCACTCTTTACGTTATTCACGCACGGCTGCTCTGCCATCCATGCCACAAATATGGTTGTGAAGTTTGCGGACGACACGACCGTGGTGGGTCTCATATCAGACAATGAGGAGACTCACTACAGAGAGGAGATACAACACCTAGCACTGTGGTGCTCATCCAGTAACCTCATCTCGAATACCAGCAAGACCAGGGAGGTCATTGTGGACTATAGGAGGTCCAGAAGAACAGAACATGCCCCTATACTCATATGTGAGGAGGCTGTAATTTGTGTGGACAATATCAAGTTCTTGGGCATCCACATCACATGGGATCTGACATGGGCTCTGAACACATCTCATCTGGTAAAGAAGCCCAACGAAGACTCTTCTTCCTCAGGAAGATGAGACAGGCTGGACTCTCCTCTCGGCTGCTCACAAACGTCTACAGATCCGCTATAGGAAGCATTCTATGTCACAGTATGACAGTGTGGTATGGAAACTGCACAGCACAGGACAGGAAGGACTTGGCACGGGTGGTGAGAACAGCACAGGGGATCATGGGAAGTCCCCTCCCGGACCTGGACTCTGTATATGCTGGAAGAGTGCAGAAGAGGGATAAATGTATAGCTACAGATCTCACCCATCCAGGAAATGGACTGTTTGTATCGCTGCCTTCAGGAAAGCCGTACAGGAGCATAAAAACACTACCATCAGACTGAAAGACAGCTTTTTCCCCAGAGCTGTGAAGTCCATCTGCCCCTGCTGACACACACACATACATCTACTAATCTGCCCCAACATACCCTAACCTGCCCCCCGTAGACATGCACACATACTTTCCCTTGTTATCAACGGACACTCATATTCCTCCCCTGCAGACCCTCGCTCATAGATCACTGGTCTCTGCAGGCGTATTTCCTCAGGAAGCGTCTGGTCTTGATGATGTTTTATTGCTGCTGTCTTTATACTTACATGTTTATTATTTATACTCTATTGTGTATTTAAGTATTCTGCCTGAAGCAGAGTCCTACCAACAAAAAATTTCATTATGTGTATGAATAATGACAATAAAGAATTCTATCTATTCTATCTATCTATAACACATAGTATATCTGTCCTCAGTCATCACTGTTTTTGCTTTCATATCACTTCTCCATGTTATAGAGGCAAGCAGAAACATAGTATGGAGCAGCTACATATCCTTCCGTTTTTGCGCCAGTGGCACGTAAGAAACGTCATTAACACGCCCTCTCGCTTGCAGTGAACTTTCTGGAAAATTTCTTAAGGGGCTTAAGAGTGACATCAGCTAAATGCCACCTTGTGGACAAATACTGTAATTTTTTGTTGATGAGAGATGCTTTTTTTTAAAAAAAAAAAAAATAAAAAATAATGTAAACGATAATATCGTCTATCGCGGTATGATTAAAAGTCATTTTTCTGAATTTGAACACTGAATATCGCCCAACCCTACTAAGCTGAGCTTCCAGTGAGAGACGCAGTACAGGTGCAAGCAGTCCAGAGACAGGAGCTACACAACACAACAGTGTAGAAGAGAGTGTGATATTGGGGGGGGGCACAACTTAATAATACAAAGAAAAATGGCTATTTATAGGGGGGTGAATGAAGCGAAATTAAACATTGGAGGCAGGATCAAGACATTTCTGTGAAAGTAAGTCCCGTGAGTGACTGACAGGACATCGAGAAGATCTGAACGTCTGAACTGGAGCTGCTGTACCTCAGGTTTCCAGGGTGGGGTTACGTGCGTGTGGCTGCCGTCCATCGTTGCTCCTGGATAATCATCGGGACCCTGTGGGGGGGGGAGAGAGAGTGAGAGAGAGAGAGAGAACAGCAATGACAGGAAGGTAAGGATGCAACAACAGAGCTGCATGAAACTGAAGCCACATCTCTGAGCAAGCAGACTCCAGGGGAGGGACGTAACCACAGACCGCAGTGGACCGCATCGGGGCCCACACCCACACACAGGCGCCACAAAGCTTACCGCTGCCTCCGCTCCATGCCTGCAGCAGGCGCCGCCACCAGTCCAACGGACCGGATCTGCAAGACAAGCACAGGGCATGATGCTTCTATAACCTCGGGGGAAAAAGTGCTCAGTTTTCCACACAAATACGAGCCGTAAAACTCGTCACCTTCGCTTTTTTGTTTAATGGGTCCACTTTAAAAATCTGCCAACTTGGATAAAAAAGGCTTAAGTGAAGTGTCCCAATTCCCAGGATTACAGTTACACGGTACACTTCAGTTTGTTAGCTGGTGGGGAAAAGGCAGGCGTCGGGAAAAACAAGACAAGTCAGTATTCTGCGCTCAAACACTCCCAACGGCAGATGCCTAAATCCGGGAACTCCGTGGATTTTAATGTCACTAATTACAAATTACATTGGTGGCTACAAAAACGAACGAACAAACAAATATTTTTATATATTAATATTTAAATATAAATGAATGCCATTATTTATAAATAAAACCACACAAAAGGCATTTGTAGACTGAAGACACAGGTGTAAAATTGGAGGGCTGGAGCCTTGTGAATTAAATTATACTTACAACCTTAACTGTTTATTTGCGAGTCAAAGCCAGGCCAGCCTAGCCCTCAGGGCAGGGTGTATCGCCCCCTGCAGGCCTATCGTAGCACCTGCTGTTCTGGGATCTGGCTCGGCTGCCTCCTGAGGCTTTTTACTGCCAGTCAGGATATTCGTACATCTCAAACAAATTTTGTCTATACAAAGATGGATACAAAGGTCAGAAGAAAACCGCGAATGTCATCAGTGAGGAAGCTGTTAGGAACAAACACATACGAGGGCCTCTGTTATCGCAGGCTCATATAGTCAAAGGATCTAGACAGCTGAAGGAATAACACAAAAATAAGCATTTTGCACAGCGTCCTCTCTGATGAGAGTCTGGCAGCCGCTGGTTTTCATTTCATATACATAGCAGCTGCTTTATACCTTCATTTTGTATGTAAACACAAAGAGCGATTCTCTGAGGGCTGTTAGGGGCTCAGATTCCCGGCGTCATCTTGGAGCGTAACATCGCCTCCCAGAGGAGAAACACTGACCGAATGAATGCCAGTTGCAGGTCAGTACAGAAACACATTAAAGGTTCAAAAGTTGCCACAATGGTGACATGAAAGACCCCGTTGATAAGTCCTGGTGATCCGTGTTCCTGCATTATCGCCGGCCGCGTGTCGCCATCCGCATGTCGCCATCCGCGCGTCGCCGTGCTCCCCGGCTACGTGTCGCCATCCACCCATCCGTGCGACGCCATGCTCCCCGGCCGCGTGTCACCATCCGTGCGTCACCATGCTCCCCGGCCACGTGTCGCCATCCGCCCATCGCCATCCGCGCGTCACCATGCTCCCCGGCCACGTGTCACCATCCGCCCATCTGTGCGTCGCCATTCCCCCCCGGCGCGTGTCGCCATCTGTCCTGGCTGGGGGTCGCCACCCACCCCCACACAGAGACTCCCCCCCTGCTGGGGTCCCTGTGAATCCCAGCTGCGCCTACTAGCAACAAATGTATAACCACCCCCAGCAGCAAATGTGTTCCCCCAGCCCCCCCAAAGAGCGGGGCTCGGACTAAAAAGTCAAGCCAGGCCGACAACCAGCAGCCCAGGCCTACCAAGGTTTTCACGACATGGGAGCGTGGGGTGCCTGGCTGGGGGAGACTTTGATATTGTGAGGGACACAATTTAATTGTTTAAATACAATGGGGGGGGGGGTTAATGAATGCAACCCAAACATTGGATTCATGTGCCCCTGGTGGGGGCCAAAACACCTAAACATAAAACACAAAGCCAGCGGAGTGGTGGTGGTGGGGGGGGGGGGGGGTTTACGGGGGGAGGGGGGTGTGGGGGAAGTGGGTTCCACAGGAAATACGGGAAGCAGAAAG
>JAODKC010000064.1:33179683-33197967 GCA_026777985.1 Mormyrops attenuatus
TTTCTCAAATTCAGTTTAAAATGTTCTCCCGCTAATTTCCACCTATGGCCACGAGTTCTAGTATTAAAACTAATATTGAAATTTAGCTCAACAGCATCCCGACCTGTCAGAATCTTATATACCTGGATCATGTCCCCCCTTAATCTCCTTTGCGCAAAGCTGAACAGATTCAGCTCAGCTAACCTCTCCTCATAAGACATTGAGGACCAGGACCAGGAATGACCAGGAATCATTCTCGTAGCCCTACGTTGCACCCTTTCCAAGGCAGCAGTGTCCTTCTTAAGGTATGGTGACCAAACTTGCACACAATGTTCTAGGTGGGGTCTTACCAAAGAATTATATGATCGTAGCATCACCTCCCTTGACTTAAACGCCACACACCTAGAGATGTAACCCAACATCCTATTGGTCACTGGCGAGAGTAGGACATGGAATCATCAACATATACACCGAGGTCTTTCTCGTAATCAGCTACCTTTATGTCAGTGGAACCCATAAAATATCTGTACTTTATATTTCTGCTCCCTGCATGGATTACGTTACATTTATCTACGTTAAATTTCATCTGCCAGGTATCGGATTTACCTCTGTAATCAGTAATACAGTAATATAAATAGTCTACATGACCATTTATTTTATTTAACTACAGGTCGGGGCATCCACCAACGGAGACGCACAGTGGAGCATCCATGTGCTGCAAGTACCAGAAGTCTTGTGTTCCCGGCGACTGGTCCAGCTCCAAAGGTATATCAAGCTTGCCACGCTGACGGGAACGGGAAACAGCCCCGTAACAGGTACTCGTCAAAGGGCCACGCGCACTTATCGCACCTGCACTTGGTTTCCCTGGCAACAAGGAGGCTCTGGAGCCATCACTGTTCTTGGTGTTGGTGCCGCACAAAGCAGCTCCTCAGGCTCTCAGCACCGAACCAGGGCTCATTTAGTAATGTCCTATTTTATTATGATTTAGGCTCCTGACAGAAGATGGCCAGGATGCCCGGAAAAATGATCACATTGTACAGCCAGGCACCAGCACAAAACTCTACACCATAACTGCTTAAGCGATATATATGCTCAGCATGTTCATACTGGAATAAGAAATGGGGCACTGTGCGGGGTTATGTCTGCCTGGATCGGAGGGGATTGCAATACTACGACAGATAATGGTAACAATGTAACACTGACAATCTGCAATAGGTGGCAGCAGAACAACAGCCCAACATACTTTGGGGACGGTGACTAGAAGCACACAAGCTGTCCCACACTTAATTGTGACGGCGTACTTAGATTTGGATACGCTTTTGTGGCTGGGGCTGTAACGCTGAAGTTGCCCTTTAAGAAACATTCTGTGTACTCCAGCTATAAAGCTGACCCCACTCTAGGTCAGCGGTGGGCTATTAACATGCCATTAAACATTTAGCCCTCCCTGCGAAGACACCTCAGAACAAAGAGGCAGCCGGCTGGCAGCCAACATGTACTAGGGCACCGTCTCTCCCAAAGGACACTCTGCATGCTTCACTAAATAAATCATAAAGTGCAACATTTATAAACAGAAACAATTTGCCCTTAATCCACTCCCGAGGCCACTGATGCAGGAAGTAATCAAACAAGGCATTGCGAGTGCTTGCAGGAGCCGATTGCGTTGCATGGTGGGAGACAGGACTGGAGGCGTAAAGAGAAGGATGAATAAACCACAGCTTCAAACAGCTAACGTCCTCAAAACAGGTAGGACTAATGAGACTTCATTACAAGGAAAGCTCTCTTAGGGCCACCTGGTTTTGACCTGTGTGTCCATAAATAGTTTTCTGTCACAAGAAACAAAATAATAAAGGAAACAAAAATGCAGGAATATCAGTATCAGCCATTGTTTGTTATCAATCAAGGCATCGGTCTGAAGTGTCAATCTTGGTTGTTACTGCCGGCTGTTACTTCTGCCAATATTCAAAGTGAGCAGCACCACAGCTGACTGGTCTCCTGAAATAAGGGAGATGATTGCACTGGACCATCAGCCATTTTCTGTAATGGAGGATGAGTGATTCTGTAGGCTCAGTCAGCACTTAGAAGCGGACTCAAAGGACCAGCCCGCGAGGTGGTTTCATACAGCCTGTGACATGTTTATGATTCATTATTAAAGTGTTTCACCGGCAGCACAATTGGCTCAGAGGTTAGCCAATTATAGCTACCGGTAATATTTGACAAAAATAAATCATGATTGGTTAAAATTTACACATTAGCACACCACTAGGTAATGAGTGACTTCTGGGGCCGCACAGTCGGTGTGCCTGCCTTGCCTGGTTACCTGCAAAGCCTTCTCGTCCAGGGGGCGGTGCTTGCTCTGGACCTTGTAGCGGGGGCGCTTCTGGGATGCAGGGTTGGTGGCACCCACAAAGATGGAGGAATATTCCTGCAGCTTCTCTGGGGCCGGGTACTTGGCACTGGAAAACACCTGCATCGATGGCACAGTCATGCCTCCGGTCACAGGGGGGCCGGCCCTCATGCTCCGTTAGCATGTGCGGACAGCGAGGTGACGCTTGGCCCCTCACCTTGGTTGCCTTCTTACTGCCTTTGATCTTGTCCACACGAGCCTGGGCCAACTTGATGCGCTCTCCGACGGCCTGTAGGTGGCGCCGGTTTTTCTCCACGCTTTGGGACACCCTTAAGGATTGGATCAGAAGTCAGATTACCTGCTGAACACTGAGAGAAGGTGAAAGTGAGGTGATTACAGCCACCGTTGTATTTGCTTTCACCCTTCAGAGTTAAATGGAAAGCCCAAAGGGGCTGACTAGTTTAGGGTCAGTATCCCACCAAAACACGTATTACGGTTTATTAATGGGATATTTCACACACAGTGCACGCCGCTGCATTCAGATTCCTTTCTCACCCGTCCTCGTTTTCTCCTCATGAAGCATGCTGGTCTACAAGTCTTAGAGCGGAACCCTGTGATCGACAGTCTGTCTCCGCGGCCTGAAGGAAGCCACGGCATTCGCCGTCAGGGCCGCCGGGGCAGGGGATCCATATGGGATCTAGAGCTCAATGCCCCCACGGTGCCTTTGAGATCCCCCGAATTCCCCCAGAAAACCCCTGGATTAAGGGTCAGGACCTCACCCCTGAATGTGGGCAAAGCCTCAGCACCCACTGTGGAGCCCTGAATTTACAGAATGCTCCGGCCATATTCACAGAGCTCTTTCCATTTGGGGATTTCTCCCCTTCCATTGCCTGTGTTAGGAGTACAGTACTTTGAAGCTGCTGTCACTCTGCAGCTGGCTGCCACCTGCCTTAATGACAATGACAATTCTAAACGTCCCCCCCCACCCTTCTCTCTAACAGGTGCGATTTCTCAGCTTGTCGTCATGGAAACCAAACAGGTGGCTTAAAAGCTTGGTCGCACATTCAGATGGGCACGATCTCCCTGCTTCTGATTCACTCCAACCTTTATGATCCTTTTAACCGAGCAGAGGAGGCGTGGATCAGCGCATGAAGAGGAAAACGCTATGGGATGCCTCAGAGTCACCCATCCACCTGGACCTTCATGACCAGATGCAGAGTACAGAATGATTTTGAATTTTTCCTGGCATGAGCTTAGCACCCATTAATTCCCATAAAAATGTTATCCCACTATCTGGAATAACTTTAGCCTTAACGGAATGAGAGGTCCACATTCTATAAACCTGACTGACAAGGAACAGTGGCTACCATAAGGAAGAACTAGGTAACTAACTGCATTTATGTCAAGCCAGCCCAAAAACATACTCCTGTATGAGCAGACCATTCATTATTTCTGGTGGCTCCCTAATCAACATCTTGCACACCCTCTGTAATACATACACTCCCCCAAGCGCAGAAAAAGGCAGGCTTCCTGCTATTTCCCCTGGATTAGTGGTGTCCAAGAGCATTATGCATTTATTATATCAGGTACTGACAATGATTCAAATGTTGGCGTCGGAGCGGGTGACATGCATCCCTGAACTTCTCCAAGTAAGTCATTAACAGGGCAGCCCAGTCGAATGGGTCGTTGCGAACGCAGCGGGAAATGAGATCCACATTTCATTAGACGCTGAACCCACTCTCAGGGTACATAAGGGGAGCCTACGAACTGCTTCCAGATACTAGAAAACTCAGCAGGCAGACATTCGGAACGTCTTATTAACGGTCTAAGACAAGTACACGGAGACCAACACTACAACAAATACAGGGATTTCCTGAAACAAAATTAAGAGCCAAACTTGAGCTGCTTTTTGGCTTTCTATGAAGGACCTTTTATGCCTAGTCAGATTATAAAACTATTAATCAGCTAATCAGTTAACAAGGCAAAGACTGCACATTAAAGTGGAAGAAATCCCTTTTGACAGAAGCCTAATTTGTTTTCAATCCTAGATGAGCCACTTGGTGTTTAGGTTACATTATTCCACTCTTATACCAAATGTTCAATGGATCTGGCCTCCATTTACCACAGTGACCCCTTTCTAAAGTGGTACAGTCCTACAGAAGGGGGCTGCTTAAGCACTTAGGGGAGACCCCTTTGGGGTCTGCAGTGCAGAAGCACATGGACAAGGGTTTAAAAAGCCGCCCTCAATAGAACTGACTGGACTGCCAAGTGAACCTGGAAACTACCTCCCATGTGGACAGTAACTACCCCCGGAAGATCATTTACATCTAGATCCAAAAATGTCATGGCATATTATCCAAAATTCGTTCATCCAAACATCTGTTTTGTGTTGTATGCTTCCCAATTATGAAGATCATAAGGTAGGATAGATTAAGAGTTCATCATTTCCTCAAAGATCTCTGGCAGTGAATGATAAGTCACTCTGTTACGAAAGAAGAAGGCCTTCAATCAGGATCATCGTCACTTTCACATGCAGGACGGCCCAGCCAGTGAAGATGGAGGATTAGGGTTCCGGGTTCCGGGTTCCCCTACGGATGTTGGGACGGCCCAGCCTGTGACGATGGAGGGTCAGGGTTACGGGTTCCCCTACAGATGCCAGCATACCTGCTGAAGATGTCAGTTGAGATTTTCTCCAGGCACTGCAAGGCATCTGCGATCTGGTGAATGGCCTCCTCACGCCGCAGGTCTGGCTGGATGAGAGGCACAGAGTACACCTGGCCCTCCAGGTGATGCTTCTGGGTCATCCTAGGTGGTGTCGGACACAACGGTAATGCACACACGACCTGTTACTGAGGCACCGGGGTTCAGAGGAGGATGGGTAACAACATGACCATGATTAATAGCTGTAAAACGTAGACATTAAGCTTTACAAATGGAATTTCTGCTAGAACACTTCTATTCTATGCATGTAATTATGTTAATTGCACCTTTCTGTTAATGGTTGGGTTAACTGGTCTCCCACAAGAAATTCATCAGTTGCCAAGATGCTTTTTACTAAGCATTTCAGTTCATTTAAATGGATTGTGGTCAATTCTGAATTCACTGGACATTTGCTGTTCTGAATCCTGTCCACCAATTAAAAGCGGCTCATTTAGCGGGTTAGTCATGCTGAAGGGCACAGTGAGCTAAGGAGGCACCGACAGCAGGGACAGAGCAGCAAAACAAAGGGATTCCACGCATGGAGTCTGGGCCCCAGGGAGACTGACAACAGTACAAATGCTAGCTGCTAGAAAACAACAACGTCCGGCCGTCTGCTGCACTAGTTCACCGGGCATCCTGGCATCTATGCCAGACAATGTCCACTATTAGGTTTAAACCTGATTTGCTTAAGCTACATATTACAGCCGTGGGATTCAGCGTAGTGTTGGAATCACAGGCAATTACCTTCATCTGACTAAAAAAAAGAAATCAAATGCATCAGTCACTAACAGATTGTATATTTTTAAACAGCTTCTGTGTACTTTTCAAAGTATTTGGAACAATTTTTTGATCACAAGATCAAAAAATGCTCAGCTTGCATTTATGAAAATGCAAGCTCCTCCCATATTGGTTTGCTGTTCTACACCGACATTTATGAAACATACATATTAAATATGAGGTGCTGTCAGGGATTCTGGTCTCATCAGTTTCTTAATACATCCATCAACCCAATGCTGAATGGACCCAACACATTCAAAAGAGCAACAGCAGTGGGTAAAAAGGGAGTTTGCATAAAAGACAAAGAAACAAAAAGACCACAGAAATGCAAACAGAAAGTCTCCTCTTCCAAACATTTGGCTTGAAAATTCTTCACAATTACATAGGGAGAAAGAAAATGATGAGGACTCTTCTCTTGCCTTCTGTGTAGCAAACGACCTATTTGTGGGCATAACAGTACGCATCACGATTAAACCGGAGTTTATGAACCGTCCACCTAAAATGGATCTAAGTATCAAGTACAAACACTTTCAAACACCCTGCATCCCCATGAATCAGCATAGCAAAGTTACTATGGAAGCCCATTTCCGCCATCTGGAGGAGAAAAAAAAAACACATATTTACCCCGGACGCAGCGGAGGCTGCGGCGGCTGCCTGCTCTGCCCAGGATTTTCATATTTACAGTTGTCTGTGTGAATGGTAGCCTACATCGAAACTTGAGAAAATAATGATCTTGTAAACGTTAACCAGGATTGAAACAAAGAGGGGCAATAAAATGTATTTTTCACCTAATCAGCTGTGATACAGGCATGTCTATCTTTCAAGGCTTTCAAGTCCTAGGCACTGGCATCGCACAAATAACTGAATAACTCACACCGAGGCAATGCAGGCAGTACTAGTGCCACCCTGTTTTACTGCCATGAAAATGTAGCGAGCTACCATGAGATACAAAATAACCTGCCAGCAGATTACATTGTGAATAATGTGTATTTGGGAAATATTCCTAAATATCATCCTGCAAAGGAGGCGATGGTGCCTGACTGGCTAAAAATGAAAGTCAGAATTTCAACTTAGTAAATCAGAATTCTGAGATAAATGTGCTTTCATCTACTCCAGATGGTGGAAACAGGCTTCCTGTAAGTTACTCTATACGGGAACTATTAACAAAAGTGTGCAGCTTTCCCTTCCACGCACTAATTTCAGGACACAAGAGCAAAACCACAACAAATGAGGAGGGGGGGGGGCATAAGAATTAGAAGCAATAATCAGTTCCATGTTTCTCTTCCATTTCTTAAACTGTTCCGTAAAATAAACACACAAATTTCATTTATTTTTGTTATTATGAAAATAAAAGTGGATTTCTTAACCACGCCAGGTGAGATTCCTGAAGGGGCTGCTAAATACTTTTGGGTAGAAAAAATTCATTGGATCACGAAGCTGCTTGATGGAGATGGGGGGGACTGCTGTATTACTGAGCAGCACCTCCGATGCACAACAAAAAGAGCAAAGCGCACTACTGTAATATGAAAGACAGTATGCACATTTGCCAGGCAAATAAATTCCAATGAACAACACTGCAAACACTGCAGCGTGTTCTGCCGCATATCAGAACCCAAGTACAGCTACTGCACGCACCTCGTCAGCTAAAGGCTGGCATTTTATAATGATCACCTTGTCTAGTGTAAGAGAAAGAACTGCTTGTGCACTCCAGCTGTGAGACTGGCCAGGCCTTGGCATGGTTTGAAAACCTGCCTGGTGGGTTTGTGGCAAGGCTGCAGTACCGAGTCGTTAATCACACAACGGCCCGTTGCTTTGCTAAGCAAATGTTGCTTAATCCACCTCAACACACGAACCGAGTCCCACTTCATGAATTATTCATTACTGTCGTTTAATTACACATCTAATAACATCAGAGGGCTGTGATGGTGACTGGCACTGCATGGGGAGTGATGGCATTCACAAATAAATAACAGAGCATGGCTCAGTGCCTGTCCCAGACCTCACTGTATAGGTAGGCTGCACGTTCCACGGCTGCCTTCCGATGCTACACCTGTCAAACGCCCCCGTGGGGTGCCTTGGTGATTACAAGGATAAGCGTAGGCTAATTTGTCAAGTCACAGTGTGTTCATCACTAAATCACCCCCGGGATTTAGGATAACTTAGCCGACACTACACTTTTGGGTCTTTTGTCACCATGATCTCCGCCAATCCCAATACTAATAACTCAAAAAGCAGTGTCTCATGGAGAGCAAGACAGGAAAAGTCGAAAACAGAATTTTCCCACAGGGATGAGTAAAGTGTAACTGTCCTGTTCTACTGATTATGTAATGTTTTGCCAAATAAAAGTAAACCATTCTACACTTCAAGAAATATCATGAAAAAACAGGAGGGCTGATATGCAGCCCATCTGTATTAGTCATTTATATGGCGTTATTTTGCCCTATGTGGGACATTTAATTTATTCAGTTACCTTCTGAAGCCGTGTAGCCATATTAATTACCTCTGAGGATTAACAAATTATCCATCCATCCATCTATGCAGTAGAAAGCATGGCTGACATTCACCCCGAGGGAGCAGATAGCAGAGAGCAAAATGCATGGCAAGGATGGGCAAGCAGGGTCACAGAAGGGGGGGGGGGCTGCAGCCTACCCTAGATGGAATCCCAACCCTTTTCAGGCTGCGCATTGGATCACACAAACATTCCCACACAATTCAGAGGCCACTTGACATAACCACAGGTTTTAGTGTATGGGAGGAAACCAGAGTACTCAAGTCCACGTAAACACAGGGAGAATAAGCAAAGCCACGACCCTGCTGGTGGTTGGCCACTATGGAAGACCAGTGTAAAATTAATTATGAACTATAAGTTTTAATCATCTGTCACTCTGGGCAAGAGTATTTGTCCAGTAACCACCGCTTATATTTTGTACTTGCTCTGATTAACACCTGCCGAATACAGTTACCTGCGCGCAGCGCTCAAAATGCCAACAACGTCAGTGTTCGGTCACATGACTTTCCTTAGGGTCCCGGTCACATGACCCCCCAGAAACGCTCAGTCGCGCTAGTCAGTCGTTTATACCTATTTCTTGCAAAACAAGGCAGTGAAATCATAGTTTTCCGTGCCGCGGCTATTATAAGAAACCGCTTAACCCGCTGATGTTGCCGGAAATGTCCAATAAAAATAAACAGATACCGAAAGTAAGCGAAGTTTATGTTTTTTTGTTAATGAACACCTTACTGATAGCAACACATTATACCAAATGGCACTTAAACACCAAAATAACTATTCTGAGCTTATAATATTGGTGTGTCTTTTTTTACGCCCGCGGGAGTACTAGCTCAAAGATCACCCAGGCACCGGCGCTTCCCGGCCTTGTCACTTTCAACTAGTATCCGACTGGCCGCGTCCTCTGTAGCCTGTACAGTTATTGAGCAAAAACAGAATCCATATAAAACCAGAACATTTGCTTACCTGCCCATTTAACGAGTCCCTACCAGACAGACCGACATTAACAGCAGCTCCTCGCGCAGTCCGTGCGCGTTCGCAGTACTTCCGCCTACGTCACGGCGCGTGGCCGTCGTTTCAGTGCGTGCAGAAGAGGGGCGCGTGTTGACATCGCGCCGTTGCGCCGCTCTGCCCGTAGAACGTTATAGCGTGAGGGGGTGCACTAGTCCTCCGTTAGTTATTTATCACAAGAAAGTACTAAATGTATTAAAAACTCAGTTTAAACCGAGCGCAGACGTGCTGTGCGGTTACTCTTATATCTTTATTTTTTTTCTTGCTGACTGCATTTCAATTTTATATTTACATTTTTGTATGTACATTTTTTAGTAGATGCCTACATTTTTGGGAAAATCGAATAGGTGGAATTAAGGCACACCGCCTCTAGGTTTTCTGTGTACATTTGTGACTAACTGAAATTTTGCCATTGGCTACCTCCGAAAATCGGTCTCATTGCATGGAATATGTTGTAGCCTTATGTTAACAACATTAGCGTTTTTAGGGCAACACTTATCGTTTTGCATCACGTACATAATAAACAGAATAAAATTCTGAGAAAATGTTTACCTAACCAAATGAGTATCATTAATTTTCTGCCCTTTTAATGTAGTTGTTGTTTAATTGAATGATATAATGTTACTTTAGAAAACTGGCCAAAATCTCCTGGCTTTACTATGTGTCCTCATACCATGCCTGTGGTGACCGTCATTGGTGAGAATGATTTGTTTTGATCTGTGTGAGGAAAAATGAGTCAGATTAGTTTACGGGCCATGGTTCACTGAAGTTTGCGTTAAGAAAACATGGACGTGGTTATCACAATCTTTTGGGGTTTACAGACAATTTGGATGCAGACGGAGAAAATACGTGGGTATTTTTTGCTGCAGTTACTGGAGCACCTCCGTGGAGCTTACGGATCTTCAGAATGTTGTTACTCAATCTCCTGCTAAATATTTCCCAGATGCCTTTTGGTCCATATGTTTCTCTCTGAAATCATAGCAGTCTGATTCACGTCGAAAAGATCTAACAGATGTGTTATTTTCTGCCTGACTTTGCTTCTTTATCCTAAGACTGTGGGCTGATGAATTGTAATTCAAACAATTCAAATTGTCCTACTTAACAGATGAAGATCCTCTGTATAGTATTTGGTCTTAACATTGTGTTCAGTGCTCATGACGATTATGGTAAAACATTTACCCGAAGCTGGAATACAAAACATAATAAATGAAATGTGATGTTATGCGCTGATATGTAAATTTCCAATACTGTAGTTACATACACTATAAGCTCGGGTCTATAAACCTGTATCCAGCATTATCAGCACAGCAAACATGAACAGAGCATCGATCCACCCTATAGACTCCTGAAGGAGGATTTTAGTACAATTTGAAAATTTTATGTGTTTTATGGAAATAATGATCTTTTAAACTGGCGAATTTGCGAATTACAACAAAATCCAATGTGTATCATTTCACCATCAACTGCAAATGTCTATGTCTGATGATAGATGATGAAAATAATGGTGATTCCTCTTCTTCTTCTTCTTCTTCTTATTATTATTATCATCATCATCATCATGTTTGTATGCATAATGAGCTGGAAAGGGTTAAGGTCTTTATGCTAACACTCCTCGCTTCGCCGTCGCTGCTCATAGCATCCCTTCACTCTGACTCCTCCTCCATTCCACTCTCCAGCATCAGGACCACATCCTGCATTTTTCTGGAGTATACAGTAGGGGGACAGGATACGCCGGCGCCTCCGCGCACAGCGCTGTCAAGTAGGAGACGGAAGGATCTCCAGCGTGCCCTTAGGAGACAAGTCCTGACAAGCACACACCTGAATCTGGAGCTTGCAAAATAAAGAATAACAGATATGGAGAGTCTGTTAGATAATCCCATGAAAGCCGTGCTCTATTTGAAAGAGCTAACCACCATTGTACAGAACCAGCAAAGTCTGATTCAGACGCAAAGGCAGCGGATTGACGAACTAGAGCGGAAGGTGGAGGAACTGATCGGCGAAAACGACCAGCTGAAGGAGCCGCTGAAACCGCCTCAGTATCACCATCACCACCAGCACGCTTCGCCGCCGAGCAGCAATCCGCAGCCTCCTGTCCTGCTGCATCATCATCCTGCGAATAAAGCCGGCACCGCTACTGGCCATGGCCAGCCTACGCAGCAGCAAACTCCATCTCTGCTCACAGGGACGCAGCATCCACCTCCGCCGGCTCACCAGCAGCAGGTCCAGCTCCTACCGACGTCCCCGCCGTCCCCACAAGCCGAGCGCTCCAGCCTCCAGTCCGTGGAGGACTTTAAGAAAAGCCCTTGTTGCAGGTCCTTGGTCTCCCAGGTACCTTCAGCGCTCTGCAGGACGGTGGGACTCGCTGGAAAGGCAGAGTGAGTCTTGAGACCTTACGATTATACGGACGCGTATAAGTTATAATGAATGTCTTTACACTTGGGTCATTTTAAACTACTTAAGGAAATTATTTATAATTATAGACAAAATATAATTATACGACCAAAAAGGGAAATGCAGACGGTGCATAGACGCCAGTAACAGAACATTACAGAAAAGCTGGGATCATTCGTGTTGTTGGTACGTTTTAATTAAAAACTTAAGTACAGTATTTCATCTGGGGACCATCACGTGCATTTGACAAATATAGTATAAAACTTATTAAAGCACTATAAAGCGCTATTGGATAGAGCAGGAATTTTGCTTCCGATATTTAGTTTAATATTTTCATTGTATTTCTCCCCTAATCGAGGTTACCGAGACCGCAGAAGTCCCACAGAATGGGGCAACGGGAGGGGGTCTTGGGAAAAGGATATGGGGAATTTAAAGGACGACTGGCTCTTGCCTTAAACTGCGTAAAATTAAACAAGGCAAGAATTCTTTTTAGTTAAATCCTTTCCGCTCTCTAAAAACTTTAGAAAATAATTTACAACACCATGAAACAAATTTCAGCCTAAACTACACTGATTATACGGCACTGTATATTTATATTTGTTTTACCAGGTTTATTTTCAGTCAACACAGAAAAATAGGCCTAAAGTAAAATTGCGATATGACAAGATCTAATTAAACTCAGTGAATAAGAAAAAAATATATTTTTATACATACTGATATAATAATACATATTTGATACATATTGTAATAAATCATTACAATGACAAATTACAGAGAAATTACAAATGAAAAACCGCAATAAATGAACTAGTTTCGTCATTTCATGTAAGCATGTAACGTGTTAAACATGTTGCTCTCTTGTGGACTATTAATAAGTGATCCCAGTAACTACCATTAATAACAGCTAGCATGAATTCTCGCTACTTTTGTCGCTTTAAGTATGAAGTATAAAGCATGAGAGATCGGCGACCGAAGACACTTCACGGGGATGAAATGACAGCTTGAAAGGTGTTTTTTGTAGGCGGATTATCGCTCCTTATTTAAGGGTTCGTACATGATTAGTATCTTTATGATGATGATAGCCGTGATAAGATAATAACACGGATGATGACGATGATGATGCTGATGACGACTTCTACTGCTATTATTATAATTATTATTATTATTATTATTACATACCTGTCTAACCTAAAAAGGTGCTTGTTAATCACATTACTACGCTCGTGAAACATTCTGTCCGTATAAAAGTTTTCGCTCAGCCCCCGCTAACGGCACCGTCTCGGTTTTAACCGCAGTATAAAAGGGGCACACGGCGGTCTGGGGTGTTAACTGGACAAGTTAAAGTTTATTGAAAACGGGGGATTAAAAGAGCACCGCAATGGGCAGGAAAAGATTGTACAGGGGGAAATAAAGTCAGAATTGTTTAGTCGAAAAAGGTGAGCTCACGATCAGCAGCGTGTGCGCGACGGGGGAGGGACTAAGGGGCCTATGGGGGCGGGGTCGTCACAGTTCAGTGACGCTAACTTACATATAATCAATTAGATTGGTTCTCTTTCAGATAAATCAACAGAAATAGATTAATACCATATACTGGATGGTATGGCTCAGTCATTTGTGGCAGATGGGTATTCCAGGAGTGACTGAAAGATGGCTAAATAGCGGAGTTGGATATCAGCTTTGCTGAGACGGGTGACCATAGTGGCCACATCATAAGCCTCACATGTCCATTACAGCACGGTTCCGTTTGCTTGTCCAGGCTTCTCCCTTCTGATATCTTCCTGTTTCCTTTCCGGCATTTTGAGGGTCGCTGCAGTAAACGGTTTAATTGATGCGTATAGAGATGCCTCTTTAGACGCTCCTTTTGAACTTTCCACCAAACATTTGGAGACATCTGTCAGCCTACACTCCCGACCGCTCTCTGTGGACATCATAACGAGTCGGAGGCTGTTTCTGACACCTCGTTGATTACTATCCAGAGCCTGAGCGCAGAGACGACCTGTGGTTCTGTCGACCATCTACTTATTTTCTCCAGGGCTATAATTCCTACGTTTTTTCTCTCTGGCTATGCCACAGTTAATACTTAATGGCTGTTTTTTCTGCTGCCATATTATAATTTTTATTGATGAACAGATTGCTAAATAGCCTGCAGATAAATACCATAGCAATTTGGTAAGATTTAGCCAAGAGTGTCCTAAAAAGTGATGGTTATGTGTGCCGACTGCAGTAACAGGTGATTCAGCTTAGGGGATGTTCAGCTCCCAGACAGCGGTGCGATGTCGGGTGTTTTTGGCCGAGTGAGGAAGACCCAAGGCGTTTCATACCCCGATTTGTCAAATCTGATGGGATTCCCACGCCATGCTGTTTTCCTGATAGTACTACAGAGCTCATTTAACACTGACGGTGTTCTTGTGAAAACTCTGTTTCCCGTTTCCATGTGAACACTCTGAGCCTTAAATTAATCTGGCTGCACGTTGATTCTGAACCATAAAACGGACGACGGGCCTGCTGGTGTTTCAGCATCATTTTGATCACCGACGGTCGTCCGTAGATCTTCCTGTGGATCTGGAAGAGTGTGCAGTGCTGACTGTATAAACCAGACTTGTTTGTAAGTCCCTCATGAGCACATTAGCTACATCAAAAGCACTGGGGGCATTTTGCAAACCTTACAAGGTAATAAAACTGTTACATACATGTAAATTTGTGTGCATGTTTTGTGCAGATTTGTCTCAAACTGGAAATCTGACTCCAGCCAGCTGAGATGCTGTAAGTCGGCAGCCCCGGTGCTTCTTACTTCTCTGCTCCTTTGAAATACTTAGCATCAGTATACGAAATACTCGTCAATATTCGGGGGGGTCCCCATCTCCCCATTGTTGTGCAATACTGATCTCGAGACCCCCTTAAAATTTTGCTTTTGAGGCTTTCGGGGCGTCTCATGGGTTAATCGGGGGTGTCGGACCCCCCCGGACCCCCCTGTATTTCGCACACTGCTTAGCACCATATGTTTACATTGAACTACAGTATATGTTTATATGGCACTGTGCTTACATATTTATTGTCGTACGTATACTTATATTTATTGTCTTAGTGAAGCACTTTAATTTGTGATTTGTGTTTAATTTAGTGCAAACAGGGAGCAAGAGGGACAGGGAGAGTGAGATTTTCTTGGTATACTGTAACTGGCTGTTTACGCTACTTATGACAATGAACTCTTGAATCAGTGGAAGAAGTTAGAAGTCAGGATCTGGGTTCTGAAGACCCACAAAACAACAAGGCACGAGCTTGTTGGACCACATGACCTGCTTTCACGGCATGTGGTTCTGGGGACGATGTGTAATTCAGCAGGTTATAGGATGCTGTGCTTGTAATCAGAAGATTGGTGGTTCAAATCCCAGGGTCTAGATAGTGATGTTGCTACTGGACCCTTGAGCAAGACCCTTAATCCCCAATTACTCCAAGGACTGGCTGTCTCTGCTTTCACAGTTGTACATCATTTTGGACAAAAGTGTATGCTATATAAGTAAAATGTAATATGACTTAGGGTTCTGATCCAGAAGAGAGTCTGTCTGTTGAGGCTGATGAGACGCCAACACACAGCAGAGTGGTGCTCCGATCTCCAAACTATCAGAGAGAGACAGGAGGGGCTGGATGTGAGAATCTACGCATCACAGGAGGGCCCTGACAGAATGACGCAGTGACAGGGATCGGCGATCAATGGGCTCTCGGTGCCTGCCATTGTTTACTCGCCATGAGCTGGGACTAGCAGTGAATGAGATGTCTGTGCATTCCGTTTTGTTCAGACTTTTTTTGTTTTGTTCAGGTGATTAATTATCTGCAAAGATATTGCACACTGATCCCAAGTAGCCTAGCCAGTTATGTGCGTTCATTTTTCATCGCTCTTATTTTTGGAAAGGTATTTTATAATGGTGGCGGGATTATGTTTAACTGCAGTGATGATCCCTGGCACCAGTTTCCCTCTCGTGAAGAGCAGCCATAACCTGCAGATATCTCACTGAGAGGACAGAAAGAAACAGCCTTAGCCGTCTGTCTTGCAAACGAGCATTAGGCACACATGACCTTTTTATGAGTGTGAATGGCTGGATTCTGGATCCAGTTACCTTTTCCCCTAAAACATTGTTGCAGTATGCAGTTGGAACTCAGGCCGTTGCACATCTGGAACTCGGTAATTAATGTTGAAAGATAAAACATTATCTAAGCTGAACAAAGTCAGTAAAATACTGAAAGCCAGAAAGGAAATGTTTCTTCATATTGTCTTCTCTTCCTTTAGTTACTTTAAAATGTGATTTGGGTTCACAGAGATGCCCTTGGATTTAGGGCCTAAGTTAACATGACAGCTCCTCAGTAACTCCTTTGGGGCAAAAGCCCCCACTGAAGGAATGTCTCACCTGCAGCTTATTGGGAAGGTGGAGGTGGACAGTTTGAGAAACTAAATCTGAAATCTCCATAACAATTCAGTCTTTCTGCAGTGTGAGTCGGATAAGTGTTATTTACTTCTGTCCTAAATCTGCAATCATGCCCCAAACCTGAGCTGCTAATATTTTCTCAGTTCTCAGTACACCCTCCTGGAAACAGTGTGGATTTCTGAACATGACCACTGGTCACACTGGTTACTGAACTCTCTGGTGTTTGAAGACATTACATTTTCAGAATGAATATAAACTTCAGAGTCTCCATTTTTTTTTTGTTTCCGTCTAGAGCCATTCTGCATTTTGGTCAAATTGTCACTGAAAGGTGAAGACAAATCTGGGAGGTGAGAACATCATCAGGATTCAAGCATCTACCACTGATGAATGGCAGACAGTGGCAGCAGAAAGGTCTTATGGGTAGGCAGTGCCCTGAGACACGTTTACATGGCTGTGTGTTTGAAAACAGTCTACCAGCTGCAGGCTTTAAATCTCAGTGTTGGGGCCACAGAGAGCCTCACCTTCTCCCAGGTACATTCTGTGAGGATCCTGACTGTCACTGTGGAGGAGTGGGATGCTGAGCTTCCACACAAACGTCCTACGCGGAGGCCCCCTTCCCCGTGTCCTCCCACCTGAGGCTGCTTGTCAGAGTGCATTTCAGCAGCTC
Source organism: Mormyrops attenuatus (assembly GCA_026777985.1). Taxonomy (NCBI): domain Eukaryota; kingdom Metazoa; phylum Chordata; class Actinopteri; order Osteoglossiformes; family Mormyridae; genus Mormyrops; species Mormyrops attenuatus. The sequence goes on from JAODKC010000064.1 coordinate 33,196,480, forward strand.
ATGTTTAGGGTGCTTACTCTACCCAAATGAATCGTGATTGTTTGAGGAGCACTGCTTCCAGAAGGAGGTCTTTGGCAGCAGATGGCCGAAGCAGACCTGAATGCGTTGCTATAAATATTGAACCGTAGAGCCAAAAACTATCAGAAATAAGAATTTCTTTAAAGAGAGCCGCCCCCCCCCCCCCAGGGGTGAGCTGGACGAATCGGCTCTCAGCACCCACTCAGAAGCAGAAATATCTTTGCGACGATTCCCACAGTCTAGTGTGAGTCACGTCTAGATGCGAAATCGGTGAAATAACCACAGGTTACGCAAGTGTCACAGAATGTTTTAATTTCATCCCAATAATTAAATCAGGAGCAAAAATAAACAGTCCTCAGCCCCCTTCAAAGGGACTGTCACCTCTGCGGTGGCTTGTGATAGCCCAGTGGGGGGGCATGAGCCAGGCAGGGACGGTGTGACTCTCACTGTAGCATGCATGCATTTACTGCTGGTGAAATAAGAACAAATACGGTGCAATTAAAAATAGCGCCCCAGAGTAAAATTGCACACATTGGCGGGGGGGTTTAATAGCTGTAAATGTTCGTAGGCAGGGGGTTGGGGCTCAACTCCCACAGGAGCTCTACAAAATGCATGTTTGGAAAAAAAAAACACTTAATATTTTTCTCCCCTTGTGCTGAAATATCTCATGCTTTGGGGGGGGGGGCTGCTCAGTTTCTCCTGCCCTTGAGTGTGAACCTTCGGGCCGCGGTTAGAGCAAAAGCAGGTCCCTCCCCTCCTGCTGTGTGTCACTCGGATGCTCCGTGAACCTTTGCCTGGTGTTTTTTAAATGGAACACGGCAAAAGGGATAATACTGCCCGAGATTTTAAGTGGTACATCTATTCCAGATGTGTTGCCTGCTTGTTCTGTCCGCATCCCCGTTTCCCCAGGCTCAGGCAGCGTGACACCTTCAGCGTTTGCTCTCTATCACTCTGGAGCATCCTGCTGGAAATTCTGACTATCTGGTCTTAATTCATACTGCCCCAAACATTCTGGCATCCTCTAAAAATGTCAGTGGATTGTGAAAACGGAGGACAGAGATGTAGCAGCTTGCTTTAGAAGCCAGTTTGGCGATGTTAGTTTGTGGGGATCTGTGCAGAGCGGTAACGTGGCGCTCGGCGCCGACGGGTCATGAGTAGAATGCTAACATGCACAGAGAGATGGAGCACCGGTGTGCTGGAGGCGGCACGCTGCCGACGCCTGTTGTGATTGGCCCGTCACGTGATCGGCTCGCCAGGGATGACCGTGCCACACGCTAACCCCCTCCCACCACCACCCTATCGCTCTCCTATTTTCTCCATGTCGGCTTTAGTCATAACTCAGCTGTTATGTAAGCCTGGCGGTAATGGGGGGGGTAACAGCCGCCTGCAGGGCCAGGGGCGTGGGGGCCACACCGGTCCCTTGCAGTGAAGGTCCCAGCGTTTATGCTGCTGAAGGAATGCTGGCGGCCT
>JAODKC010000064.1:33201453-33213348 GCA_026777985.1 Mormyrops attenuatus
TAGTCTGTTCTACCTTCTGTGTCTTGTTTAAAAAGTATGAATGATGTCTTGCTTTGGAGATACAAATGATACCATGATGCCAATTCAACATGTTTTTTATGACCTTGTTCAGCGGTGAGACACGATTGGGGAGAAATGACAAAGCGAGGTCTAGTGAGACGATTGATGGCTCTCGGGAATGGATTACTACCTATAGTTTACATAATACTCATACATTTAGCCGGAGTATTACTACCTATACTGATTTATATTCTCACCTGTCAGTATTTGGATACTATCCAGCGAAATCAGACAACGCCACAACTATTCATTTTAAGTAGCCTAGACTTGACAACAGTGAACGTGTCAGTGGGAAATGTGAAGACCCAGACGGCACAGAGAACTTTCTAGAATAACACCATCTATATGGTTGCCAGGATACAACCTAATCGTAACAATAACATTGATAATCCCAGAGCTTTCTTCAGCACCCTAGTACTTCATGACCATGAAGAACAAAGAATGAAATCCAGCTGGCTATTTGTTGGTGGGCCTGGCTTGGCCGTCATCTGGCTCGGTCTTCTTCTGGCTTGGCCGTCATCTGGCTCGGTCTTCTTCTGGCTTGGCCGTCATCTGGCTCGGTCTTCTTCTGGCTTGGCTCACTCGGGCTATGACAACGCTAGCATGCTTGGTATTCATGCTCATTTATATGGTTTTAATTTGGTTTCTCCATTTTGCCTGGCTGCAGTTCGCCGCTAGCATGTGATTGTTAGCACTAAGAAGTTGTCTTTGAAAATGCTGTCATGTGCTGAGGAACAAAGACGTTTTGGCCAAATACCAGTCCAGGCTTTTTGTGGCTGCTCTTGTTAACAGGATGATTCTTGTCATAACTGAGGGCTGTATTAAACATGACTGCTTTAGGTGGATCCTGTGTAATTCACAATTGTTTCCCACCCTCTGTCACACAGGAACCAGACGGTCCTCCACCAGTTCTGTTGCCCTGCTCCTGACGCGCCTGAAGCAGACCCTCCCAGCTCTCCCCGGTACGTTCTGTGTCTCCAGACACCACTCTTAATTTGTGTTTGTTTACGTGAGCTCTGCCAGCAGAGGCACAGCCATCTTGTTTTCAGGTGGAAGTGATTGTAGATATTTGGTGGCCTGTTCCTGATCCTTGGTGGCCTGTTCCTGATCCTTGGTGGCCTGTTCTGGACATTTGCTGGCTTGTCTTTGGTGCCGGATCTTTCCCGCCACTGTTTATGACTATAGACTCCACAGCCTAACCCTAACAAGCACACAATCTTAAGTGGACTATGTCCTATTTTCATTGAAACAGAAGGCAACATGAGGTATTATGTTGGTGCAGAAGACTGTAGGTTTATGTCCCAAAAAGTGCATCACAGAGCAAAGAAATTGATCTAAATGTCTTGAGTGAATGTCTAGCCCTGTAGTTCAGTGCACATCTGTGTGTGACTTCACGGAGACCTGCCTGCGGTGCGCTGCTCACTGGGAGACGCTGTGGCCTGTCAGGGTCCTGGTCTGATTCCTACCGTCGTGTGTGTGCAGTCTGGATGTTTCTACAGTGTGCTGAGGTCTGCCCACAATTCAAAAGCAGGTCTTTATGATGAATCGGGCTCTTCCGATGTCTCTGTGTCCTGTGATGTTCTGGCATCCTGCTCCTGGTCCGCGGTGCCTCCTGGGACAGGCTCCAGGAGTATGGGTGCACTGCAGCACGCAAGCAGCTACGCTTGGCAGGGAAATACAGCCGCCAAACAATGAAATGATAATGGACGAGAGAGTGACACGGGGGTGCTGAACGAGAACAAGAGCTGTGCTTCTGCAGAATCTCGCTGCTGCTTTACCACAACAGAGATTCTGTGTGCTGCATAATATGGTGAGGCGGATATCGCTGGCCCTCTAAGGCGGCGCTGAGCCCTGGATATGCAGGAGCCACCAGTAAAAGTGTTAAAAAAACTGTAGTGTGATGTAAGTAGAAGCACTTGAGACAGTAGGGCTTGTTAGAGAGACACGGTTGTGTGTGTTCATCAAGGCGAGAGGAGCGGTTTGGATGAGTGCTGTCTCTCAGTGGGTGTTTCTCTGCATTAACATCCAGTCTGAACAATCAAACTGTATCCATACAAGTTAACAGGGCCATTATTTGAGCTGGGCATGATTAGTGGCTCCTGAATGAAAGGCTTTTGTTTATAAAAGGTGCCTGCAAGCGATTATCTGGTCGCTACTTTTCAACAGAGATGGGAGTATTTTATGAAAGGGTTCAGACCGACTGCCTTTTCAAGAGCAAAGACTAAAAAATGAACAAAGGGAAGATTAATTATAAACTTGGCAATGCAGGCCAGAGGGGGAGGAGCCATCAGTCTGTGCCACAAAAACCGATCAGCTTAGCAAAAGTAACGAATATGATTGGTGTTGCTAAGCATCCGGGCAGTTTATTCCAGAAGGATAATTACATTTCTATGTGCTCCGCATCAGGCGAGATAACCAAGCCAGGACACAAAACCAGGACGAAGCCCATTGTGACAGCGTCACAGATGAAAAGGCTAGACATATGTCTGAGACAGGCAGCTGTCTCAGCTTGTGTTTTGTTCTGCTTTTGAATATTTATAATTTCATAACCATAAACTGTTTATCAGAGGCTTAGGGTCTCAGAACAGGACTCTGCAGTGCACCATGTCTCACCAATGTCGTTTTGCGGCTCCTCCGTCATCTTCCGACCTGACATTCAATCAACAGATGATCATCCAACCTCATGTTCATTCAACTGATCATCTTCCGACCTCACATTCGGTCAAAAGGGCCCCGTTGCTCAGAAGTAATCTTATTAGATTTCGGCTATTGGATTGGATCAGATCTCGAAAATGGGTCGTTCAAAAGAAAAAAAAAAGCATTCTGAAATTATATTAGGTCACGTAATCCAATCTTGGTTTTCATCTGGATCAAATCTCGATATGTGATTGGGATACCTTTGATTCAAATTTGGGGATAGCCTTGACTGGGATTGTAAAGGTATAATTGGGATCCAAATTGGTATACCTTTGATCGCAGCCTGTAATAAAACTTTAAAATTGGTCACATAATACAACATTTGTATCATGTAGTATATATATGCAGTATATATCCCCAATCCATGATGCAGTGCAATCTTCTTCATTGCAAGTAACCTGGGAGAGGTTGGTCAGAGAGGGACCAGCAGTTGCGGCAGCAATATCCACCGCTGACAAGGCCACGTCTGGTTAGGCAGATAGAGACAAGACATCAAGCACAGTTGAGGGAGTCCTGCACCACACCAAGGGGCAAGAAGTTCACCTGAGGGAGAAGATCGTGGTGCATCTCGAGTATGGTGTGTGGCATGTCAGTCACTAGAGACTTAACATAGCGGTCATAGTCACACACATTCTCATCATGGAGCACCTTTTTGAACAGGAGGTCAACAAGCAACCTTGGGACTCTTCCAAACACCAAGTAGAATAGTGCAAAGCCTGTGGTCTTGTGTGCAATGCAATTATAGACAAAGGTCATTTTCTGGATCATTTGAGGTCACTTCTGCTTGGCTTTTGGAGGCAATGATCTTAACATGTTACCCAAGGTGCAGCTGAACCTCTCTGTTGCTCCATTCCCCATAGGATGGTAGGGGGAAGTTCTAGACTTGCACACACCACTCAAATACAGGAGCTCTGTGAACAACTCAAAGTTGGCTCCCTGGTCCAAGTGTTTGGGCTGGGGGAAGCCATAAATACACAAGAAATTATCCCAGAGCTTCTTGGCTACCTTCTTTGCTGTCTGGTCCTGGCTGAAAAGCATGTGCTAACTTAGTGAAGTGGTCATTGATCACCAGTACATCTACAGATCAGTCGTTACTATCCACAGCTGTCCAGAAGTCAATGCATACAAGTTCCATGGGGGCAGAGGTCTTAATGCTCTCCAGGGGGGGCTTTCACTGCAGGCTCTGGAGTCCTGCTGAGTGTGCATCTGCATGTGAGTTCCTCACATAGTCGTGTAAATCCCCCCCCCGCATGTCACATCAGAAAAAGTGCCAAGGGGGCTGGCCCTCATGACCATCATGGTTAGGCACACCGGCAAGTATCGGATTGGGGGATGAAGGGATGATGAAATGAAACCTTTTGTGTTTTGTAAGGAGATCCTCAGTGACCCTGTACAGGATTCCATTGAGTAGAGTGAGTCTGTCCCACTGTTTCAGGAATCTTAGAGTTAGCCAACATTTGTTGTAGTGCTCCTGCCTAGAAGGTCTGCATTTCCTTTCAACATAAAAGACCACTCTGAACAGCACGGGGTCTTGTGACTGATGTGAGAATAGATCAGATCTGGGAAGTACTGGGAACTTGCTGTGGTCAGGGCAAGACAGTGCAGACAAATGGTCAGTCACGGAGGTGGCACTCTGGGACCGATTCCCACTTGCCCATGGAGGACAGCAAGGAAGAGACCTCCTATGCTGACAAATTGCCACTAGATGACGGGATGGACCATCCAATGACTAGGGCTGACATGAACAGATGTGTCTTGGAAATCACATGCGTACCCTAACAGCTGATGGTATGGCTCTGACAAGGCCACACAATAGGCTCCCAGCTGAGGGTGTCAGTCACAACATTGAATCTTCCTGAGACATACATCTCAAAGCAATATGGCGCAAGAATAGAGAGTCATCGCTGTTCATATGCATCTAGCTTGGGCTTAGTCAGAATGTATGTAAGGGGATTGTTAATATTCCATACGGTGAATTTATGGCCTTTTAACCAATGGCAGAATTTCTCACACACCGCCTACTTCAAAGCCAGAAACTCAAGTCAGATGCAGGGTAGTTAGTATGGCTGAGACTGAGAGACTTCACTTTGCCAGTGGGAACCTGAGATAGAACAGCGCCAAGATCACCCAAAGACACATCAGTGGAAAGGATGAATGACCTGTCAAAGTCAGGATGTGCTAACACCATACTGTCCAGGAAGGCTACAGTTACTCGACCTGGTCAGCACAGTGTTCAGAGGGACAGCCAGGACAGGACAGTCATGGTCAACTGCCGATCATAAGGAACTCTAGTGATTACTTAACACCATAGCTGCCATATGTAGGCCGCGAGGATTATCTAAAACGTGCAAATAGCTCTCGGATTAGTGCTCTGTAACCAGTACCCAGCGTTACCTTTAGGGAGATCAGACACCATCTTTAAAGACATTTACTCTTTTTGACATTTAAATTATTGTATCTATTACCTTTTTAATATAAAACAATAAAAGAGGTCTGACTTCACAAAAACACGCTGTACCCTCTTTTCACAGGTTTTAAAATGGCCCATTTTAGCCAACATCAGCACACAGAAATATTTGGGAAGCAAACCCACATATTTAAAATGTCAAAAACAGTAACCACTAGCCTATTAGGAGCATAAAAAGAACCCTCTTTACAAGAGAGACCAAAACCTATTTGTATTTTTATTACATTTAAATTCAAGTCAAACGTAATTACACGGGTCTGAAGAATCAATCCTAGCGCTCCACCTTCTGGTCATTTGAAGGTATTACTCCTTCGCAGGTGCATGCCTTTCGTGACTCAGCAAAAGACGGAAAGTATTTTGTGACACCATAAAAGCATTGCGTGCACGAAAAGTTTACTTCAGTGACAAAATTCATTTTAAGAGTTACAAAAGAAACACTAAAGTGGACGGAATTGATTTTGTGATTCCACAGAATGCACTTCGTCCACAATATGACCGTGTATCATTCATCACATATATTTCATCCACAAAATGACTTTCTTTCACTCAGGAAATGCATTTTGTACATAAAATTAAGTTTTTGGTTGACAAAATGAATTTTGTCCACAATATGTGTTTCTTTCACTTACAAGTCATTTCATCCACAAAATGACTTTCGATCACGAAATGCACATCGTCCACAAAATGACTTACTTTCACTCAGAGAATTTATTTAGTAAATGGAATGGCTTTTTTTTATTCACGAAAGCAGATACATTCAGCCTTCTGTCCACAAAATGCGAGGTGCTGATATCAATTCTGTGCACAACATGAAACATTCCTTTTGATTTCTGAAATAAAGTGAAGTCTTTATGCTTTTGTGGACAACATGTAACTGGAGTTTGTCTTTCTGTCGACAAAGATCAGCAAGGCATTATTTTATTTCATCGTTAAATCATGCTTTTTGTGACACAGAATGCACCCCATAATGACACTTGACGTACTATACAGCACACACAGTGAATGCATGCGACTTAATCCGTCCGCAGTCACCGGTAGAAGGAGAAGCAAGCTGAGGGGCGTGTACCCCAAAAGAAAACTTTTTGCGCCAATGCCTCTAGCCCCCCCTCCACCGGTCACTCGGGTCACTACGCAATGATAGCCCCATGCGTTAAGTACAAATCAAAGGAATAATAAAATAAAAATGCATAAAATAAGATACATCCAAATAAATACACAATGGAGATCATTTCCTATACAATACAGCTATAAAAGCTTGCTAAGTTTGGTTTCCGATTGACTGAGTAAACATGTTTAATTATTGATGATTATTGATGGTTTTAAGCCAGCAGACTATCACAGTTTTTGCGATGTGACAGCTGCATGTGAATGAAATGCCCTGGTGATGTTAACATTGCACATGGTGCAGACCTGTCAAGGCGGCACAGTGTGGCAGTGGGTAGCGCTGTCACTGCACCTGTCTGCAGTTTGCAGGTTCACCCTGTGTGTTTCCTTCTGTGTCCAAAAACATGCTGTTCCGGCCTCAGACCAAATACATTATGTTATATTACATATAAACGATCACTCGATGAATTGCTAGATGACTCGATTATTGATATAATCGACTGTGACCGCCCTAGTCTGTTCTATCATCACTTGGGGGTTGTTAAAAATTTGCATCAGGGGTTAAAAAAGTGCTTTTTTCCCCACAATGCAATGGGGCGGGGGGGGGTGTTACTGCAGGGCAATGGCAGCTCAGGTCAGCTTGGAAACCCTCCATCATTCGACTGAATATATTAGTACAGGGGAACAAGTTGCATTATGGGATTGCTGAGGGGGTATTGTCCCAGCGGGTTCAGACACCGTGTCTGTGATCAGAAGGTCGCAGGCTGAAATCCCGTGGTTGGGCTCCTGAGTGAGGCCTTTACCCTCCAGTTGCTTCAGAGACTGGCTTCCCATGCGTACGTCTCCTAGGAAACTGCTAAATAAGTGTAATGTATTCTGAGTGGAAGCTGAACACTTTGAAATAGTCTGTCCAGGGCCCAGTCAGGCTATATTCATTTTGGATTGGGGGGGCTTCATCTTGGCTACCTTCAGCTGCCAGGTATCAGACACCAGATTGGCCGTTTGCAAAGGGAGACAATGTGCTGGCAACACTGAAAGGAAAGCATTCCTCACCCAGGTGGGCCTGGCACTCTGGGGTGTGTGGGTGGCACGGCGGCCAACCGGGGATGGGGGGCGGCTGGGGGCGTCGTGCCGGCAAGGCTGTTCTGCTACATGATGTAAAACGGGCTTACGGGGAAAACACAAAATGTAAGTCTGCAGAGACTCGGCATCGCAGCTGACTAAATATTACATGGAAGACACACCTGTTCAGGATTAGACATTTCTGGGAATGCATAGAAGACATTCTCTGGGCTCGGCCCGGCAAACCTCGATTCAGACAGGCCTTGCCTTCTCACTGTGCTCGCACAACTGTATGATCTGGTCATATGTGTGTAACTTAGCCATAGGAGAGCGATAGTAAAAACAGAAATCAGATAGTGGGGCTCAGTGTGAGTGATACGCAGCCTTCGGTGTCAGCTGACCAGATGAAATGTGGCTCCTGCCCCACGGTTCCACCAGCGATGCCGCATGATGGACAGCTGTCAGCAGCTGCCGCTTAGCCTGCATCCTGTGACTCCAGATCCAAGAACCACAACTTTGCTATAGCGAATGAATTATGTTAGCTGGTTCTCATACACATACCAACTTTTAAAACATGCCCATGCTAATTTTGCTAAGTGGGATGCTAATTAGCCTTCAAAGTTAATTTAATTTAACTGCAGAATTTAAACAAAAAAAGGAAACGTATGTATATAAGTATTTTAATGGATTACAGTTAGTAATAGTGCATTTACATTATTGAAATGGCAGTTTGAGGAACAAAAAACAATGTTAAAACAGTGTTTAGTGTCCAGGAGATTAATTGATATTTAGTTTGGCTCTGATGCTTGAGTTTGAGGATGGTAATTAGTCGCAGACAGGGTGGGGAAAGAGAGTTGCATTCTGATACCCTCAGTCCCCCCACCCCCTTCTCTGTCGGCCCTCATGTGTGGATCCCGGCCCTCGAGGGCAGTCTGTCATGTTTGTTGGACAGCTGAAGTATTTCTGCAGTTGATTTGCTGGATTTCCCAAACGGCACCCTGACTCTGCTCTCTTGCCACATTAAAAGGCAAACGGCTCTAGCTCAGCTCTGCCGTTCAGGCTGTGGCAAGATTGTATTATATGCGTAGTTGGGTATGAACTCCTGAACTCCTTAGTCTGTATAATTAATAAGGGAATGGCGATTTAAATCCCAGGAAATCTCAGGGAGAGGTAGGTAGCTGGGGCGGGGGGAGGGGATGCGCTGAAAAACGAGAAGGAGAGGCAGTTGACTGAGAGGACTGCCAGTGAGGAGTGCAATTTGACAAGACATCCCAGCCAGCTAATTCTGTCTGTTTTCTGCTAGCTTGGCTAGTCTGCATTGGAATGTCGACTGTGAGCCATTATTGCATTATTGCTATTGTTATGCGTGCTGTTATGGATGCTGCTGTGGACACTGTTATAGACACTGCTGTGGACGCCTCTATGGACACTGTTATAGACACTGCTGTGGACGCCTCTATGGACACTGTTATAGAGACTGCTGTGGACGCCTCTTTGGACACTGTTATAGACACTGCTGTGGACACTGATATGGACACTGTTATAGACAATGCTGTGGACGCCTCTATGGACACTGTTATAGACACTGCTGTGGACGCCTCTATGGACACTGTTATAGACACTGCTGTGGACGCTGATATGGACGCTGTTATAGACACTGCTGTGGACACTGATATGGATGCTGTTATAGGCACTGCTGTGGACACCTCTATGGATGCTGTTATAGACACTGCTGTGGGTGCTGATATGGGCGCTGTTATAGACACTGCTGTGGACACTGATATGGACGGTGTTATAGACACTGCTGTGGACACCTCTATGGACGCTGTTATAGACATTGCTGTGGATGCTGATATGGACGGTGTTATAGACACTGCTGTGGACACCTCTATGGACACTGTTATAGACACTGCTGTGGATGCTGATATGGACACTGTTATAGACACTGCTGTGGACGCTGATATGGACAATATTATAGACACTGCTGTGGACGCTTCTATGGACACTGTTATAGACACTGCTGTGGATGCTGATATGGACGCTGTTATAGACACTGCTGTGGACGCCTCTATGGACGCTGTTATAGACACTGCTGTGGACGCCTCTATGGACGCTGTTATAGACACTGCTGTGGATGCTGATATGGACGCTGTTATAGACACTGCTGTGGACACCTCTATGGACGCTGTTATAGACACTGCTGTGGACGCCTCTATGGACACTGTTATAGACACTGCTGTGGACGCTGATATGGACGCTGTTATAGACACTGCTGTGGACGCTGATATGGACGCTGTTATAGACACTGCTGTGGACGCCTCTATGGACACTGTTATAGACACTGCTGTGGACACTGATATGGACGCTGTTATAGACACTGCTGTGGATGCCTCTATGGACACTGTTATAGACACTGCTGTGGACGCTGATATGGACGCTGTTATAGACACTGCTGTGGACGCTGTGATGAAGCTTTCTGTCACTGTGGTTTTCGAAGGTGACTGTGGGAGATCCTCACAGAGTCACATGGCAGGCAGGGTCAGTGGCTGCCTGCTGGAATATTTTCGGTTTACCCTTTTTCAGGGACAGCCGAATCAGGATGGGACAGCGCTATGCTTCAGGCTAAAGGTAACGTCAGGCTGGAGAACAATACTGTTCCCTGGCTGTCACGGTGCACCAGCACTACGCGGAACATGCCGGTATATACAGGGAAAATCCCAGGGCTGAGGGATGGGTGTGGATGAACACAGTCACCTGGCATTGCCCCCCTCCCCACCCCCGTGTGCCCCATTCCACAGTGAGTGGGTCTCATGCGAGCGGCACCTGGCAGATGTAGGAAGAGTGTTGTTGGCAGCAGAATTTGCGCCGTTTCCTTGATTGGATTACAAGGGAGCCAGTCCCTGTGTCATAGTTAATCTCACCAAACTGCTCTTCAGTTCCAAAGATCTTTGGAGAAGTACATTAACTCCTATAAAAACGACATTTTCAAGAGAATGGCTTCTGCAAGCTGCTTCAGTTGCGCAGCTCATAAGTCCATAACGGGCCTTAAACCCGCTGCCCCGTCTGGCTGAGCGGCTTCCTCACACCACAGCTCTGGCCCTGGCGGATCCAGGGGAGCCCAAAGCACGAGCTTGCTTGCTTCCCTGAGTCATGCTTATGAGAGGGTGGGGGCAGGAACATGCAGCTACTGGAAACCCATCTGGAAACTTCTGCTTCTGTCTCCGAACGTAGCGTGAGCATTGCGCAGAGCTACCGTGGCTGCTGGCCCTGTTCTGTTTTAAGAGCGCTCCCCCTGGGCCTCTCCGCCCCCCGGCCCCCACCCCTAGCGCTCTCTCCCTCCATCCGGTGTTCCAGCACTGAGCCTCGGTCACAGACCCTGAGGCTGACTGCTTCCTCTGCAGATATGGCTGCGCTGTGAGGTGCACAGGGCACCACCTGCAGGTCCCTGGTCCTGGATCCCTGATCCCTGCTCCAGTTAACGCACAGTTTTGACTGTCAGATTCTTTTCCTCACATCTTTGCTCTGTTCTTAGTCCAATAACCATTTTTCATGTCAGCGTGCCGTTCGGTGCAGGATTCAGCCAGGGAGATGCTTCTGCTCTTGATGTTCCCAGCAGACATGCGAATGCTCTGCCCGCCTTGTGTGGAAGGTCTCAAAGCAGGAAGTCATTACATTTCCGCTTCTTATCCAAGGACCATAAAGGATTTCAAGCTTTGGTGAATTTTTTCCTGGACTGGTTTTGTGTTCCAGCTGTGAAAGTTATAAAAACAACTTAATTAGCCTGTGTTCAGCACAATAGGAGTCAATTAATTTAAACAAGGGATTTATATTCTTTTTATTTTCTGCCTAATTGTATGGATCACATGTCTTATTAAAATAAATGATATGTAAATAAGTAAAAAGCAATATTATTCAATTCAACAGCAATACACTTCAATACTATTCAGTTCAACAGCAATACTCTTCAATACTATTCAATTAAGTTTCCTCTTATTCTTCGCAGTTTTTCCCTCAGTTCACTTTGAGAGGATGCTAGTTATTTGGGGGCAAGTGTCAGAGGGCCAGTCGCTGTGGCTTGGCCTTCTTGTTGCATCCAGATGAAAGGTAATTAAATCCTGTTACCATTTCAGTGGATAGAATATCAGGCTTTCAAGATATCAGTGTAGACTGTAAGTTATCTTTTCTGCGAAAGACAAAAGGAATAGTGGCATTTTAAATAGTAATTTCACCAGCCCCAGGATAGATGAAGAGACCAAAGAAGATCTGAGCTGGAGAAGGTCTGGATGTGTCCTGTGTGTGCACCTTGCGCTTGCTGTTTGTGTTTCATCTGTAAGCAAAGTTGTGACTGGCAGTGGTGCAGGACATGGCGTACCATGTGACTTGCGGTGGTGCATGGATGTGGAGTACCATGTGACTGGCGGTGGTGTGTGGATGTGGAGTACCATGTGACTGGCGGTGGTGTGTGGATGTGGAGTACCATGTGACTGGCGGTGGTGTGTGGATGT
>JAODKC010000064.1:33214225-33225045 GCA_026777985.1 Mormyrops attenuatus
GGTGGTGCGTGGATGTGGAGTACCATGTGACTGGCGGTGGTGCGTGGATGTGGAGTACCATGTGACTGGCGGTGGTGTGTGGATGTGATATACTACAATGAAGTCTGGAAAAAAAGCATCATAGACTCACCCACACATGCCGACTCTGAGCTTTGGTCTTTAAGGCTGTTTTTCTGCTATTTGGTAATAACATGTAAGACAGTGACTCAATGTGGGGGTGTAACAGCCAAGAGGGCCAAAACATCAACTTCAGAGCTCTCCTGGGCTTCTGGGACGTGATTGTTCTTCCTCGTCTCCCACATATGGGAGCTTCTCTCAGGCCTTCAGGTGTGTCATGTGGCAGGAGACAAGCTGGCCGATAAATCGGAAATCGATACAGAGTCTGATGGGGGGATTAGCCAAAGGGAGGCAGCTGCTCTGCTAAGGCCAAAGGCTGCAGCCCCACGGTTAGGCTTTGAGTTCACACCCCAGATTTAGCCCCGCTGTTCATCCAAGTGGAAAGGTAAGACCTTCAGTAGGCTGGCGGAGATCGCCTTTCCTGCTGGTGTGAGGGTTACAGGATTTAACTGGCTGCAGAGCTTGCTGATGGGACAGAAGGCTTCCGGTAGACAGTGTTCAGGTAGCTCTGCGATATTCTTCACTGTCTGGGGGAGATTACTGGAACTTTCCCCGCCGTAATCATGCCAAGAAAGAAAGAAGCATATCGATCTGTAGGACAATGTGTGATTAATGTGATTCTAATGAAAAGAAAATGGAGAAATAAAGTTGTGCTCCCTTTATGTGAGCCATCCCTCGTGGCCCCGTTTATGTTGGCCTTTTGAGCTGACTCTCAGCTTAATGTTACACACGCATCTTGCTTCAAGGCCACACAGTGCGCCTGTCACCATAACTCAGCATGCCATATTCTTCTGCTGCAGTTGCTGTGAGAGTTCAACCTGAAGTCGTCTGGTTTCTTCCTCTGCCTGCCGTTTACGAGGTCTTGCGTTTCCCCTGGCACCTCTGTGCATTTCATGCTCAAACAGGATAGTTTAGCAAAACAGTGTTTAAAAATGCCAGTCCGCTGCATGTTCGACGAGACCCCCAGTAAATACTGAGATGGTCAGTCCACCCCAGGACAGTGCCTGGAGTCTGAACTGGTCATCTCATCTGCTTATCTGTGTCAAAATATGCAGACTTTGGAGTGAATCAGCAGAACCAGTACATTCAGTCTTCATTTCATCATTCCATACTTATTTCAGAATTATTATGACTTTGTGTGTAGTGAGTAAAGGATTGAACTCCTTTAGAAAGATGAATGTGCTTTTGGATTAAAGTCAGAGTGAATTCGTCTGATCTTCCCTAGTTCTATTTAGACCGACTGAGCATTAATTTAATTGATTCCACAGCTTTCATTTCATACAGTCATCTCTTCCATAAATGGGAAGATGTCTTTCATCTCATTCATGAAAGAAGTGTGTTTAGACTGTGAGCTCCACGCCCCCCTTGGGTGTTTCAGTTCCCTGTGATGATAAAGGCCTGACTGTGAGCTCCACTCCCCCCTTGGGTGTTTCGGTTCCCTGTGATGATAAAGGCCTGACTGTGAGCTCCACGCCCCCCTTGGGTGTTTCGGTTCCCTGTGATGATAAAGGCCTCACTGTGAGCTCCACGCCCCCCTTGGGTGTTTCGGTTCCCTTTGATGATAAAGGCCTCACTGTGAGCTCCACGCCCCCTTGGGTGTTTCGGTTCCCTGTGATGATAAAGGCCTGACTGTGAGCTCCAGACCCCCCCTTGGGTGTTTTGGTTCCCTTTGACAATAAAGGCCTGACTGTGAGCTCCACACCGCCTTGGGTGTTTCAGATCCCTGTGACGATAAAGGCTTGGCTCACTGCTCATTTTTCATTGCATCCTCCCTGTCAGATTGTTTTCAGAAGCAAGCTGATAAATAACACAGTGGGTCACCTCACTGTCCACTGTGTCTCTGTCCACTAAAAGACGCGCCACGTGGTCTGTATGCTTGCTGCCAACTGACCAGCATCCTGTGAAGGAGGCTGCTGGGGCAACATGAAAAGTGGCTCCCACTGTATCATCTGGGTCTGAACCCTCATCACTCGACACCAAACCGCTCACACAGACAAGCTGAAGGAATCAGAGCAGCTCGTCGTGTTACATGACAGATTTGTAAACATATGTGACATGATTGGGGTTTTGAGGCCTTAGTTTGCTCTCAGCCTCACTGTACAGGAAATGCAATCATGGCTTGTTCCCTCAGTAGTTGCTTTAGTAGTTCCTTCGGTAGTTCCTTTACTAGTTCTCTCAGTAGTTCCTGCAGTAGTTCCTTCAGTAGTTCCTTTGGTAGTTCCTTCAGTAGTTCCTGCAGTAGGTCCTTTAGTTGTCACTTCAGTAGTTTCTTTAGTACAGGGTTCTCAAACTGCAGTCCTGGAGGGCCGGAGCCCTGTGTAGCTTAGTTCTTTCCCTGTTCCAACAGAAATGATTCAACTCAAGAGCTGTGTGGTAATTATGTAAGTAGTTGAATCAGGTGTTTTAATGAGGGTAAACCAAAAACTGGAGTTGGAGACCCCTGCTTTAGTAGTTCATTCAGTAGTTGCTTCAGTAGTTCCTTTAGTAGTTCCTTCAGAAGTTCCTTCAGTAGACCACAGAATTAATAGCCATAGTAACAAATATGGTAACTGCTTGAGATTTATTTGTGTCCCATCAAGTAAAGTATTACCACTGTTATGATTCTGCACTAAGCGGAGGCTGAAGCGGTAATGGATGTGCTATAAATGCGTATGAAGACTTATGAGAGGACATTTCAACGTTGGACGTATCCTGCTTCCGTGGCTCCACCATGACTCATGTCTTCGAGATGATGAGCTTAGTTGGAGACAAAGGAATCTTTCCAGCTGATTGGTGCTTGTCAGCGACACCCCCAGGATAACACCTACCTCGTACCTGTGATCAATGCCACGTTGCCTTGGAAACGCATCCCCCGCCTCCGATGTCGCCGGTGTCTTCACACGTGGCTTGATGCCGAGTTAATTACTTGCTCTAACGATCAGGCAACCGGCGCTGATTAGGCGTGATTGGCAGATTAAATGCATCTCTTAGACTTTTCAAGCCACGTGGGGCCTTACGGTGGGTGACCATGGCTGGACCCGGCGAATTAAAAGTGCTTCAGAAGCTGGCGGCGACGGGACGGCATGGTGTCGCGGTGACGGAGGAGGTATCAATTCATGCTACATCGCCGACCTTGTCATCTGCAGTAACGCTCTTAGCCTAATCGGCGTGACAAGTGGTCTCTCCGTGATCGACACCTCAGGGAGGCATTTTGACAGCTGTGGTGTGCAGACTGGCCCCCCTGTTTCTCCTGCCGCCCCCCTCTTTCTCTGCTGTAGCCAGCTGATTTTCCCAAAATTTTTTGAATTTTAGAATTAATTGTCATTGTTGACACACTACAGCACACAACACCGAAATGTGTCCTCTGTATTTAACTCATATGTGACAATATGACATAGCAAGGGACAGCGAATTCAGCACCCGGGGAGCAGTACTTGGGGGCCGTACCTTGCTCAGGGTACCTCAGTGGTGCCTTGCTGGTCAGGGATTCGAACCTGCAATCTTTCGATTACAAGTGCGCGTCCCTAACTATTAAGCCACCACTGCAAAATCTCCCCTTTTAATTTAACTTTTAATTTCATTTAAATTCAGATGCCCAGTGATTCGTGAGACAGGCCGTATGGAGGAATGTGATTGGATGCCAGGTCATTCTGAGCAACTTGAATGGATGAAAATAATGCTTCTGTCCAAACTGATTGTGGTACTCCTCTGCGGGCACTGCAGGGGGCGCATAGTCTACCCTGGAAGGGATGCAGGCAGCAGATCCCCTCTTTACATGCAAACCCGCAGTCTGTGTTGCTCCAAGACTGAACATGCCATAAAACTGTCCTAGGTTGGACAGTCTGGCAGATGTGATGCAGGATTGGCCACTCCAGGGTCTGGAACTGTCCCAGGAGATATTTCTTGTGCTGTTGGAGCTGAATGCTGGGTGTGGAGTCAGTGCCTGCCAGTTTAAACTTACCCAAAAACATATTACAGTAAAGTCTCGCTTATCCAACATAAACGGGCCGGCAGAACGTCGGATAAGTGAAAATGTAGGATAATGGGAGGTGTTAAGACAAACCCTATTAAACATCAAACTATGTTATAACTTTATACATTACGAACCTAATAATCATGTTTTACAACAAAACAACAGGAAAAAATGAACTTACAGTTACAGAATTGTCTGAAGTTAAATACAGTATGTACTTAAAAAGTTCAGTCCTGTGACGGGTGCGCCACTGCACAGTCGGGGTAACTAATTAGCTGTGGTAGAATCGGGAGCAACAAAAAATAGACTACCCTCACACTCGCAACTTGTGTCGGAGACGCGAAGGTCGGATAGTAGTTGGCCATAGTATCCCCCTGTCACTCACTGGATCATGGTATCCCATTGTCACTCACTGGCTTATGATATCCCCCTGTCCTTCACTGGATCATAGTATCCCCCTGTCATTCACTGGCTCAGGGTATCCCCCCTGTCACTCACTGGATCATGCTATCTCCCTGTCACTCACTGGATCATGGTATCCCCCTGTCACTCACTGGATCGTGGTATGGCCGTCACTCACTGGCTCATGGTATGCCCCTGTCATTTACTGGATCATGGTATCCCCCTGCCACTCGCTGGCTCATGGTATCCCGCTATCACTCACTGGCTCATGGTATCCCCCTGTCACTCACTGGATCATGGTATCCCACTATCACTCACTGGCTCATGGTATCCCCCTGTCACTCACTGGCTCATGGTAGTGCAGGTCTTCCCTCGATAATCTAGTTTCCTTCTGCATTTCAAGTATAGACTCCCCCAACTAACCGAGTGTATGGACTTTATGTCACTACAAGTTTGAATTAGAGGACGGAAACAATGTAAATAGTGGCATTCTGATTTTCCTCTGACAGGGCTTTGAGCAGGTGTTGGAACACTATCCAAACAGGCCAATGTCCCTTTCTCTGTGCTCCACTTTCAGCTGGCATTTCTCATTATACTCGCTTAAATTGTTTTGTTTCTTCCTGAAATCAACTTTGGACAATAAGACAGCTATTAGAATTATTCATTGGTGCTCCTTAGCGCAGAAAGATACTCATTTTGTGTACAAATGCCCCTTTTTTGTTTTCTTTTTTTTCAGAGACTGAATGTGATATATGCTGAGACTTCATGAGAAATGTATTCTTCTAAATGATTCCATCATTTTTACTTTAAGTCTCAGTTTGTTGTGTGGAATTGCCAAAAGCAGCACAATTTAATGGGCCTGGAATGTGACTGAAAAAAAATCCTCGTTTTGTTATTTTTCAGAGATGTAGCATAACCATTAAAGGGATCTACTTGTTTCTTTCAATTGTTCGGAACCCGCACCCAGCAACAATCAGCCTTGTCAACAAGATATTTTGCTTTGGTCAAATAACGATGGGCTGGACTCTCCCACTTGGTATGTGGATCCCCGCATTTTCTGCTTAGGCATTATTGTGAGAAAAAGTGCTGATGGAGTTTGTCTGGAAGATCACCAGTGGAAATCCATGAGGTGGGAGAGGTCTGCAGTCATGCCGAACCAAGAAAAGGCCCTGAGGACATATTAAAAAGCCATTGTCCAGACCTTTAGCGTTAAGCCTCAGGTGAGCACATCTGACCACATATTAGCGTTAACCTTCATCTTACGATGCTGATGACTATATGCAGGTTTTAGCCCTAAGCTAAGACCTGTAACATAGAAATCTTCACTATAAAATCCAAACAGTGCAGCCCCGATGATCACATAATTGAGCAATTATCTCTATACAGAGTCACAGACAACAATGCTGGTCTTTCATGAAGGAAAATTTGGTTAGGGTTAGGTTTAGGGTTAGGGTTAGGTTTAGGGTTAATCTATCCTCAGTGTTCTACTTCTGTCACATGGACCAGGAAGGAGGAGGCATCATGGACAATAAAGCTTTCATGCTAAGGCCTGACAGATCAGTTAATGAAACCCTCACAGCAACTGCCTCATGGAGTAATCAGTCAAACCCTCACAGCAACTGCCTCACGGAGTAATCAGTCAAACCCTCACAACTGCCTCATGGAGTAATCAGTGAAACCCTCACAGCAACAGCCTCACGGTGTAATCAGTCAAACCCTCACAGCAACTGCCTCACGGAGTAATCAGTGAAACCCTCACAGTATTGTTGACCTGATTATTGTTTAGTTTTCTGTGATGACTTCTGCAACTTAGACATGAGAAATTATGATTGATTCTGAGGACAGAATATCTGACTCCAGTCATTAAAAGGCAACACGCTACACATAGCAGCCGTGAATTATTTGCGGTCAGACTGCTTCTGAAATGGAAGTGGAACGGAGATGATATAAAGTGTACGGAAAACCGGGTTCCAGTACAAACTTACAGCACTTTTCTGTGTTTTTTACACAGGAGTTTAAAGGTTAATCTTCTGCTTCAGACTGTGGCCTTGATTACTGAGTGGCCCTAATTGCAAAATTACAATTCATTATCTGTCACATTTCATAATTATCCATCTTACTGGCAGATCGGCGGCGTCTCCTGAGGTGTCTAAAGATATTTATAAGCAGGATCCTGGTAAATCTTCCTTTGACTGGGGGGAGCCATGCATCTCCTGGGGAGGGCCGGGCCTGGTGACAGGCACATTCGTTCCAATCACCTGTGCTTCCTGAATAATTATAGACATCGAGTTGTGTGATTCTTCATCCCAAAATAATGTGCCCAGACCCTGATGCTTGAGTCTGACTGTTGCCCACTTCACAGCCTGAACAGTTACTATTAGGGTGGTTCCTTGACTTCTCTGCAGCTGAGACTTTTGTTTTCGCTGTTCCCTGTGAAAAAATGTGGATGTCCCCTGGACATAGGCTCAAGAGCAGTGTTTCCTGGAAGTCCCCCCACACCCCGCAGTGTAGGTTGTACCAGTATGCTGTGAAGTTCAGCCTATAGAGTGGCGAGGCACCTGACGCGTGAATCACATTCACTGCACAGGAATCGCTCAGAAACGCTGGTGAGTTTTTAAGAATTATGAAAACAGGAGCACTGAGGCAAAAAACTGCTCGACACATATGCAGCATAAACTCCAACCTCTTCAGAAGTTCTGGGGGCCATGCCCAAACTTTTTTGCAGAGAGCTGCCATGTCTTAGTAATCATTAATGGTGAAATTATTCTTTAACACAGAACCCAGGTCACTCTGTATTTTGGCTAGGCACATGCAGCAAGAGAAAGTTCATTCTCTCATAAGTGAAGTGACTAGCATGAAAAAACGACAGAGTAAAAACAGGCGCGGCGGGAGCAAAGTCAGTCTTTGTCAGATATCGTGTCCCTCTGTGCTGCACCAAAACACACAAGCCATATACACACCCACGCTGCATTGGATACTTTCAGGAGCTTGTATAGAATATTAGCTCATACTCCTTGTGACTGAAGGTCCCCTGACATCTCATATTCCTGCACTCATCACAGTTTCTTCACGTTAGGCAGAGTGTCGATCATGTCCCAGATGAACCACTGAAAACAAAACTAGGCCCGCAGAGAACATACCCCCTGACGACGGGATCAGGGGACGAACACTGTGCTCACACCGAGAGATATTACACCCAGAATCACTGAAAGTGAAAATAGAAGATTATAGTATTTCAATGGATAAAGGACAACTCCAACCCTGTCTCCACAAGTGGTGTGTTTCCCTAAAGGGGAGACATTCTGCACAGTTGATCATTTCTGTAGAATGGAGAGATTCTGTGTAGTTGAGTGTTTCTGTAGAGTGGGGTATTTCTGCAGAGAATACAGGGCAGAGTGTTCCAGAACAGTTAAATACTTACATAGGAGCGGAATGTTACCGTGGAGATGGCAGAGTAGTTAGGGCACTTGACTTAAGTGCTATCTTTGTTATGATCATGTATCAATAAGGTGGGGGTGCATTCACCATAACCACACAGGTAAATACAAGAATGGCTAGCAGTCATCAAACCAGATGATATTTCACATGATATTTCTGGTACATTTGGGCTTTTTTTGGGCAAATAATGAGCTGAAATTATAGACTTCACAAGACAATTTTACGGGAAATTGAGAATTGGAGCAGTTTCCACCTTTAAAGTAAATGAGTCATAATTTGTTCTATTTCAATAAAACAGCACCAAGGGGTCTAACAGACTGTAATACACAGTAGAGTGAGTCCTCCACTCAGGGTTTGGTCATTGTCATCAAAACACCTGAGATTGCCCATTCAGTACACCATGATGTTCCACCACAGCAGTAAAGATCTCTACTTCCTTGATGACTATAATGACTACCAGTCCTTCCATGTGCCATAGATGACTGTAAATATTTTTTACCCTCTCAAGATGGATGCCCAGTATACAGCTGAACAGCCCCTCCCCAAACTCTTTCTTTTACCCCAACGCACTCTTGCAGGCCTCAGAGTTGGTCAGAACACTGACTTTTCTCCTATCCACAGTGACTCCCATCCCCTGAGCTGTGCTGTGGGTGCCAAACATGGTGGACTGGTGCAAGAGACCCAGGAGGAGAAGCGGCAGGAACCGGGGGCCAAAGGGCGGAGAGGGAGCCACAGAGTCATGGGGCCGAAAGCCAGCTTGCACCACATCACGTCCCCCAGAAGGGGGCACCCCCATGCTGCTGACTACCAGCTCTCGCTGGACCTCAAAAACAAGCAGGTAGGAGCTGGGTGTAAGTGGTGGGCCACAAGCCTGTGGGAGGGGAGGGCGCTGTCTCACACCAGCAGAGAGACAAGTGGCCCACAGGGGGTTGGATGAGTCCCATTGGGTTGAGGATCTCCAGCCTTAGATGACCATTCCTCCTGCACTGCAAAGCCTGACCTCTGTCCTTCTCAGTGCAGTCTCTTGTCTCGCCCATTGCAGATGACAGATGACCCATCACACCATTTTACCAGCTATCATGTTCATGGTGCTTCTTTCATAAATAAAAATGCATTCGTGGCCCCCACCCCCATGGATTAAAACGCCGACGGCTGACATACTCGTTTCTATGACGATGTGACATTGGCGGGGTTGGCACCATGTCTTCTGTCATTGTGATTCCCTAAATGAGATGGTGCACAAAGTGGAGTGAGTAGGTTGTGAATCAGAGCTGGGGGAAGACATGCAGGAGCTCATTGGGAGGTCCTGGACTCATCAGTGTAAGGTGACAGATAAGCTCCTTCGGAGCTTGAAATGCATCTCTTTCCAGGTTGGTGTAATGGAAATGGGCACCTCAGAGATAATGACATTTAACACTGTACCGCCGATGGGAATCTTTTGTGCCAGCAATTACTCTCAAGCTAGAGCAGCAATTGATTTTCATCACAGGCTGTGCATCTTCAGCAGGTGGTGAGTGTGTGTTTAAGTACTCTGCTTTGTAGTTATCTTATTACATCACATTCTGCTTTGTAGTTATCTTATTACGTCACATTCTGCTTTGTAGTTATCTTATTACATCACATTCTGCTTTGTAGTTATCTTATTACATCACACTCTGGTTTGTAGTTACCTTATTACATCTGTCACACCCCACCCGATCATTCGATCCCTCCGTGTGCCATGCCCCCCTCGTTAACCTCGTGTGGAATCCCTACGTTTACCAGCTGTTCTACGTTTCCCGCAATTAGTCTTGCGTATTTCAGTCAGCGTTCAAGTACGCTTCCCCAGTCCTTTCATTGAAGTCTGTACCGTATCTTTATGCTTTGCCTGCAATAATCCCCCTGTTCTTGGATTTCCGCCTGCCTGACCCTGATTCCTCCCTCCCTGCTCGCTCGCCCTGCGCCCGGTCTGACAGAATGACAGGACTCCCAAACAACACGCCTCAACTGAATGAGGCGAAGTACTTCGACATCGGTGACGAGGTATTGTATTGGCTTCAGCAGCCCGAGATCCAGGAGGATCCCATGGCCTTGAGGGACATCCTGAAGAGAATTTCCCCTTCGAAGGATCTGCACCTCGCAGAAGAGGTACGGGTAAATTTGTGGCGACTCAGGAGCTGGGCAGCTGAGGCGAATATGCAGCGGATAAAACAAGACAGCGGACTCACCTGTGATCCGCTGTCTGAGCCACCCAAAGTCCTCCAGACAGCGGGAAAAAGGAGAAAGAAGATTCCGCTGGTGGGGGAAGAAGCTGGCTAGGCCTGGCAAGCCCAAGCGAATAGTAAGGGTTTGCTGGGAACGTCTGGCGGAATCCCCTATCAGGAGGAGTTTCTACCTCCGGCAGAGCTTCTCCCATGTCCCGGGGGAGGCGGGGGACATTGAGTCCGAATGGGCTATGTTCCGTGCCTCCATTGTGGAGGCGGCTGACCGGAGCTGCGGCCGCAAGGTGGTCGGTGCCTATCGCGGCGGCAATCCCCGAACCCGCTGGTAGACACCGGTGGTGAGGGATGCCTTCAAGCTGAAGAAGGAGTCCTACTGGGCCTTTTTGGCCTGTAGGACTCCAGAGGCAGCTGACGGTTACCGGCAGGCCAAGCGGAATGCGGCTTCGGTGGTAGCTGTGGCAAAAACTCGGGTGTGGGAGGAGTTTAGTGAGGCCATGGAAAACGGCTTCGAGGAGATTCTGGTCCACCATCCGGCGGCTCAGGGCGGGTAAGTGGTGCAGCATCAACACTGTTTATGGTGGGGATGGGGCACTGCTGACCTCAACTCTGGACGTTTTGGGTCGGTGGAAGGAGTACTTCGAAGACCTCCTCAATCCCACCGACACGCCTTCCAACGAGGAAGCAGAGTCTGGGGACTTGGGGGTGGACTC
>JAODKC010000064.1:33225145-33238095 GCA_026777985.1 Mormyrops attenuatus
GTTATCTTATTACGTCACATTCTGCTTTGTAGTTATCTTATTACATCACATTCTGCTTTGTAGTTATCTTATTACATGACATTCTGCTTTTTAGTTATCTTATTACATTACATTCTGCTTTTTAGTTATTTTATTACGTCACAGGGAATCTGATGAATATAATGCTGCAGAAGGCCATGTGGCAGGTCATGTCTTTGTGTTACGCCCCGGAAAATGGGGAGAAATAATCACAAAGAGAGCGATGTTTCCTCAGCATTTACTCAAATGTTTTATCAAATGCATGCACAATTTACAAACAAAATATTCACAAAATGATGTGGTTTGTAGTGGGATACATACCTGATCTAACCTTCTTTAAACTACAACCATATGTAGAGTATCACTGAGAGTTAATTATCAACAAACAGCAGAGGCTATAAGAAAGAATACACAAACAACTGTACAAAATATATTTACAATTCACAGAGCATATAAAACCCAGCTAATAAGGCTTTGCTTGCACGCACATTAGCACACCCAGTAAACGTACCTTCACAAGACCCTAACTTACATTGGAATATGATTACAAATCACCTGGCAGTGCAAAATACCATCGACAAACTAGAAAATGGGGAGAAATAATCGCAAAAAAGACAGTGATGTTTCCTTAGCAAGAGCATTTATGCGAATGAGGAACATATTGTGATCAGGCCAGACAGTATGGCACGCACATGGTGGGTAATTTACACAGTGGCTAAAGACACGTGAGATTTAGTTAAGGACCAAGTACAAACACAGGTAAGGGGACATGTGACAATTGGGCTCATAGAACAGCTGTTTACAACAAGACATGCACTGGGGCTACATACACAGCTCACGAGCATGCTGGGAAATGCTAATAGGCTCTCGCTACTCAGAGCCGTCTTGCCGGTGCTGCAGCATAAAATTTCTAACTTGTCACATTTGCATATCATCACTGACATGGAGAACTGTGTCAGTCTGTTACCTGATTCCACATACGCTGAACAGCAAGGTGACAGATGCTCGTCATGATGGCCAATGGTCCGTGGATTTATTGGCCAGGCCTGTGATGAACATGATAAAATCCGGCCCTTGTAGTGCAATCTGCACATGGCTGTCATTGAGTAAGTACAGTAATTACAATAGCAGAGGTATCTGGACTTTCTTCTCCTACTCTGCCATAAGCTGGTGCATGTTGTACGTTTGGTTAGTTAGATAATGGGAAGAATGACGGATAACTCAGCGTAGCCTACGGCTCTGTGCCGAATGTTTCCGGGCTGCTGACATGGCTCCCCTGCCTGGGATCCATTCATTACTGTGGAATTTATTTCCATCTCCACTTTAATTGATTTTGTTGAAGACTTCAGACCCTTCAAAAGGCAGCGGAGAGCTTACTGATCAAACACATCTTCTCTTTGAGATCTTCCCATGAATCATTCTCAAACTGCAAGACTTCATCCTTGTCTAATTCCAACTATTAAGCGAGATGGAAAACAATGTTTATCATAGCATTATCATGTACATGCAGGGAAAATTATTTACATCTATGTCTGACACAGAAAAGAGTTTGAGAAAAAATAATGACAAATCATTATAGAAATAATAAGTTCCTGGTGCATCAGCAGATTGTCTGTACTTGTAAATGGTAAAATGTGGTAAAACTCTTAACTGACTTTGTGGTAAACCGGGGCAGTTCAATAGATAGATAGATAGATAGATGGATAGATGGATGGATGGATGGATGGATGGATGGATGGATGCTTTATTGTCATTGTAAGTACAATGAGATTTAGTTTGGAACACGTCAGCAGATGCACAGTATAGCTAAATAAATGAAAAATTGGCATCTACATGGAGAGCTCCGGGCCGCTGCATCCGCGCACCGCCATCTCGGATCCATTATTGTTCAACCTTCTATGTCATGTGTTCTCAGCTTTGGCAATTTCAGAAATCTGGGTGCAGGAATCGTGTTACTGTGGTGATCGGCATGGCAGCCTTAAAGCTACATAAGAACATATGAAATTTACAAAGGAGAGGAGGCCATTCGGCCCATCAAGCTCGTTTGGAGCTTCCCGTTTTTCGGACCAGATCTTGAGATAATGCTACTATCTGACACCTCCAAAACACACCATTTTGATGCCTGACTCAAATTCTCGTAACGTTTCACTGACTGCTCCGCAGAATGGTCTTTGGGACTTGTGACCCCACACCACTTTCTGATGTTGTAGCAGGGTTTAATGGACCACAGAACACTCAATGACAGGCGGCCTTTGCCTTGTTAAACGATCAGATATGGAGGGGCTGTGCATGCTCAGGGGTACGAGCAGGGCGCAGTGGATCCCTCCTGCTCACAATGATCCCGTCTCTTTGGTCTAGTCGCTCACTTATTTTTACACACACACGCACACACACACGCACATACACACACACACACGCACATACACACACATATATATATACTTGTGTGTGTGTGTGTGTGTGTATATATATATATATGCTGGCTGTTTTTGTATCATTAAATCAGCTTCGATTCTCGCGTCTCATGCTCATGCTTATAAATATACATGTCAGACCTCAATCAGAGCCTGGGCTCCTGTTTACACTCATTCTCTGCGCAGGGCTCTCCCACTTCTCACTTGCTTTACATGGTGCCCCTCCACGTTCCCTCACTCACTGTTGTACCGTTTACGTTCCGTACACACAGCAGAGCCTGGGCTCCTGTTTACACTCATCCTCTGCGCAGGGCTCTCCCACTTCTCGCTTGCTTTACATGGTGCCCATCCACATTCCCTCACCCACTGTTGTGCCGTTTACGTTCCCTACACACAGCAGAGCCTGGGCTCCTGTTTACACTCATCCTCTGCGCAGGGCTCTCCCACATCTCGCTTGCTTTACATGGTGCCCCTCCACGTTCCCTCACTCACTGTTGTACCGTTTACGTTCTGTACACACAGCGGAGGCTTAACGCCCAACTGGTGGCTGATCCCTCAGCTCAGAGAGAAAAGCAGAGTTTTAAGATCGCACCCTGTGGTGTACATTTGCATTCAGCATGGAGTGGAGTTTGCCTGCAAGGTTTTCGCCTTTGAATCAGGTTAACAGAGCTGGTTAATGACAGAGGATGTAGTGTCTGATGGGCCTTATCCCAACACAGGCCCCTTCCCCCCCTGCCGGCTCGGAAATTGAAACTCTTGTTTGGATGAGACCTGACTGGCGTTTTGACTCAGTGCTGTAAATAAACAAAGGCAATTAAATCATGCCTCAATAAATTAACTGTATAAATGAATTCTTAAACATATAATTCTTGGCATATTGCATAAGAAGCTGATTTGTGGTGAGAGGCTTGTGCTGAACACCAGCTCCACACAGATACGGTGTCAAACTCGGATTTGACCCGAGAGAAGGCTGTGTCAGATCAATACGGCCATATGGAGAAAACATTCTGCTTTTTCTTGAAGCTCTAGGGTCCCTTTCGTATATACCAAACTTGCCATGCTCCCTGTAATAGAAGAAACTGCACAAATTTCAGTATCAATGAAATTATTTCAGCAGCAGTCCTCAAATATCATTTCAGTAACAATGAGTCCATTTTAGTAACAGTCCTCAGATGTCATTATAATAAGAATGAATCTATTTTAGTAACAATCCTCACATGTCATTTTGGCGTCTATATTTAGATGCCAACAGCAGAGAATTGAGAATAGAATGGGATTTGGCCTGAGTCTGCCTTTATGACAGCCATGGGAATCATAATGGTCAGGTTTAAAGGCTGAGCAGGTCTGGCTACAAGCATTTGCAAAATTCAGTTTGATGTTTTGGGCGTTTGATGCATCTAAGCACAACTCATTACACAGCTGGAATATTCACTGCTAATCCCACTGCAACAGGCACTGAAGTGACATGATAAAGCCAATAAGTTATTTTAGTGTTATAGTGAATAAAATGTATCTAAAAGGCCTTTATCTTCAGGATGGAATGTCTTGCAGTAATGACAGTGATTATGTTAAAGACGCTACGGATCAGATGAGTAGACGTGCAGCACCGCCTGTCAGTCCTCACCCACCTGCTTCGGCTTTCTGAATCTAGAGGACCGGCAATTATGAAAGTGTTTCACAAGATCATTTCAACAGAGATGACTGAGCTGCATCCGGCATTTAAAGGGGAACTAGTAATGGCCAAATGAAACTTCATGAACCATTTGCTGTATTTTCTGACCCCACTAGATGGTGCTCTCTGTTCAAAAAAGTGCTCAAAGCATGCTCCAAAGCAAACCAAGACCACCATGTGGTGTGGTCAAAAAATACTGCAAATGGTTCATGAAGCTTCATGTGGCCATCACTAGGAACATCACAGAACTCTGTGATAATTTGGTCTTAAATTCAGCATATATTCATTATATTTGAGTATCATTCATTTTATGATGCAATCAAGCAACCCTAATCCATCCATTGACCTTACCAAGCATTAATCAGGTGTAAACACCTACAGTAGGAAGCAGTATCTCAGAAAACATGTCCCACGCCTGGTCAAACAACGTCAATATCACGTGACATCCCATCACTGTGTGAAGATGACCTATACATTTTTCGTTGCTCCTTCTTAAAATGGGAAGAAAAAAATTTTCAATCTTCTGTTCTATTACATCAACATGTCTTCAACGAATATATATTTCATGAAACTCCAAAAATAACTGTGTTTTTGTGAGCCGGACTGGGCCACTGGGGACTCTCGGCACATCGATGCGTGCCCTAGTTGAAGAGTAGCTAGACATGGACGTCACTCCGTTTGGCCTGATCCCCTCCATTCTGTCCACATGTTGTGGATTCAGATTCCACCCGACCATCATAGCTTTGAAGCTGTTCTTCTAGAAAGAAGCAGAAACTGTAAAATATAAACTTTTCCAAATTACAGATCGCAAACAGCCTCCCCCAGATTTACTGTGGTAACATAATTCAAACTGTGGCAGTGCTGCAGAGTTAATCGAATGTCGTCCGCGTGGCTCTGAGAAAAGAGTGCGATGGAAGCTGCACGTTGCTGCGTCTCTTTCTCCTTTAGATGTGCCTTTCCTCTTCTAGCAGATGACACAGGTCACTGAGTAATCTGCGATAAGCCAGTACTGTACTGTACAGCTGCTGATTCTATTCTCCACCGACGAGGGTAGGTAACATTTGCAGCTGTGAGTCATCAGTTTGCTGCATTCAGGGGTTGCGACGGATTTACAGACGGTACTAACTCAGTCATGCAGTGGTACGCTCTTTGTTCATGTTGAACTCCCTCTCCGATTCAGTTCCATTGGTGACTGGCGATCCACCGGCTGTTATTAAATCACATAAACATGACCATTGACATGCATCAACCAAACACTCTGTTAAATGTTTCTGTGTTAGGATATGTTGCCAGACAGTCACTGGACTCTGACAAGCCACCAGTGAAAAGTTTAAGCAGGCAGTCTGCAGGCCTCGTTCTCATGCTGTCCACATCATTTCACATACACACGCGTGCAGTTTTGCAACAGAGTTAGCCACTACAGACATCTTCTATATAATCGATGCATGTATGTTTATAGTCAGAGAGGCAATTTGGTGTATCTAACAGTTGCCTTATTATCTGTTTGAAAGAGCTGTCGGCTAGCGCATCAGCTCAGAGCAAGCAAGGCGCTAAGCTGGCAATTCAGATTTCAGGCAGAGCTAAACCCGGTTAGTGTACATGCAGGAGACTCCCCCACTAAGCCCGCTGAATTCACTGAACCAGGCCCAGACACCCGTTATCTGTAAATATGTGCTTGTCAGACTCGTTTTTCTTTCAATGGGCTCTGTGGTCCCCAATCGCAAGGCTTTCTCACGGCTCCCGTTATTTATCTTGCGTGCTCCAATAGGCGGGGGAAGGGGGGCCGAGACTGACACCCTGAAGCGGCCAAAATAAATCAGCTGGTTGAGCTTCTCTTGCTTTTTTTCTGGGCCTTGCAGTGGGCCGAAGGTTTATTGAGGTCTTAAGTGCTTAGCTCAGCTTTATGGGCAGTGTGCGTGCTTGGAGTCCTACCGCTTGACATGCTGGATTCTCAGCATCTCTTTCTCCACATATCACCCACAGTTACCCCTCTATAAAGTTTTTTTTTAATTCATAACTGGTTCAGTTTATCATTAACAGTCATAGATTGCAGACTGTAGAACATGTTACATTCTCTGATAAAAGAATGTAAAGATTCTCTGAATTAACTGCATCACTGCATTACGCATTACTGCGTAACATCATTGTGCGCTGTGACCGTCTGGTGGTTTATTCTTTCTAGTCAGCAGGAAAATCCCTCCGTCTCCACTGTTCTTCACATGAGGTTCTTCTTCTTCTCCACAGATTGAAATGTTAGAGCACAAATATGGTGGCCACCTCATCTCGCGCCGGGCTGCCTGCAAAATCCAGACTGCCTTCCGCCAGTACCAGCTGAGCAAGAACTTCGAGAAGATACGCAACTCCTTGCTGGAGAGCCGCCTTCCACGGCGCATCTCCATGCGCAAGGTTCACGTGCAGAACGCGGAGGGCTTCTCGGCCAAGAAGGCCCTGGTGGAGGGATACAACTTGGTGGGCATGCCCTTGGTGCGCTCGCCCTCACTGCCCACCGCCATCAGCGGCACCCTCACCGACCTGGAGGACTCCTTCACAGAGCAGGTGCAGTCGCTGGCCAAGTCCATCGATGATGCCCTCAGCAACTGGAGCCAGAAGACCGTGTGCTCCATGCAGGATGGAGGGAGGTACCAGTTTACCGAGACCTTCAGCCAGAGTTCATCAGGGGTCGGGGGAGGAGATCCAGAAAGGGAATCTGCTTCCCCTCAGGAGGGTATCCAGGAGGACAATGTGGGGAGTGTGCCTCGTAGTGCCAGCAAGCTGATGATGGCTTTCCGTGATGTAACAGTGCAGATTGACAACCAGAACTTCCATGTGTCATCTTCTGTGATGGAGTCCACCTCTGTCTCCCTGGCTAACTGTGTCCAGCAGGAAGGGGCTGAGAAAACCAAAATATCTCCTGAGGGAGACCGGGATGTGTCCATGGTCCATAAAGATGGCGAAGTCCTAGACCTATTGTCACACAATGAATTCCCTGTCCCCCCTCTCCGTGAGGAAGAATTGCTGGCTCTGGAGAAGCTTGAGGATCTGAAGCTAGGGGAGAAGGAGGGAACAGAAGTGGAGATGGCTACTGAAGCTGGTCTGGAAGCACTGGAGGTCAAGCGGAGCGAGTCGGATGTGGCAGACAACAGCTCCGAGCAGATGAGTAGTAGCAGCACCTCCACCTCTGCCAAGTCCACCTCTGATGTCTCCTCCAAGGAGGCCTTGCAGGCCATGATCCTCAGCCTGCCCCGCCTCCACTGCGAGAACCCCGCTGTCTGCAAGTCCCCCACCCTCTCCACCGACGTCATGCGCAAGCGACTCTACAGGATCGGCCTTAACCTCTTCAACTTGTAAGTGCTGGGAGACCCTGCTCCCTGTGTCCCTGGGTCCTTTCTGCTCAGAAAGGGAGCTTCCGAGAAACATTTATTTTTAAAAGTTAAAAGAAAAGCTGCTCTCATCTATGGAGGTGTGTCATGGACTGGATACTGCTTTAAGACGGACTGTCAGAGACAATAACACTGCATTAGCAGATGGTGGTTTAGAAAACCCCATCTATGATCCAGTGCTTCTATTAACTTAGTCTAACTGAGTTTTTCATTCATTACATTTCAATTTATATAGGAGATGCTTTTATCCAAAGTGACATTCAGGGCCACACAGGGTCAGACAGTTCCTGGAGAAACTGGGGGTTAAGGGCCTCGCTCAGGGGCCCAGGAGTGACACTGAGGTTTGCACTGACAATCTTCCGATCACAGACACAGCGCCCAGAGAGCCCCACAATTCATAAAGCATTATAACCATGGCTATAAATATTTATCGAAAGGCATAATACATTATAGCCATGTGTATTATGCATTATGAATGGTTTATGAAGCTGTCATCTATAATGCACTGTAGACACCTTTATAATGCATTATAATGGTTGGTATAAGAATTAAGGATGCTTTGTACTGCATTATGAAGGTATTTACAGTGCATTATAGATGACAGCTTCATGAAGCCGATCAGTTGTTTAAAATTCTGTGGAATTTTTTAAAATGTCAAGTACGGAAATAAAGAAATTGGCTCCTCTGTGTTTCGTCCGCCAGGCTGAAGGAGATTCCATTCAAACTATATTTATTCAAACTGGATTTGCCACATGCATTTTGCATGAAGGCATTCGGCTTGTTTGCTCTTGTAACACCAGCTGTTTTAGATCATTAGTCAGGTCTGTATCATCATTAGCGTAACTGTACAAGGTAGAGTGACTCCCACTTGGTATCTGTCCAGAGCTCGGGTGAAACACGTGCTTTGACTCGTTGACTTGCAGACAGAGAGTCACGTCCAAGCTTTAGAGAGGAATGTGTTCCAAAACTAGATCAGATCATTTGCAGGGGGTCACGCCTCCCTTAAGCGCTACTGTTCCGCATTTGTCCCGTGGGATGGTCTGTCAGAGACAGCCAGGGGAGGATTTCTGCATGACGGACAGGTCAGGGAGGACAGCTTCCCCCGGGGCGCTGGTGCCCCTCCAGCATGGCGCAGCTGTAAACGCTGCCTTATCAGTGGCTGCTTCATGTCTGAGGAAATCGGCCTGGTCCCAGTACAGCCCAGTTACCTGCGGTGTAGGTGAGCCTCTTTAATGCCGCCTTGACGAAAGGGAGACACTGATTCAATCACATTAAACCATTGGTTTGATTTCTGTTGTAAATATCAAGGAAACTGGCAAGTGTGACTTCTTTGCTCTTTGATGAGTAGTCGAGAGCTGGATCCCCCCTCCACCCCAAAAAAAGGGGCTTTTGCAAGGGCCACAGACAAATAAAGGTCAGCAGGAGTAGGCAAGTTCCCCTTGTGAGCTGAGATCACTGGCTCCTCCTCCGATCCTTTCTGTGACTGGTTACTCTGGGTGACTGTCCTCGCATGCCATCGCTTGGTCTGTGAAATCTGGCCAGACGAGGTCCCCCATCCAGCTTTCAGGCTTGGCACAGCAGGCATGCATTTAATGCTCCGACAAGTAAATAAGCGCCCCTCTGTAATGAGATGACACCTTTTGTTTGATGCACTTAGGACTGTGCTGCTCAGAATACACCATTTGATCAACATAATGGTTTTTGAGCAGCTGTTTTACTGCCAAAACAAACCCCGAATTTGCGTTTGACTGCCAGAGACGATTCATGTTATTACAGACTTTTGAGACCAAGTCAGGCGTCTGAGTGTGTGTGCAGGATGGGTTCATCGGTGGTCGCTTTCCCTGCAGGAATCCCGACCGAGGCATCCAGTTTCTCATCGCTCGGGGCTTCATCCCAGACACCCCCATCGGCGTGGCTCATTTCCTGCTGCAGCGGAAGGGGCTAAGCCGCCAGATGATCGGCGAGTTCCTGGGCAACAGCAAGAAGCAGTTCAACAAGGATATTCTGGAGTGAGTCCTGGCTGGCATCTTGCTCGCCCCCTGACAGATCCCAGATCACTGCCCCGGTGCCACACAGGGGATCGCAGTCAGCCCTTAACTTAATGCTCGAAGCATTAAAAACATTGTAAGTGGTTACACAATGACCCAACTTACAGAGGTCTGTCTAAAACAGCACATTATAGTCATTATATAAATTATATTTAAGTGTATGCAGCAGCTTAAACGGAACCCTGCTTGCTTCAATACACTAAGAAATAAAATAAACACTTCTAGTGGCTAATACAAAATGGCACAACTAACCAGATCGAGACCAGCTAAAGGACCCAGCATAAACCAACGTACCGCTGGCCAGCCAAGCCCCATTCACCCTGACAGAGTAATTAGCCCAGACAGTGTCAGCTGGCTGTCGTTACCTGAGGCGTCTGCTGGCACGGCGCTGTAGAATGGTTGGCATGGCAACAGGCAAGCTCGCACCTAACCCCGGCATTATTTATACATACGCACCCTATTCCCTACAAAGCCAGCCAAGCTGACGACATGATAATGATGACGATGAAGACAAAGACAATGACGGACTGGGGTAAAGTTTGTTGAAAAAGATGAAGGAGAAAAGTCCTGTCTTAAGCTTGTGGCTAGAAATCTGAAACACGGCGAGTGAGGTGGAAGGCTTCCGAGGAGCACCGATTCCATTTAGCAGCTCAGATTTCATCTCCTGGTAGCAGAGAAGCTGGACAAGCAGGCTGGCTGCACCTGTGAAGCGCCGTCTGAGGCCTCTGGCCCTCCTACCTGCACAGTGAATTATCACTCATGTATTTCATTTGCACCGACAGGCTACTGCCCCTGGCCCCACCCCCCACCTGACCTCTAAGCCCCACAGCTGATTGGCAGGTCCCCTGAGTTCATGGGGGGTCGTGTCTCTACAGAAATTACTTTGAAATCCATTCAGAATCCACCCGTCCTGCTGAACATGCAGCAATCTGCTCCATCTCCTGTTCGTCTGACTGAGGTGTCTACTCACTGCCTGCGGGTCCTGCTCCATCTCCTGTTCGCCTGATTGAGGTGTCTACTCACTGCCTGCTGGTCCTGCTTCATCTCCTGTTCGCCTGACTGAGGTGTCCACTCTTTGCCTGTGGGTCCTGCTCCATCTCTTGTTCACCTGACTGTGTGACCCCTGATCGTCAGCTAGCCCCCATGGATGGCAGTCTTTCAGGGAACGGCTGACTGCTCCCCTGACCTGTTAGGCCTGCGGGGAAGGCCTGCCCTCTTCCCTTAATCACAGCTCAGTCTGGGTGAAGCTCCTCTGAGGGCCAGCAGGGTCAGTGCCCGGCTCTGGCAGCAGACAGATCGATGAGCCTTAAAAAGTTTGCTGATCTGTGACATCCAGCTGGTTCAGTGACAGTATCTAATAAGGAAATCTGTAAAAGGCCATTGCATACTGCATACTGCATTCTGCAGCACCTCGGCCTCATGATACTTAGGGTCTGCTTCTTTGGACTCAGGACGAGTATTTGCATTGGGGGGGGGGGGGCAACATTCTATGTAGAACCTCATGGGGCTATCCTGTCCGGAATGCCTTCATTTGCCACACCGCCCCTCCCCCATTTCCTCAGCCGTGGGGGTTAGGGCCCGGTGACTGTCTGCCTTTACGTTTGGAGGCGTGAATTACTGTCAATATCCAGTTTATATTAGAAAGTGTGGCTGATGCACTGCACTGCTCTCCTGGGGCCTGCAGAGCAGTCAGGGTATAATCACAGCCCCGACCACCACGCATCCAGACTATTATTATGCAGATGGATTCGTGGGAATGTGCAGGTGCTGTCTGAGCTTCACGCTTTGGACTCCAGCTTACTGGAACTGTTCCAAACCGATCCTGAAACTGGAAAATGTGTACGCGGCTTGTAAAACCTGAGAATGCAGGCTGGGGCTCAGATCCGCTCGGGGAGTTTGGAACGCTGCTAATGGAGTTTAAAGTTCTGGGCATTTGGATGTCATTTGGATTTTTTAAAAGACTTAACTGGAACGCAAGATCATAAGATGCACTTAATTACATCTAAAAGCCACAGATGATGCCTTGAATTGCAGGCAGATGGCCTAAGTAAAAACAACCTAATGCAAATATACGTTTAACCTGAAGGTTGCTGGTTCTTGACCCAGCCCAGGTACTTAATCCAGGTTGTTCCTGTAAATCATTCAAATGTGCCGACGAGCAGTAAAGCCCAAACTGATCTGGGGATACATAGGGATGTTATGCACTTTAAATGCAACCCCCACCTGACATGTCCTTCGGTCCCCACCCTCTGCGTGGCTCTTTCAGCTGCGTGGTGGATGAGATGGACTTCTCGGGGATGGAGCTGGACGAGGCCTTGCGGAAGTTCCAGGCCCACATCCGGGTGCAGGGCGAGGCCCAGAAGGTGGAGCGGCTCATCGAGGCCTTCAGGTGGGGACACTGTGCAAACACGCCTAGTAGGGGTTCAGGGGGGCAATAAT
Organism: Mormyrops attenuatus; assembly: GCA_026777985.1. Classification (NCBI taxonomy): domain Eukaryota; kingdom Metazoa; phylum Chordata; class Actinopteri; order Osteoglossiformes; family Mormyridae; genus Mormyrops; species Mormyrops attenuatus. The sequence goes on from JAODKC010000064.1 coordinate 33,237,117, forward strand.
AAATCACATGTACTGGTTCCACCTCCTCTAGTTGCTAGGACCCGCCTCCTCTACGATCTTACTGGTTAGCTCTCTGAACCAGTCATTTTTCCTTCTGCCCTCAGAACATTTTTGTCTAAGTAAAACTCCCACGAGCATTACATAGGAGCACGTTAGGTATAACTCTGTAGAAGAGCACAGATTAGAGACAGCTAGATACAGTATCCAATCAGAAACCAGTATCAGTACCACATGTTGCAGCTCCCCCCACCGCTGATTGGCAGGTCTTTCCAATGAGTCCTACTTATTTAATTATCAGTTAGCTAAATGCCAGTCTTCGGCAGAGCTGATGGATTCTGGCTCCTTTTTCTTCCGCAGCTTTAAGAGGCAGGGGGAGCTCAACTACCTCCCCAAAGTACTGCAGTTAAGAGACCCATGGGTCAGACAATGCACTGCGCTTTAATGTAACACACTGTCAGAGAAGCTGTAGCGGAGTCAGAACCAGAACTCACTTTATTGCCAGTATGTACGAACACACCAGAATTGTTTGTGGTCCAGTGCCAAACATGAAGTTAATAGATAAAAGATCTGGGTGTGGGACCCAGAAGGCTTCAGGTTCACGTCCCATGAGACCACACTTCTGAGCATGGCACCAAGCCTGGGTTGCCATCTGTATGCAGCTGTGTGGGGGCTCCGGTTGGCTGGGGAGAGCCGAAACCGGACCAGCAACACGGACACAAACACATATAGGAGTGAATGGAAGTTAATTAGTTATAATAGTGATTAAAATGTGAATCCACCCCCCCCATTCACAGCCAGCGCTATTGCATGTGCAACTCAGATGTGGTGCAGAAATTCCACAATCCGGACACCATCTTCATCCTGGCCTTTGCCATCATCCTCCTCAACACTGACATGTACAGCCCCAGCGTCAAAGCTGACCGCAAGATGCTGCTCGAGGACTTCATACGCAACCTCCGAGGTAAGTGGGAGGGGGGGC
>JAODKC010000064.1:33249848-33261929 GCA_026777985.1 Mormyrops attenuatus
TTGTAGCGAGAGTCTGCCAGGCCAAAGAACACCTCATCTTTTCCCCGTACAGCTCTCTGCGTTGGCATAGAGTGAACCACCCACACCAGTACTGCCCCCCCGAGCCCCAGCTGAACCAGCGGAGATACTCAGGGGGTTACAGTAGCCTCATGTGACTAATCAGTGTGTCACGCACAGCCAACATGTAAACACACAGGGTGAACTGAGGGCGCCGTCGGAAACACGGGACAGCACGGGAAATCACCCGTGTACGTAAATCACGCGTTTTTAAAAACAAAGAATAGTTTTAATGAAATTCTATACTATTTTGCCTGTTTGCTCAAAAAAAATTGAATGACTTGTTTGGCATTTTTTGTTCACTTTTTTCAGAGATCGATGTGAGAATGTGGGTAGGTTTTTTTTGGACAGATACCTTCTCGGGTTTCTTGAATGACTGGAAACCCTCCATTCTCCTCCTCTGGGAATAGCTGGAAATGCACATGGTTTGGTACCATCACACCTCTAAACGTTCGTCTATTTGTTCCTCAGCGAAGCACCAAAATAAGGTCAGATCCACAACCCTATAAATCAATGGCGTCCGTTTGTGTTAGTGCCGCGCCCGCAAACACGACAGAGCGAGAACCAACCAGCACAGAACTGTTTATAAAAAAAAAACGTTTGCTCTCTTTGATTTGTGCTCATTTCACAAACTTTGAAGGAATCTCTGGAAACTGGAAGCATTGACATGAACTCACTGCCCAACCAGAAGCATCTCAAAATTGTGTAAACATTATGTCATCGGCATCATATGATATGTTAGATTCTCATTTAAAATGTGAAGCCTGTCTACACTGAAATTGTTTACATACAAACTCTGAAATGATGGAAAATAAGTGATTGTGCCAATCCCAAAACAACACTCTCATGGAGAATTTGCCAGTTAAAGATTCAGAGGAATTAGTTGTCTGTGTTTATTTGTTTCCAAATAGCAGCACAGTTCTTCAGAATGGCGATTATCTGCGTATCTCCACAGAGGATCCTAATGTACTGTTATTTACCGAAGATATCTCCTGTGTCTAAGTGTGATAGCTTGGTTAGTCTACGTCACAGAAAACAGATTGCCCACCATATTTTCTAAGTGCATAAAAATAGTAAATAAGAGAGTATGCCTAATCTTTTTATTCCGCTAAAGGTAGAGGAGGGTGATACTTCTGGAAAAACCACGAAGCTGGTGTTGGACTGAGGCTGTTTTGTACGGCGCAGAGCAAACGCCAGGCCGTGTGATCTGAATGGCCTGCGTTTAAGCACAGCACTCGGACACATTTTGCTGACTGTGTACCGCGCTTTGCACCTTCTGTTCCAGGCTGATGGAGGTATTTGCTCATGATTACACTCCCAGCCTGTCTACCTGGCTCATCGCTGATGTATCTTTGTTTACGCTTCCAAAAGCGACGAAAACACTGTTTATTCAGCTGCAGGTCTGAACACGCCTTGGGATTACCTTGACATATATATTTGAGCTATTTTTTTTTTTTTGCTGGACTTTGTAGACAAAGATATCATGTGCCAAATTTCCAGGTGTCCAAGAAGAATATTTAATCACTTCAAATCCATTACACTGGGCTCTGGCTCTTATGTGACTAGCAGTTATTGTTTTGGACAGTGTACATATGTTTTATTGCAATAAGTGTCCAACAGGGATACAGCCGAATTATTAACATGATGTTCCAGTGATGTTTCAGTCTGCTATACTTTTTTAAACATTTCCCCATTAACTGAGTATGGACTGTAATCTAACACTGAATCTGAAATCCAGCCATTGCTTGTAAGAAGCTTGTCTTTCAGAAACAGTGGAAAGAATATGCTGGTGAATCTGCAGACGGTCTTGGCCTGACTTCCTATAAGCACCACCTCCATCGCGGGCCTCATTCCCTCCGAATTATGAGTTCTTCTGCAGGCTTGTCAATTTACCACTTTATGCTGTATTACAAGATTGGTTCCCTGTGCGTATATGATGTGGGATTTGGCTTCTTCATAAAGTGTTTGATTTGGAGCCTAATTAATCTGAGCTGTGCATATCTGAGACTTCTCAGTGAGTTACCAATGACTCTAAATCACCTTTTCCCTTCACTGTGTGATATTCCTGCGTCTTAAGGACACGTTACCCAGTTTACTCTTGTATCCTTTGGTGAAAAGAAGTGCTACTGGTCCTATAGGGCTGAATGATTTATGAGTGCAGAGAAAAGTGAGCACAGGGAATTATAAAGGAGAAGAACAGTCGTCATGTAATTATGTGTATTATGCTGTAAACTTTTATAATGGGCCAGAGATAGAATGAAGCCTTTATATTTACTTAAAATCACTAGCGTTAGCTATTGCTAAACCAGAAGGTGGTAATTTGTTAATCCTATGGAAGATGCAAGGTGAACAATTCTTTAGTAGCCATTTTGGTTATGTATTTGATGCAGTGATATTTGGACATTCTGGTTACAGAAAATCAATCATCATACTTTGCTAGAATGACACCAATAAAACGTTACTTGCCTTTTGTTCTCTTTTATCACTCTGCAATACTCATAATTCAATAACTAACATTGAATTGAGAATATGTTTCATGCTGATTATCAAGTACAAATCACTACTCAATCGTTCATTCAATATTTTCTTTTTCCATGTCCCTTAAAATTTGTGTGTCAGCTGTAGCAGAATATTTTCTAATAGTCTAGAAGAGCTTCAGTGAGAACAAACAACAGAATTCACTGGGATTTTCAGGGTATAAGTTTCACATTGTGACTCTCTAAAGACATAATTCCAGTTTTAAAAAATGCTGTGGAGCCGATAGTAAAGAGCAAAGGTCTCCAAACAGAAGATACAGATGGCTTTAGATATGTTTAGATGATCTTGAAAAGTCCTGGAAATGAATGACCTGTACTTAGCAGAAGCACTAATAGAATACTGTATATATTTTTAGTAAGTGCAGAAGATGAACCCAAATGAGAGTTCTTCTCACCCCACCATGACATGTGGCTTGGGGTGGTTCCTGCTATTACCCGCTTTTGTCTGCAATGTCCACTGCAGACCTTGAAGCAGCCAGTTCTTTTACATGCCCTTCATTTCAGTATAAGCCCTTCACATCATTTTAGTACATGCCCGTCATTTCAGGACAAGCACATCATTTCAGTACATGCCCTTCATTTCAGGACAAGCACATCATTTCAGTACATGCCCGTCATTTCAGGACAAGCACATCATTTCAGTACATGCCCTTCATTTCAGGACAAGCACATCATTTCAGTACATGCCCTTCATTTCAGGACAAGCACATCATTTCAGTACATGCCCATCATTTCAGGACAAGCACATCATTTCAGTACATGCCCGTCATTTCAGGACAAGCACATCATTTCAGTACATGCCCGTCATTTCAGGACAAGCACATCATTTCAGTATATGCCATTCATTCCAGTACATACACATCATCTCAGGACTTCATTTCACTTTAAAGTGTAGTCATGCTCACTGAGAACTGCTAATTTCATATCAGTCCAGTAAAACTAGGACATTTGCCATGAAAGACAAGATCAAATATGCATTATGGAAAATAAAAGGTACTATTGTATTATATTTTGTATTTCATATAGTTTATATTTAATAGATTGCAAAATAAATGACTGCCATGAGTGAAAATGTAAATGCGGAGTCTTTGCTGTGTCATGGTTGAAAATAAAAGCCTCTAAATGATACCACTCACCAATCGATGAATAGTTTTACTATCCATTCACTGGAATTACTGCAGACACTGCTGATAGGACCTTTGAAAATGACATCACATCACTCCGGATGTAATAACCTGTTCTGACCAGCAGGGTGGACACTGGCTGTCCCGTTCATTTTTTCAGGGTGACCTTGCACTATAAATACATACATCATGTGTGGAGGCGTATTTGTGGCCTCCAGCCGTCTTGCGCGTGAAGGTCGGCCAGCCGGGACCGGGATCTGTGTAGATGTGTTCCACCTCTACACTCTTCTCTCCAAAACCTATACATTAGTGTGCTTTATTATTTTTGGTACCTGAAATTGGGATCACAATTTTGACATGGGTCCAGTGTAGGTAGCAAAGCTTCTGCTTTTCTTTCAGCAGTGATGCACTGTTTTGTCCTTTCCTCTTGTTTTTTCAGCTGGCTCTCTGTGCTATGCTGGTCCAATATCTGCCTGAAACCCCACCCACTTCCTGCACCACGTGCTCCTTTCCTCCCAGCCACATTTTTCCAAACTTTTTTCGTTCAAGTGTTTTGTCCAGATTTCCCCCCCCAGTGTAATCGGTTGCAGTTGTGTATCAAAGCTGGCCGTTCTAGTCCTTGCTTGCCAAGAAGCAAAGGGTAAAACACATCCAGTTCCTTGGCCTCTCTGGAATGTTCTGTAATATGTCAGATTACGCATGTTCAGCAGAGCAGCACGACGCTCATCGTCCGTGTCACAAGAGCGGCCAGGAGCAGCTCTGTTTTATGCAGCTCATTTGCTGAAATGGTCTCCCTGGGGCTCCATATTTCTGAAGGAGAACTTTAGCTACTTAACTGACACACTGAACTTCATGTACTTTTAAATCTTTAAACGATCCAGCATTTAAGTAATTGATATAAGCAGACCCCAGATGACACTTCCACCTTGTAGACACATTCCAAACTAGCAAGCTCTTCACTTACGTTTCTTTGTCTCAGAAAAAGTCATAATAATTTCACGGTCTCAAAACACTTCGCTGGACATTTTCTTAATGTTGCATAAAGTTCATTCAGTTCAGCAACAAGTTCAATGATATAAATAAACTAGAATGGCAAAGAATTCCTGTCAGTACTGGGTTCTCTCCATAGCAGACTGTCACACTCATGTCTTCCAAATGTTCCAAATTATTTTTATTGACTTTTGAAGCAACAGAAATCGCAGTAATATTTAACGCATGCTGAGGTCACGTTAAATCAGACCGTCAAACTAGTATTCTCAAATGCGATCCCTCTGCGTGTAACTCACGTGTTAATGCACTAATGAAAACAAGTTATAAAGACACATCTGAAGCCATGAATAATATGTACAGCAGAACCCGGCATATCTGCATCTGACGGCTCGGCCGCGGCTTCACAGGCCTCACTGAAGACTAAACTTCCACACAGTAAAGGAGCCATAATCATTATTAAAAACACTAGTTCATATAAAGATAAATCAAAAAAGGACAGCCCATCTCAAATTATTACATTACCTACAATAATCATTTTTATGATCACTTTAAAGTCCATTTTATATTATATTTACATCTAAGATTCCGGCCTTGATCATTTACAATAGTGATGTAATATTCTTTGGAGTGTAAGCCAAGCACATTTCTTACAAGGCAGCAATGAATCAGACAATGGGATTAAGATTATGATGGGGAATTCAGAGCATGTAATGCAGCATAAAAGATAGAGGTGCAATCTGTTTAATAAAAGCAGGGGAGCTGGACACATGGGTAGGTTTGTGGGGGAGGGGGGCAGTAGCAGGCTGGGATCCAAGAGGCTTGGGCACACCCTGCTGGCCTGGGCGAAGGTATTCAGCTCAGCATTTAACTGCCGCCAGAAGCCATGGGAACGTCTCCTCCATCCATCCATCCATCCATTTTCTGTGCCTGCTTGTCCTATTCAGGGTTGCAGGGGGTCCGGAGCCTATCCTGGAGGCTAGAGGCACAAGGCAGGGAACAACCCAGGATGGGGCGCCAATCCATCACGAGTCACGCTCACACACCATTCACACTTATGGGCAATTTGGTAATTCCAAGAGAGGAAACTGCCCAGAGGAAACCCCAAAAATACACGGGGAGAACAGGCAAACTCCAACCACGTGGAGCCATGGCAGAGACTCAAACCCTGGTCACAGGTGTGAGCCGACAGCGCTAACCACTGTACCACCATTGCAGGCCCGGGTGTAGCACAACGTCCATGTTTCAGTAATTAACAGGAAACTGTTTAAAAAGCTTGAGAACCATGATGGGGGCCACTGGCCTTTCTGCTTGGCGGGAATGTCTGATCATACCTGCTAGCTTAACTCGTTGTGAACCCCAGCCGACACTCAAAACTGAGGCACTGAGGAAAGGGGGGAGGAGAAGGAACTTCTAGCTGGACTTTCTGGCTTTCCATAGGACCACCTTATGGTATAGCACAGCCTTGTTTTGAATGCCCCCCCCCCCCCCCCCGGGCGGCCCCCCCCCGGGTGGTGGTCGCTATCACTCAGTGGATTGATCAAAGGATCGTCAATGAGCCACGAAGGAGTGCTGGCCAGAGATAGCAATAGGTGGCTGGATGCAGAAGACAGCGAACCAGCAGAGACGCGGAGCATGAGAGACCCTAGGAGAGTTAATATGCAGGTTGCGGGTATCTTTATAAGATCTGTCATTATGTCACACCCGAGGGGACTGAGCAATCTGGAACAAGGGAGACTCAAGCAAAAAGAGGTTTTATTGCCTGGCAGGGAACAGGCTTACGGGGTAACAATGTCAATGAGAACATTTTAAAATGAATTTGAGAAAGCACTTCTTTACACAGCATGTAGTTAGAGTATGGAATAGTCTTCCTGCTAGTGTAGCACAAGCTAAAACCCTGGGTTCCTTCAAATCAGAGCTAGATAAGATTTTAACAACTCTGAGCTATTATTTAAGTTCTCCCCAAACGAGCTTGATGGGCCGAATGGCCTCCTCTCGTTTGTAAATTTCTTATGTTCTTATGACAGATCTCGGGGGCATAAGACTGGGAAGCACTTATATTCAAAACCTATAAGGGAGCAAACAAGAGGCAGCTGATGGTGAACGAGAAACAAACAAAGGGGGGGAACAGCAGGTTCAGGTAAACGTAATGGACAGGATGTGACAATACAACAGCGTTTTCATTGGATACATCCACTATTATAATGGAGCTGAAAAATTTCTATCGCCTAGTGACTTCACAGCACATTTTCCCATTCACTGGCCATCTGATAGCGCTTCCCATATGGATATTAATGAGCTTTCCTTAATCACCCTGTAAAACTGAGACACACGGTTACCTTGCGGTTTTACAATCCACACATGGTTGACACAATATAAGTGTATACATGTCTTTTCAACAAAAGTTACAAAATGCTAAGCTAAGTTTGTTAAACTTCAAACGACACGATTCACTGTTCACACAACAACAAGTGTCAAAGTGCCAATGGTTTGTGGAAGTTGATGTCACTTAGAGGTGGCGGTACACCAGTATCATACTTATTACCGGTATGAGTGTGCAAGATGATATGGGTTTGCACTATACCATTAACACTGGGAGAAGTTGACAGCCCAATTATACAACAGCCTATTAATAAAAATAAAGCATTATATTTTCTTCAGTTGTAATCTGAATATTTGTTCTTATATAGTATATGTCAGTGTTTCCCTACCCAGTCCTCGGGGAACCCCGGACAGCCCACGTTTTTGCTTCCTCTCAGCTCCCAGCACCTGTATCAGGTATTCAGTGTTCTTGATTGACTGGGAGCTGGGAGGGAGCAAAAACGTGGACTGTCTGGGTTCCCTGAAGACTGGCTTGGGAAACACTGCTATATGTAACCGGTTTATCTGCGATGTGTAAATTTTCTGTTAAAAATACTCTGATGCTGTGTCCTCATAGCACATAAACAAATTCAAAAACAGATTTAAAACAGAACATACACATTAATCAACAATAACCTGGGTGTATGTATGTGTGTGTGTATATATATATATATATATGTATTGTAGCAAATTAAAAAGTAAAACATATTCGTTAAATCACCATATATATATATGTGCTGCTGCTTCCATGCAATATGCGTGGTAAAAGGCACAACTGCCCAATTAACAGTAAAACCGCCATTTCCCACGCAATTGAACGTCAAACTCCTTTAACCGCCAAGCCAGACGTACTTCGGCATACGCAGCCCTTTTCATCGCACTAATACGCCATTGGTGTTAAGAACAGCAGCGAATCTAATACCCTCAACCAAAAAGCCGCGATGAAGTTTTCAATCGCAGTATGTTTTTAAATAACTGTATAAATTAATGTTATTTTATATAAATGAAACTTTTAAAAACGTAAGTGTTCACTGTTGCCAACTCTCACGCATCTGACGTGACACGCTTTCAGACTCATGCTCACGCAGGAAATCTTACGGCGAATCTATATTATTCCATTATAACCTATAATTAGCTACATGAAAAGCGCTGGGGTGGCTTACAAACCCTACAGACTACAGGGTAATGAAACAGTTACTGTACATACATGCAATGCTGGCAGACTTGTCTCGAATTGAAAATCTCACTCCAGCCAGCTGATCATAGTCGGTAGCCCTGCGTTGTATTTGAATGAACTGTAAAATTCATTGTTTTCGGCTGAAACAGCTTATCATTTACTTTGCGTTGTTACTCCAACAATTATGAAATACATTTTCGTTGTGTCACTTTTTATATCTTTTCACAGTAAGACAACACACGCAACTGTTATAGTGATTAAAGTGTACGTATGAAATATATGTTTAAGATTCAGCTACATAAAGGGACAGGACATCTCCTCCCAAAACTTGAAAAAAAGTAATACCGGCGATTTAATACCGTCACCTTCCAAAAAGTAAAAAATATCGTGACGATAATTTTAGGTTATATCACCCACCCCTGACGTCACTCGTAAGCAGTGTGACAGGTAGGGGTGTGCTTATAGTTTAATTTTTAAAGTAAACGTTTGCACGAGCATTGCAAACGCTGTGTTGATACTAAGTGGTTGCCGTATATTGAAAATGGGTGCCTTTTCCTTCACTTTGTACTCCACTGTAACTTGTCATACGGGTTGCACCCCTAAACCCGGACAAACTGACGGTTTTTGAAAAACCACCCAGACGCCCAAAAAGAGAACGTGCCTGGGAAAAACCGGACGTTTGGTAACCCTAATAGCCTAGGTGTGTAGTAGGCTATACCACCTAAGTTTGTATAAGTGCACTCGATTTTCACAAAACGATTATTTTACTTAACGACGCATTTCTCAGAAGATAGCCCCATTGTTAAGTGATGCATGACTGCACTTGCATTTTAGTACTGTATTGAATTTCCACTTGTATTGTACCTGGAGTCATTATTTTATTTTGTATTATATTGCAATTCTTGTATTATATTCTTTTTTTGTATTTTTAAGCTCTGTTGTTTAATCCTGCATGGTGAGAGCAGTGCCTCGGGGAAAATAGGGGCAATTCGACGTTGCCTATGGGCAAATAGAGATGTGTCTTATCTTGTCTTAACATCAAGAAATCTTTGTAGGTGAATCTTTTGCTAGAGTGTTACTAAAATTTCTAAATTCACATTATGCATTTTAGTAACACGCAGTGGGGCTGGAATGTTCCCATTCATAAAATTGCTGTCTGATCTATAAGTTTACTCTTTGATGGTCTGTTTTACTTGGCTGAATTAGTTAAATCTTTGTTTTCTATACAGGATACTAACTACACCGAATCTGAAAAGTTAACTGCGCATATCGAAATTCGAATGTTTTGGGCCAATGCCTTTTTTGTGAGAAATTTTTATTCTCACATAAACTTGTACTCTATTTTGAAATCAAAAGTACGTGCCACTTGGGCTGCCACATTGCATTCCTCTCACGGCAAAAAAGGCTACATTTTGAGTTGCTCTGGTCTCCTGCAATGATCGAGTTTTGACAGATACCTCTTTCATGCACTGTCTACATTAGTGTTGACTTGCTGGAAATCAAACTCCGGCAATCCAGCGGAAAGTGAACATTAGTAACAAAAACACAAGTTCAGAGACATTGAGAATAAATGTGTTTTTTTTTAATAATAAATGTATTACGGCATAAATATTGATTGCTATTGCGCGGTTAGTAAGTTAGTTTCACATTATAATTTAGTTAAGTTAATTTAATTTGATTTAATTATTTGGCCATATGTAAAATGATCAAAGATCTATTGAGTAAGTAAATACAACACCACGCAACCTGTTGCCGTTCTTCAAACTGAAAACAACATTATTGTAATATGGCCCCGGGCGCTAGGACCCAGACGCACCGGGTAACAAGTTATATACGTCCCAGCGTTGAAGTGTTTGCTTGTTGCGAAAGGGAAGAAGCAACATGCACAGAAGACAGTAAAGATGGAAGCTCGCCAGTCAAACACCAAGCCCAAGTATGTCCCTCTGACCACGTAGATACCGCCGCTAAGGCAAATTATATTTAATACAAAGAATTAAACGAATTCAATAAAGTCATCATCTTAGTATAGGTTTTCTTAGGCACTGAAGAAGAAAAAAATAAAGCCTCCGCGGAGAGGAGAAATGGGCTAGGCAGACGCCTACTGACACGATTTGTGCAGTTGTATTATTATTATGTAAGTACAAAACATTTAATACCTTAATAGATTTAAACAGAATGCTAGTAGCTAGGTGTGTATCGCCATTATACAATGTTATATTGTTACATTGTCTTCGAGTTTGCTGCCACTAAAGCATTAGTCTGGTCGGCACATACCAAGCTGGGGAGGGGGCAGATCCATCCCTACATAGTCACGAACTGCACTGTTTCTGTGCTGCATAACGAATGGATGCAAGAAGTGTTGTATTTGCAAAGGTCTTTGTTTTTAGAAAGCACTCTTTCTGTGCCTGTATGTGACGAACGTGTCATTCCGTTTAATTTGAAAGACTTGGTATGCTCCTGTTTGAGTTTTGCGATGATAGACCGTATATTTACTGGCACGATCTCACATTTTCTTTCATTAAAATGTATATATATGTCTAATTATGCAAAGGGGAGGTCTTAAAGTTGGTCACCAATTTATGTATTACCTTAGCAGTCCAGCATCGATAGGCTCTGTTGTTTGGCTTATTCGATGGACGTGAAAGGGTAAACGTTAATTTACAGCAGTGCAAAGAAGGCACTCCACCCGGATCTGCACTTTAGTTGTGGAAAAGCTGTAACAATCTATTGTTCGTGCTTAATCGATCACACACTAATCCCTTAGCACATGCAGTTCTCTTTACTGTAAAATGCTTAAATGTTAATCTTGATGGAACAGGTTGAAAATTAATAAAACAGTAATAATGCTGAAAGATTAGTAACCCTCTACACCCAGTATGTTAAAGACACACTTTTATTTTACATTTCACACAGTTGTTTTAGTGGTCATATAAGATACAGATTTTTTCTCTCCAAAATTTTCTAAACAAGGATTTGATATTGTACACATACATTGATTCTGGTATTATTTTTTTCTTTTATGATTTGAACCTATTCATGCTCTTAAAACATTTAACATTTTTTTAATTATTTCTAGCCTCCCTGTTTGGCACATTCTATCTGTAGTAGTTGGTCGGTGAAATGTATTGTGGGGAATTCGGCAAACTTTTTATTATGAGAGAATTTAATTGTGTGTAAGGTAGGCTTATAATTTCTTTAGATTGTGGTGTTTTCATTTGTTGAAATTTTGTCATGCGAAGTGCTCCAAGATTACCAGATAAATGGCGTTACTGTGCACTCAGGCCACAAGCTTTGCTCTCAGCTCTGTGTCCGTGTTTTTTTTATTATTATTATAAATTTGTAAATGAAAGAACAAAGAATTAAAAATACTTTGGTTTCTAAATACTCTTCTTGTTGGTTGTAGCTAATCCCTTGCATATGCTGTAAATAAGAACATAAAATTCTGTTTCCGTCTTTTGGTATCTGTCCTGTATATTGCAGGATTGCTCTGTTTTGAAAAATAAAATGCTAAAAGACGCCGCTGTCACAGTTCTGCTAGCTCAAGAGGGAGAGCGCATCATGTCAAGAGCTTCGCGGTTCAAATGCCACAAAGCATATGAAATTGCACCTCTTCTCTCTACTTTTTGAATAAGTGTCAATGAGTTTCATGTACATTGTGCACAAACAAAAAATGTCCATGGCCTCTCCATACCACTGTACCAATACAGTAGTATAACATTTATTTTTTTTTGGACAGGCCCGCCTAGGGCTGTTATATTTGTCCTGGTGGGGGGGGGGGGGGGGGGGGGGGGGGGGGGGGGGGGGGGGGGGGGGGGGGGGGGGGGGGGGGGGGGGGGGG
>JAODKC010000064.1:33263542-33274023 GCA_026777985.1 Mormyrops attenuatus
GTTGAGTCTTACCAGACAGACATGGTCCAATGAGACCTCAGAGTTGAGTCTTACCAGACAGACATGGTCCAATGAGAGCTCAGAGTAGAGTCTTACCAGACAGACATGGTCCAATGAGACCTCAGAGTTGAGTCTTACCAGACAGACATGGTCCAATGAGACCTCAGAGTTGAGTCTTACCAGACAGACATGGTCCAATGAGAGCTCAGAGTAGAGTCTTACCAGACAGACATGGTCCAATGAGACCTCAGAGTTGAGTCTTACCAGACAGACATGGTCCAATGAGACCTCAGAGTTGAGTCTTACCAGACAGATAAGCGGAGAGAAGTACTTCCAGCAGAGCTTCCACCAGCCACAGGGCCTGTAGCCAATCATCTCCTCAATGTTACCATAGAACTTCTCTGCTCCTGGAAGACACCGATGAAAACAGTTTTTACATGAGATGAGTGTGAGCATCTGCAATGGTCCAGATGACCCAGAATGTACTAAAAAAATGCTACAACATTTATCTCTACAGTCAGTCTGCGTCAAAGAGCAGCATAATGGAATCAGCAGTGACACCGTTTAGCAGTGCATACCATAAAACCAGGATATCGAGATGGTCTCAAAGAAGACAAGGAAGAGGAGGCACATCCCACTGGCAGAGTAGTAGTCAAACAGCTTGAAAACATACAGACCTCCCTGTGGAAACATGGGTTCACACGTTTAGATACTGATCTATTAGACACAAATATACACGTTACACTAGGAATGATTTGACTGCTAGAAACATTTTGTGCAGGTGATCAACACAGTCACACTCAACAAAGTCAAGGGTGGAGTGTAGCATACAAGGAGCTACATGTTTGCAGATGTTACGAGGCCGGCGAGTGTCACCTGTGTGATGTTCGAGAAGCCGATGAAGTAGGACACCAGACACACAATCAGGATGAAGAGCTTCTTCCACTTCCTCAGCACCAAGGGATGCTCATCCACCAGGGCCGTGATGAAGCCCTCCACAGTGCAGAACTAGTCGACAGAGAAGAAGCTGCTTGACGCCCGGTGTTCTGTGCACGACAGGGTCTTTGGGGCTTAAGGGCCCTGAAGAGACTCCGTCAAGTGTTAATGACCAGCAGAGGCTCATGCTGCAACCATGGTATTTCTGCAAACGTTTATTTCCATGAGCTCGCGGACAGAAGAGGACAGTGGGTGGCTGGTGCCCCCCCAATACCTGGCTGTCGAGTCCCAGCATTACCAGCATGGAGAAGAAGAGGACGGCCCAGAGGGATGTCATGGGAAGCTGTGTGACGGCCTGCGGGTACGCCAGGAACGCCAGACCCGGTCCTGCGGGGTTCATTCATTACTCTGTTACACAGTCATTATTACTGCTACCAGCAGGGGGGGCAGGAGGGCTAATGCACGATACAGTAATGATTCCAAGTCAGCATTTGGACCTGACTACTCTGCCCCGAATGGTGATGACTTCTGAGGAAAATGCTGTTCTGCTAGCTCTGTTTACAACTTTCTGTTTGAAGTTTTTAGACTGGAGAAGTAAAAAACAGTGGACTGTGTTGCAGGTATTTTGGGATCATATGGGCTCTGAACGCGTATCCTTTCAAGCGGGCATCTCCTTCTCGAGCAGGAATCAGTCTGTGAGCTTTCTCACAATCTGCTCCAGGCAGAGAACAGGATGTCTGTCTGGTAGTGCTGCCCATTAAAAACATACTTTGTTTATGCGTTGAGTTGCGGCAAAATGCGTGTTGGGGGTGAAATTGCCATTAGTTTCTAGACTTAGTCAGTAGCAACGCCACGCAGCATTAAGTCTGGGCGTATACATGGATGGGGCCACAGCAACACTCACCCCAGCTGGAAGCTGATTGGCCCCTGTACTGCTCTCTCCCTTGTCACTCACAAGTTCTCAACATATCATTTCCTAATGATGCAGTCAGTTCCTCTCAATGAATTATGGCCTGTCTTATACCCTCACCATAAAAAATCCTAGAATCGCCCCTTATGTGGCTATGCTGATGCTCTCCTATTAACTGCTCTGCAAGAAATCATGCACCAATGAAATTAAGGTGTAAATCCCAAGTGAGAACATGTGTGATTCCCCGTCAATGGCCCTGATCTGGTCTATACCCAGCCTGCCTAGTTAAACCAGATGCTAACCTGAGGCCGCCAGCTCCTGGATGGGTTTCTTGGTGATGTACGACATGAAGCCCACAATGGAGAAGATGACGAAGCCCGCAAACATGCTGGTGCATGAGTTGATGCAGCACACGATGATGGAGTCCCTGAGGCACATTAATGACACAGGTGAGAGGCCGTGCATCGGGGGCCTCAGGGGTCCCTGTGCCAGGCTGAAGCCTCCAAACTGGCCTACCTGTAAACATTGTTGTGGAAATGATTGTAGCTCCCCAAGGCTATCAGTGATCCAAGGCCCAGGCCGTAGGAGAAGAAGATCTGAGTGGCAGCATCTAACCAGACCTACGGGGAGACACAGACCATAACAAACCAGCGCTGACCAAACCTGCACTGTGACCCCCCAAGTGTGCTCTCACCTGTAAGTGTGTCTCATGGAGAGCACGATGGGGTAGGCAAAGAGACAATATCCCCATGGCCATGAATAACGTATCACTCCGCTGTTCTTTTATGAATATGCTAGGGGTGTTTAGTGGAGACTCCATTTACCTCGGATTGGGTCAGCTTATGAAAGTCAGGTGTGATGTAAAAGAGGATCCCATCACTGGCCCCAGGCAGGGTGACGCCACGGACAAAGAGGATAGCCAGCATGAAGTAGGGGTAGGTGGCAGAGAAGTACACTACCTGCGGGGGAGAGTGGGGGCCTCATTTATAAAAAAGCTGCAGAAAAACCATCATACATTTGGTCTAAGATCATTTCTGAAATGTGTGATTCACAGAAAATGAACGAACACACACACACACAAAAGGGTTTTAGAGGTCCACCTTGGACACCCCCCCTAAGCAATATCATTAACATATTAATAAGCTCGAATCAAAGTCCAAATCGTCTGCCATTGGTAATGGTTTGCTGCAGAAGGGAATGTTAGCCAGGCTGAAATGGAGGTGGAAAAGTCACTTTCCACTTCAGCACAGAGGACGGTCTCTCGACTGACCCACCTTCCCTGTCCACTCCACTCCCTTCCAGATGGAGAAGTAGACCAGGACCCAGGCCAGGGCCAGAGTCCCCACCAAGGGCCAGCGCAGCTCTCCCGGCTCATCCAGCCCACTGGACAGCTGGTGCATGTTTCTCCTGGGGACAGAGGCGTGCTTTACTCCTCACCGGGGCTCCCCAAAAGCAGTGGCTGCCTCAAGATATATTCAATTATCCTATTCAGGGTCAAGGGGGGTCCAGAGTCTATGGGCACAAGACAAGGAACAGCCCAGGATGGGCCACCAACCCATTGCAGGTCACATTCACACAATTTGGCAACTCCAATTCTCCTCAGCATGTTTTTGGACTGTGGGGGGGAAACCGGAGAACCCGGAGGAACCCCACGTTGACACGGGGAGAACATGCAAACTCACTGTGCCACCATGCTGCCCCATATTGTTATGTCAGCTTGTAAAGGTCAGGCGTGATCCTCAGTCAGGAATGTGCTGGGGATGAAGCCGGCCTCTGTGTCTCTCGCAGCTTCGGGTTTGTGTTAGTAACAGGGCCGGCCAAACCCTAAGCGAAATTCGATTAACCTAGTTGTCACTTGTCATCTTCTTTCAGATTCTGACAGGCTGGTGCCCTCTGGCTGGACCCTAAGCAGCAGCTTAGTTTTGCCAGTGCCTTGGGCCGGCCCTGGTGGGTGAGAGCGGCAGGTCACTCACTCCCAGAATTCGCTCACGGCGCTGGTCAGGTTGGTGGTGTCGCCCAGGCTGTAGTTGGAGAAGCAGCGGTCTGTGTTCCAGGGGTTTCCACAACTCTGCCACGGCACCTCCTGCGAGGGGCAAGGAGGAAGGAGATACATCAACGGGGGAAACCCAGTGGGCCTGAGGTGTGGGAAAAGCCACGGTATCCCAGAGTGCACAGTAGGGGGTGTGGGGGGGGGCTGCTTTCATTCTTTCCCATGCTGCATAAAATAATGGTGTTTCTATGGCACTGGAGAACCACCAAAGAACAAAGAGTCAGGAGTGAAGTGTGAGAACAAGAACGTGGATAGAAAGCACGGTTCTGAAGGGTCGCAGATTTCTATGGCAGATGGGCAGTAGCAGCTGGGAATGAGGCCTGCTCCCTGTACAGGAGCTCCTCTGCAGAACCTCCTGCTCCAAGCCACTCCAGAAGGTGGACCTGTTGAATTGCTCCGTAAACTGCTTCACTCTCCACCTCGACATGTAGGACTTACAGGTCTGAAGGAGCTGAACAGGTAGTAGAGGGCCCAGGCGATGATGATGATGTAGTAGATGTTCAGCCAGAAGGACAACACCAAGGCGGCCAGACCAACCCCTGGAGGACACAGATGTAACACTGCCCCTCAACACAAGCACAGAGCCATCCAAGAGCAATGGCTAACAAATTTATAGCAAGGGCTGTGACCGATAAGACATGATGGAATTTTTCAGTGTTTCTGTGGCCAGTGGTCGTCCATATCTATCCATGTTTCCGTATAATTATTTAGAAAACACTTTTATCCAAAGCAGTGTACACTTGTTGAGAAGGAAAGGCCAAGATCAATGAGAGATTACGGGCCTTGTTGAAATGCCTGAAGGTTAAATTGCGCAGCCAGCCCTGGGATTCTGACTATAAGCATCAGAACCTTTGTTGCCACATGGCCAAGGCCGGTGCAAATTTGTGGGAAATTTTCTCCAGCCCAGGTCTCCAGAGCCGCTGAGGTAAACCTTAGTGGAGCACCCATGCAGCTCTGGGGAGCTCTGTGGGAGCTCTGGGGAGCTCTGGGGAGCTCTGTGGGAGCCCACACAGGGTCCCACGTGGGAGGCTGAGGCATCTTATCCAGCCACTAACAAGCATGAGATGCGATCCACTGTGTGGTTATCGGACTAACCCACTGTGCCACACACTGTTAAACACCCAATGCCCACCTTAACTGGGTAAGCATCACGATAAATACCTAACCCTCACATTAGGCGGGTAAACGTTGGGATAAATGCCTGATACCCACCTTAGCTGGGTAACGTCAGAGTAAACGCCTGATACCCACCTTAGCTGGGTAACGTCAGGGTAAACGCCTGATACTCACCTTAGCTGGGTAATGTCAGGGTAAACACCTGATGCCCACCTTAGCCGGGTAACATCGGGGTAAACGCCTGATACCCACCTTGGCTGGGTAATGTCGGGACCAAACGCCTGATACCCACCTTAGCCGAGTAACGTCGGGGTAAACGCCTGATACCCACCTTGGCCGGGTAACGTCGAGGCAAACGCCTGATACCCACCTTGGCCGGGTAACATCGGGACCAAACGCCTGATACCCACCTTGGCCGGGTAACGTCGGGGTAAACGCCTGATACTCACCTTAGCCGGGTAACGTTGGGATAAACGCCTGAAACGCCTGTGATAAACATTAAAGCCGGGTAATGTTGGGATAAACGCCTGATACCCGCCTTGGCCGGGTAAAGTCGGGGTAAACGCCTGATACTCACCTTAGCCGGGTAACGTTGGGGTAAACGCCTGATGCCCACCTAAGCCGGGTAACATTGGGGCAAACACCTGATACCCACCTTAGCCGAGTAACATTGGGGTAAACGCCTGATACCCACCTTAGCCAGGTAATGTTGGGGTAAACGCCTGATACCCACCTTAGCTGGGTAACGTCGGGGTAAATGCCTGATACCCACCTTGGCTGGGTAAAGTCGAGGCAAAAACGCCTAATACCAACCTTAACCAGGTAACGTCCTGCATGCCTGTCAGGATGCCCACCCATGGGATACTTTGAGTGGATGATGTACATACCCTTCATCATAGGGATGAGCTTCCACACTCCCAGGCCCCCCACAGAGGTGTACTGGCCCAGGGCGGTCTCCAGCAGGAAGAGAGGAATCCCAGCAAACACCAGCGTCAGGAAGTAGGGGATCAAAAAGGCACCTGGTGGAGGCAGTGATGGTGAGACCCAAACCATAACCCATACCCAGCTGAGGGTTTCACAGAATGCTACCGCGGTAACATATACTGTACACCGTCAACATCCATGCAGGGCGACATCAGTATCATGTTTCGAGGCTTTGGAAGGTTCTTTAGCTGTGGTTCACTATTCTCCTATTTTCCAGCGTTTGTAAAGGGGTGGAGGGTGTAGGTGGAATAACAGGTTCTCTTGGTGGAAAGTACCCATAAATCAGACGTGTGATAAACATTAAATAATAATGAAAGGTGTGACTGAGAGAGCAGATGTATGTTCAGATCATATGAGGAAATAGCAAAATGACTAGATACAAGCTGGAAAAACACTTTGCCGCTTACCTCCGCCGTTTTTACCACACAGGTAAGGAAACCTCCAGACATTGCCCAACCCGATGGCGTACCCAACGCAGGACAGCAGGAAGTCAAACTTGCCCTTCCAGGTGCCCCGCTCCGGGAGGTCTGGTTCACCCCCTCTGGGGGGCTCGGGGCTCTGCATCTCGAAGGGGGCGGCCTGCTTCACCTCAGAAGGAGAGCTGAGATGCACGCTGCTCTGCCCTGTCTTCCCCATAGTCGACCTGGCGCCGAGCGGCCTGTCCCTGTGCTGCTCCACGCCCGATCCTCAAGAACTCCTTAGGAAGCAGCCAGATCCCTGAGGAAGCAAGGATGAAAGCCACCAGGCCACAAGGTGCCGTTACATACAACAGCAAATCAAATATGGCCCATAAACATGAGCATGACAAACATATTCTTACATTTCTACAAATGTCAAGATTTATTCCGATAGCTTATTGTACCTTTCAGTACAGATGAGCCTGTTCTTTAGTATTTTCACATGCATAAAGCTTTTAAAACATATATATTTTTAACTTTCCTTCGTTTAACTTACAATGATACAGTGCATTTGACTTAATATTTAGTTCAAATCTTTAGTCGGAAAGAAATCTGGTCAGGGTGATCTCACAGTAATGTTGAAAACACAAAGAGGATTCAAGCTTCACAACAGCCTCATCAAGATGAGATTAAAATGTGAAGAATCTTTGAAGGTACCTTATGTTGGACTGATTTGCAAATATGTAATCAAGACATGTTATATCTGTGGATGTTTTGACATTATAAGCAATATATTTTTTGAATATAAAATCCTTCATCAGGCACCTTGCATGCGTTTGAACTGCACTAATGCCAAAGACCCTCAGCCGTATAAACAGGGCTTTGAGGGTAGCGTAAAGTAAATATTAGACTTTTTCACTTCTGCATACTGTTCTGGTGGGAAGTTCATTATGTTCTGTTCTTTTCCAGACTAGACTTCATTTGTTCCAAAAAAGTAAGAGAAAAATGTAACTATAAAGAGTTTGCTATTTCCTTAATAATCCATTGCACATACAGTCTAATTATCCAATACAGCTTCCCTCAGAAACACTTTAACACTTTTGTTCAGATGTTTTTTCTTACTTCTGATTGATAGCACACAGAAATGTCAGCCTAATCAATTTGTTTTTGTGCCTGAACATTTGCTGACGAAAGGAATCTTTCTGTGATCATCATATTTTTCTCAATCACTTAAAATACTTCTATATCAAAGTCTTTCTTAGGTAAAAAAGTACATTTTGTCGCTTTTGCAGTCTTGACCAAAGCTTCAAATACAGCAGGACGCATTTGGGAAGAACTCATAGCCCCCGCTTTTAGATGCCCCCCCATCTCCGGCTTCCCAAATAATAACCGGGGACTGAGATGGGTCAGAAATCGGCAGGGTTATGTGGAGAGCGGCCAAAAGACAAGCGCAACATACAAGCAACCCACATCACCCCGGTGGGGGAGCAGAAAGCGGGACCTTGGTGCCGGAAAAGACGATACAGAGGCACAAACCTGTGCGAAATCACCTGGGCTGTAGCACTTCAGAGACGCGCTCCTTAGACACGGACAGGAAGTGAGGCTCCAGAAGACGCCCGGCGCAACCCAATGGGACCGGCACATCCGAGAGCGGGTGGTACTGGCAGAGATGTGGATAAAACCAGCTTTGCAGCTTGCAGCCTTTTCCTGCCGACAACACGAGGGATAGGGAATGACGCTGAATGAGCGTCGAGCTCTGGTCCGATGGGATGAATTCCCGAGCCCTGCAAAAAGCGGGTGGCATGAATCAGCTGGTTCCTGGGGGTATGGGGGGGGAAGCAGGGGGCAGCGGGGGGTGGAAACGAACATACCTCTTTATCGGAAACCCGTTGAGCTTAGCTGGGTGCCCCCAGTCTCCAATGGGCATGGAAACAGAAACAAAAACGACTTTGAAGAATGCTGCTCTGTGCCTGTGTCACGGCGCTCGGTGCCAAGGCCCTCGGGGCACAATGATACATTCATCGATTCGGAGGACCCTGGGTCCGGTTGCCATGGGATATCCTCATGGAGAACGGCTTAATCTGCCGCATGAAAAGCCTCGCTGGATTTCGAGTAACACTTTGCTTAAGAGGCCCGTACACAAAGTTAGTCTTCAAGTGAGAAGAACAGAGGCCGGTGAACAACAGGAGTGTGTTACGTCTCTTGGGGGGGCACCGGAAATGTCAGCCTCACACACAGCCCCCCTTGCCCCTGCCCACCTCAACCTGGGAGCACCAGTTTGTGCCTGCGCTTACGTCAACCTGCCAGCCCTCTGACCTCCCTGAGGCTCAGAGTCCCTCGTCTAGCTGGCGGCGAGTCGCTGAGGTCAGAGCAGGACCCCTTCATCATAATCAGCTAGCTGCTCCCTGCCTACAGAGCCATGCCGTGTTAGGATATAATGCCCTGTGGCATCCATTCTTCAAAAATTTGCATAGATTTCCTGTAATGTTTCAGACTTCATTGAGTTTCGTCGTCCTGAAATATCTTTTCTTCATACTTCACAGACCATAAGACTTTTCTTAAATGGAGCCCAAATAAGATCAACACGACGCCCCCCCTCCCCCACTGGCCACAGGGCAGCGCTGTCCATTGGAAATCAATCCCACACACGCCGTTCTGTAGCCGCTGGCGTCGCGCGTTAGGCTGTCCATCCCAAACGTCCACTTTGATTGCTGTGACCCTGCTTACACTGATGGATAATCGATGTGCTAACTGGTGCAAATAAGGCGTCTGAGTGACCCCCCTGATGCTCTCTGTCCATCAAGACCATGGGGGGGTACGGCATGAGTCTCAGGCCCGATGGTATCCGTGTAGGGCTGATTTGGGGTCTGAGTCGCAAACAGAACCCAACCGACCCCCCAGGCACCTTGCCTCCTGCTATCCCTCAGAAGTGGGTCCAACCCAGGCACCGTGGGTGGGGGGTCCACATGGAGCCCTAGGCAAGCTTCATGTGCCCCCTGCCCCCCTCCCCCAAGGCTGAGCGGTGAAATTTCCCAGGGAGGGGGCAGGGTGGTGCCAGTGGCTGGCTAGGTGGGCCCCCCTCAGAAGACGGCACCCCAAGTGGCCGTGCCAGGGGTCCGTATCTCTGTCTGTCCTCCTCTGGAATAGCTTCCATCTCCGGCCCCCGGTTGGTCTGAATGGGTTGCAGTGCAGAGATCCAGGTCGCTTGGCTGCTCAGTCTTCGGGGACATGTCCATTTCCGAAACAATCTCACATCCCTGTGTATTTGCTTGACGGTTGTTGGGAGAGACACCAGTCGATAAGAACCATTCGAGCTATGATCCATAAAGAGGGAGACAAACTCAGCTTGAAGGTTTCCTAACTCTATCATCGTCCATGTCTGTATTTACACTGACACTAATCAGGATACACTGTGCGACCAGAGCTTGGGGGGGCTTTAATTACCCTGAGGCGGTGGGTTTTTCTGGCCCCCATCCATGACCATCTGTCAATAATCTCATCAGGCCACAATTAATGATCCAAATAATTTGGGATGGTGAACTGTGAGAATGATTTGGTATAATTATATCATTAATATGTCTTTGTACCAACAGTTTTAAATCTTTTGAATGTAGAACAAAAACGTCTTTAACTGATGGCCTGTTTGTTGTTGTGAGTTTATTCTTCACCGTAATGAAGAATAATTAAAATTTAAATGAGTCAGCATGATCACTGCGGTCCGCGGCTGCCGTCACATGGCACACAGAAACCGGGAAACACGGCAAGTTAAGTTACAGCAGGAGAAGCCGCGCATGGTTTGTCATGTTTAACAAACACTCCATCCTGAGATGCGGTCACTGGTCAGGCAAGAGAAACAGTCATGACACAAGGACCGGAAAATTCCCCGAAAATGTTTATTTTCAGAAGCATCTCATGTCCATGGAGAACCAAGGGGATATAAACGTGCAGTGTCTGGCACCTCTGTCTGGGTACATCTAGATAAACGTGCAGTGTCTGGCACCTCTGTCTGAGTACATCTAGATAAACGTGCAGTGTCTGGCACCTCTGTCTGAGTACATCTAGATAAACGTGCAGTGTCTGGCACCTC
>JAODKC010000064.1:33292237-33306985 GCA_026777985.1 Mormyrops attenuatus
ATCTGCTTAGGATGCCTCCTGGACGCCTCCCTGGTGAGGTGTTCCGGGCATGTCCCACTGGGAGGAGGCCCCGGGGACGACCCAGGACACGCTGGAGAGACTATGTCTCCCGGCTGGCCTGGGAACGCCTCGGGATTCCCCCGGAGGAGCTGGGTGAAGTGGCCGAGGAGAGGGAAGTCTGGGTTTCCCTGCTTAGACTGCTGTCCCTACGACCCGACACGGAAAACGATAGAAGATGGATGGATGGATGGATGGATGGATAAGGCGTTTTGTCCGTATGCGGGCGCCATCTAGCGGCAGCTCTTGGAACGCGTCGCCTCGATCTTAGTCATTTAACTCCACTCACGTGGTTATCACTCGCATTTCGTCTGTCATCCGTCTGTTTATTAAAAGCACTCGAGCGACTCAAGTGTTCTTATGTCATCTGAGTGAATTGAGTTAAGGCGTTTATGAATATAAGCGATTGTTTGTAATAACTTGGCAACCGTATCCAAGGAAGAGGACAGCGTCGATGACGTCGCCGGACGCGATGACGTGAGCGGAAGCAAACAAACACAATGTGCGGCTCGGCAAAATAAACGGGAGGATCTAGCGCTGCTGTGAAAGGCGGCCGGCGCTGTTAGTTCATTCCCGGTTAAGGACGCTCGGACCCTGGCGCAAGGGGAGTTATAGATCAGGTAAAACCGAGTCGGAGTTAAACACGACCTGTCTGCTTCCTCTGTATTACAGAGAAATCTGACATAGTTGTTAGAGTTTTGGCAGAATCTGGATTAAGGTGTCTTCGCTATGAATGGCGCGATTTAAATCATTTTCTCTGTTTTTAGGCATATTTCTGGCTGCTCTTGGTATGACTTCACATTTACTAATGTGTGATGAATGTTTGTTTTAATCGAGATCAGATCATGCTTTGCCCAAGGGCCGTCAGACATGTGTCCAGCGAGGTGGAGGACATGGACACCTCGGAGGCGCGCTGGAGCTGGTTTTATCTCGCTGAATGTGGCGTCTGGCATATGTTTGAGGTATACGCGTATTGTACATTACCGGAACTGTACGACATGCTGTATGCCGCCCTTGAACACCACGCACCTATCTGATTAATTCCGGTAATTTGTATTTCTTTTAGATTAATCAAAGCGCTGCCTGTTCAGTGACCAGTGAGCAAATTGAACAGAACTACAACAGAAATCAGCTGGGTGTCATGGAGTTCTGCACAGCGAAGTATACTTACAAATTAGATTTTTCAGGTACTAAATCCTGGTAAGACTTGCTTCATCCCCATCATGATTTTATGGTAAATCAGTGTTGCAAATGATGTTCAGTGGTCTTTACCTCCTGTTTGCCTTGGGGATGCAGTGTTTTGGAAGTCACGTTAATATGAGACCAAGTCTGTGATTTCCCTGTGTTCAGTGATGAAGCAGACCAACTTGACAACTGGCAAGCAGCGTCCCATAAAGCGTGCGCTGCATTCCGAAACAAGCTTCAGGTCAGAACCATACCTGTGTTCAAAGCGAAAGCGAAACTTAGTGGCTGGCAGCTTCCGGCTTGGGTTTTGTTTTCTGTGAAACAGCATCACAGGTATCTAAGTCCTGAATAATTTAAATACTGCTGCCTTACTGTGGAATTTGTGAATTTTTGAAGTTTTGTTTTCTAGCGTCACGTCAGCATTTTCCCACAGAATCTGTAGTATTTTTGCCTCCAACCCAAGTTACTTAATAGCTGTGTTCCCTTTTGCTCTGACATTGTGTGGTACTTCAGATGAGTGTTTTCCTGTAGTAATTTTGCATCTGCTCGTCTTAACAGGTTCATCTGTGATAATCTTGCCCTTCCCGTTCCTGTACACTGGGAGAGGATTAATACAGAGGAGCCCTATCAGGTACAAGGAGTTGGAATGTTCTTCAAGGTAACCTAAGATGAAACTGATTAAATGAGTCCTTTTTGTCATTTTGTCCTGCAAGCTCATCACTCTAGGCAAGGACACTTTTGAGTATAAGGAAGTCATGAGACTTTTTGAGAGAACTATGGACGCACCCATCAGATCAATCCAGAGGATCCAGAACTTAGACCTTTGGGAGTTTTTTTGCCGGTAAATAGTGTCTCTTTCTCAGTACGATTGTGGCGTGTCTTAAATTGGGACAATGGTAAAGCTGTGTGTATTTTAGCTGCTGGGCTACAGAATTGTGTTTCTTTTTCCACTCCTTGGTCTTCTGAAGGAAAAAAGCACAGCTGAGAAAGATAAAACGGGTGATGGACATTGAGGAGAAGATGCTATTTCACGGCACAGGACACAGCAATGTGCAGGCTATATGCACGTATAATTTTGACTGGAGATTAACTGGAAGCCACGGTGACATCTATGGCAAAGGTACGCACCCCTTTTGATATGTGTGTGGGTAACAGCAACACGCCAGAGGCAGCTGGTCACCGATCAATGACGCGCTTCTTTTCTTTTGTTTAGGGAGTTATTTTGCAAGAGATGCCAAATACTCAAGTAAATTCTGCCACACTACAGCAAACCACAACGTCGTTCTTCAGAAACATGGCCTGGCACCGGCCATTTTCCAGGGCGACCCACCGTATAAGTCGATGTTCCTGGCCCGGGTCCTCGTCGGGGACTACACAGTCGGACAGTCGAAGTTTTGCCGACCTCCCTCCAAGGACACACGGGTCACAAACTTCTACGACAGCTGCGTGGACGACATCGCAAACCCAAAGATTTTTGTGATCTTTGACTGCAATCAGATATACCCAGAATATTTAATAGAGTTTTGTTAACAAGGATTCAGTAACATAAAGGAAGTAAGGGAAGGGGCCCGCTGAGAGCCAATTCTCTGCTCCAGCCTGAAAGCTTTAGATCAGGTTGGGGTGGTTTCATTTGTCTGTGGTTTATGAAATACATGTGTTATCAGGTTTTACACCTGCTTAAAATACTACAGACAAAAGGAAGTATATATTCTTTCAAAGGAAAGAAGAGGCCATGTCCTTTCAATGGAAAGTGGGAGTGTAGCATTTGTCTCTATGGTGTCTTTGGACCTCATGTATTATTGTTTTTGGTCTCTAATGTCTGTCAGTTTTCCATACTGTAGCAAACAGGCCAGGTGGCTGAGCTTTGAGTGTGACAGGGGCGTCGGGGTGGGGCTCTGCAGACGCGCTGGGGGAGCCTGTGTCTGGGGGGCCACACCCCGCAGGGTTTCTGCTCTGCTGTGCGAGGACCGTTCACAGAAAGGTGGCGCCACTGTGTGGTCATGGCAGAACGTCACAGCTGGGGTCTGGCTGCTGGATGGCTTGCAGTGAACTGGGGTTCATGGTTTAGTGGCTCATTAACTACCTCAGATATTCATCACAGACAGCGATCCGGCCGATGACTCCTGTTAGACAGAATCTGGTGTCATTTCACCTTCCCTCCACTGAAGAGGGCTAGAATGTGATGCTCTGACACATGGATGTCGTCCGGCCAATGGGCACACAGAATTCAGGGCCACGCCCATGCCAAGATCATGTGAATAAAGACACCCCACCCAAAAGCGTCTGGCGTCTTTGCCCTGCAGTGGGATCCCTTCTGGGGTTAGGGTTACCTGTTGCCATTTTACATGCAGCTACGGCGGGTGGGTTTTCCGCTTTGGACCGTCCTTTCTGGGCTGGAGGCCTAGCAGCTCCAGGAGATGCTTTGGCCACGGTTCGAAGCATGGAGACAGCAGCTGGGAGCAGAAGCAGGACCATCTTCTGAAGGCAGAGGGAGACATCCTGCTTTGCAATGAGCTGGGCTGCAGAGATCTGTGAGCTTAGAGCTGAAGGCTTCTCCAAAGCTGCTGGCAGATTTTCCTGTGAGGCCAGTCGGAGACCAGCTCACCCCTCACTGCCACGCAAGAGCAGTGCTGGAAGGTGAAAGATGATGCGCCATTTGCATTTATTTAGTTAGCTGACACTTCTGTGAAATTCCAGAAGACCTTCTGC
The DNA here is from genome assembly GCA_026777985.1 of Mormyrops attenuatus. Lineage (NCBI taxonomy): Eukaryota > Metazoa > Chordata > Actinopteri > Osteoglossiformes > Mormyridae > Mormyrops > Mormyrops attenuatus. Next base: position 33,296,189 of record JAODKC010000064.1, read on the forward strand.
TGGAGATCTGACTGCAGTAGTTTGCCAGGTTACATTTCAGGAAGGACTGCCTGGTTCCAGCACAGATGAGCGGAATGTTACTGTTTTTTACTACCTACGGGGGGCATTATAGCACATGCGGGGGGCCCTAAGTTGACGTCAGCATGGACACTCAGGTGTTGCTAATTTAACTACCCTTTCCATTAATCCCAAGGCAAGATTGGGCCCAGATGTTTGCCGGGCAGCTAGGCTACATTAATAATAATAATAATAATAATAATAATAATAATAATAATGGCACTTTATTGATCCCTGTGGGGAAATTCTCTTCTCGCCTACCCCATCCTGCTCTCCATGACTCGCATGTCGGTAAGAGTGAGTTTGGCAGCTAAGGGCAGTGTCACACACTATAGCCTAGCATAGACTATGATGTATCAGCAAGCAATGCTAAAGAAGGAAAAGGTTCTGTTGGGCACATGGTTTAGACTCTACCAGACAGTGGGGTTGGGTCACCCCTGCAGAATGGGTTTACCTGTCCCTGTTACCTGTCTCTGTTACCTGTCCCTGTTCCCTTTCCCTGTTACCAGTCCCTGTTACCTGTCCCTGTTCCCTGTCCCTGTCACCTGTCCCTGTTACCTGTCTCTGTTACCTGTCCCTGTTCCCCGTCACTGTTACCTGTCCCTGTTCCCAGTCCCTGTTACCTGTCCCTATTACCTGTCCCTGTCCCCTGTCCCTGTTACCTGTCCCTGTTCCCTGTCACTGTTACCTGTCTCTGTTACCTGTCCCTGTTCCCAGTCCCTGTTACCTGTCCCTGTCCCCTGTCTCTGTTACCTGTCTCTGTTACCAGTCTCTGTTACCTGTCCCTGTTACCTGTCCTTGTTACCTGTCCCTGTTACCTGTCCCTTGCTTGTTTGTGTCTGTGGTCCTGCTGCCAAAATAATGAATTGTGTTTTGTTTTTCTACTTTCTGTAGTGTGAGAAAATTATGTTCTTCAAATGTGATTCAATTTTTCAGTTTCGGATAAATCTGATGCGTCTTTTGCCGTTTTTGGCCGAGTGATGTTAAGGACAATATTACCACGAGGGGGCAGCAGTCAGCCGACGGGTCTGACTGCTGCCCCATTCAGCGAGATAAAACCAGCTCCAGCGCGCCTCCGAGGTGTCCATGTCCTCCACCTCGCTGGACACATGTCTGACGGCCCTTGGGCAAAGCATGATCTGATCTCGATTAAAACAAACATTCAAACGGTATGAATTATCAGTTATACATTTCGTATAAGAAAAAAAATTGATAATTTCTCACCCTCAATTTTCCTAACCTCATTTTCTGTGATGGTAAGAGGTCATAATTAACGGTAAATTCCTCCCTTTCTGAAACATGCCCTCCGACCTCCCCAGTAAGTGCATAAAGATGCACCTGTTCTGGACTGTGTCACTGTGATGCTGAGTCTGCATGCTGCTGATGGGAAGAATCTCTTTTCTGAACCTAACAAGTCACCTACTAGGGGTACAAGGAGACGAGATCTCGCGATATTACAACATGACGGGATTTCACCTCGGAGTGAAAAGCGGTCTCGCGAAAGCGCCGCAAATCAGCTGCTGTAAGCATGTCAGCGTCTGACGAAATTACCATAGTAGATGCCCCAGACACTTTTAAATCTGTGTGGCAGCATTTTGGGAAAATATAAACGGCGAAAGGGTGACAGACAAAACACAAACCATCTGTAAGCGTTGTAGGAAAATAATGCAGCACACAGCGGCTAACGCTACTACGCAAAGCCATTTACATCACCGTCATAAATCTTTACTTAAATAATACCAAGAAAAGTTTTATGTTTGTTATTTATATTGTTTTATTTATATTCTATTTTATGTTCAACTGAGTAGTCAAATAGGAGAGAAGCCTGTCATTTGAGTTTGTAGTGAAATATTTTATGGTGCTAGATATTTGTTCTGTTCTTTACTGCATATGATGATGGTGATTATTTAACACATTTCACCAAACATCTGCACTATTTAGCATTGTTTGTCTTTCACATTCATCAAATAAAAGGCTGCTTTCCAGTAATATATTTCCTATTTGAAGCTTTCCTTAAAATATTATTAAAATATCGTCCCGTCTCGTTCTCGTAAACCCAATATCGTGTCTCGTCTCGTCTCGTGGGCTGAGTATATCGTCACACCCCTATTATCTACAATAGGGAGGTGTGTCTCTGATTTAGTCACTGCCTGCAGTACCGCTTTCCGCCTCGTGGTGGGAGCCTCTTCATGCAGCGAACTGGCATAAGCGAATGTTTACCCGCGGCCATTTCAGTGACGCAATCACTTTGATGATTCATCATGTCTTCAGGCTGGTCGTGTCTCCTTCAGCAGACTCGCAGGAGACGGCGGTTTGCCCCTGGGAGGGTACAGTCGTCCTGGCCTCAGGGATCAGGTTACGAGTGTCGATTCTGGCTTCCTGACCATGGACGGTAGACGCTGATCAGTGGGGACCACGTGTTCAGTGGGCGGAGCTTGGCACACTCTACCTGGTCTGCAGTAGCCCATACGCCCTAAAGGACGAACAGCTGTCCAACAGCCTCAATGTGGACAGCTCCTATTGACATTCACAGCGGAGACACGTCCCTGTCTCCTTGAGGATGACCAATCACCATGGTAACCTACACCACATCGTTTAGTTCATTTCACTCGCCCATTATGACAGAACATTTATGGATTGGTTCAGTCGTTGTACAGGAGGGAATTAATCAATACTATAATATCTCTGTGTACCAGTCGAGTAAGCAATGCAATGCAATGGTTTTTTTTTGTTTTATTTTGGCATTTCCTGACATTATATTGACCCTAATAACGGGATCCATCTTTTATACTGCTCTGTGACCTTTAATATAACAGATGAGCACAGGAGGCTTGAAGGGCATGTCGAGAAGTGAGTCACGGTCAGCAGAACGCCAATAGCGTTTGAAGTGAGTCACGGTCAGCAGAACGCCAATAGCGTTTGAAGTGAGTCACGGTCAGCAGAACGCCAATAGCGTTTGAAGTGAAATCGCAGCTCTGCTGCTGCCCCGATTTCTCGGTGCTGTCAGGCCTCAGCACTGCAGGGATGCAGCAGGGAGACACGAATGCGGGAGGGTGACCACTAACTAGGGTTACCTCCTCAGGTCTGTATAATTCCTGGACACACAGTCATCGGTCGCCGGTTCGAACCCCAGCCTCGGCAGAATAGCCACATCTGTGGGCCCTTGAACACAGCCCTTAACCCCCCCAGCTCCCTGGCTGTCGCTACAGGGGGCTGCCCTTCACTGCCAAGCTTCCTCTGGCCTACATGTGTGTCATGGAGAGCAAGATGGAGCAGGCGAAAAGGGAATTTCCCTGCATCCATCCATGAATTGTCATTATGATTATTATTATTATTATTTTAATTATTATTAGTTTTTATTAGTTGTTATATGTTATATAAGTTACCAGATACCTTGCACCTTCAGTTTTTACATAAAAGAATAGCTTTAATATGTCTTGTAACACATGGCTTACTCTTGTATGTTTAAGCCAAAACTGGTCTGCAGTGATACTTTTACTGATTCGATTTCCATCAGTCTCTGTTTTTACATGTAATTCTGTTCCTATTCATTTTTTGGCCTGATTTTCACTTCGCAGCCGCCCATTGTCCTCCTTGTCTGTTTCACCACCCATTTGAATGTACTGTAACTTGATTTTGTTTACGTACTTGATCTTTGAACAGGGCAGCAGTGTTCCATGTTGCACTCGTCACAAACTCTGCAGCGCGTGTGTAGAGCAGGACTTGTCATGACATTGTTTGATTGGCCAAAGATACACTATATTCTTTGAGCATATTACATCGCCAGTTTCTATTAATCATCTGACTGAATTTGAGAGTGTTACTAACACACATGTACCGAAGGCTCAGATTCCAAGGCATTCTGTGTCCCGGAGTGAAATTAGTCTTTTCCAGGACAGACGACCAAAATCCTGGGTGGTCCCGGCAGATCCTGGACCAGTGGCAGCCCTACTGGTAACACATATGCTGCTGGTGGAGGATGCGGCGCAGAGGAGTTACCGCTATCTATAGGCGTTTCTGACATCAGAAAGCCGCGTATATGTCTGTCAGCTCTCTCACCCTCAGATTTGTCAGGCCAGACCGGAGCCCCATTTTCCTCCCATTACACACTGGGATCCTAGCATCAGTCATGCTGACCCAGGTTAATTCACCTGAAGGTACCTTACCGAGCCTCTGCTGGATGCCACGGAAACCAGTGTTGCCGGGAAACCGCGCCCTGTCGATTCACTGCAGAAGACAATCCGATCCCTTTTATCGCTCTTTTTACGGCTCCGTCTTACAGCAGAGTCCATGTGAATGTATGAAGTGTGGAGGAATGCCTTTGTGCAAAAGTCAAATCAGGGCAAATAACTGCCAGCAGGCTAATTACGAGAATGACGTGCCGGAGAAGCGCATGAAGAATCTGCAGCTGACATAGAGAAATACTTTGCCTCATTCCTCTCTGCAACTGGAAACAGTGAGTCTATAGATAGCTCCTAATGAGATAATTAGTCATTGTGACAGCGAGTTTTAATGGTTAGTGTTCACCTGCTGTAGTGCATTCATGCAGGATACCTGCATGAATTACATTCAGAGGCAGACTCTGCAGAAGTGTTTTCATTCATAACTCAGATTACTCACATAAACGTGGTAAGAAATACCGCTTGTGATTGCATGTGTAGGGGAAAAAGCAGCGTCGACAGCAAGTCACATGACTCGCACAAAGCCCTTCCATTGGACACTGTTTGTAACCTACTCTGTGTGATACTTTGTCAGAAGCTCAGCCTCTTTTCATTGAATCATTCCAGAGACCTCTCACGTTTTCCATAAACTTTTTTCCAGTAAACATTTGCTCAGCAGTCACATTAGTCTGAGGAAGCTTTTGCCCCGTTTCAGACAGCGCCATTTATAATGCCAGACCATTAGACTGTTCATTTAAAATTCATCAAAAAAAAGTAATTTCCAGACCTTTGTAAAATGTATGCCCTTCCTCCCTCTTCCCGTGACAGTGATTATTAGCGACAGACTGTCTCAGGTTATGATTTAAGACCAGCATGAAAATGTAGAGTGTTTAATTATACTTAGCTCTGGGTCGTCTCTGTGTTTGCGGAGAAGAAAGCTTTCATCACGCAGAAAAATATCATAAGGCACAAAGGCTGAGCCGGTGCACAAGGCTGTGGATTCATCTTCTTAAATGTCAAAGCTAAGGATCCATTGAGGAGTGTAACAGAACTGAGGAACCCGCCTTCAGTCTCTCTCTTTCTCTCCCTCATTCTCTCTCCTTCATTTCCTTGCCTTTCTTCTCCATCTTTCACAGCTTCTCCCGTTCCCTCTCCCTCCCTCCCTCCCTCCCTCTCTGTATCCCTTCCTCTCCTTTAAATTTTGTTAATTACACCGCTGTAGTGTTTCATAAGATGTTAATTAGTACAATCATCTCGAATATATAAATGTCTTATTGAGCACAAGTTCCCAAGCATATTTACGCAACACATTTGAAGACAAAACCCTCATTGTAATTTCATTGAGGTATTTGTTAATTTGTTCATGCACAACAATGTGCGCGGGCATTATTGAAATATTGTTATAATCAAACCATTAGGTGTCAAACTGAAGTAACATGTAGCATTTAAATACTCTCGAGTCATACTTTGATTATTACTACAAGCGTTTACATTTCATTATTAAAAACACCACTGAATCGTGTCCACAACATGCATGCATTTTATTAATGATGTTATCTAGAATATTTATACACCCTAAACACTTCAGTAACACAGCTGCCAAAACTACAGCCAGTACAAACAGGCACTGCTAGGTTACAATAACCAGACAGGGTTAAGCAATTCACTAGCACTGAAGAAAAGATTCCCTCACTTTATTATAAAAAAATCTATAAATTCAATGAATTAATAGTACTTAAGAAAAATTAAACTGAGTAAATTTTTATATAGCGCCTTTCTCAACAAAGTCACCCTAAGGTGCTTTACATGGGTGTGTTGTGATACATGGCAACATCAATACCATCCATCCATGAATCGTGCGTATTTGCAGGATTGCCGGGAGCCTGGTGTCTCTCAGGAAGCACAGGGACGAGGCTGGGCGTCACCCTGATGGAGCCCCAGCCTGTCACAAGGCACACGCAGCTCAAGGTGCCGATTCTCCGCAACCACGTGTGTTTAGATGGAGAGGGGAAGCGGAGTCCCTCTAGGTAGCTGTGTGGACGTGGAGAGAACATGCAGATTCACAGAGAACGTGCAGATTCACAGAGAATCAAGCCCACATCTGTGAAGGTGCAAGACCACGGTGAAGCACTGCTCCAGGCCCATTTTTATTATTTCAGCTACAACTACAGCATCGATTTCAGGGGATTTATGAGGTAATTACTCTTCTGTGATGGACTGGCATCCCAGCCACGGTTCACCCCAGCCTTCTGCTCTGTGCTGCCTGGGAAAGGATCCAGGCCCCTTAGCAACCCTGACCACTTAGAAGATGATGGATGGATGGACGGACAGACAGACAGATGTATTGAAATAAAGTTACAATGTTTATTTTGTATTGTAATAGATGTTATACCATATGAATACACACAAGTGTTGAATCCAGTCCTTCTTAGCCATACACACAGATATATGGTACGTCACTTTCACTAATTATTTCCGTAATTTCGCGATAATCTAAATTTTGATTTATCGAGTCACCTACAAAGGAACGGTTCTGCTTTTAATCAAAGCTTCCGACTTGTAGCGCCCCCTAACGTTCTCCCTGCGAAGTAACACTGCTCTCTGCGTGTAAAACTCAGTCTTTAAGCGCGGTAACAGGTCCTCTAGCCGCTAGCTGTAATACAGGTAGATCCAGGGGTTGGTGCAGCAGCTCAAACTGGCAAGCAGCCTTACGATAAATGCCGGAGCTGGGGGAAGAAAATATAAATTTATGTACATACATACTCATACAAATAACGAAACGGGATACTCTGCTGGCCTCGTCCGACTTCTGACGTCACTCATCAAGTGGGGTTTGACAGCCCAAAACATATACAAACCATTAAGGGACAAAATATACGAGTATCATTTATAGCTACTAAATGTTTATTGATCTTTCCCGAATGGTGTGCCCTGGCCCTAGACTCGGTGAGATTTTACCTTCTGTCGGCGCACTCTGGGATTTCCAGGTCGACCACAGCTGGACCAGGGAAAACGGGCCCCAGCACACCATATGAACGACAATGATCACAAATGTCATTTTGACCGTCTTTAGCATGGTCTTTGACACCCCTTTGGAAGCCGATCGACCTTCCTTTGCTGCCGACTGCAGCGATTTCCTCTTCATATTTAAGTAAATCCCTGTGCATATCTGTATCTGACAGAAAAGTAAAATTACGGCAGGGCATATGAAGACCGACAAGGTAACCCAGGTGATGTATATCTCACTTCCCCAAGGATCAATAAAGGTGGCCTGGCAGTCGTACACGTGTTCCTCCATTTCTCGCAGTGAGAAGATGAACAGTCGTGGAGAGCTGAAAGCCAGCGCTGTCGCCCAGGCTGCTCCGACCGCGACATACCTCCGGAAGGAGCCCCTGAAGAAGGACACGCTGGGTCTGCAGACCGCATTGTAGCGCTCCACCGTCATCGCGACGATCAGGTACGCCGAGGCAGACATGCCCACCACCTGCAGGTACTTCACAGCCCTGCAGGCGACATCGGAGCCCCTGAAGTGCGGGGTTATTCCCATAAAGAGCTGGGGGAGGACCTGGAAGAAAGCCAGAAGCAGATCGGCGATGCACAGGTGCAGCAGGAACAGCTGCGTCCTGCTGTTTCTCTTGCGCTTCTTCCAAAGTGCGTGTAAGAAAAGCAGATTGCCGAAGGCGGCCACGACGAAAACAGACCCCAAAAGTGCTACTTGCAGGAAGGGGAAGCGCCTCTCGGGTCCGCGGCACTGCTCTCCCCCGGCGCTCCTGTTGCTGCAGTTGGCTTCAGCACCAAGCTCTTCCCGCATCACTTTAACTTGTAATTTAACTTGGTGCACAGCTGTTACCGAGCCAGATAAATGGCTGTTAAACGAGCGCTACATCGCCAGGACGCATTCAGTCAAGCGAGTGATGGAGCCAGGAGCCCAGCCGTGCCAAAATTACCGCTTATATGTGACAGACCTACAGCAGGTAAGGAGGCTGAGTCTAAGAGACTACGCCTTTACATCCATAATCCAGCCCCGTAATGTTCTACTGGGCATCTTCTAGATGAAGTGTTACAGCAACACCTACTGCTGAACGCGTTTTCGTAAGTGAAAGCGCGACCAGCTCAGGTTTAAGTAATTAAGTTATACAATTTTAACAACAATAATAATGATAATAATAATAACGATAATAATGTTAGTGACTATGAACACAATAAAACAATGATCATTTATATTAATTGAATAATAGTAAAAACGATGATGTGATGATAATTATTGTTATTATTATTACGATATATTTTACCAGATGACGATAAAGAACGACCTAAGTAATATTTAGCTCACTTTTGTATAGACTATTTAAAGGTTATACAGGCATGTATTTTATCAGTTCGGTTTGGGCTGAACACTTTGTTTGGCGAGGTCACAGCCCAGGACTTCTCTGACTTTTAGATGTATGTGAAGTCCGCCACGGGCCTTACAAAGACCGCCCAGCTGATATCAGAACGCCAGTCCAGACCCCCGGGGAATCTCCCTCAATTCACTCTTTCTCAGGTCCGTGTATATGAGGAAAACGAGTATTCAATTGCCGCATTTATGTATATTAATTAAACCCTATTACTATTATTATTGAATATTAAACTACGTATGTAACATCTGAAACATATTCACACTATGTTAATTGTCCAATAGACCTGTTCTCTTGCCTAAATCTACTTTGTTCATTGGAATTTCCCTTAAAATGGTGGTTTTCCATGTGGAACCACAGGACACTGTGCTCTGTCTGAAAGTTTTGGCTTCAAAGATAAATATTGATTCGTCACACTGGTAACTTTCAATCAAATACTGTTTTCATGCATTTTATGGCATTGGTCAGAATGCATGTACTTTGTCTGGTTTGTATCTAATTTAAACAAACCGCTTCTTTGGGCAAAGTCCCTACATGTGTGAAATTGTGTAGTTTGTGATGGCACCCTGGGATGGAGGGGGGGGCTTATTCCACACTGTCACGCAAGCCCGTTGCTTGGAACAATGGCAGCAGCTGCACTGGCCAGATAAGGCGGCGGTGAGGAAGGGAATATTAAAGGGCCGGTGGTGTGAATGTGATTCTGAGGTAAGTGCAGCTATTTTCACTGCCGAGCTTCCTGTGGGCCGCACCCCTCTAACGGTTTTCTGGTTATTCAGAGGATACTTCACCCAAAGCAATGTAATTTCTTTGAAAAGTAGGTAGTTACAGACAGCCCCTGGGGGTTAATGGCCTTCTCAGGGGCTCAACGGTGACATCACGGAGAGATTCAAACCAGCAACCTTGAAGGAACCCGCCGGCTCTGGCCGGCTGGTGGCGTTTCCGGCGGGATGGAGGAACCCGCCGGCTCTGGGCGGCTACGGCTCCTGGAGCCTTTTCCCGCCGGGACAGCCGGCGGCCACGCAGAAGGAGGAGCAGGGAAGCGTGGGAGATGCCAGCAGCAGTAGGGGTGTTCTTCAGCGCACTGCAGGCAGGATTCTGCGAGAGACAGCTGTGAAAACAACACTGATTGGAAAAGGAAAGATTTTTTATTCAATTGTGGCAAAAATATAGAATTTAAATTCAATTTAAGTAGCTAATCTAAGGGACTATTTCAGTGGTGTGTTGGACAGATCTTCACAGCATCCATTAGTGCTGATTTTCATGCCGCGATTGTTGATGTACAAATCTTGCCGAGTGTTATGCGTATGACAGTCGTTCACCTTTTGCTAGCACTGCCTGTAGTTCCTGGTAATTAGCAGCCTTAATAAATGATGCAGACTCATGCTGAAACCTCGATCTCAGATCTGTCTCAGGTCACTCTGCCAGCTCACTTCTACATGCTCCTTCCAGCTGAGGAACAGAAGGGGATTAAACGAAACGTCTTCTTCCGAGGCCGTGAGCTGTGATTCACAGGCTGAACTTTACCTCCACGCTGCCAGTAAATTACATTCTTGGTTCTCACTGCCTTGACTTCATCAGTACTTATTAAACAAACAAACAGCACAGCCCAGAACTGAAGCACCTCTTTTATGTGATGATTTTACTCTTTGGGGTCTTTTAATCAGGGCCTGTGTGCATTTTGCTCAGTACTGAAAGAGCTGCTTCTTCTGGAAGGTCCCTTACCTACTTCCGTGAACCACATTGGGTGTATGACAACACAGGTGTATTTGTTAAAAGTCTACACAAAGCTCACGCAGAGCTTACATAGACCCTACACAGAGCCTATACAAAGCTCACATAGAGCCTACATGGGCCCTTAACAGATCCTACACAGGGCCATGACTCTGAGGCACCTGGGGACCTGGGGAGGAGGTGTAATGTTCTGGTGGAACTTCACGCCACCTAATAACCACACACTTTACACAAGGGCATGTAACCACCCCCCCAGTGACTATCTGGGTGTACGGGTGTAATAACAGGCTCCACACAACACAAGCATAACTTGCCTGCTACTCGTATTTCCCCACAACAGCATCCTAAGAGCTGTAGGTAACACCTGGAAGGGCCCTCGGCGGGGGGGGGGGGGGGGGGGGGGGGGGGGGGGGGGGGGGGGGGGGGGGGGGGGGGGGGGGGGGGGGGGGGGG
>JAODKC010000064.1:33314460-33328987 GCA_026777985.1 Mormyrops attenuatus
AAAAACCGGCTAAAATGTCCCCCCCCCCCCCCCCCCCAAAAAAAAAATCCAGGAGCTGGTGGGAGTATCAGGATCAGGATTCCACAAGGATACTACTTCAGTTATAATGCATTGCATTAATGAGGGAGTGTATGAGCGTGTGTTCAAATTATCGGTTTGAATACATCACACTAAGACATATTAATTTGGAATCATTTGAAATTTCAAATTTAAATCTGTGTCATTTATGTAAACAATAACACACAGGTTTTTATTGTGAAATTTTTCTGCTCTATCGTGAACATTTGACAATCAAATAAGCAAATCCGCTTCCTTGTAAAGTGCCTTTATGCTTGTAAAGAAGGTGCCGGAACGTGTCACTGCAGATCTCTACGCCGATTACGGGAATGTTGTTTTACGATTGAGTCTCTGCAAGGGCATATACTCAGGTACTGATGATAGAAACATCTCACTACCAATATAGTGGAATGCTGTGTTTTTTTTAAGGAGGATGGGGGGTCACGGCTGATTTGGTCATGTTATGGTATGTCATGGTATGTTACACAACATTTTGCTTTTCATGTTGTTGAAACATTTCACGGCTGACTGAAGTAGTACTTATAAAGTAACTTGTAACGCTATAGAATTATTCTGGGGTGTGGAATAGCACAGTAATATCATAATATTACTCTTACATTTTCTGAAGATCATTCAATTATTTTGGGGAAGGGTACAGTATGTTTTCATAAGTGTTTTTAATCAACACAATCACAGGCTATATGATACCAGTACACTTAAGTTTTTCAATCATAAGTCTTAGTAGGGTAGAGCATATTCGTTTGGCATATTTACTCAAATAATCCAGTTCTTTCTGTCATCCTCTGCTCTGAAGCTTGTGGTTGTATATTATCCACACATATCATCGGCTTCTGCTGTTTCCTGGAGACCACGCTTTCTGCACTTAATCAAATAAAGTAATCCGGGCTGCTGATTGAAAGGGTCGCTTTAATTCACCTTAGAGTTAATGTCTAGTCGTTACATATTCTTGTCAAACTGAATTTTGAGGGAGAAACTGGAGGAAAATTTATTTTAATTAATTGTCATTTCATTTAGCTTTGAGAATTTTTCGGGGTGTGTTTGTTCTAAAAACAAATCACTAAAATACCAGTAAAATTATATATTTTATATTTAAATTAAGAAGGCTTTTTGAACGCAGGTGCACTAAGAACAAGGCGGTTTAAATGGTTCACATTTGTGAAGGACGTGACTTTTCGTGCCTTTTTGTGCCTTTTTAATAGTGACCTGCAATCCATCCACCAACAGCTCAGACAAGTCAGATTAAATTAGAAGTGGATCAGAGGAAAACCAACACTCTGGCTGCACTGCCCAGGCTTAAGAAAGACTGTTGTTTAAGGATTCATGTAAGATTTATAACTATCACCTGTTTTAAAAAAGAATCCAGTAGTTACACATTTTGCTCAAGTTTTTTGTGTAGGAAAAGATCAGACAGTTCTGATACATTTATGAGTTTTGTTATATTTACGTGTAACATTTAAATGTTAAATGTGACGACTTTGAAAAGTTGTGTGACACACAATTCACAATAAAGCTGTACGTCTTACAGTTAATGCTTCTGCTCCTTTCGGAAATATCGGCACCGCTGCACGCCCCCTGGTGGTGAACATCACAGCGCCCTGTCAGGGTCTGAGAACCACAGATGCCGCACAGCCCATCTCCGTGTCACAAAGATGACGTCACAAATCCCACGCCCCCAGGGAAACCCTGACCGGTCTGGCCCTCCTGAATATGGTGCCCGCCCAGGTTACGCGTGTCTGCATTGGTATTTTTCCGGTTTTGCAAAGCTACGTCCTCAGTTGATTTTAATTGTTCTAATCAGTGGAGACTATTTTAGTTCGTCTGATCTTGCGCTCAGATGCGAGGTCTTCCAACTTGATCCTTCAGTTTCAGCGTTTCTGTTTCCCATCTGCCTCCTGAGCTGTCTGACCCCTTCCTGCAGTTAGACCCATATCAGGCCCCATGAGAGCGTATCATATCGGGCCCCATGAGAGCGTATCACATCGGGTCCCATGAGAACGTATCATATCGGGCCCCTTGAAAGCGTATCATATGGGGCCCCTTGAGAGCGTATCATATTGGGGCCCCAACTCAGACCCATCCAATCACGTTCCAAATATTTCAGGACCATTGTCACTCAGCGACACTTGGAATCATCCTAATGCCCCCCCTTCTTTATGGAGCCCCTGCATCTAGGAAATTGGTAAAATGGTTATAAAATGTTTAATAAATGTAATAAACATGTTGTAAGGAGTTCGTTCTAAACCGAACTACTGAGGTGCTTTGGCCCAGGAATGACCTGGCTGACGTGTTATAGACTTAGATGTTTTGTCTTGCTGCCGGCAAGTACCACTGGTTTATAAACGAGCCCGTAGACTTGTTTTCAGTTTCAATCAAGGGATCCATTTATTTTACCCAGCAACGTTCATCCACTGGAACCACGGCGCGGCATCACAATGCAAACAGTGGTGGTGGTGACAGTAGGGTGGCAGGGCGTAGCATAGCGTAGCGGTCAAAAAACCCTTTTGCCCTTCGGGGGTGAAACACCTAACCTAACTGCTTTATGTACCAGATGACATGCGCCACCTAGTGTACACAAACACAATTACAAAATTCCCAGCAACATTTGGCTTCAACACCTGTAATAAACATGTAATATATGTAACTACCACCAAAATTTTCATTCTATCAGAATTCATTACAAGGTAAAGCATGAGCCCAGCCATCTGAATGAAAAATGTTTTATGGTGATCAAGAACTTTCCGGAGAATGTAAAAACTGCCCATTTGCTCTGCGTAACTGGACTGGTGACTGCGGCTATCGGTATGGTGTACCTTGGCTGGCGACTACAGCTGTCGATGGAAGGTAGCTCAATAGTTACCATCATATTATTCAATTCAATTCAATTTATTTTTATATAGAGCCTTTCTCAACACAGTCGCCCCAAGGCGCTTTACATGGGTGTAATGCATTCTTACATCATTTGTACACAATAAGGAAAAGGGAAGACAAAGAAATGACAGACTGAAAGAATGACGACGGAGGAGGGGAACCAAAAACTCCCAAATGGGGAGAAACAAAACCTCTGGGGGTCCAAGGTCAACTGGCTGCCCAACCCCCAGAAAGAGTGGGCTTGCTTACTAAAAGCAAGGTGTAAGCTGTGATTAAGGTCAAACCAATGTCCATAAATGAGTTCCCCATGCCGGTCTGTGCAGGGTGGCAGACTGAAGTCATGTTTCAGTTCGTGAGTCACATCCAAGATGTCACCCCTCCATGGGACTAAACCAGCACTCTGCCTCAGATGGTGCCCACCCCAGGCACCATCCGGACATGTGGGAAGAAAAACAAGAAGAAGGGGGGTCAGAACATGCATTTACACATTAATGGAGAAGCATAGTAAATAAAAATGGCATGCACAGTAGCACCAGCAACATAGTCATCTTAGGTATTATTATGCTTTGACTGATAATGAAATGCGAAGGTTTACAACCAAAAAGTTGTAAAGTTTTTACTGCAAACAAAGTTGCATTTGCAATTTCATTTTAATTGAGTCACTGTACTGTGCTGAGTATCGAAAGTGATATTAAATTTCAATGCTTTTCTTGGTATTGTATCGAAGTTTGAAATTTTGGCATCGTGACAGACTAAAATGAAGGAAGAGGAGGTAAGGAGCATGCACTGATTACAGTGAAGACATATCCTCAAAACTTCCGATTTATATTGAAATTGTAAAAAATCTTTTTTTTTGTTCAAAGTGTATGTTGCCATCTAGTGTTGGAAACCATTACATAATTCTTTTTAATCGGGATATTCAGCGGAATTACCAGAGGGAGCCCTAGGTGATATTTTCTTAAGGACCCAGAATTTCGTATATATTCTAACATTTTCATTAGGTATTGTGGTTGTATAAGCACCTATGTTTTCTAATTATGATATGGACCTACTTCTTCTCATGTAATGTAAACTTTACTTAGGCCTATTTGCTTTAACCGATTAAACATTTTATTTTAAAGATCGCAATATCTTATTCAAGTTAGGATCCGGAAGGAGATATATTACAATTGTGCAAATGTAGGTTTCTTGGACAGCTTTAGAACTAGTGTTCTTGAAAAAAAATCTAACGAATATGAAATGTATATTTTACAATCTCAGATGTTTTGCCAGCATTATATAGTGTTTGTTTGGCTGGATGGTGTGAGTGATTGAATGATAATGAATTGATGATGATATTTGATCGTTATCGAAGAGCTGTCGGTGACGTCTGTCAAACTTTTTTTTTTCTGCGAACACCACACCCTGTTCTTATTCTGCTACGCAGCGGTGGCATGTCCTTTTCATCCAATCGCCTGTTGGCATCTTGAGCGTCGCGTAGTAGTCAGCCAATCAATGAGCTGTATTAAATAACATTCGCGGGTATTCCCCTCCCTCCAGACCCAGCAGCCAAGTCTCAGCTTCCAGACGAGAAGCTGAGGATTCTTCCTGCGTTGTCACTGGTGAAGCGCAGTAGTAATTAGAATGTATGTGCGGCCGGAGGAATACTTCTGGTAAAGGTACGTCCCAGTTCTCTATCCATCAAATCGTTATCCGAGTGTCTGGCGACAAAGGCAGTAGTCTGGCTCGCTAGTAGATCTTTAACCAGCTAATGGAAACTTCGCCTGTGCTGGTGTGATGGCTAACGCTAGCCACAGCATCCACACCCGCTAAAAAGTTAAACGAGATTTTATTTAACATTTTGGATGAAATTAGGAGGTGTATCTGGATTCCCGCTAGAGCCTTATCCAGCTGTCATGTCGTGGCGACTTCGAATACCTACTAGTTTTTATTCTCTTTCACACGGTGATTGTAGCACGTTTAGCCAAAGTGCTAGCTGGTTTGTTTACATTGAGAAACGCGGATGCGCCCGGCGCACCAATCGGTGTACGCCACGTCACAGGCCCAGCAGGGGTCCTACGGGAGCCGAGATACTTCTGGGGGGACGGGGCGCGTTTCTGTTTGTTACATGTTAACTAAGCACTTTAAAGCAAAGTCATATTCCGTCCACGATCTCCTAACTACTGCTGGCATGAAAGAGGATTTCTGAATAAAGCGAATGTTCGTGCTCCTAAAATAAAGATGTGCACACGATAAAGAAATGAAACGAACGTTAACATGTTTTTGTAAATCTTAAATGTTTTTTCGACATTACTTACATTTTAATCTATTGACTCTTTTTACTGTATTGACACGTTTATCGAACGTCCTCGTATAACTTGTCTGCTTTGCATTTTAACATGAAGACGAGGTCCCCACCACCAGCTGTGGCATGTCAGGATGTATCTGCTTTCTTTAAATAGCTGCCGGTGACAAATTTAGTTTAAATGTGGATTTGACTGATATTAGTTTACTTTAGGGCATTTAGGTACAATACAGACCTGATTTAGACTAGCCTGATGGAAATGGGATTGTGATCAGATTGGGAAAACTTAATGTAAACATTTTTATAGTGTAGGGATTATCTGCTAGTTTTGCTTAAGGTGGAAATGGCATGTCGTATTTCTGTTGTCAGATGGTTCACTTAAATGCATTTTAATATGTGTATTACCCTGTGTTATTCTATGTTCTCCTCCTCTCAGATGACCTTCTAAGAGACCTGAAAGCTGGGTTCCTCCTGCAGGGAATATTGACCACGTAACAGCCAGCTTTGCGACCCAAAGGAATGACTGTCCGATGGCTTGTGTCTGTGTCTGTGTTTGCCGTGAGCAGGGCCGCTAATGCAGGCCCAGTGTTAGTGCAGTTTCCCGCTCTCCACAGCATCTCGGTGAGGCCCCCCGGAAAGAGGCCCTTCAGTGGTAAAGCTGCTCACTGCTGCTGGTCACCGTCTCCAAGTCACAGAGCTGGGGGCATCCATGGATGGTCCTCCAGTGGTAGGCTGCTAGGCCTCAGGCTCTGCCTCAGGGGCCCCGTCTCTAGATTGACTTCGTCGGCATCACGTGGCTTGACCAGCCTGCGGCAGCGCATGTCGCGTGTCCGAAGCACCCTGGGCTCTGTATCCAAAGCTGTCACTGGGACAGCCGCCGAGCTCCTCTCGAAGACAGGCCGCCTGAATCCCAGGATCGCCGTGGCCGGGAAGGGAGTCCCGTTAAACCCAGGGACCACACACAAGCAGCAGGAACAGCCCCCTTGGGACAGCAGGAAGCCAGCAAAAGATCAGACTGACTTGGACAGGGCAGCCCAGCAGGGCGTTCAGCCATCGCACGCAAACTACTTCAGTGCCAACCTGGATGAGACGTACGACTATCTAGCCAGCCACGTCAGCACGTATTTTGGGAGCAGTGCTGCGGTGGAGGACGGACAGGCCAGCCGGGGTAATTCTGACCGCAGCAGGTCACAAGTGACCGATGCGTGCCCCATCCCTGCTCTTGTACCTGTGTCTGACAGCACTTCAAAGTTGGCCCCCACTTCTTCTTCACCTCATCCTGCTGCACCCCCGCCGACACTGGAGTCCAGTGCATCACCCAGGCGGGGCATTGTGCAGTACCTTTCATACCCTGTGCCCAGCGTGCAGGCTTTTCTGGGCAACTACATTGCAGTGCTGGTGCCCCGACTCCGCTCAGAGCCCAAAGTGATGGCGGAGGAAAAGGACAAGCCACCCGCAACTGAGGATGCTACCTCGGGACAGAAGGAAGTCACCGAGGACGAGGGGCAGAAGGCAGCGGACGATAAGGCCAAGGAGCTGCTGCTGCAGAGGGAGAAGGTGAGGGAGGGCCGCCGCTGCGCGGGGTACAGAGGTGGCGATTTCAGGTCCAGAAACTAAAAATCCAGACCAGGATTTTGTTTCAGCCAATCAGTTGAGTACTCTGTGACTCTTTATGCTGAACTGGCTGGTTGAAACAAAATCCTGGTCTGGATTTTTACTTTCTGGACCTGAAATGTCCACCTCTGGCGGGGTAGCAAAGGAAATAACCTGCCTTCTGAGATACGGCTTGAGTGACTCCCATATAGTGGTATATAACTTTCCAAGGATACTATTGATTGCTAAGCTGGTGTCTGTCTGATCTTGATACCTGTTTAATAAATGATTCATGAGTTAATAACAGAGGTGCAGGCGGCCAAATCCGCTGTGATTGAGTGCTGCTTGGGAATGTCATGTCTAATTGCACAGGATAGTGGTCAGAAGTTATTATTAGTGTGCTATTGGCAGTTGGTAACATAACATAAGAAATTGCTTTATGGTTCATTAAATAAAAATCAGTCTAAGAATATGAGTGATGAGCAGGCGATTAAATAGATGACTGTAAATGAGTTAATGAGACATGGAGGGTGGCTCAGCCTGGCCTCGACCCCAGCCTCCGCAGTGTCCGTGGCCCCTTGAGCAAGGCCCTTAACCCCCCACACTCCAGAGGCACCACATGTTGGCTGAGCCCCCCCCCCCCCAAGCTACGAAGAGCAAGATGGGGTCGGCAAAGAGAAGCATTCCAGTGTACCTGTACATGGCAAGTAAAGCACGTGTCTTGTTGTAAATGGGATTAGAATGTCTCCAGGGGCCGTGAGCTCGAAGTCTGCTTACGGGACAGTCCTGTTCCTCCAGAGACCCCTGGCTGCCATGTTTGGGGTTAGATTTAGCCAAAGTGGGATCACCTCCGATCTCCATAAATAGAATGATCTATCTGATCAACCCAACCTTTTTAAGTTATCGTGTTTGTTTGTGCAAAGGTGTGTCTCTTGAAGAAATATAATATCTGCCCTCAGTGCTTGAGGATGTAAAAAAGCCCCATTTGGCTGGATGCTGTAACCCTTTAAAGTTCCAGTTTTCAAACGGATGGAGCGTAAAGATGAATCACTAACTGTGGTCTCTGCCATTGATAACATGGATGGACGTTTCAAAGGAGCAAATTACGTGGAAGACAATAAATGATCACTGAACTGTACCAAAAAAACTTGATAAAAAGCAAAACTAATAAATCCATCCTAAAACAAAAAATTTTTTTTTTTTGCTCACCTGTCTTTAACTGTAAGGTTGCAAAAGCCTTTATGAACTTAAGGCTGTATCCATTTTTAGAGAATAGAGGTTCATACCAAGCAAACCTTCAACCAACCTTCCAAAGCCCATAAAACCAAACATCTACTTCACATAAAACACTGGGCTTCTGTAAAGCAGTAATAGATAGAAGCTCCTGTTCTGACCTCTGAGAGGCCGCTCACATCAGAGGTGGCGTCTGTCTCTGGCCTGCAGCAGCCGGCTGACCCCCCTGCTGGGCCCTCTGCTGGGCCCCCGGCTGCTCCTCTTATCCTCATGTTGTTTCTTCTTCAACACGGCTCTAGATCTTCCCAGTTATTCTGATGGAGCGGCAAACCGCCATGCTTCCCGCTGAAGAGCGACAGCACCATCCGTACCTGATGATGGCTCTACCCCCACCCCCCTTTTAATGTTGTTAACTCCTGTGAGACTTAGGGTTAGGGTTCCACTCCTCCCACCCTAATATCTTTCATAATTTCCCGGCAAGGCTAGTAACTCTTCTCTAAAGAGGTCTGAGGTTAACTCAGCGGTAACAGAGATGAGATCCCCTTTTCTGCCAGGCCAACATCACTCGACTCTGGGTTTGGGCCGTGTTTACTAGGCCTCAATACTGTTTGAATCGTGCTCTGAATTTTTGGCCAAATTTTGCCTTCAAAATAAAGAAAACGCAATCCGCTAAAAGCAAAGCATGTGCCCGTAAAGTCTTATTGGTTGTATTAATGTTTTGCATGAAGCTCAGCTGCTCGCGTCTACTCCGTAGTTTGCTCAGAGCGCCCCCTGGCTCGACCTGTGAGGTTGGCTTCTGGATCTGTAAGGTTGGTTTCTATATGTGTGGTAGAAGGATATCCATGCTGATGAGGTATACGCTAGTAAGCGGAGCAGAGCTCATTCCACGTATGTGACAAGCAAATATGTCAGTGTGGCAGGCGACGGCACCTGCGTGCTGTGTGTCTGTAGTCCCGAGAGGACTGTACGTCTCGTCTTCCCTGTGCCACTAAACAGATATATAGGGTGGACTGTCTGTGCTGTGGAGGTAGTTATTTTGGGGGTGTGATGGCTGTCTTGGTAATGCAGCACTTACAAGGACAGCGATTCTGACCCACACGTTGCCACATCCAGAATTTCTGCGCGTCTCACGGCTTGTTTTGTTGTCCGTAACAGATGGCGTTTCATACATCTGTTGTTTTTTGGCCGGCTGTAGATCATAGCCAGAGCGAGTGTGGACAACAGAACCAGGGCCCTGGTACAGGCCCTGCAAAGAGCTTCGGATGTCAAGCTCTACATTCGCAGGGTGGAGGAGCTCAGCTGTCACCTGCTGGAGTTCCCGGAGACCAAGGGCGTGGCCGTTAAGGTGGGTTTGACACCGCCCGCACCGCAACCCCACCCTCCAGTGTGCTGTGTGACTGAAGTTCTCTTTTAAACCGGCTGAGTTGCACTGCTTTTGTACTCCGTCTGCCTGTGAAAATGTCTTTGTTTTAGTTCCTCTTTGCACAGCCAAACGTTTTTCTGATCCATATGTAATATTTGGAAGTTTTTAAGGGATAGAGTTTATTGCACTTCCTCTAAATGGCATTTGCTGGTGTTTTACCATGTTTTCAGTTCGTCTTGCCTGAGCAGGGGAGTGTTCATGACTCTTTGTCCTCCTGGCCAGGAGAGGGTGGTCCCATGCCTTCTGCGTCTCCGCCAGGCCGGGGACCCCACTCTGCAGGCTGCTGTGAGAGAGGCTCTGGCCCTCGTGGGATACACAGACCCGGTGAAGGGCCGCGGCATACGCTTACTGTCCATCGATGGTGGAGGAACCAGGTACAAAGGCCTGCCCGGCATCACTTGGGACTGGCGCATAGCCTTTGCGCACTCTGACCTTTTGACCTTTGACCTGCAGCACTTCATCCTTGGTAACATGGTATTTTCAGGGGGTTAGTTGCCCTCCAGACGCTGCATAAGCTGGAAAGCCTGACGGGGAAGCGCATCCACCAGCTGTTCGACTACATCTGTGGAGTGAGCACAGGTAGGGGGCCTGTCAGTGCGGGAGCAGGTCCGCAAGGTGTTCCGGGGAGGTGGGACTGTAAGGCTGCTTGTTGGTGATCAGGGTCCACTCTTGGGCTGCTGAATGCCTGATTTTATCTGTCCCCTTGCCTGTCCCACCACAGGGGCCATCTTGGCCTTCATGCTGGGTGTTTTCCAGATCCCCCTAGATGAGTGTGAGGAGATGTACCGGCGCCTGGGCTCCGACGTCTTCAAGCAGAACGTCATCGTGGGCACAGTGAAGATGAGCTGGAGCCACGCTTTCTATGACAGCGAGGTCTGGGAGTCCATCCTCAGGTAGGGCACGGCAGGGGGCCACTGTCGGGGAGCACCGCAAGGATCGGGGTGGCGTCTGGGTGTGACACGTAGACGGACGCAAGGCTGGTCTTTTGTGTACGGTCAGTGACATCCTCCTCTCCTCTCCTCATCCTCCTCTCCTCCTTTTTTAATGATGGCAGAGAGAGAATGGGCTCTGAACTCATGATCGAGACGGCGCGGAACCAGGGATGCCCGAAGGTGAGCCGCCCTGCTGGGGAGGCTGTGTAATACACCTGTCGATGGCCCTTTAAACACGACGCCGGTGTGATTATGGCTTACGGAGCATGTGCAGCAATGTCACAGGATTATGTCCTTGGCTGGCGTCGCCTGCCGACGTCACTGTGCCTGTCTGTAATGGTTAATCAGTGTGACTGCCGTTAGAACCACACACATTTAATTAAAGCTGTGTGGAACTTCCTTATTTCAGAACGAGCATTTTGGCTACATGTTCTGCGGAAGACCGTTTCTCCAGCCTCCATTCTTTGTGTCCTTGACCACGCAGGGCAGATTGTATCACTCTGGCCATTTGACGTGGATTTTAATTTTGGCCTCGATCTCCCCCACTAGGTGGCAGCGGTGAGCACCATCGTGAACAGAGGGACCCCACTGAAGGCTTATGTCTTCAGGAACTACAACATGCCCTCAGGGGTGCGCTCCCACTACCTGGGGAGCTGTGAGCACAAGCTGTGGCAGGCTATCCGGGCCTCTTCTGCTGCCCCCGGCTACTTCCAGGAATTCCTACTGGGGAACGACCTTCACCAGGTAGCACTTGTGGCCCCGTGTTGACCCAGAGGCCGTCTTTGCAAGAGAATGTGCTCACAGGGCCTTTCGCCTCTTATCAAGGTGGTTAACAGTCTGGAAGATGCCGGTGCCCCATGTCTGATACCTGAGAAAATCGCCCGTTCTCTCTTTGGGTGGCATGCCTCAGGGTTGGGAGTTGGAATCCCTCCCCCGCTCGATGTGTCTGCAGCCTGCCTGTCCTTCCCGTGCTGTGCAGGGTCCTTCCGGTCCGAAGCAGTTCAGCTAATTGGTGTCTGATTGGTGTGTGAGTGCATGTTCCTTAATGGACCCCATGCCGGGTCCCCCCCCCAGCCCTGTGCCCCTTGCTGCCTGGGGTGGGCTCCAGGCCCCTCCTCCACCATTCTGTAGATAAGCTGTTAGTTAAGTGGCACGGAGACGGATGATGCAGGAATTGTCTGTCAGCTCTCCCCTCATTGGCTACACTGCTCCTGGTTTTGCTGCTCCGCCTTCTCCCTTGTGTGCCACAGACGGTATGGATACAGTGATTAAACGGCGGCGTGGAGAGGGGCCTCGCCGTGCTGGAAGTGTGACGGACGACCCCCCACACCTCTAGTCTGATTGGCTGATCGGTGGAGCGTTTCTGCTCAGTTTCTGTCGCAAGGCCGCTCTGGCCCGGCCTCAGCTCGTTCAGCCTTTTCTCCTTGTTTGTTTATTACTTTGCTGTTACCTCACCTCACTTCACGCCCCCCCCCCCCCACTCGTTGGATCACGGACTATCCAGATGCTGCAGAGGATTCTGGGTAAAAAGCAGATTTAATTCCAGTGAGGAAATATAAAGACCAGCTTTCTCCCTTTTGACCCTCGATTAGGGGGGGCACCATTACCCTGCTGCTGATCTAAGCTGTGTAGACTGCCCCTCTCTCCTTATCTTCCTCATCTGGCCATTGTGGGATCGGGTCCCTCAGCCAAATGCGGAGTGATTCAGTTTATTATCGTTCAGAGTGAGGCTGGCTTTGGACTCCTCACTGACTCCATAAGTGCAGGCAGACAGTGGTTGCCATGGCACCTCCTAAGCAAGACAGACCTGCTCTCCCTCGAACCAGCTCTCGATTTGGCCAGAGGGTGAACCTGGTGAAAACGGCACTGTGTCGCCATGGCCAGTGACAGTCATGTGATTTTACCCTTTATATAGTAATTGGCCCATCAGCTAAACCCCAGAACTAATTTTCAGCCCACTGAGTAGGTCACTGGCCCTGGATTATGCAAAGCCTCTGGGTGAGTGGCTCTAGGGAGCCGTCATTAAGCCGCGGACACTGTTATTAAGCCAGCGACACTGCTATTGCGACCACACCCGGAGCCCCGGACGCGCAGACGGACGTAGGCCAGAACGGAATGCGGCCAGCAGAGTGCCGCTCCGCTTATTAATGTTTTATTGAAGCCACAGCGATGCACAGACTGAGCTGCAAATGAAGTCCGGACTCCTGGAAGTGTCTGTCCTGCTCTCTGACTCTTCACAGCCAATGTCGCTGTCCCATGTTAACAATTAACAATCTTCTCTCAAACCTGGTGTCTCTCTTTCAGCCGTAACATTTTTAATAACTGCACTGAAATGTTTTTGGTAATTTTATACGACTGCCTGACCGCATGAAGATGGGCACCCAGCTATGGGTTACCCACCCTGCCGCTGCTCGCTACAGCTGCTGGTGACCTGGTTCTGTTCCCGCTTGACGGTAATCCGGTAATATGTTCGGCGGAGCTTTTAAAGGAACGTTTCATGCTGTCATGTTCCTCAGACTCCCAGGGAACAGCGAGTCCCCGCAGGAGCCTTCTGGCTTTTGCTGGCTCCGTCTTCGCTGGGGGGCTGACTGCGGCTTTTTGCGCCGGCCGTGTGCCGCTGCCGTGAGAAATGCGCCCACAGTCGTGCCACATCACCTCATGTAAATGCCAGCGGGGCTGACTGGCTTGGAGGCAGCTCTGCTTCCCAACCTCTTATTTTTCCACTTACTTCTGTCGTGCTGAATAAAGAGGCGTGTTTTTGATTGTCATCATGAATCCGGGGGGGGTTCTGGTTTGCTGCCTACTGATCCATTGTACAGAGGAGGCCGTGACTGTGAGATGAGAGGACAAGATAGGAGGGGAAAGGACCAAATTGATGGACCAGATATCATATCTGCCAGATCTCCCGCTACTGTTTAAGGGCAGCATTTTGTCCTGTCACTCCCAAACTATGCTTTAGATTAGATGTTGCTGACTTTGCGTTGTTATAGCTTTAGTTGTGCGTGAGCCGTTTGGAGACCTAAGATTTGCCAGAATCTGAGTGGGACAGCAGCCTGAACGACCTTCACCTGGTAGCCCTGGTGACCCCTGACTCGATGGAGTGGGACCTGCTGGGCTCTGTGGAACCTCATTGAATATTCTGCTTGTTCTTGGCTGTGATCAGGCCCCTTTCCACAGGCGAAGGGCTCCCAAAGCCATCTCTACAGCGCCCTCTGCTGGCGTGTGCCGAGCTGCCGTTACACGAGGCCTGGTCCTGCTTCGGGGTGATTCCGGGGTGGCTGGGGCTGCCTGCCATATTCCCAGGCACAGATGGGGCCTCTGAGGGCTCTGTGCCCTCCCCCCATCTCAATTTAAGAGAGCAACTTGAACCTCATGGAGACCTTCTGGCCTCAAGATGAGAGGTCAGCCAGAGGGGGCGGTCCGGCACCGTTATGTAATTTGGCAGGGAGACCTTGGACGGGACCCGTCTTTCAAACACAATGAGGGACAGTGTACCAGAGGTATTTCTGCCCCAAAGAGATGAAACGGGGGTGTCGCTTTCTGAGAAAAGAGGCCAAGTACCAATAATTTAATGTTGTTTGTGCGTCAGTTTAATTCTTTGTACCCTTATTTGACTTGGAAGGGTCCAAAGTAGATTGTTGTAATTAAATGGTGGTATGTAGAATGTCAGATCGGGCCTTTCTCAATGCGCCAACCCCCCCTCCTCCCCCCGCCCCAACCACATCATTTGGTTTTTCGAGCACAAAGAATTGAGATGCTAATTGTCTATTATAGAAATTGTCTATTAAGCAGATTTGCCAGGCAATTAAAATGGCATTAAATGAATATAGACGGTAACCTGAGCGCTGTGTGAGGGTCCATCACATGTAATTGTGTTGCCATTGTGTAATGAATCCTCATGATGAGCCATGTTTTAAAACACAGAAATTCAAAGGCCCTGTTCCGAGGTAGCCCCCCCCACCTGGCCCCGGAATGCACCACTAACTGCTGTTACTCCCCCCGAGAAAACCCGGTGGTCTCTGAGCTAGGGTGTCCCTCAGCCGGCGTCTGTCCTTTGTGTCGCGATCACTCATCATGTCTTTCTCTACACTCTCAAAAGCCACTCTGTCTGTCCGT
>JAODKC010000064.1:33382826-33432687 GCA_026777985.1 Mormyrops attenuatus
ATGCATTTGTACTTATATGATAAACTACAATGCATTTGTACTTATATGTAACGATAAATTACAATGCATTTGTACTTATATGATAAACTACAATGCATTTGTACTTATATGTAATGATAAATTACAATGCATTTGTACTTATATGATAAACTACAATGCATTTGTACTTATATGTAACGATAAATTACAATGCATTTGTACTTGTATATCTCTGCGTATCACAATGCACAATGAGTTACTGTCAATTCCGCACAGCTGTGATTTTCAAAAAACACGAAGGGACGCCACCAGCATTGGCCAAGTGCCTGTAGTCGCTAGTCACTCCTCCCCAGATCTGCAGCCCTTTCTGTATCCATCCCATACCTCCAGATTTTCAGAGGCATCCCCAAGATGGCCGTGTCTCCCAGGCCATGAACGGGGACCTGTACTTCGCCAACGTGCGGAGGCAGGACTCGCGCAATGACTACATCTGCTACGCGCGCTTCCCCCACACGCAGACCATACAGCAGAAGCAGCCAATCACAGTGAAGGTGCTGAACAGTAAGTGTGCTCTGCGGCGACCTTGCCGCACGCTTGGAATGAAGGCCCTGTGTGTCAGTCTCCAGCAGCGGCTCTCCTGTTGCTTTGCCATTAGGCGGATTTACTATATTCACTTTCAGTTCTATTTTTCAGTTCAGATGTAACTCATTTAATGCTTTATTTGCGAACTCCATGCTACTTTCTTCATTTCAAAGTTTTCCGTTTTTTTTTGTTTTGCACTGTTTTCATTTACACCATCGGTGACAGCTCGTTTGTTTGTTGTGTTGCATTTTCTTATCATCTTCTGTTGTGTTGCAGTGGATGCACTCAATGAGACAATGGCACCATTTTTCAATGACACTGATTTTTTTGGTGGTGAGTGCTGGCGCCCCCTAGTGAATACCTCCCAGTCTAACAGTGATAGAAATCACCCTCGTAATATTAACACCAGACTCTTTGTCACTTTTAACTGTAGCTGAATTATAAAAATTTACAAATTGTAATGAAAATTGTGTAATTGTACTTTTATAGACTTGAATGGCTTTTCATTTCATATAATTAGTACACTTCCTCTTTCAAGCCTAGTATCTAAAAATAAAAATGGAGATTTGCACTTTATTTTAAAGCAGATCTTGATTTGTTCTCCGTTTCTTGTAAAAATGTTACTTTTCCTGACTGATAGTCGGGATATAACTGAGGCAAAGAAAGATCAACCAGTCGAAGCTGATTAATGTTTCAATTCAGTGCTTCATGTTTATTTCATAAGTGCAGGGAAAAAATCTTCTCATCTTAACTAACAGTAGATTAACCATCTAACACATAGATTTTTAAATGCTAATGACAGCCACTGATTGCTCAGTGTGTTGGTGCCCCCTCACTAATGTGGTGCATTGTGTCATATCTCTGTTTCTGCCTGTCCTTTTATGAATATTTATATGTGGAACGAGCACAAAATAAACATGAAAGGGCACGTATCCCCAGTGATTATTCCCTAATCTCCTTTGTAGCTGTCAGCATTTTTTAAAATCTCATGTTTCTGTCGTTTGTTGTCCCGTGGTTCACTGTATCGTAAAGTAAACATGCAGATGGCCTGTAATTGCTCAGAGATTCCTGCGCGTAGACAGGAGGCTGAGGGGCTTCACTGTGGACGAAGCTGGCAGCCGCTCCTGCTTTGCTGAAGGATGAGTGTCGTCAGATTCCTTTTACTGCTGAGCGCGCTGATCACTCTGGCGCCGCAGCTCACCGGAGGCCGGATGTGCATAAGCTGATGTTCAGTGTTACAGAGGCTCTATATGGTTCTGCTGTCCTTCTAGTTGTGGGGCCCTGTGGGTTAGGACACTGTACCTGGAATCAGAAGGTCACTGGTTCAAATCCCAGAGTTGGCAGGATGATGTCAGCATTGGCCCTTGAGCAAGGCCCTTAACCCCCAATTGCTCCAGAGACTGTCTGACCCTGCTTTGGATAGAATTACATGTCTTTCATGGCCAGTGTCATATTTATTTTGAATCCGGGGCACTTCCATGGTGAAACACAATAGAAATGCAATATATTAATTAAGAAATAGTGCCTTTATTTGGTTCACTGCCTTTTTGCGATGGGTATTTCACGGAGCTTCCTAGCTGTGGGGGGGCCCCTCGTGACTGGGACTGTCTTCTGTTGCCGTTTCAGACAGTCCCGCCGGAGAGCGCCCCCCAACCTTCCTCTTACCCCCCGGGGCCTCCACCAGCAAGGTGGTGCTGAGAGGAGAAGTTCTGGAACTGGAGTGTATTGCTGAGGGCTTGTGAGTTGGGTTTGGGTTTCAGCTCCTGCTTTTGGTTCTGTCAGCCTCTTTTTTCTGTGGTGTTGATGGCCAAGCCGTCCCTCTCCATACCCGTGAAGGCCGACACCCAAGATTTCATGGCACCGGGAGAATGGGTCTTTCAACAACAAGAGGACCTCCTTCAAGAACTTCCACAAAACCTTGAAGATCGTGGACATCACGGAGGGCGATGCTGGGGATTACCGCTGCCAGGCCGAGAACTCCCTGGGCTCTCTGGAGCACGTCATCACCGTCACTGTCAAAGGTCTACTATGATCCGCTGATCACTCTCCTCCATTATACACCATGTTGCCAGACACCTTTACACCAAGTTCCCGTGCCACTAAAAATCTATTAATGGATGACCTCTCTGTGTGCTCACAGCTGCCCCCTACTGGATCAAAGCCCCCAAGAACCTCATTCTATCCCCCAAAGAGACTGGTGCCCTCAGCTGTCAAGCTGGGGGCGATCCCAAGCCTGAGATCACTTGGTTAATGAATGGGATTCCCATAGAGAGTGAGTGCACCATGGGTCTAAATGAAATGCTTTGGAGTTTCCCATCTACCTGTGTGTGTAGCACTGAGAGGAGCTGAGGGCGGGATGTGGTGTCTCGTCAGATTCTCCCGTGGACCCCAGCAGGAAGCTGGAGGGTGACAGAATCACCTTTACGGACATTCAGGTGGGATCCAGTGCAGTTTACCAGTGCAACGCCTCCAGTGAATACGGCTACCTGCTGGCCAACTCATTGGTCAACGTGCTTGGTAAGTCGGAGTCAGCGTTACGCAGTGCGATGGTGCCGATGGAGATCCTTAAGGTGGCACGTGATTGCATTTTGTTTACGCCCCAGATATCTTCAAAATGTGTCAGATTTCATCTAGCCAGTGCTGCTGTTAACCCTCTGCAGTCTGAGGCCTCTCAGCCACTTTCGGGGTAGTCTGACATGCCTTGACATTTTTAAATATTTCATCTATCTAAAAAACATTTATCCCAAAGTGTGCTTTTATTCAGCACAAACCCGCCAATAATCTGAGACCATTTAGAATGTTATTATTCTATTTTTTTTAAATCAACTTTAAAGATATACCTGTCTAAAACCTAAATTTCTGTCATATGCCGCTCAAACCATGAATTTGCGTGGGGGCCCCTTGTTGGCCTCAAACAGTCACTACACTAAATAGTAGTGCATTCCTTATTTATGTTTTGCTAACCAGCTAGCTAAGATCTTGTGATTCTGCTTCTGACTCTGCGGCATTGCATTCGCTCCCTGGTCACCGGAATGATCTTTCTTTGTGTCTCGTTTTAGCCGAGCCGCCGAGGATGCTCACGCCACCAAACAAAGTGTACCAGGTCATCGCCGGCACACGTGCGCTTCTGGACTGCGCCGTTTTCGGATCCCCGATACCTGTGATCACGTGGCAAGTTTCGGGGATGTGGAGGGGGAGGACGCGCTGGCACGTGACATTCCACTCATCTCGGCTTTGCCCAGGCCATTCCTGAGCCGCTCGGATTCCCAACGGTCTCCCCGCTCTCCTAATTACCTGAATTACTCTTCATTTCCGGCAGTCGCTCATTCACGCAGCTGCCCGGAGCATTTCCCTGCCAGCTCTGTCACTTGGGGCTTTTCTGTGTGTAGCTAAGCACCCGGTGGTGTTCCCCGGCAGGTTCAAGGACGGCCATGTTAGTGTCACTGCGGAAGACCAGCAGAGTATATATGACAACGGGACCCTAGAGATACAAGTGGCTCACAGCTCCCACAGCGGAAGGTACACCTGCATCGCTGTGAACGTCCTGGGCAGCAGGGAGAACCAGGTGTTCCTGGAGGTCAAAGGTGAGGGAGAAACTGGGCCGGGACAAGCCCTGCAGAAGATGTCCGATGTAAGGTTTCAGTCTCTGTGTATGGGCTGCATTGCACTATAAGCCTGTAGGACTGTATTTGTTTAGTTGATGATTAAAGGTTTCATATGTAGTGTCTAAGGAGGGTTTTCCACCTCCAGCAGGCTTGGTGGCTTCCTGTAACTGAACCAGGCTCTCTCCACAACCTACTCACTGTCTATATGATCTAATACATGATGAATTTTATTGATTTAACCCAACCCATGGCTGTAGACACTTAAATGTTAAAAGCTTCAGTATAAATGAATTTACATGCAGCGTACAGCTTCACGCCCTAGTTGGGGCACTCTGGGATGTCAGGGCAGTTATTCTTGCGGTCCCTAGTGCCGTATGGGAATACTCTCCTGCTATTGGATAAGAGCACTGTGTGATTCCCACTGCGAGGGCTCTGATTTGACAGATGTTTTTACCTTTTCTCATTAGTTACAGCCCCCTCCATAAACTCCTGAGGCATTGAGTCCCTCCTAAATTTAGCATGGTCTGAATACTTCATGCCAAGCTCATGTCATCATGCATTAGTAACAGCCTCTTGCTAATTTCGTTCCAAGCTCTTGCTAAACCTCGGTCATCTTCCTCCTCCTTCTCCTCCTCCTCAGAACCCACCAGAATTTTAAAGCAGCATGAACCCAAGGTAGTCCAGAGGAGGCGGGCGGCGGTGTTCGAGTGCAAGGTGACGCACGACCCCACCCTGACGCTCACCACGACATGGCTGAAGGATGATGGGGGTTTGCCGGATGATGAGAGGTGGGGGCTCAGGGCGCACACCGCAAACTGTGAAGTGACCAGGATAAGTGGTTAGAAGATGGATGGGTGGATGGATGGATGGATGGATGGATGGATGGATGGATGTTCATTCTGCATTCTGCATTTTTGGGTCTGTGATCTGTGACCTCCATAGCACCTGCAGCAGAAACGATGCACTGGTGAAGGTCCTTTTCCTTAAAATACGCCACCGCTGACCCACTGCATCTGCATCTGTAGGTTTGTGATCAGTCCTGAGAGCCTGACCATCCAGGACGTGACCGAGGCTGACGAGGGCAGCTACACCTGCATCGTGAACTCCACGCTGGACCAGGACTCCGCCGTCACCAGGCTGACTGTCGTCGGTATGACCTCCGAAGCTGCCTGATTTGCAGTGCAATATGGGAGAACTTCAGCGGGGTGGTCTGTGTTTGATAAATACAGTGAATTCGGCGGGGAGGACAGAAATCTGACTCTCATTAGCACTATTTCTTAGCTGTTTGGTCTTGAATTTCTTCTGCGTGGCTCAGTAAGTCAGTTTCTCCTCTGAAATTGTATTGTGCCAGTGATTAAATCACAAGAAAATCCAGCATTTTTATTTTATTTATTTTGAAACACGCTCCAGGACCCCATGAAGATGGGCCTGCAATCCACTTTTGGGTCAAATCCCACCAACTGAGAAACAGTGCCCTAGAATACCTTACAATGTTCACCTTATCAATCTGTAAAATCAGTGTCCTTCTCTAGCTCTTTAAACTCTCCCCTTTGCGACAGTGCCTAATTCCTTTTACCCATCTGCGTAAGTGACTGGTATTATCAGAGCGGTGCTGTCCTGCTGGGCCCCGACCCAAAGCTTATTAGACCTGACAGTGTACTGCCGTTCTCCTTTGCTGGACACACCATGTGACCCAGTGCAGAGGCCTGCACCTTCTCCTGTCAGCTGGGTTTGTTGCCCGTGTTACTAATCACTGCCTCCCACCTCCTGCCTCCCCCCCCAGAGGACACATCGCCCCCGCTTCTCATCTATGGTAAACCGCCAACCAGAGATTTGATCAGCCTGATTACTTGTAGCCTGCGTTGCCCAGGGCCCCCCTTGACTCTGTTTTGTCGGGGGCTGTTTTCGTTGTTGTTTTTTTCCTTTTGTTTTACGCATGCCGTGGTCCAGCATCTGTGTTCGGTGTGTGTGTAACATCACAAGGGGAGGGGGCGGGGGGGAGGCCGGGGGGGCAGGGCTCTCTGCCATTTCATTCTCTATCGTTGTGCGTCACTGTGACGAGTCAAACGGCGTGTAGGGATACAGTGGAGGTTAAGCACCGACAGAATGGTTGGGCTGCGTTTTTGCTGAGTGTTTGTGGAGCATGAGGCACTTTGGGGCCACCGCATGCTTTGCAGTGCCGCAGGGGTCGTGCAGCAGCTACACCAAACCGGTCTGCGGTCCTTCTTATTCCACCACACTTACTGTTGAAGTCACTTGGCCTTTCTCTGTTTGCGGCATTTTTCAGTGATTATGTTTGCATGTCCACACACCCAGAGGTGGGAGCTGGAACGTTAAAGATGCCTCATCGAGGTCTGATCTCTTCGGAGCTCACCATGCCCTGATGATGACGGCATTTCCAGTAGCGGGGAGGCCGTCCACCATGCATGAGATGCAGAACCCTCCAGGCTGCTCTGCTTTTCTGACAGTGGGTTCTATTCCAGAGCAACCAGACCCACCCATGGACTTGGAACTGACTGACCAGAGGAAGCGGAGCATCCAGCTCACCTGGATCCCTGGAGATGATCATAACAGCCCTATTAAAAGTATGAGTCTCAGTGTGTCAGTCAGTCTTTCTGTACGAATCTCAGTGTCAGTCAGACTTTCTGTATGAGTCTCAGTGTTAGTCACGCTCTCTGTATGAGTCTAAGCGTGCCCTTCAGACTCTGAGTCCCAGTGTGTCAGTCTACTCTCTTATGACTTTGTTTTCCCCACTGTGAGACCTAATGCTGTAATTTTACTTTTGCAGAGTTTGTTGTTCAGTATGAGGATGCACTTCATCACGCCGGTGTCTGGAAAAATCTGACCGAAGTCCCGGGAAGCAAAACCACAGCCCACCTGAAGCTCTCCCCTTACGTCCACTACACCTTCAGGGTGCTGGCTGCTAATGCGGTGGGCTTCAGCCTGCCCAGCCTGCCATCACAGCAGTACAGAACTGACCCGGCAGGCAAGCAGGCGCCGACCCTCTGCATTCGGACGTTCTGCGTCGGGTTGCCATGCCGTATACGTCTCATTTTCGTCTTCCTGTTTCTAGCTCCTGATGAAAACCCTTCAATGGTGGAAGCGGCTGGAGCTGAGCATAATAATCTAGTGATATCATGGAAGGTAAGACATGAGCTGGAGATTATGGTGCATTTAAATTCACATAGATAAAATCGTTTGCTTCTGGCTTAATTGCCTTCATCTGCATAGCACATTTTATCACCAAATTATCTGCTCTGAATTTATTCATAGTCTGTTCTACATACAGTAAAGCACAATTTTTGCGGACCACAGCCCCTGACAGGCTTGCAGTCCAATGGGCTGGGTCTGCAGTACAAGGTCAGCTGGATGCAGCAGGACGTCGACAAGGACTGGACATCGGTGACGGTGGCCAACGTGTCTAAGTTTGTGGTGTCGGGGACGCCCACGTTCGTCCCGTACGAGGTGAAGGTGCAAGCCGTGAACGACCATGGAAGTGCCCCAGAACCAGAGGTGGTGCTGGGCTACTCCGGAGAGGACTGTGAGTTTGGGGGGGGGGCATGTTTCTGACCATTAAACTGGTAATAGCTCCCATCTTGCCTGTGTTCGCAAACCACACCAGTAAATGACGCGCCGATGTGCAGAGCTTTAGCGTGGTGCTAATCATTGACACCTCCACTGACGACTGCCTTCACCCCCAGTGCCCTTGGCGGCTCCGGGCCGGGTCCAGGCCGTGGTGCAGAACAGCACGCTGGCCGAGGTCCACTGGGAGGCCGTATCACCGCAGATGGTCCGAGGTCGACTCAAGGGCTATAAGGTACGGCGAGTTCTTCGTGTGGGAGGGTCTACGCTCGGCTCCGCATGCGTCAACATGGGGCTTGTCGCCGGGACGAGTTCAGCTGTGTCTCACGGGAGGTGATGGTTCCCTCGGGGCAGGTCTACTACTGGAAGGAGAGGAGCCTTCTGGAGCACAAGCCGCAGCACGAGGAGCAGCGCATCCTCACCTTCAATGGTAACAGGACGCATGGCAAGCTGCCCGGCCTGCACCCGTTCAGCCTCTACACTTTCAACGTCAGGGTGCTCAACGGCAAGGGCGAAGGTCCCGCCAGCCCCAGCCAGCAGTTTGAGACCCCCGAAGGAGGTAGGCACTGGATCCAAAGCTCCAGGGTTAATGCTGTGCATGAATAATAAGCCAGTGAGTGAGATTGCTCAATCAGTCGCCGATCACTGTTGGCGTGCTGGATCCAGGTTCAAATCCACGTCAGTTCTGTATTATGGGAACAGTGTGTTGCTCAGTGGGTTAGGACACTCGGAAGGTCGTCAGTTCAAACCTCAGACCTGGCATTGTGATTTCACCATTGGCCCCCTGACCAGGACCCTTAACCCCCAATCTAAGGATTTTGACTGACCCTGCTTCCCCAGTCGTATGTCTCTTGGGCAGAGGTGGGTAGTTCAGGTACAGAGAGTAAAAGTTCAGACCAAGATTTTGTTTCAACCAACCAGTTGAGTACTCTGTGACTGTAACTCTTTTTACCCAACTGGTTGGTTGGGATAAAAACATAAGTGAAACGTAATGCAAATGAATGATTAACATATAATTAAGAGAGGGTGAGGAGCAACTTGGGAAAGTCTAGTGCCTTGAAGAGACCTTGTTTAATGGAATGTTTCAGCTTATTTTTGGTTGAGAAACAATGTAAATAATGTAAAATGCTATGTGTGAGCAGTGCCTGGGCCTCTGGCGTTCCTGAGGTTCACAAACATCAACCTGGACTCCCTGACTCTGGAGTGGGGTCCCCCTTTGGAGAGGAACGGACACTTGCTTGGCTACACTCTCAAGTACCAGACAAGTGAGTCTTTAGGAACTGAAGAGCCTGCGGCGTTTCCATGCCAACGGTTGCATATTAATATCAGCGTCTCTGAGTGTGCCCTTAGGCATCACCAGCAAACGCTACGCACACAGAACTACACAGAGTGCCCAGGGGTATTATGGGTAATACTGCATATAACACAAGTACCATCAGTATTTAGATGAGTCAATTCACAAGTGTCAGAAGAGGCTGGAATATTTGTGAGTCTCTCTCTTCACCCCTCAGTCAACAACACCAGCGAGCTGGGCCCCCTGGTGGAGATCTCCCTCCCAGCCAACGAGACCAACTTCACACTGCCCAACCTGAAATACAGCACACGCTACAAGTTTTACATCAATGCCAGAACCAAGCAGGGTGCCGGGCCTTTCATCACGGATGAGGCGGTCACTGTCATGGATGAAGGTACAAGTCTGCATTGCACAGCTTCACAGCCGCTATATCCTCAGGGCTATGTCATGGCGTGTAGAGTGAATTCCAGCCTTGGGTGTCCCGGTGCAGGGCTGGGTGTCCCTACACTCAATTTGGGTCTGTTTTTACCGCAGACGTTGCTGTGTGTCAGTGTGACAAGGTTGTTCCACAGCCTCGATCGGGTCCTTTATTCCCATGACTCACTAGCTGTTTCCATTGACCTAGATTTTGCTCATTTTAAACATTTGTACTGAAAAACTGTTAATGGAAGCACTCAAAATTTGAAAAAACCCTCAGAAAACACGAAAAAGTTTTTACAGTCACTGGAGGTGGTTTTTGTGGCGAGTCGAAGAAGAAGTAATATCCACAAAACTGCAAAGGAAACAAAATTTGGGAATTAGTAGATATGTAGGAGGTGATAGTTAATTCACGTAGAGCTGCTGCATCGTTTAAAGCCCTCTGCGTGTTGAGGTACGAGGCCTGGATCTTAATCTCGCTGCGTGATAAATCACAAGTATTATTCACTTAGCATCCATCGGTGGAAACACAGCCTATTTGCAGTTTCACTTCGTTGACTTGACTGGAACACGGAGAGCTACGGAGAGTCTATGATTCCTACCTCTTACCGGCAGCGTAAGCTCATGACTCCAAAGCCTGCTCCTGAGCCAGAAAGAATATCGATCTGTGAAAACAGCAATCATGTGATCAGTATTGTGGTGGCAATCTAAGACTTTCCTTTGCTGAATTTCACGAGGCCAGTCAGCTCTGTCCTGCAGATCCACCAGCATGCCCCACATCCCCGAGGACGTGCCATGTATATTTTATGAAGCCTGGCGACTGCAATATGGTCCTTCCCGCACGGCGGCTCTGTGTCGGAGCTTGTGCATGTTCATGAACTGGGCAGCAGTGATGAAGTGACTTAGTGGAGTATGGTGAATTTTAGACAATAACTAAGTTTGTATGGTTTTCAAAAGACACTCAATGGAATTTGATTCAGAAATGCACCTATGAACTTGGTCATTATTGCATCCCTTCATTATGGTTCCATGAATTATTAGATTTCTCGAACCTTTTTCCCCAGGCATTATTTAAATTAATTTCCCATGTGGTAGAGCTCATTAGCACTTACTGCTGCAGAAAGATCTCAGTGGGAAGGCGTTTGGGTTGAACTGCTCCACTCATTCTTAAATGACTTATTAGCAGTTAATGTGTGTGACATGAGTTCATCTCTGGGTAGCATTACCTACTGTGCCGACAACTGCATTATTGAATTATTGTCCTTATTCATATGTCTATTTCTAATCTCGCTGTTTCTAAGTAATTCTTAAACAACCATAATATCAGGCTTAATAGCACTTATTGTAAAGCTAATATAAATAACATGAAGTACTTTTTACGTGTGGAGTTTAATTGTATAACATGTTAACCTTGGACATATTCTCGATTGGCACCGTTTATTGATTTATAATTTGTACTTCTGTCTGGACTATAGGTGGCTTTTTGTTGATATGTCTAGTTTCCTTGCGATGCTGTTCACATGGAATTCACTTCCTTATATCCACCCTGTTTTCCCATGATGCTCCGGGGCCCTCCCCTTGATATTGATGCCCTGCCTCTTTTCTCTGTGCTTTTCCCCTTGAAGCCTTCATCCACCAGCCCTCGTTAGATGTAGGCCCAGGTAATGGACGCATGGAAGCTGACTCACCTGCATGCCTTTTCTGTCTGTGCCTTATGAGCACTGACCCCGGCAGACTGACAGAGATGGGCCTGCATGCCTTTTCTGTCTGTGTCTTACGAGCACTGACCCCAGCAGACTGACAGAGATGGGCCTGTATGCCTTTTCTGTCTGTGCCTTACGAGCACTTACCCCTGCAGACTGACAGAGATGGGCCTGCATGCCTTTTCTATCTGTGCCTTACGAGCACTGACCCCGGCAGACTGACAGAGATGGGCCTCCATGCCTTTTCTGTCTGTGCCTTACGAGCACTGACCCCTGCAGACTGACAGAGATGGGCCTCCATGCCTTTTCTATCTGTGCCTTATGAGCACTGACCCCTGCAGACTGACAGAGATGGGCCTGCATGCCTTTTCTGTCTGTGCCTTACGAGCACTGACCCCTGCAGACTGACAGAGATGGGCCTCCATGCCTTTTCTGTCTGTGCCTTACGAGCACTGACCCCTGCAGACTGACAGAGATGGGCCTGCATGTGGTCTTTCTTTGTCTGGCTG
The DNA here is from genome assembly GCA_026777985.1 of Mormyrops attenuatus. Taxonomy (NCBI): domain Eukaryota; kingdom Metazoa; phylum Chordata; class Actinopteri; order Osteoglossiformes; family Mormyridae; genus Mormyrops; species Mormyrops attenuatus. The sequence goes on from JAODKC010000064.1 coordinate 33,394,498, forward strand.
TTCCTCTTGGTTCGACCATGTAGCCAAATACAGTTTATATTCCACATACTCTGTGGGTCACAATTGTCTCTGGGAGGTACATACCCCAGCAGTGCTGTAATACAGCCTGTTTATCAGTTATTATATTACACCATGCTGCCCTTCAGCTACTGTAGACTTTGTATTTCCCCAGACTATGAGAGAAATAGACCCCATTTGTTAAAAACCCTGCGGTGTCTGCGTATCGGGGTCGCCGCATGGCTTGGAGTGCAGTGCATGCTGGGCATGCTGAAGAGCCGCCGTGTCCCACCGCGGGGTTTGACGCCTGATGCCGCCGTCTGCCTTATGTCTCCCTGTGCTCTTCCAGGGAACACAGAGCCCCCCCACGTCACGCCCCCATTCACGCAGTTTCTGCCCCCGCCGTTCCATACGGGTACGGGTACAGCCCCCTCCTGCTTGATGAAGCCGAGCTTAGCATGCAAGTATATTAACAGCAGTGTCAACTGGGGGGTGGGAGGGGATGGAGTAGCTGGGTAACAGCTCGTCAGGTCTGTTCATGGGGGGTGTAGCTGGATAACAGCTCGTCATGTCTGTTCACGAGGGGTGTAGCTGGGCAACAGCTCGTCAGGTCTGTTCATGGGGGGTGTAGCTGGATAACAGCTCATCAGGTCTGTTCATGGGGGGTTTAGTCAGGAACATTTTGAGCGCTCTTGCCCTGGCAATTTCTGCATATACGTATCTGAACATCATTTTGATGCAGGGAAGGGGGAGCCCTTGAGTTAGACCTTTCAGATGAACATAAACCTCTCATGAAAACCACCAGATGCTGGTATATTTATAGTAGGCAGATGATCTGTCCTAGAAACTGCCGCTGGACGTAGAGAGCTTGATGGTTAGGGTTTCAGCACATGGTGGTGTATTCCTCTCCTAGACTTTGCTTGTCGTTCTGAGATAGGGATGTAGATATTGGGGGTAGGACAGAGCAGTTCAGTGATCTTTCTGCAGTTATCATCCGTGTGACAGCTCAGTAACCCCACTCTGTTCATCAGAGCTAATCCTCAGCTGGCCATGGGCTCTCCTCTTTCTTCTCCTCATCATCTGCTCTTTTCCTGTGCTCTCAGCGCGTCCAGTGGGTCCAGCTTTCAGCAACTTTAGCGCCTCTGTGAGGGAGGATGGGGCTGTTGTCAGCTGGGACTTCCTGGGAGCCGATAAGAACCTTTATGTCGAATATGTGATCGAAAACAGTAAGGCGACATTGTTTGTTACTCGTTCTGCATGAGTTTGACTTATGGGATTTTTTTGGTAGCTGTTTATCGTTTCCAGTGTTCAGCTACAGTTGGAGAAAGATTGATACAACATGCATGCAAATATGGAAAACCTATGAAGTAAATGTGTGTAATTATATTCATACTGTTTGGCATGTGGAGACTATGGCCTTCCTGATTCAGCAGACGGGACAGAGATATTCTGATAGATGACTCCTCTGCTTGCTTTGACGACCTGTAAAGTGTGTTGTGCTGATCTTCCTCTTCTGTCTGAGCGTTAGGAAGTCTGAAGCTGTTTTATTTTCTGCATGAATATTAAGTAATTTTTTTTCAGTTTCTCAAAATCCTTTGGAATAATTTTGAATTGCCAATGGACGGCTCAGTTGAGGATGTTCAGATAGAGAGGAATTGTACTTGGGGTAAATTTAACAGCTGCACAGCCACAGATCTTTAACTGCAAATCCTTTTTAATGAGGATGCATTCATCGTCTTCATTTTGTCTTGCCTGAAGGGTTTTTAGCAGTAACCATCAGGGCTGTTTTGTGTGCATGACCGATCTGTCTCATGCTATCACACCGTTTTAGGGACAGACTGACTCTTTTCCGAAAACTCTTTTAGGTAATGAAGACTGGACAAGAGAGGTGGTAAACGGCTCTCAGACACACACTATTAAGGGCTTAAAGCCGGGGACGTCATTCCGAGTGCGCGTTGTGGCTAAAGACCAATCTGACCAGGTGGCCGGCAGCACGGAGGAGCTGCGGGTCAGCGTGCCAGGTGAGGGACTGGCCCCCAGTGTCCTCTGTGCCCGGCGTGCATCTCCAACCACCAGGATGCATGCAGGAATCCATTACGCATGTCTCTCTTTCCCCGGAATTCCTGTGGGAATGCCAGTGCTGTCACCGGAATTTTGAAGGCCACAGGTTGAGATCCCCAGGCCCAGCTCCAAGGTGCCCGAGCTGGGCTTCCCCAGCAGAAGTGTGGCTGTAAGGGGCAGGATGGAGGTGTAGCGTTTAGGCCCCGGATGAAGCCAAACGAATGCAGGAAAGCAGACATGGGCCCACATGGCGGCGCAATGCATGATGGGCCGGTGGTGGAGCCTCGGGCTGAGGGGTCCCCCAGACATGACCTGGACGGCCCTTTAGCCTCAATGTTCATTGTGTGGTCTGCTGTGTTTGTATCCATCTGTTTTTGTTTACAGTCGTCCAGCGATCGAGGCTGGACTGTGACTGCAGTCTTATTAAAGTATGCAGTAAAGTAGGCTGCTACCTCGCGGAAATGCAGACGTCGCCCTTGGCTTATTGTTGCTCGAGGTGCACGATTAAAAGCGAGATCGTTGACTGATGTCTTTCGTTTGTACTCCAACCATGTTAAACCAAATTTTAGCAGTAATTATGCACCCCTTATTTAATATTTGGTTATTTCATCCCTTAAAATGAATATTAATCTATAGATTAAATATAATTCGTTATCAGTTTATCATGTACAAATATTATTGTTTTTTTGTAGTTTGGTTTGGTTTAACACTCCACACACTGTATGTATTTCAATCATCCTTTATCGCGAGTTTGGTTGCAGTTTGGGGGGTGGAGACAGATGGAGGCAGATGGAGGCAGGTGGAGGCAGGCTCCATCTGGGTGTTTCTCAGTAAACGTACTTGGCCATATTTGCGTCCTCTCATACCCTTTTTGCGTTATCTTCCATTGCCGAAGACCAGTTCCACTGCTAAGAACAGCAGTACGGAGGACGGTAAAAATCCCTGGATGTCCTTCCACTGCCCCAAATATCAATGTATCAGTTGCATCCTTGGCAAATGGGAACAGTCCCATGATTCATTGCATCTGAAGTTCCTGGGAGGCAAGTTAGCATTACCGATCTTGCCAAGTACAATCTTCGCGTTCTTCATATTGAGAAACAACCCCCTTCTGAACCCCCTATGTGTGACCTCACCCCTGGCATGCGACTTCACCCCTGCCATGTGACCTTTCCCCCTCTATGTGACTTCACCCCTGCCATGTGACCTCACCCCTGGCATGTGACTTCACCCCTGCCATGTGACCTCACCTGTTCCATGTGACCCTCTGTTCTGGGTGCTGTGATCAGCCATGACCAGCCGGCAAGTGGACATCGCCACGCAGGGCTGGTTCATCGGTCTCATGTGTGCCATCGCTCTCCTCATCCTTGTGCTCCTCATCGTCTGCTTCATCAAGAGGAACAAAGGGGGAAAGTATCCAGGTAGGTGACCCCCCTGTGTGCCCCGCTGCGGCCCCCCGGTCCTGAGTGGTCTATGCCTGACATCGCTGTCCCCCCAGTGAAAGAGAAGGAAGACGCGCACGCCGACCCAGAGATTCAGCCGATGAAGGACGACGACGGGACGTTTGGGGAGTACAGGTGAGAGTGTGACCGCGCCTCCCTCCCCCGGTGTTCACACCCCCCCTTCCTGCCCCTCTGCACTGCGCTTCGGGCCCCTTCCTTCGTTGATGAGGAGTGTCCGTCTCCAACCTGCAGTTGTGCTTGAACTCGACCAGCCAGACTTTTGTTCAAGTGGAACTTTTGCCGACCCTCTCCAGTCAAAAGCACAACCAGGCAGGATGGGTGGGACGGGCCGGCCTCGCTCGCCGCGTTCTCTGAACGGACCAGCAGGGGGAGCCGCGCCGTCTCCACTTCTGGGAAGATGCTTCTCCCCATGTCTCTGTTTTACTCCTCTGAGAAGCCCAGCGAGCCAAAACTGTCCCTCATGCTGAGCAGCCAGCGTAGATAATGATTCATACATAGAGCGCACACTCCTGTATACGTGGATGTTCTAATTAGTGGTGCAGAACTTAAAGCACCTGCCAGGATAACCAGCTACCTGCTTCCGCATAGCTGCCTCTCCTCCTTCTCTTCACCTAAAAGCACTTTATTTCTGTTAAACTTAAGAATTATACTGTTTTTTTCTTTAATGTCTCACCTTTTGAAAACTGTGTGTACAGTTTGGTGATTGTCCCTTAGATATCTTTCAGTATGCTGTGTAGTTGAATGAGCTCCGAGCTCCGAGCTCCTTCGCTGTGTAGTGCATGGCTAGAGACGTAAACGCAACTTTCTGTGACGGTTTCGCTAGCGAGTGTAAGGTCTGTAGGGATCTGCATGTCCGTAGCCTGGCATGACCCACACACATATTACAAATGCAGCAGTCTAAAGGTTCACATTGTTTTGTAATATACAGGGAATTTAGCCTCAGTTCCTTAAGCAGTGGTCTTAGCAGAAGGCACAGAATCTCACTTCATGGTAGCGATTAAGAAACACGTTTTATCTAAGCATCACATTATATTTATATAGTGTTACTTTGTTCTTGTCTGCTTTGGTCTGAAGTCCACGCTTGGCAGAATATAAGCACACTTGTTTTTATATCTTTTTATTTGTTATTATTTAAATGAGCGAAGTTATTTTATGCATTTAAATCCCCTTATTTTCCCGCCGTATCATTATTTATTAATGGCATCGTCTCCCCTGGAAACAGGAATTCCGGCCACTTCCCCGTCGGCTGGCATAGAGATGTCGCATTTTGAAATGGACGTTTGCGTTCACGCGCAGAACTCTGCTCTGGTTTCAGCTGGTGGATCTGTAAAGATAATGGGAGTTACTGGAAATGGAGAGTGTGTAAGTGGCAGGAGCTGTGTGGTGAGTCTCATGTTGGGCATCAGCTCAGCCTAAACCACACATCCGTGTCATCGCCCCGCTTTTCATGCCAGCCCCAAGTGTCATCCGCCAAGCATAGTCTTCTCAGTTTTCCACCAAGGTGTAGAAATTTCCGGACTGATCGGGCTGAACAGGTCGCGGTCGCCTTGCCCTAAGATGAAGGAGAGCGGGGGCCTTTGAAAGGTAAAGAGGGAACTGTCAGGTGGCAAGTATCTCCCTGCCTCTTTGCGGCCCCCCGCGGCGGGGGGGGGGCTTCGCGCCCCCATATATCTGCTGCTCAGAGAGGCCGGCGTCACAGGGTCAAGGGATCCGCTGGTGCCCATTGTTCATTTACCACCATCCACCATCAGCATCCTGGATCTGCGGCCAGTGTGCAAGGCCGCCCTCGTCATCCTGCCCGTCTTCACGCTTCTCTCCATCTGCCTGTTCGATCCGCATCGTGGCCTTGGTCCTGTTGTTTTCATCGTCACCCGCGTGTCGAGGGAGGGGCGCTTCCCGGGGACCCAGCGACATCCTGAATTGCTGGCTCCCTCCCGCTCCATGCTTTGCCGTAGAGGGGGGTCTGGGCACGTTCGGAGCATGACTCCCATTCCCGGGCGATGGTGGGGTCACCCCAGGTTCAACATGATCCATTTAATCACTGGAGAAGTCTGGCAACTCTGATTAAACGAAAACACAGAAGTGAGACAGTGAAAGTAGGTGTGTTTCTCTAAGGAAACTGCCAGAACACGACTTAGACGTCTTGTAAATCACATACAAGACATTTTAATGTAATTATGATGATGCAAGTAATGGAAATGGGAACAGTTAGTTAGGGAATTTGCTGGTGACAGAATCTGATCCTGGATCAGTTGCTTCACTGGGAAGACACCCTCTAATTCAAGTTACTGCCACAGAAGTCGTGTTGCCTGATGTCTTTATGATGGATGAACATGCGTACCTGTGTATGTTATTGTTACTTATCATGTGTTTTTTGTGTTTGACATTTTTTCTCCATCACAGAAAGCTAACTAATCCCTTAGGACATGTCACCCTTCCTGTTGCCTGTAACCCCTGCATGTTATTTTCTCCTAGTGACACTGAGGACCATAAACCGTTAAAAGGAAGTCCCACCCCTCCCAACGGCACAATAAGGAAGGAGGACAGTGATGACAGTTTAGTTGACTACGGGGAAGGCGGAGACGGACAGTTCAACGAAGACGGCTCGTTTATCGGACAGTATAGCGGGAAGAGGGAGAGGGATGTGGTCGAGTGTGACCGCAGTTCGGAGGCTCCCTCCCCCGTCAATGCCATGAACTCCTTCGTGTAACCCAGACCGTAGGAAGACACAGGCCGTCCCACTGCACTGTGACGACCCAGCTGCCCCTCCCCCTCCACACACGTCACATGCACACTACTGTCCAATCAAAAGCGGGCGGTGTGCTTAGAGAGCAGGGCTGCGGCCTCCTCGGCCTTGGGTACGAGGGCACGGATGAGCTCTATCGCTGTTTCCTTCTTTGCAAGCTTTTTCTTGTTTCCCGAAATTAAAATTGGCACTCCGCTTGCATTAAAGCCAGATATCATAAGCTTCTAATATACTGCATGGGTATAATCGTCATCTAGATTGCGTTATAAAACAGGCATAATGCTGCATATAACCTGGAGGCAGTGAGACACTTATGTCTGCACACTGTCCTTCGGAATTACCGAACATGCCTTCCGAGTTTTTATCGTTTTCTTTGTCAAAGTGTTACCTTGGTATTACATAGAAAAGGCTTTACTGTCTCGGGGACGATGTTGTGAAAAATGACTAAATGTATAGCTTTCGTTGTTATGTCGTTTTTGCAAGACAGGTACTGTTTATATATAATTGCAAAAAAAAGATGGACTGCAAATTAAGAATGTGTGTTTATGAGCGGGACTGGAATACTTTGTGTTCACCCTTTTCACATTTAACCACTTCAGCATTCGTAAGCAAACGCAGGCCCGCCCGATTCCAGTGGTGCCAGTTCATTTATGTGCTTTTTTTTTAATTTTCCATGTGTGTCATTTCTTTTAAACATCAAGCATTTTATTGTCGCAATCGCACTAATGCAGGGGAGAGCATCGCACCGCATGTCAGTGTTGCGGCAGCTCATGTCCATCCCTTCCCCCTCACACAATCACATGCACGTGTCACCACGTCTGCAGTGCCCCTGCGCCTGCCGGCTGCTGCTGCTCGGGGACAGGGCACCCATGCTTGTCACCTTCACAGGACGAGGGGCGGAGGAAGACGGTCAGCGAGGAGTGCCGTTAGCGAACGACAATACTGTAGATAACATGCCTCCATCCTAATCAATGCTTTTTGCGTGAAGTTTCTTAAAACTTGCAGACTACTTGCTATTTAGGGACAGGAAATTCAGGTGCCAACTGTAACCGAACTCTACGAAAGGCTCCGTTGTTGTTTATAGAGTGGTGGTGTTCTTTCTTTATTATTTTCTAGGCTCGTTCCCTCATCTGCCTACAAAAGAGAGTTTAGCAGGCGTAGCCGTGTAACCTGCCCTTAAGAGGCAGGGCCTTTTGTTCATGTTTAGAATGCTGGGGGTATCGGATTTCCATGATTTTGGGTCTTCATAACTTGCATCAAGTTTTAAGTTCACTAGGCTTTTGTGAGTAGGCGTCCTGTGGAATTTGTAAATTTCCTAATAGATGACAGGACTGCAGGCCGGAGCAGGAGATGAAAATGTGTATGATTGTGTACAGGGAGGGGGGACTGTCTGGGTGCATCGTAATAAACGTGTCAAATCTTCATTAGAGTTTCATTCGCTGTGAATTTTATTAGTTTGTAAGGCGAGTCATTCTAAGCCTTATATCCGGGTAAAATAAGCTCATGAGTTTCAGGTCTGACCGCCAACTGTTCGTCCGGAGACTCATGAACATTCGTGTGATTGCAATGTTAAAATACCCATGCAGTTCCACCAAGGCCGAAGACACGTGCGGGCGGGACCCCAGGTACGTGCGTGACGTTACGGTCCTGGGTATGTGTGCCAGAAGGATGGCTATATCATCGCAAAAGACTTTGTATTTTAATTGAAAATAAATGTTGGTTTCAAGATTTCACTAAATTGATGCCTTAGTTTTATTGAGCACAACTTTAAAATGCACAAACAATCGCTTATTTCCTGAAATAAAACAGGGTTTTTCTTACCCACCATTTAGGGTTACTGTTACATTAATAGTTACTTAGCTAAAACTGCACAAGGACCTGGAGAAAACACGACAATCACGGCAAGCTGTGCATTAATGAGCTGCGAGTTTGGGTGCGAAGACACAGATCCAGTTATCACAAAGGCAAATGTCATCCATTTTCCCACTCAGGCCCAGTCTGCCATAACAAAGAGCTGCAAAGAAAATGAGTCCGCCAGCGAGATGTCATCACCAGCTCACGGTTCATTGGGGCTGGGGGGGGGGCTGTTCCTGGGACGCAAAGCACATCCGAGCAAGTGACAGGCTTCATCTATTCATGTAATTCATGGTTATTTGTAGCCAAACACACAGGCATCCCTGTAAGGGCCATCCTCCACATGCCCGTAACGAAACAGAATGTTCTGGAAAGGTGAAGACCTGTCTCTCGTCTATGATTACGCTACGTCATCAGCTGAGATGGACTCCGCGCGATCAGACTGATGGGCTGCATTGCACACAAAGACTGAACTTTACTTTGTACAGATTATCTATCTAGGCACTTGTCTAACTACAAAACAAGAAATAAAAACATCTACAGGCATCTTCTTTCAACGGGTCAGTATTTTATAGCCCATTTTGTGGCAGAATTACACTAAATTTACTTCAGTTTGTTCTCTTTCACCTCATTTTCATCAGAAATGCAAATTGAGATTTTGATAGCAGAGAAATTACTTCTCTTTCGCAAAGAAAATTCTGAGACTTCCATGATATAGATGTATTTAAAATGCCAGATGTTTCACCAGCTGCAAAAAGGCACTGGGATTACATTTAGAGTAAAACAATGAATTTGCATTATTTTCCATGAGCCATACGACATTGAGTAAAGTACACATTGACTTGCAAATGAGACATTTTTAATAAGTGTTTTGTGAAACATTTCATGCGTAACGGCACCTGCAGAATCTAATAACGTTAATTCTTACATACTGCTGCCATCTAGTGTTTGCAAAAAGAAAAATCTATCGCGCACGTTAGAAAATATCACTGACGGATTATGTGAACTTCATTGTCATTCACATGACTTTTTAAAAAATGTCGTTTACATTCTGTTTTTATCTAAATCCATTGCGTCGCAACTAATGGCAAATATTTTCACAATCTATCGTGTTGAGAGTAAATATAAATCGTACCAGGCGGCATGACGGTGTGACGGCTTCAGCCGTAGGTCTCGTTTTGTAGCTTAATCTTCTTAAATGTAATACTGCGGGCCATTTGTGATTCGCATGTATGTGTAAATTTAAATTGTTATTAGGATCTAATGACCCTCGTTAAGGTATTGGAGTATAATTCTGTTATTTACCATAGAATGAAACAACATATTACGGTTTAATAAATACTTCTCTTAAATACCCAGTTATGCGCGGCTGATCAGCATCTTAACATAATTCAACAATTCCAACTCATCATATCTTTTCAACACCCAGCAGGAGTCCGTTTAGCAATAACACTCTGTAATTTAATTAGTGTGCTGCTTCCCCGTGAAATATCCACATGCCCATAAAACCCATTAAATATTCATCCCGTGTCTCTCCGTACTGGTTTTCCCCTCCGGAGTAACCGAAATTAACCCCTGATTGATCCCAGCGGCTGTATTACCACGCTGCGCCGCTGAGCTGCGCCGCTGAGCTTCGCCGACGTTTTCAGGCCAGGGGCCCCTTTCTCCAGCCCCCCCCCCATCAAAAACAGGAGTGCCCACGGGTATTTCAATTGGTGCCTTAATTCTTCAGGAACATTCAGGTTTTTCTCCTGAACATATGCGAAAGATGTGATGCAGCGTTTGAAAATAACACCTTGAATCTGACACCCTGACGCAACAGACATCCACGGTTTTATCATATATACAGGAAAAGAGGGATGACGGCGAGAAAAGGTGTCCGGCTGATCTCTGTGGGGATTTAATGTCAGCTCATTTAATGTTAGGGCCTTGTGCCTCTGATCTAGTACTAATACATCTCAACCCGTCTCATTTTCATTACTGCACTGCGGATTACAGCCACCATCCCTAAGGACCGTGAGATGATGCTGTCTCACCCCCAACCTCATCCCTCATCATGTACCCCACCCCGCCCCCAGAACACTGATATTTTATTTTATTTTATTCTGCAATGCCCTACCACAGGCCTGATCCACGGTCTCCTCGCCTGGTTAAACCTTTTCCGATATCTGTTCACTGCACTCGATGACCACACTTCCCACTAACCTACGGCTGGAGATTACATTTCTTATAGGCTTCGTGTTTCATACTTTGTAGTCTTGGGGTTAACAGCCCAGGTAATGATTATAGTGACAATAATCATCATGAGATCTATATAGAGAAATTAAGTCACACTGAAGCCGAATATCCAGCCACTTTCAACAGCCCCATCTTTATATAGACTAAGATCTGATCACTGATTATTAACAGTCCATCTCAGTTTTCGCTGTTACTAATTGTCTCGTCGGTTGTCTTCACTGTCTATCAAATCATCATTATTATATTTAGTTATTATTATACAGTTCGCGTCTCTGGAATGTCTTCTGGGCGCATAAAGCGAATCCGCCACAGACTGATTAGAGATAAACCGCACACAGCCCGTCAACGCCCCGGCTCCCCGTCCCCGGCTCCCCCTTTCCGCGGATCCCCGTCCCCGGCTCCCCGTCCCCGACTCCACGTCCCCGGCTCCCCCTCCGCGGATCCCCGTCCCCGGCTCCCCCTCCGCGGACGTCGTTCGGTGTCTGCAGGATGACGTCGCCGTCACCCGGACCCTGCATGACAGCCCGGGGCGCCACAAAGCCTCCCGTTTATCGCCTTATTTTCAGTCCTAATTGCTGCTGTCTGGGCAGTAGCTCGATTTAGTTTTAGTTTCAATTTAATGGAACAGCATAAGCACGCCATACACCCAATCCTCTCTGCATAGAATAATACGTCTACGTATGTATTTTATAAATATATAAATATAATGCATAAAAATAAAACAAATATATAAGCACATTGAAAACATACGTACAGGGGCCTAAACGATTATATATTCCATACGCAGAGGTATTATACACATGTATGTAGTGAGAGATTTTGATGTTTCTCAGCGTCCCCGCATATCCGCGCGCCGTGCCCGCGCCCTGACGTCGGGCGCGCACACGGCCGCGTCCCCGCGTCCAATGGCCGTGGCGTGAGCGCCCCCTAGGGCGTGAAAAGCGAGCCGGTCGCCAATGCGCTGCGAAGCGGCGCTGATGCTGCCCCGGCTCCCGCGTCTGGGGATGTACCGGCGACCCAGGTGTGCCGAGCGGACGACTGAGAGGCGCAGCGCGGCTCAGCGGGTAAGCGGGCGGCTTTTTATCACCTTATTTCATTATAAAGGCTCGTGTCCCGGCCGAAGGGGGGGGTTTACCGGCGGCGCCGAGCCGCGATCCGCGATCCGCGGTACCGCAATGCAGACGCCGGATTATCTCACCAGCCCCGCTTGTCACTTTACTCGGTTGTTTGTGCCGTTTAGTCTGAAGCGTTTTAAGAGCGACGCCGGACCTGCGGCCCCCTTTCGCCCTTTTCTCCCGTTTTTTTATGCTACATCATCTCGGGGCTCCGGCTCCAAAGGCGTTAATGGTGTCGCTTTTCAGTCGGTCACGCACAAGCGTGATAGAAAACGGTCAATACGCGGTTATTCTTAACTTAGAAACAGACCCGCGAACACGTCCTTTAATTAAAGGCACAGGCTCCATTAGCATTTTGTTTAACCATTTATTGAGCGGCGTAGGTTACGTGCGAAATCTGACACTGCGAGTAGTGCGGAGACAGTACGACGTGAGATGTGATAAGATAAAGGCTTTAGGGGTAGGCAGGGTACCCCGGCCGCGGGTGCGAGCCGCCATCAGCGGGGACTGTCGTCCGAAGGGTGTTGCCCCTGAGCACGGGGGACTCAACACAACACACACTGGCGCACACGAATAACTGGCTATGACCTTTCCGAGGAGGATTAACTTAAGAGGGCTGGAATCATCGTTAAATCCTGCAAACAACACTGGCACTAAAGTGTAATTCTTAAAAATCCTTAAGCCTGTTCTACTAGATGCTATATATATATATATATATATATATATATTTATATGTGTGTGTGTGTGTGTGTGTACATGCCTTAATAAATACATTCGTCATTATGCATGGCTTCACGATGAAATTTAAATCCTGTGTATGTTTGCAGTGCAGCCCTGTTTCTGCTCGGCCCCGAGTTAGTGATTTAAATATGTGAGGGATATCCCTTTGTTTGTGATGTTTGGGTAACTGGAAGCCTGGAATGCACCTGGGGGACCTTAATCCCCTGCATGTCTGCCTGAGGACCCCTGTGGGGCTCCCCGGGTATCAGAGAATGCGCTTTTTAATCCCGCGGGGGCTTTTCTGGGCCCCTTGTCAGCTTCTTGTTTATTTGCCTGTCTGACATGCTCCCTTTTCGCCGGTTGTCCTTGGCCCCTTTTAGGGCTGTGGCTTGGGGGGTCGGGGGGACGCGGACGCGCTTTGTATTCCCCTCCGCTGCACTTTCTTTTTTACCTTTAACGGCCTTGGCATTGCAGGCCCGGCCCGGCCATGCCTCCCCACCGCCTTTCTGGTTATGTGCGGCGAAGCAGCCTGACGGCGGCCTGCACTGACCAGGATCACAGGCCATTTCATCCACTTTCCCATTTGATGCTGGCCTGGGGGGGACTCTTTGTTTTCCCACTTGAGCCCTCATTGGCTAAGCATGTAATGAGAACACTGGTGACATTTGTACGCTGACATGTGGAAGGCAGTCTTCAGAAGGTGACCCACATAATGTTCATTGAGCTGTCACACCATTATCATATGTTACATACACTCAATGGCTACTTTATTAGGTACACCTAGCTAGTACCGGGTAGGACCCACTTTATTAGGTACACCTAGCTAGTACCGGGTGGGACCCACTTTATTAGGTACACCTAGCTAGTACCGGGTGGGACCCACTTTATTAGGTACACCTAGCTAGTACCGGGTGGGACCCACTTTATTAGGTACACCTAGCTAGTACCGTGGTTGTTTTACCTGTCTGTTATTCCCGTAGTCTTAGATTCTGTTTTCTAGTTTGTTTCATGTTTTAGTTTATTAGTTTCCACTGTTGCCTGTTTTACCAGCCCATGTTCTCACCTGTCCTGTGTTATTCTTGTTATCCCTCAGTATTTAAGTTCTTGCCTTAGTTCAGTTGTATTTCATGTGCTTTTCAGTAGGTGTTTGAGAATGTTAAAAGTTCCCCTGTGTTGTTCAGTTTTTGTATTTTATTCCTCGCCTGCTGCTCCTTGTTGCCGGACTTTTAGTAGTTAGTCGTCGTTTTTGCCTATTTGCTTATTGACCCCTCGTGGTCTGTTTTTGTTTTGTAGTGTTCCTCGTGTTTTCAGTTCTGTTAATAAACCTCTGTGTTCCCTGAGCTGCCAGTGGATCGTCCACCTTCGTCCCATCCTGCACCATGCCACGCCCTCGTGCCAGAACTGCCTGAGGTTTTGACAGCCCGTCACTGTATGGTTTTCAGATGTTTCGCCTTGTCCTGAGAGAGCTCGGTGGATGTGACTCACTGCCGTGACAAAGTGCAGCTTGGAGTCGATGATTGACAGCTGTGGCCTTTGCTGGTACTGGGGGCCCGGGGGGGCAGCTGGCGCTTGCCCACTTTGGAGGAAGGTGTTGATTGTGTCTCCCGGGTCAGGACTGTGTGGCATTGAGGGAGCTGGGGGTGCAAAGTGACGTCCAAGAGTTCGAGCTTAGGCCCAGCTTGGCTGCTGGACAGGCAGAGAGCATCATGGTCTTCAATATTTTGCTCAGGGTCCAAGTACTTACCCTCACGTTCTTAGTGGTAATCAGCACTTATTGGAGCCACAATCAATGGGATGAACTTCATGAAGTCAGAGCCTTGTGAGGATCCCATCAGTCTAGATGAAGGCTGGATCTCTCTGATCTGGGCTCCCGGGCAGGGAGTCGTCATTTGATTCCTTCTAGAGGGAGGGGGGAGTGATTGACATGAGCGGAAAGAGGCACTTTGGCAGAAGAGAAAACTGACGAAAATCACAAACTCAACATGCTTGGAAACAATTTACATGTGTGGGGTCAAGGTGTCTGAGCCACAGTCAGGGATACGGGGCCAGAATAAAACCCACCTCCCATTCCTGATGGCCACACCCCCTCTATTCCATAATCCCCTCTTCCCCGCATTGATACTGAGGCTTTCATTGCCGTATACATATTTGCACACGTGAGTTGCATTCTGGGGGTTTCTTGCAGAGCCCCCGGGCCCATCTCTTATCACAGCTCTGCAGTCGGCACATAAACCCCTCTCACGTTTCATTCATTTACGTTCCCTGTGGCTCCCTTGGATTCCAGAGGCAGCCTCTATCGTGACAGCGGTGATTTGCAGCCGAGCGGAGCTGTAGTGAAGCTGTATGCGTCATTCGTACAGATACACGGCAATGTGTCAGTTTCTGCATATCCCATCATGCTCTCCTTTTGAAGGCACACATACACACATACACACACACAAAGGTGGGAGTGAAGTGGGGCTCAAGGCAGTGTGATTATTCTGATCATGGGATTCAAACTGGCAGCCTTCCTATCACAGACACATAGACCTGACCCACTGAGCCACAAACAAGATAGGGTCCGGACCTTTGTCATCCTGTAGTTCTGTGTCTTTAGCTTGTGTCCCCAGTGTAGCAGGGGGCCCCTTGATGCACACCCAAGTGGTTTTTCAAAGATCACGCAGCTGCATCTGATTTAATTCTGCCTGATGAATGTGATCTTTCTACACCAACGAGGGTCATCTGATCTATGAGTGCAAATGACACAGGAAATCCTTCGGTAGGTTATTGCTGGTATCAGAGGAGGCACATGGGCATAAGTCTGAATGAACGGGAAGTCGCCGCATGCTTGAGTATCGACTCAGACTTCGACGTACACTGAACATCCTGGGTTCAGGACTTACCGCACCAATGGTTCCCATAAACTACGGATTATTGGCAGGAAATTTCCCACAATCCTCAGCAGAATGACTCATAGCTTTGTGTTTATCTCTTTTGGTTGGCTTGTCCAATTTCTGGCAGACAATCGGAGCCTTTATCTCGACCTGCCGGTTATGTGGAAAACTGAGGTACTTTGCCCAGAATGCATTAAATAATTGATCACAATATTACTCTAAGCTTCATATCTGCCAAATGGATCCTGTTTGCACATTACCACATTAGAACCATTAAGGTAATGTACCTATATTAGGCTTAAAGCGCTTTTAGAGAACAGGACGGATCTGAGTCCGGTGCTGTGGTGGGCACACAGGTAGGTGATGGGGTCGAGAGGCAGCTTTCCGGCGTGATGATGGAGAAGCTCATCCTGCATAGCTGGTCTCCTGGTGCTGCCCGTGGCAGCCTGGCAGATGCGTAAACGCCGTGGCCCCAGCCTGTCTGAGCACAGTCAACATCGTGTGTCACCTGAGTGCCAATGAGGCTGAACGGGATTGACAGTCTGTCTTCTAAACTCACGCACTGCCGGTTTTTAATTATAATTGGACAATGTGATCATTTTAAATTGTATCGATGTCCAACAGAAGCAAATGTGTTTAGCTATTATGAGGATAATAAATTGGGCCAATGGGGAAACTGATCCCCATTAACGGAAATTATAATTATTATATAATCTCCACATCCATGGTATGTGTATTGTTATCCATCCATCCATCCATCCATCCATCCATCTTCTAACTGCTTATCTTGGTCATGGTTGCAGTATCTATATTATTTTTCAGTAATAAGTGGAAATATGACGTGTTTGGTGACTTTGAGATGGTTTGAATTCTGTCAGTAAGATCTCAGATCTTTAAGCTGAGCTGTGGACTTTTCAGCCCTGTGATGGACTGGAACCCCATACTGGGTGTCCCCTGCCCTGTGATGGACTGGAACCCCATACTGGGTGTCCCCTGCCCTGTGATGGATTGACATCCTGTCCAGGGTGTCCCCTGCCTTGTGTCCTGTGATGGACTGTAATCCCATCAAAGGTGTCCCCTGCCTTGTGTCTTGTGATGGACTTTAATCCCATCCATGGTGTCCCCTACCTTGTGTCCTGTACTGCTTAGGCCAGGCTACTGGCCCTCCAGTTGGAAGACAGTCTGATGGATGGTTTCTTTGATAGTTCATGTTAATTAGGAGACAAACTATGTAGATTAGCTGAATTTGCCTGTCAAGTTGGTGTGGGATGTGTGTAGAGGCTGTACAAATACTTTCTGCTGCTTGAGTCCAAGCAGTCGAGCTATAAGGGACCTTTAATCTTTGAGAGAAACAAGCGCTACGCTTTCTCCCTCCCAGCTCATGTTGGGAATAAGCAGGGCTCACTGAGCCAGGATCCTTGCTGCAGTTGGGATTTTCAAAACACTCATCCATACAAATGTATTCACGTCCCAAATACATCTGCCACAGCTGTCTGCTGTTTTGATTTCTCTCTGTATTTTGCAACTAGATAATTGGTAACCTGTTAATGGAGCAGGCGGCTAGAGTGTCTGCCCTCTGCATGTCCCCTGTTACACGTCCTCACTCATGTGTCCCCTGTTGTACGTTCTCCCTCTTGTCTCCTGTTGCACGTCCTCCCTCATGTGTCCCCTGTTGCACGTCCTCCCTCTTGTCTTCCCTGTTGTACGTTCTCCCTCTTGTCCCCTGTTGCACGTTCTCCCTCATGTGTCCCATGTTGCACGTCCTCCCTCATGTGTTCCCTGTTGCACGTTCTCCCTCTTGTCTCCTGTTGCACGTTCTCCCTCTTGTCTCCTGTTGCACGTCCTCCCTCATGTGTTCCCTGTTACACGTTCTCCCTCTTGTCTCCTGTTGCACGTCCTCCCTCATGTGTCCCCTGTTACACGTTCTCCCTCTTGTCTCCTGTTGCACGTTCTCCCTCTTGTCCCCTGTTGTACGTTCTCCCTCTTGTCCCCTGTTGCACGTTCTCCCTCTTGTCCCCTGTTGCACGTTCTCCCTCTTGTCTCCTGTTGCACGTTCTCCCTCATGTGTCCCCTGTTGCACGTTCTCCCTCTTGTCTCCTGTTGCACGTTCTCCCTCATGTGTCCCCTGTTAGGTGTTCTGTCTTGCATGTCCCCGGTCTTTTGTTCTCCCTCGCAAGTCCCCAGTTGTGTGTTCTTCCTTCTGTGTTCCCTGTTGTGTGTTTTCCCTTCATTCTGTCTATCACATGTTCTTTTTCACCTGTGCATCTCAGGAGTGGAAAGGCACAAATGGCAGTTTGATAAGAAAATTAGAATTCACACTTACTGTTGACTTTCAGAGTATGGAAAAGATCAGCAGTCTCACAGATTCTTGCAGTAAGTTTCCTTTTTAATCTGCATCTTATTTGAAAGCTTGAAGCTCTCAGTCTCTCCAGCTCTCCATCTCTTCATCTTTCCACCTTTCCGTCTGGAAAAGAAGCCAAAGACCCTTTTAGTGGGACCATTAATATCTGATGCCGTGTCTGAAGCTAATACGCTTCTGCCTGGAACGACTCCTGACTCATTCCTGTCCGGAAAACTGTGTAAATGCTGCAGTGCAGAGGGGCCACTGGGACCCCAGCATGCGCTTGACGAAGCCCCTGTGTGCCTGCTCTCTGTTCAGCTGGCAGTGCACCTCCTGGATTCTCCTCGTCCCTTTTGGATGATTTCATAAGCAGAACGGCTCACACCTCCATGTCTGTGGGCGGGGATCCTCCATGTCTGTGGGCGGGGATCCTCCATGTTCTCCCCGCGTTCATGTGGGTTTGTTTAGAGCCGTATGAACATTCTTGTTGTGGTTTGTAGGCATTTCTGTAATAACAAAGTGACGGGCTCATAGTGACCAGCTTCACTGTTCACTGCTCTGTTTGGAGCTGAGCCTCATGTGGTGGGCGGTCGGCCCATGCCATGGCAACGACCCCCACGTTGCCATGGCGACAACCCCAGCACTGTCACCATGCAGTTAGCATAGCAGAGGCCCTATAGCTGCAGGGTTTACGTTTCACAGGACTGCTGGGTAGTTAGTTGAATGAGTGACTTAATAAGTAAACAGTGACAGTTAAGCGTTTTAAACAAATAAGGGGAGGTGGGTTTTATTTCTGCTGAAACTGATTTAACCCAGTGCTGGGGTGGGCCTGGGTGGTTCCTAGAGCAGATGTTGAGTCACATGACAGGGGGCATCATTATCACAGGGACATAGGCCTTGGTGACCTTTAACCTCTGGTGGCGGCATGAGCGATGCTATCAGCAAGGCAGATGGTCTGACTAGAGGTGGATGAATCAGAGACAGGATGTTCCGCATGTGCATTTAACACTTACACTGCCGAATCAATAACTGCTGATCAAGCGGAAATGTAGATCAGCTGAGTGCGTTAAAATGCAGAAAACCATTAGGCAGGCTGGACACTGGGAAGCAGCATAGAATGGCACCCCAACGGGGAATGGCACCCTAGCAGGGAATAGCACCCCATCACCCTTTTGGGGAATGGCACCCCAACGGGGAATGGCACCCTAGCAGGGAATAGCACCCTAGCAGGGAATAGCACCCCATCACCCTTTTGGGGAATGGCACCCCGTCGGGGAATGGCACCCTAGCGGGGAATGGCACCCCATCACCCTTTCGAGGAAAGTCACCCCATCGGGAAATGGCACCCCAGCAGGGAATGGTACTCTGTCGGAGAATGTCACCCTGTCGGTGAATGTCACCCCGTCGGGGAATGGCACCCCGGCAGGGAATGGTACCCTGTCAGAGAATGTCACCCTGTCGGTGAATGGAACCCATCAGTCTTCCCTGTAAGCAGCAGCCTGCGTTTCCTCTCAGTGGATGAGTGTATTGAGGAGATTTCAGCCCTTTTATCCCAACGAGTCCCAGAACTGATCATTAGATCGAGGGATGGTGGTTCTGTCCCCTGAGATTGGCTAATCACGCTAGCTGGTACTAAGGGGACCAATTTACCCAGTTTTGTTTATTAATGGCCATTAAATGGCCACTTTCAGCAGCGCTGGCCAACCTCATATTAATGTAACTCTCATTCAGAGGCTTTGCTCTTCCCAAGAAAAGCGAGGATGCTTCGCAGGGACCACTGAGCGGGATAAAGAGGGCCGGCCGCAGCCGAATGGGCATTTAGCTCTTTCACACGGCGCGGGCGGGAATAAAGGCAGCCCCTCTGGGCCCTTGGTGCCGGGGGGGCATAGAGGCCCATGCGGACGTCCGTCTGAAGGGAGGCATTGAGTGGGCTGATTAGCATTCGACACGGCGAAGCAGCCTCAGCGCCCAGGCTCCTGGTTTGTGTTACACTTTCTCTCTCGTTTTTAAAATCCGTGCCCTTCAGCTGAAAGGCTGAACGCGAGCCTCTTTCAGGGCACGGAGAACGGGCGTCCGTTTGAGGGCCTGAGGTGTGGGTCACGCTGGGGAAAAGGCTGGCCGTTTAAGCTCTGTCTCAGCAGATCGGATGGCAGCTGCGGCTCCAAACTTTGACCCGTGCGGGTCGGTAAAAATAATGGTGTGTTAGGTCATGCCATCACGGGGGAGCTGGGCCATCGCACATGTTTCTGCTCCCACTTTGGTCTTTTTTTAAAAAAGCTGACAAAACACTGACAGCTGTACCTTCTGAGGCTGTCACATGGATCCTCAGAGCAAATTCCAGAAGCTTTAGATCTGATGAGTCTGGAAGGAGATGCTGAGGTCCATATCTCTGATTATTAAGTACCTCTGACCACGGTGGGGGAATCATGCCAGATGCCTGTAGTTTTGCTGGTTATGGAAGTGTCTCGTCCGTATATATTCCTGCCTGTGGAAATCACATCTCCACTTGGGTATCCCGACTGACCTTCTGTGCGGAGCACGTTTCCGGAATAAATTCAGTTGCATTAAATATCGGCCAACGAACTGGAATACCAGAGATTTTTTTTCCATGCTATTTTTGCATGAAGAAGTGAAATGCTGATATGCAGAGCCCCCCCCCCCCCAAGCCTTGCGGTGACACTGAGTCGTTGCCCTCAGTGATGTTCCCCCCTCGTGCCGGGCCAGCAGCAAACCCTGCACCCTGAGTAAATCTGCTGGCCTTCCAGGAAAGACGGCAAGGGATCCGCAACCCCAGCTGCCCCCCGGATCCGGGGGGGGGTGATGTCAGGTGACAAGCCCCCTCACTCCACTGGCCTATTCTTGGTCCCTAACACCCTCCCGATGTCCCTGCTGACGTCACTGCTGTTCCGCATTCCTCCCCCCTGCTGCTTTTCCTAAATCAGGCTCCACCCTCCCACTGTGTGAACCCTGTAGATTTACCTGAATCGTGACCCCAAAGCAGCTGCCCCCCCCCGTGGGGGTCACACACGCTGCTGTGGATGTCTCAGGTCACAGCAGGTACACTTTGTGGGCTCCGGAGCTCAATGACTGTGATATTTATATCCTGTCTTCCAGGAGAGGCTTGCATGTTGGGTTCTTTGATGCTGAAAGAACCTCCTCGTCCTCTTGTTCTCCCCACTCCTGTCCCTGCTCCTCCTCCTCTCTGTGCTGCCCCTCTGCCTCACGATGCACTGGAGTCTGAAAGTAGAATTTGTTTACCCGTCACTCAGAAAGACAGACAGGAATGCTTTGTGTAGTGTTTATTTGTCAATGATGGGGAGCAGATCGAAGATGTTGTTTGAGATGGCTTTTTCTGTAGCGTTTGAGATGCATCAACCAGGCAGCACCTCCTTTTCCACAGCGTTTGAGATGGATTCGCCAGGCAGCACCTCCTTTTCCACAACGTTTTAGGTGCATACGCCAGGCAGCACCTCCTTTTCCACAGCGTTTCAGGTGCATATGCCAGGCAGCACCTCCTTTTAAGATAATCTTTATTGTCATTGTCACTTGACAATGATTTTCCACAGCATGCGTCAGGCAGCACCTCCTTTTCTGTAGCGTTTGAGGCGCGCCCGCCAGGCAGCACCTCCTTTTCTGTAGCATTTAACGCGCGTCTGCCAGCCAGCACCTCCTTTTCTGTAGCGTTTCAGGTGCGCCTGCCAGGCAGCACCTCCTTTTCTGTAGCATTTAACGCGCGTCTGCCAGCCAGCACCTCCTTTTCTGTAGCATTTCAGGCGCGTCCGCCAGGCAGCACCTCCTTTTCTGTAATGTTTAAGGCACGTCCGCCAGGCAGCACCTCCTTTTCTGTAATGTTTAAGGCACGTCCGCCAGGCAGAACCTGCTTTTCTGCAGCTTTGAGCTTGATTATCGTTACAGACACTCCTCTACTTACGAATTACAAGTTACGGCCATTTGTAACTTGAAATGTTCGTAAGTCGTTATTCAACATCATTTTAAGGGTATACGCAAGTACAAAAAACTGGGATGCTGGGAGTACGCACGCTACGCTGCTGCACGGCGGGAGTAGCGGTCAGAAGTCGTACTAGGCGGAATTAGCGCACAGAAAAAAAAAATTATGTTGCAGACAGGAAACGGGAGCCCATTGAACACAATTTGGACTTACAGTCCTCTTCGTTCATATGTCTGAAAGTTTGTAAGTTGAAACTTCGTAAGTAGAGGAGCGTCTGTATTTAGGAAACATGCTGGGAGAGAGCTTTTCCAAACTCTGTCTGGGTGCCCACAGATCTCCCCAAGCCCCCCCCCGCACTGATGGGACTGGGCTGCCGCTGCCCGAATGGCGGTGCCAGGATTTTTGTTAATTATTAAGGAAGTTAAAATCTGGCCGGGCTCCAGGTCTGGGCTGCGTTTTTTTTTTACAGGACGGTGGGAGCTGTAGGGCGCCAAACAGAAAGAGAGCCAGCCTCTCACCCAGGATGTCTTCCAGGCGATCCCTATCCTGGGCACTTCTTTACAGGACTAGTTTGCTTCTGTTGACATAGTTTGCTGCTATCCTAATGGGAAAATTATGAGAAAAGTAGGAATTGAATTATAAGGCACAATGACTTCTAAGAAAAACATGTCAGCTTTTCAAAATATGTCTGCCTTTCGTATACATGGTACATGTACGTAGAGGATATGGGTGCAGCATGCCTGTCATGACCTGCTCGTGTGACCCACCCACTCATTAACCTCGTGTGCAATCCCGATTGTGACTAGCTGTTTCCTGTTATTTCGATTTGTCCTGTGTATTTCAGTCTGCGTTCGAGTACATTTCCCTAGGTCTGTCATTGAAGTCCATTTGGTTGTGTAGTGCTGCCTGTTTCCATGTCCCTGCTCCCGTTTCCCAGTAAGTCCCTCATACCTCATTCCTACGTGTCCTCCTCCAGTGGCCTGTACTACAGTATGAAGCGGGTTACTGGCTTATCGGGTTAACTTGACGGATTTAAGGTACCACAGTTTAAATGGACTGCATATTTGTTCACTTACATTTTGCCCAGACCAAGTAAGCCAGTAACCCCGCTTCGTAGTACAGGTCACTGCTTCCCTGAACGGGCCCCTGAACGAGGCCCTTAACCCTGATTCCTCCACTTTTTTGGATAAAAGCAGCTGCTAAATAAATAAAATGTAAGTGTCTCTGTATCTGACCATTGTACGGTACTCATCGGTGTCCAAAAGCTACTTTTGAGCCTCCCAGAAATCCTGGAATGACGCTTCATCTATGTCCGGAAAAGCCTGCTTATTATCCCGATGACACCATGACGGGATGCGTAGCGTCGGCAGCAGCCAAGCCAGCGGGAGAACCGGACGGCGTCTCGGAAAGCTGCTCACAGACACGCCAGCCGGAGACACCGCACCCCCCCAGAAAGGCCGAGCTCGCCGGAGCTGGCTTCCGCTTTGCAGATAAGGCTTTGGGAGGAAGTGGCAGCCCAAGACACACAGGGGTATCCCGGCCCCAGCTGAAAGCAGATTGGCCCCCAGAGTGCCTCCCACCTCAAAAAGACCTCAAGTCACCCCAGCCTGGATGCCTAAGGCTGCATGGGTATTATCTGTAAATACTTATTCTGCGATTCCCCCATGGGAACAGGCAGTGAAAGTGTCTGTCAGACAGTGTCATTTCCCTCCCGAACTGGGCTCTGGCTTGCAATTTCCTTTGATAATGCAGCCACACAGGCTCACAAACTGTTTTCAAATGTGTTTATGTTCTTGACTTTTGCACTGTAATTTTAACCGAGTCCCTGACTCCAAGCGGAGGTGGTACGTGCCGTTGTTGCTACTGGCAACGGCTGGTGCCATCACTGGTTTGTTGTCTCCGGCTCGGGGTCCACAGGACATCAGGGGCAGGGAGAGGAGGAGGAGGAAGAGCAAGAAGAGGAGGAGGAGGATGAAGAGTGTTTCAATGCATTTCATTGACGGTCCGAAACATGAGCTGGAAGAAGACTGCCTTGCCGGTTCCTTTCCCACGCTCGTGCCTCCTCACACCTCCTCACGCCTCCTCGCACCTCCTCGCAGTCCGATGTTGTGTTGCCTTACCCTCTAGAAAGAAAGGCCATCTCCTCCTGTTCCAATCTGGCAACAGGGCAGCCACCCACGAGAGGCGGGGCCTGACCATCTGGACCAGGCCGGCGGAAGGCTGGAAGTTGAGCTCCGTGCTTCTCACTGATCCTGATGACGGTCTCCAAGCGGTCAGCACACGTTTCTCAGGACTGTAGGTGAGGGAGGAGCTCTGGGCACATTAGGGCACATTACACTCGGCAACAGTGACTCAGTTGGGGGATCCCTGTCTGTTTTTGGGAAGGAAAAACTCAGAATGCACTAACCGGATGACAAAGGGGACCTGTGTGGGCTGTAGTGTTGGGGTCAAGACCACCTAACCTGAGTCAAGACCAAGACCAGGGCATACCAAGACCAAGACAAGACCAAGACCGAAGGGAAGGGAGACCAAGACCAAGACCAAACCAATGCGAGACCATTTTCAAGACCATTGCTGTAATCATAATAATTATTGAAATATAGGGAGAAGAAACCTTTAAGATTTTTGATAATTCAAACATCAAACACATCAATATTTTTGATAATGGTGCAAGATGTACAGAAAACAAAAGTATCTCCATTGTATACATTTATATAAAATCATAACATAAACATAATAAAATATCAAACATAATGATTCATTAACAGCTATCTTCAGCCATGTCTTGTGATTATTTTAAGCTAGTTCCTCCAGACATCAAGGACAAATATGTTCAGAAATTAGAGTTTTGTGGCTTGAAAATGTACCAATACAGACTATCAGCTGAAAAACAACCCAAATAACTGGCATTTTTATAAATGTAACTTCAGTAAAGATTGACTCCAATGTAGTTTTTGTTGCCTATGGCAGCTCATTAGCAAGCTAACCGTCAACATAAATTTCTGAGAAAATAGATGGTTAGCTCTGAGAAATTGTTGTTCATGTGTTAAAGTCGCAAAGCTACGTATTAGCTAAAAAAAAATAATAAACTTTATTGATTGCATGTATGCAACCAGGAGTTTCACACTCCACTGCAGTTAAAAAAAAGATATTACTTAGGGTTGCCAACTTTTGGAAATTAAAATAAGGAACAAACTTTTTTTTTATTTGCAGACTTTTATCTCTATATCACTAGTTGTAAGACGTCCTGTGTTGCAACCACTTTAACCTTTAAACATTTAGTAGAAAAGTATGTACAAGCCCGTGTGCATGGATTTAGTTTACCAAAGATTACCAAATTTAAGTTTTGAATGTATTTTTTATATGTTATTTAAAATAAAACAGCAGTATTTAGAAATATACAGCACTGTGCAGAAATCTTAGGCAGCCAAAGAAAACGATGCTTAAATGATCTTCATGTTGGTGTAGTACATGAAAGTTTGCCTGTCAAAGTGTGGTAGCTTAGCCTTTTCAAAACCTCAGATAAAATCATTGTTTTTGCTCGTGAGATCTTTTTAAATCTCGCGCTGTTGTTAGGCATATCATAGCGACACTTGCAGTTCTCTTTTCATTGGATGTAGGTGACACTCGTGACTTATGATCAAGGAGGGATGTGTTTTATTGTTAGATGGATGTGAAGTGCAGCCAGAGCCGGAGGGAGAGAAGGTCTGCTTCTAATTTCATCATACCTGTTTCATTTGTCATCTATATATAGATTTACACCGACTCTTCAAAATACAGAACAAATTGTGGTCTCGGCTGGTCTTGAGAAAAAATCCCGAGTCCAGCACGTCTGAGACCGAGACAAGACCGAGTCAAAATGTAGTCGATTCCGAGACGAGACCAAGACATTGAAAATATGGTCTTGAGACCGGTCTCGAGACCAAGACCGGTCTCGAGTACTACAATACTAGTGGGCTGCGTGGGGTATGCACGGCGATCACAGAGCCGTACGGCTTCATGCATCCTGCACTGAAGCGGCCATTATACCCATCTCAGGCTCCGGAGGGCCGTTTGGCGGGGTCCCGAAACAGAGCTGCCTGTCAGCGCCGTGAAAAGACGCTCGCTGCCCTGGATCCGTCACGGGCCACTGGGGTCTCCATGACTCAGACTTGGAGGGAACAGAAGATCCCAGGCAGGGGGGCGGGGGTGTGTGAATGCAAGCGTCTGTCCTGGGTGTCCCACATGCGCCACTCGTTATGTCGCGGGGGGGCCCATCGGTGGTGCTAAAGGAGAGGTTAAACTGTTTATTTCTGAAGGAAACACTTTTTTTAGCAGATTGACGTGCATGGATGAAATTGACAGTGGCAAGGCTGGAGAGAGGGAGACGCCCACACTTCGCCTGTGTACACTGTAGTATGCTCCCTGATTGCAGTGCACTAGCCACTGTCAGGGTAGGAACATTAATAGACATGCGATCCGTATCCAGCCAGTGACCTCGTTTACTAATTAACTGTCAGCCCCATTTTTCCACATGAAAAGGAAGCGTGTCTCAGAATGCCACCAGGCGGTATGAGCGCTCGTCTCCATGTTGTCTGCACCCTGCGTGTGTGTCCGTGTGCGCTCATGTGCGTGCGTTTGCTGTAAACACTGCGATATTTGCAGCCCGTGTCTTGTGCCTGTGGTCCCTCATTCCTTCCTTTATGAGAAATGGAAAACAGTTGCGTGACATTAAACAGGCTCTTTATCAAGCTTAATAATGAGTGCCTCTGTGAAAGCAAGGGCGGAGCCATCGGGACTGGGAGGGAGCTTCTGATTGGTCCTCACCGCTTACATTACCGCACTCTGCAACTCTCCCCACAGTGTCAATTTCCTCTCCCCCGCCTTTGACATTTCTGTTTCTGGAAGATATTTCTATTGCAAAATTAATACTAGATTATTAAAACATAAGCCTGCCAGATACCCAGATTAATTTTTAAAGCATTTCTTTCCTGATGTAGGTTTTTTAGATATATTTTCAGATTCTCTTTATTGTCTGATTTGAGCAAAATCAAGCTCCATGTCCCACGAGTCATGATTTCTGTGCCATAACATATTTAGATTTGCCTGATATATGGGCTAAGATGGCAGACACTGATATTAGGTGATAGATTCACAGACAGCTTCACTGTGGGAAGTACCATCTGTCCGATAGCAAATCCAGACTATAGAGTGCTGTCACCGAGGCTGAGGTCTTGCAGGAGGAGGTGGAGGACACATTGCAGAACCTGAACATGTGAGGCTTGCCTGGTTTTTATCCCGTCGTTTCTGCATCCCATGGTGCTGGGACAGAATAACATGATGCTGACCTGTATTTCTGGACCTGGGTCATGCAGCAGGGGGTCGGACTCCCAGAAGAGGATGGATGAGATGATGGTGGCGCAGCTTGCAGCTTCATACTTCAGTGTGGAAAGTTCTGGGTCAGGAGGCCTGGTGCTGAGATGTTGGCAGCAGGCAACTCGCTCTCCTGTGGGCTGCTTAGGTTCCTCCCAGAAGCAGGGGGGCAGAAGAGACACCCTGGGTTCCCCCTGGTGAGCACAAACACACACACACACACACACACACACACACACACACACACACACACACACACACATCCATCTCAGGACGGCTTGGAGGGATCTGTGTCAAGATTCTGTCCCGTCCTGACTGATTGTATCCGGCCTTAATTACCACTTACATTATCAATAAAGACAAAATAGATGGACCGGTGAACTGGAGCAGCAGCTAGACAAGGCCAGGACACATCCGACCTGTTCGGAATTGCGGTCCGAAAGAGCTGCTCTGTGCCTAGTCCTAGCAAGGAAGAGTGGGGCAGCGGCTGTCCAGCAGGGGGCGGTAACGCAGCCAGAGGCTTTAGCCGATGGTGTAGAGTGGAGCATCTCCACCATGCAGGCCAGTAGGGGAGTCCCTGCGCTTTTACCCCGCTGTATGAACATAAGGACAGGTGGACACATGCGGCGCCTATAGGCATGCGCTCGCATCCCAGCTTCCGTCGCATTGCTTGCATATGCTCCCTATCAGCTGAGCAGATGCATCACTTCAGCCAAGCTGACATATTCATGATGAGCCCAAACGTGAGCTTCTAGTTAAGGCGTCCAAAGTGATGTCCAGGCTCGAGTGGGACACAACCTTCACGAGAAGCTGCCTCCATCTGCAGGATGTGGTAAAAGGATCCATGAAGCTTTAATCAGAGTTGTACCATCTACAGCAAAGCAGCTACTATGAAATGGCATCTTTTAAATGTCCCCAGGATTATATTTCTACTGATTTTTTTACACGTAATTTTTCTTTTTATTCTCATTAGAATTTTTTCTTGGTGGCTGTTATATTAAGTTTTTAATGAAAGCAGAGCAGTGTGGTATTATTTCTCATGGCAAACTTCAGAGGACGTAGATGAATCAGAGATGTCTGGTCGTGAGACGCATTATACTGAGGATGTTGAGGAGGTTAATTGCCGTGCAGCTCAGTAAAGCCTGGCCCATTATTAAGACAGTTTGGCTCCTGACCACATTAAATCCCATGTATTCTCCTTCTCACTCGTGTCACGAGATCTCGCGATATTACGACATGACGAGATTTCACCTCGGAGTGAAAAGCGGTCTCGCGAAAGCGCCGCAAATCAGCTGCTGTAAGCACGTCAGCGTCTGACGAAATTACCATAGTAGATGCCCCAGACACCTTTAAATCTTTTGTGTGGCAGCATTTTGGGAAAATATAAACGGCGAAAGGGTGACAGACAAAACACAAACCATCTGTAAGCGTTGTAGGAAAATAATGCAGCACACAGCGGCTAACGCTACTACGCAAAGCCATTTACATCACCGTCATAAATCTTTACTTAAATAATACCAAGAAAAGTTTTATGTTTGTTATTTATATTGTTTTATTTATATTCTATTTTATGTTTAATTGAGAAGTTGAATAGGAGAGAAGCCTGTCATTTGAGTTTGTGGTGAAATATATTATGGCGCTAGATATTTGTTCTGTTCTTTACTGCATGTGATGATGGTGATTATTTAACACATTTCACCAAACATCTGCACTATTTAGCATTTTTTGTCTTTCACATTCATCAAATAAAAGGCTGCTTTCCAGTAATATATTTCCTATTTGAAGCTTTCCTTAAAATATTATTAAAATATCGTCCCGTCTCGTTCTCGTAAACCCAATATCGTGTCTCGTCTCGTGGGCTGAGTATATCGTCACACCCCTACTACCCACAAAATAAGAAATTCAGACATCATTATCATATTATTTTCCGATGCTCAAAGACAGAATTGGCATAAAATTTATAGTTGGGTGCATCATGAAACCCAAATGGTAATGTACTGAGGTCACAAAGGCCTTGGCTCGTGCACAGCTAGTGCAGCCTCTCTGTCTGATTGCATTTGATCTTTAGATGCCCCGTCCATCTGTGGGCGGACGTAGGCTTGTCTGAGGGATCTAAACACCACCTCCTCCCCCACCCCTCTCCAGTGTTTTTTTCAACTGCAGAGCTTTGCCATTGTTGTCACGCTCTATGGGGATTTAACGCTTTTTGCTGGAAGGAGCCACCAGCTTCCACTGCACTCATGACTGATTAACAGCGACCGCAGGCTTCGGGCTGTGGGCAGTGACCGCCCAAGCTAAGGATGAAGATGTGGATGACTAAGTAGCTTATTCAATTGCACAGAAAATACTTCATGAGTCTTTCTGAGCGGAGGTAAGAGGGAACCGACGTTAGACTATGATGTTTGTGTTTTCCAGTCAGGTTTCCTCTAATGGAAGTAAATTAACAGGAATATAAGCTGATTTTTTCATTTCAAACTGGTGAAAAAACAGAACCTTTCCTCAGTCCGAATGGAAGAGATGTGCAATAAACCAGGCTTATGTGACGATCTCATTAAAAGCCGAGATCAGATGAATGCCTGTTAAAGGCAAGCTAATGGGATAATTTAGCCCGAGGGCTGGGTGCTACATGGGCCCAAATCTGTGGATGTCTCTGTTCCGGGGTTTTCAGGCAGGAGTACCAGTGTAACAGGTGTCACAGTCCAGATTCTGCAGGAAGCACACAGGACAGCGATAGTGTTTGGGAATGTGCTCTCTGAACTGATGAGCATGTTGGCTTAGTCACCAGTTAGTTCATGTTGGCTTAGTCACCAGTTAGTTCATTTATGCTGGGCTAGTTTCATAGTGTAGGTGGCGAGACACTGAACAGTCCTGGAGACATCTCTGCAGGGTTTGTTACTGGTGAGGAACCTCGGTAGGCTAGCAGCTCTGCTGTGCATGCGAGTCTTTGCTCATGGTACCTGGACACAGAACTGAGTCACATCCCTCTCTGTCATTCAGATTTCCTTTGTAAAGGAACAATGAGCCCACTGGGATGAATTCTATATGCAGTTCCACACAGCTTAGGCCTCGATGAATCTGTTTCTGAAATGGGGGCTAGTTTCCTATCTTTCAAGAAGAACCACAACATCCAACGGTGTGTCCAAAAAAAGCTGGCTGGTGCGTGCGGTTGATGCAGAGGGTGATTCAGAGTAGAGACCTGCACTCCCGCGGGACCCAACGCACCGAGTGCGGCGCGGGACAGGATTTGATGGGCGAATGCGGGTGCGGGCGGTAAGGTCCTCAGGTATGTGCGGGTTGCGGGAGAATAGTATTAATAGCGGGACTCCCGCAAAATGGAATTATCTTAAAATTAATTTATTAAAAACAAATACTCTAGTATTTATCTACTGCACAAAAGCAACAAGAACGACTAAATTAAAATAATAACAATTTACAGGCGCAAGGTCGGAAGCTAATTCACGCGTGGTTCATACGCGGAACTACAGGCTATAAACCCAGACCGAGGCAAAACGTCTGAAGAGCATGAGGCAGGTGGAACGCTTAGTGTTACAGATATTAGCTCCTTATTAAAGAAAGGAACATACAAAACTACAAAGCCAAACAAAGGAAAATCTGATATTTGGAAATGTTTTTCCATAGTACGCGATGGAAAGAACCTTCCTTTTGCGAGCTGCGACAAATTTCTAACTGTTCTGAGTGTATTTCTATGTTCTGAAAAGCTCCTCGTTCGTGTCCATGTTCATCATTCCATTTAATTAAACTCAAATAAAACGAAACATATTTCTTTATTTTCCGTTTCTTTTTATATATATATATATATACTCAAAAGGGAAGCAAGTGAAACAAATGACAGAGTAGCGGGAAGAAGCGGTAAAAATAATACTACTTATATGTTTACCTGCGGGATTTTGCGGGAGAAAATAATATATATTATTTGCGGGAGGGGGCGTTAGCGGGACTGAAAAATCCGTCCGGCGCAGGTCTCTAATTCGGAGAGACGGAGATAAAACCTGAGCAGATCATGTGTAAGAATCGGGCGGAGACCGCCGCTTTCTGTACTACTCCGTGTGTGCAATGCCGTCGTCTCCCACTTCCGTTAGCTAAATTAAGATAAATGACTGTTTGCCTCCTATAAAAATCCCGACATCGGTTCCCTTCAGGGGCTGTATAATGTGTGTGGGTGTTGGCATATCACTGGGCAAATAAATAGATAAGTTGACGATATGGAATGGCATGTAAGGCTGGGTACATTCCGCAGAGTGCACCGTCTCTTAATTGCTGAATCATTCTTAATTCATTGTCCCCTTTAAACTAACAGCTCCTCTGAAATATTCTTAGTATACAAAGATCAAATCATTACTGCCTTAATAATGTGACCTAAACTGTCATGGTCTTCCTATATAGATTTGCTACTGTATGTTTTGACTGACTGACATTTTCTACATCTGTAGTCTGCTTTCTAATTGTAATCTCACTGTGTGCGTTTTGGCTGCCGCTTCTTGCCGGCTTCCACTTTCTCGTTTACTATGTTGATTGTCCAGTTGGGTGTAACTTACGGGTTCTGGCTAACGTGCTGGTCAGTGGAGCTGTCCCTGCCTGTCATTACCTACTACTTACCACAACTTCATGCTTAGCGCACTCACTTCCTGCTCGGAGAGACGACTTATATTTTGTGTATGGAGCTCGTCACCTGCGACATATTCACCGTTCCCCACATCGTTGTTTCTATGTAAAGTTTACTTCCCCAGTCACAATTCCTACAATTTGGACTGTGAGACCCGAGTCATCTAAAAGCTCATCAAGAAACTGGACTACATCAAGGAGCTCATTGAAATGCCTGCAGATCGCTGCGTTGGGTGCTGAACTGTCGGTCTTTGACGGGTAAAGCAACCTTCTGGAATGACCTGTGTAGTGGAAAGTTACCACCAAGCAGCTTTTCTGATGGTCGCTAAGGAAGTTAGGCTGCAAAATAAGGTTTGCTGCGTCTGCTATTTGGAGAACTTCTCAGAACTGTCTGTGGAAAGTCTCCCCAAATTCGTACAGAAAGATATCTCAATAAATGAAGCTGAGCTAACTCATTGAACTCGTTTGTTCTTTCCTACCTCCAAATTTCCATAACACCTGTCTACTGCGAAAAATCCGGACATGCTACTGCTCGTCAATACCCCAAACCACTATTGACAACTGGACCTGCTTACACCTCCTAGCTATAGCTTTCTGTCTAAGCCCCGTTTAACAGGCAGGGGTGGTGGTTTGGTAGTGGTCCATCGTGACAGCATTAAACGAAGTGTTTTTCACTTACAAAATATCTCATCGTTTGAATATTTGGCCTTACTTCACCGTATATTATACTAATTTATAGAACACTCACTCCATCCTAATCTCTTCTCTGACCTCACTGAGATCATTGGGCTCCAACCTCCAACCTGGGTGGCAAGGCGTTCTGTGTGGTAGCACCTACACTCCGAAGAGCATTGCAGTGTGTTAACATTTTCAAGCATTAATTGAAAACTCATGAATGCTTTGATGTATCTAGCAGTACGTAACATTCTTGTTGTCGTTGTTTGGCTGTTGCTGTTGATGCTGTATGTGCCTTGCTTTATTGTATTATTGTTTGCATTGTAAAATGTCCATGAGTGTGAGAAAGGTGCTACAGTATATAAATAAAGCATTATTATTATTATTATTATTGATCGGTAGACAATAGTCTTTCAGTGCATATTTAATAATTATCTAAATTAGCATAAATTTGCTAACCCACTGCTTGTGGCTAGCCAGTCACAGTTGACTTTTCACTATGAAACTGTGTTCAATATCTCTGATTTTTCTCTATCCTGATGCCTCTCTCTGGTTCTCCTGAGACAAAGCCATCTTCATGTTTATGTCCTGCTTTGAATTTTGCAGTAAATATCTTCTATCAGAGTACAATAAAGATACTGGCATCGTGTGTGTGAGTGTCTGCAGACTGGTGGCAGTGCTGTGATTCACACCGCCAAGGTTGCAGTACAAATCCCCCCTCTGCTCTGGCGGTGTGTGGTTTACATGTTCTCCCTGTGTGAAATTTGCATGGTCCTTGTGTGTGAAGTTTGCCTGTTCTCTGTCTGTGCAGTTTGCATGCTCACTGTCTGTGCAGTTTGCATGTTCGTTGTCTGTGCAGTTTGCCTGTTCTCTGTCTGTGCAGTTTGCCTGCTCTCTGTGCAGTTTGCACACTCTCTGTCTGCAGTTTGCCTGCTCTCTGTGCAGTTTGCACACTCTCTGTCTGTGCAGTTTGCACGCTCGCTGTCTGTGCAGTTTGCACGCTCGCTGTCTGTGCAGTTTGCACGCTCGCTGTTTGGGCAGTTTGCATGTTCGCTGTCTGTGCAATTTGAATGCTCTCTGTCTGTGCTGTTTGCATGTTCTGTGTGTGCTTTGTCTTTTTCCGGCAGCCCAGAGATATACAGTTAGTTTAACGTGGTGTCTAAATTTCCCATGGTGGACGTATGCTCTCTGATGGACTGGCATCCCTGCTTAGGTGTCCTTGTCTTATGTTCAGGTCTCCTGTGACTCCTAACAAGATAAGCTTTTGGAAGATGGATGGATATAATTGCATAATGAACTCCCAGTCTGTAGATATTGTACCACAGAGATATCATCACAGGTGTGTTTTTTCTTCTTGTACGAATGGGCCATTAGCATCAATATGCATCAGTGAATGAACTGTCCTCTGAGAGGAGCTTCTCTTTGAATGTGGCTCGAAGCCCATCGCTGAACCGTGCAGGACAGCCGTTATCTGGGAGTGGTGTTCCTCTGCTGTAATTGGGCCGGGTCAGGAGATTGTCCTGATTCACCGATTAGCCAACTTGTTCAGCCGCTCCATCGGGAAGCGGCTGTCACAACTGACCAAGAGCTAGCCAACGGCAGCACCTTGTTCTGCTTGGAGTAAGCAAGGCATCACGCGCCATTATACAAGATGGCTGAATGCTTGATGAGTCCAATCTATTTAAATAGTGACATCTGTTATGCAAATATCAAATATGCCTTAGCACTGCTACAGCAAAGATTGAAAAATGGAATTTTTATACAGTATCTACACCAAATATCCATGTTATCCTGCACGTCATGGTCTTTCTGATGCAACTCTACAGATTACATTACAGAAATTGGCATGAATGAAAGCAGGTCTACTGAGGGGTGCTTGTCTGACTATGGAATGGTGTTAGCGGTGTTAGCAAATGCTATCACATCGTAGCAGAAAAGGTCATCTTCCAGGGGCTTGTCCGTTATAGAAATTAGCACATGTACAAAACAAGTTTGGGATTCTGTACTTCCTTCATTGAAATTGAGGTCATGTGAGGATAATCTTTTAATGATGTTGCTCCATCCGTAGAGTGAAGTCGTGACTTGACTCTGACATTGTGAACATGGCACCGCCCTGCTTTGCTGCTCTACCGATGCGGCATAGGGGTATTCCTTCTTCACGGGGTGCCTTAGAAAAGGGGCTTAGACAAAAAGAGGACCGTCACAGGCCTGTAAATCCTGTCCTCTCTTGGGTTTCTTTAGGAAGACTCCATGCTTGGGGACTTTCAGGTTGGAACTGGGTTGGGAGTGAGGAGAATGAGAGAGTGTTCAGTTGTATTCTGCGTGGTGAGCCAGGTTGGGTGTTTGTGGTGAAACCCAATGAGGCAGCCACTGGCTGAAAGATGACCCAGAATGTTCTCTCTCAGCGGGTCTTCTGGATCAAGCAGATCATTGGGTCATTAAACACTGTGCTTAGACCGCGAGTGTGAGAGCTGACTGTAACATGCCCTCCATATTTTTGCTTTTCCGGAAGCTTCCATGGGGAAAGACAATAATAGAATGCAGTGTTGCTCTCCGGCAGGATCCTGCATTACACATTCTTCCTTCAGCCGGTTGTGCATCTTGTCGGAAGCTTCCGGAAGGTAATGGTGCAACGGAGCATCTTGTGAGGACTGCATGGATCAAAGGATTGTCAACTGTTATCCTTGAGATTGACATCCTCATTTATCGTCCACGGTCATGAAAAGGCTGTGGAAAAATGTGATTGCTCCTTTAGAGACGTTGCTAGGATATCGGTGGCATGGCGCTGAAATAGCTACTCTGTTCCCCTTCGCAGCTGCAGACTGCAGACGGCATCTTCCGGGAGCGTGGGTGCTCGGAGCGACACGTACGCCCTTTGTGTCAGCAGCTGGATGGCGGCCTCAATCATTTACTGTTCGTGATTTATTGACCGTTCTGTCTGCAGACGCCGAACAGTAACGGCGCGACCGTGTGGGGGCCTGGCGTAAAACGGTCGTGTCTTTCAGCTGCATCGCGTAAATCTGCTACGCTGATAATTATGGCTGTGATTCTGTCTTTAGCCTAAAAACATTTCGCACATTCCGACCGGCTCGCGATGTTCACCCCTGAGCCTTACTGAGCTACGCTGCCCCCACCTGGCTGGTATCTCCTGTTGTCATGTAAATGGCCGCCAGGCTGCCTCCTTCTACGTCTGGTAAATGCCTTCAGGGATTGTTTCAAACCTAAACGAGGTATAAATTTTGAAAGACTGCCACAGACAGGGATGCTGTTTGAAGTTGGGCATCCTCACCCCTCCCACATGACCCCCAGCGTGCCCACCCCACCCCCGAGGCCTAACCCCTCGTCAGGCACACCTCCCACGCGCGTTCCTGTTTATGGAACAGCAGCTGGTTCTTGTCACGGTGTAACAGCGAGCTTCGGTCCTCTGTGTCGCTCTCCTCCCACCTCACCGCCCCATCATGGCCACCGCCATCTTCGCGATTGCCCCAGTCACGTCAGCCATTCGCAACATGCACGAAAGCTGTTTGTGCTGCTTTAGCAGATGGATCAGCAAGGAGGCGTGTAGGGTCCAGAAAAAACCCAGATGCTGCCGTCTGTCGCCATCCATTAAAATTAACCTGACGTGCGTCTGTCTGTCTCATTTTGTTAGGTTTTTGATCATGTAATTCACTGGTGCGTTCTGATTGGTCAGGCAGGTCGCTCACATATACTCAGATGTGTGTCTCCATGTCAACCATCGCAGGGCACCTTCACCCTGTAGGGCAGGGGTGGCCAATCTTATCCAGAAAGGGCCGGTGTGTATGCAGGTTTTTGCTGCATCCCCCTAATTAGGTCACTAATTAGTGGACTGATTGGCTGAAGAGTCCTCACACCTGGGTTTGAACAGCTGACCTAAAGGTTACCCCAAAAACCTGCATACACACCGGCCCTTTGCGGATAAGATTGCCCCCCCCCGCTGTTGGGGGACTGGTTAATATCTGTGTGTCCTCCAGAGATAGTAAGAGTGTTCTGGAGGAAATGTGCAGTGTGTCATTTAAGAACACCTGTGGTAAAGAACGCGCATGCCCCCTTGTGCGTGCTCAGTTCAGCTGCTTTTGGTGACCAAGGAATTCTCGGGGGTTGCTGTGGTGAATTTAACCTCATTCCCCGCATGCATCGCTTCTGCCTTGCAGGAGATGGCCCTCCCCTCGCTGATGACACGTGATAAATCTCACGCTGCTCGCAGCGTCGCCACGCCGATGACCATGTGGCCTGCTCCCATCTTTCTGCTATTCTGCTTGGCTTCCTTCTCCACCGGTGAGTGCTGTTTACCGCCGCCCATGCCAGGAAGTGCCCCGCATCTCTGCTAATTGCTAATTGCTAATCGCATCAGGCCCTGTCTCTGCACATTACAACATTCCGTCTTACTGTAAAGGCAATTTTGTTGCTCCCAGGAAATGAACTGTTTATTGGACAGACGTCTAGCATTGAAAATTTTCCCCTGGACTGATGCAGATCCATGAGGCAGCTGAACTTTAATAGGTGGGACAGTGTGTAGCTCAGTGGCTTAGAAACCAGTTTGTGTGCCCAGAAGGTCATGAATTCCCATCCAGTGGCTACAGAGTAATCCAGTTTCTGTAAATTCTCCAGAGAGGCTGGTTGCTGGCTGACCCTGGGTTCTCTTCTCAAGATTTCCTCTCATTTATTGCTTTGAATAAACGAGTCTGCTAAGCAAATCAATGTACATGAGTTTCAGCGAGGAAGAACCACTAGTGCTTCTGAATCACTGGATAAGTTAAAAAAAATTGGCCTTGTTCATTTTGCAAAATTTAGTTCAGAAAAGCATTTGAACCAGGGGGGTGTGTTTGGGCCGGATAAGCATGTCCAGAGATGCCATCAGTGCACTGGCTGATGATGTTCCAGTGTTCCAGCCGCAGCCAGCCAGGACTCGGGAGCGATATATACAGGAGGTACTGCTGAAAGTCCTCAAGATGGCGTCTGCTTGCTTTCATGCTAATGTCTAATAAGTGTGTCTTTTCAGTTGACATCTATTTAATTTTGACTCTTCTCCTTCCCTACAGCAACGTCCCTCTATGGCGATGAACTCAAGGGCTGCGGAGGTAATGGCTGCCGCTGTTTTCGTGTCTTCATAATGTTCATCGCTGGGAAAAGAGGCACTATCGTCGTGTAGCTAATACGCTCCTGATTAGGCCTGAGGCCACGACTCAGAGACCAGGAGGGGACGTCAGTGACAGTGTGGCTGCCGTGTCTGTGTGGATGTGTCCTGTGGACAGCTGTATCAGGATGATGAGTTACTCTTAGGAGCAACAAACGAATGTTTTAATCATGAAATAAATCACCAAGCAGCTAAAAGGACAATGGAAAACATACAGGTTAGCTTACGTTTTGAGTTCATTATCCATGATGCAGCAGGTGGTCATTGCGCTGGGTTCACTTGTTTTTCCCAAGATCTGGTCCAGTTACCTCCCCAGTAGGAGGTCATAAATATGCAGTGTTGCCTCTTGCTAGCTTGACGGCCTCTGATCCACACACCTGTGACCCCGCTGGGCCGAAGCCGGAGCCCGATTCCTAATCACCGTCATCGTTCCTGAGGCTAATTACCTGCAGTGTTCCCTCGTTAATAATAGATTAGTATTTGTGTTGGAAGGCGTCTTTCTGAATGGCAGGAGATTTACAAGCTACCACGGTGATATTACAGTCAGAGCTGTCAGCGAGGGTCCGTCTGTAATGCTGCGTGTAAATTAAATTACCCCGGTAAACAGGGTATGAAGATATTCATTTTACGTTATATTTCATTATCCCCTGTTGAGGCTAAGTGAGATGCGGGATTATGCTGCATATGAATTCTGAGACGCTTCATACTGTTCATTACTTGCTGATTGTGATATTTCACGCCACTATGCCTGGCGTTTAGGTGCCAATATCTCACGCCTCCGTGCTGCATTTCCCGCGAGCCACTATGCCTGGCGTTTAGGTGCCGATATCTCACGCCTCCGTGCTGCATTTCCCGCGAGCCACTATGCCTGGCGTTTAGGTGCCGGTATCTCACGCCTCCGTGCTGCATTTCCCGCGAGCCACT
The DNA here is from genome assembly GCA_026777985.1 of Mormyrops attenuatus. Taxonomy (NCBI): domain Eukaryota; kingdom Metazoa; phylum Chordata; class Actinopteri; order Osteoglossiformes; family Mormyridae; genus Mormyrops; species Mormyrops attenuatus. The sequence continues at coordinate 33,432,581 of JAODKC010000064.1, forward strand.
ATGCCTGGCGTTTAGGTGCCGGTATCTCATGCCTCCGTGCTGCATTTCCCGCGAGCCACTATGCCTGGCGTTTAGGTGCCGATATCTCACGCCTCCGTGCTGCATTT
>JAODKC010000064.1:33494723-33510476 GCA_026777985.1 Mormyrops attenuatus
TTTCTGGGGGGGTCCGGGTCGGTGCGGCGCCCAGTCATACACAGATGCCTTTTCCGGGGGGGTCCGGGGGGGTCCGGGGGGGTCCGGGTCGGTGCGGCGCCCAGTCATACACAGATGTCTTTTCCGGGGGGGTTCGGGTCGGTGGCGCATACAGTCATACACAGATGCCTTTTCCAGGGGGGTCCGGGTCGGTGCGGCGCCCAGTCATACACAGATACCGTTTTCACGGGGGTTCGGGTCGGTGGCGCATACAGTCATACACAGATGCATGAAAATTTATACCCAGGCTGATCGTAATATTTGTCAGGAAGCTCTTATTACTTAAAAATGCATAGTAGCTGCTCACCGAACCATGCATTTACTATATGAACCTGGGCACTCCATAAGCTACAATGCTCAGCCATATGTTTCAGAATGATGGCCATTATTTGATGACCTTCCCTGGACTCACACATGTTTCTTACATGCTCTCAGTACACTTCAAGGCGTTCCCCACCGTACACGCATGTTTGGTCTAATTTAAGAGATTCTGCCTTAATCAGAACCATTTACGTCTCCTGCACTCCAGTGTGCACTCGATCTATTTGACGGGGTTACCCCACGGCGCCATCCGGTGCCATGGAGGTCCAATGTAATAAACACTCTGACTCACAGCAGTGTCCCGTTATCTGTAATTCCTCTCCTGGGGGGAGGACAAGTTCAGCATTTGTGGTCATTACCTCTCACCCTGTGGGCTTCCATTAACTCATTTTCTGCGGAGTATGGGGGTTGGGGTGGCGTTTAATACTGCATATGTCCTGCCTTTTAACGTCGGTGGACCAGGAGGCCAGCGCCCTCACACTGGGAATGTAAATGGCTGTTAAGTCAGTGATGTGATTTCTGTGTTCTGTGTTAAGCGTGTTTTCAGTACCTCTGGGATTAGGTGGGGTGAGTGTTAATGGGTGGGGGCACTGGCTTATTTGGTAGCCCTTGGCTGAGAAATGTCCTCTAACCTTTCCTTGACCCCCCCCCCCCCCCACAGCATAAATAGACAAGTTTTGGCCAGAGAGTCACTGCAGTCTGTCTGTTCGGCTTTGGGTGCCTGACGATGCAGACTGAGGCCTGTCATTCTTCCTGAAAGGTTGGCAGGGTTCTCCTCAGAAGACATTCGCCCCTCCCCCACCAACTCAATTTCCACACAAGCTACGGACAGACAGCGTCCAGGGGCAGGCGGCGCTGAGCACAGTCACCCTGAGCACTCTGCACCTCCTGCCAGGCGGATGGGTCTGTGCTCGACAGGAAGTGACAAATGAAAATAAACCTGCGGGTCTCCGGAAAGGAGGAGACGTCCACCCAGCTTTATTAGGTTATTGTTAGAAGCGACGCGTCCCTATAAGTCAGGGGGGTGTTTACATTCATAATAAGTGTAAAAAGAGAATACTTAGAATGTGTTGGGAAACCATGTAGGAAATCAGCAGATAAGGGTTCCTTATGAGGGAATATCCCTGACGGGCCGTGCATGGCGTGCTGCATTAGTGAGGAGACGCTGGGCAAGCCATGCCGCGAGCTCGCGGCAGAGGTCAGCGGGGCTCTCGTAAGGGGGGGGCGTGGTGACCCTTACTGCGGCCTGCACTGGCATTGGCGAAATATGGGGATAACAAGCTAACCAAGGACAGCACGCTTTCAGGTGGACCATTCTAACAGCGATTTTCCACTGGCATACAGGAACCGAGCCGTACCCGAGCCGAACCCGAGCCGTACCCGAGCCGAACCCGAGCCGAACCCTAGCCGTACCCGAGCCGAACCCGAGCCATACCTGAGCTGAACCCGAGACCTACAGCAAAGAGAGACTAGTCACAGCGCGGTTCCAGCTCGCTTCGGTTTTCCACTGCAGACAGATCGGCTCGGTGAAGGCGTCGCCGGGTTTGGAGAGCGACAGTGACATAAGACCGAAGAGATGCTTGTTTACTGTTCACACGGTGTACATCATGATTTACTGTGTGGTCATTTCTGTTAGCACATCTGTGAGAATCGCCATGTCATGCCAGCAACAAGCACTAGCAGAATTAGCATGCGCTTGCATAAATTTGCACTACAAATCCATTCTATTCAGCTGTGCTATAATGCTTTCTTAAGTCGGCATTTGGAAATTGTCAAGTTTCGAGTTATCGGGAACCGGTACATTGCAATGTGTGATACTACTATTGATGAACATTACAGAGAATATTACCCTTTTTGCCTTCAGATAATCCACACATATCAACACAGAACACTGGCATTACTCAGATGGTGGTGACACAAGCTGGAATGACACGGGTACGCTTGGGTAAGGCTCAGATAATTTACAAAGGAAAACCGCCCGTTTGAGGTACTGCTCGAGTACAGCTAGGGTTCGGCTCGGGTTCGGCTCGGGTTCGGCTCGGGTACGGCTAGGGTTCGGCTCGGGTTCGGCTCGGGTACGGCTAGGGTCCGGCTCGGGTTCGGCTCGGGTACAGCTCGGTATTGTGACAGTGGAAAAAGCACCAAAAGATCATCACTGACCCATTGGGGCTCCGAGTCACGGCCTGCCAGCTTCAGGAACCTCAGCCATTTTTGGATTTTCTAATTTTTAAAAGTTCTTACGGGCTGATGTGCTATACTCAGACGATTCCCTGCCCTACAGGCCGGTATCTGGTCCTCATCACCTTCTTTTCAGAGTCGTATGATGATCTGTAGGCTGTTTTCTGTTGCCATGGCTTAATCGGGCAGCCATGACAACTAATGGACAGGAAGTGGCTGCTGGTACTGGAATTGGCTGACACCCAGGGGAAAATTGCCACAGGCATTCTGTCACAGGCAGCCGGATTGTCTGAATCTGGGCCTTAATGAAATGGCTTAGCAGTAATGGCACAGTTTGCTATGTTTACAATCAGCAGATAGTGAAGCCAGCGGTAACAGCGCTAAAAATAACCCAGCTGGTCATGAAGGGGAGTGTAGGAAAGGTCAACGCGAGAACATGAGCTTTCATTTGGGGATTCTTCCTTGACATTCTTGTGTCTAATGGCTGAACAAGAGAGTTAGGTTAAGAGAATCACGTCCAACCGCAGTGGCAGGACCCTGAAGTGAACACTTTAACATTTACACTGAGGTAAAGTCTACGGTTTCAAACTTAATGTCTGCAAGTCAGTTGCCCTGCATCTGCCCGTTATGAAATTAAATGAAGTACAAATGGCAAATAAATAATCATTTACTTAAGTATGAGAACAGGAACATCAGAAAGTAAAAGTTTTCACATATCCCATCATGCTCTACTTTTAAAGACACACACACACACATAGAGGTGAGAGGCAAGCCTAGGGTCGGCCATTTATCCTGCTCCCCTGAAACTTTATTCAGGGGTGTAAGGGTCTTGCTCAAGGGCCCGTCAGCAAGACGGTGGGACTTGGAGCTGATTTCTGTTAGTGTCTGGTGAGCTGCATAATTATAGAATGTATAGAAGATAACGTTACAATCACATCTGTCATGTACCTAGTCAATTCCAATGTAAACTACTGGCAGGCTACTAGTTACCAGTGTATGACTTTAAGTATAGTCTTTGTGATGTAGGTCACTTCATGACATCCAAATGTGTCTCTCCATCCTGCACTGAACTTACACCCAAGAACTGGGTGAGATCATGCATGTCATGGCGTGTACCACGCATGTCATAGTATGTACCACGTGTGTCACAGCATGTAGCACGCATGTACCACACATGTCATAGCATGTCAGGAGGACTGAAGCGGCGACAAAATGAATAATAGTGCAGGAGTTAAACAGTGCTGTTTGTGCTAAATGAAATGGGAAGAGAAATTGTCTCCTTGGCTGTCTGAACGCTTTGTCAATGCATAATAATAAACCAGGAAAATAATATTAATCGCTTATTAATTGCTGGTTATTCTTCTCCAGATGTCAGGCTCTCAAAGAAATTGTATGGATGAAATTTTTCTCATCGAAATGAGAATGTGAATTAGGCTTTTGCAGAGTTTATCTGAACATCATACAAAATATAAGCATTAGAGAGGAGCTCCTGATCCGCGCGGAGACCCGCGACACCTGCAGGAAGACCCGCGACACCTGCAGGAAGACCCGCGACACCTGCAGGAAGACCCAGCACCTGGGGGGAGTTTCCCGGGTCCCCCTGGGGACAGACCCTGGACCCTTGCTGCCTTTTGGCCGATTTGTGAATATTGTTCCCCCATGGGGTAAACGGCAGCACACCACCAGGGGCAAAGTGTCCTTCAAAGCCCCACCACTTTCTGCTCCTCTGGTGGTGGATTAGTAGGTAGAGCGCCGCCCCGCTGCCACCTTTCAGATTGAGGCTCGACACTCAGAACAGAGCCGTGATGGACGTTGACTCTGGTAAAGGACACTTACCATGATCCAATTTCAAACGGCGACCGCATGGCGTTGGGGCTGCAGGGTCATGGCCTCCGCGGGCTGAAAGTGGCACGGGGGGGATTTGCTCCTCCCCTGATCTGGCGTACGATGAACATGGTTGGCAGCTTGGCCGACACTGGCAGCGATGGGCGGTACCAGCTCAGGGCCATTGCGGATCACAAGAGAAGATTCCGGAATCTCTCAGGTGACGCCTCGTCATGGAACTCATCCAGCCTGTGACATGAATCATGTAATCCCTACCCAGGAGTAACTCCTTGTCCCCATTTTTGGTTTATGTGTTTTTTTCTATAAGGTGTCTTGAATGGAATGAGGGTTAAATGCGACTTACATGAGGGTTTCTGGAACGCATCACTTACGTCGGTGGAGAGCGGCCTGTATATACTCTTTTAAACATCTACTTTCTGATTGATCCACTTGGGAAATGACAGTTATTCTGCACGGCAAATAAAACCACACATGAGGGAGGTGTGTCTTCGGAACGCTGGGCTCCCGCTCTTGACACAGCCACATGAGTTGTCGTGACAACTCGGGCTAGGGTACCCCTTTTGGGAAAATACTTGTAAGACCTAACGCTCTGTATCTGACATTCAGTAATCGTGTCCTCACAATAAGCAGAAAATCAATGTGAATCCCCTGAGGTGGTTTGTTGTGCCAGCAGATGATGTCTAGTCTCCGTGTCGGATCTTGTGGAGCTCATAGTGGAATCCAGGCCTCCATACTGAGCAGTGTGTCACAGTGAAATGGACGTTTTTAGGTGTACACATTTACATCGCACTTTATTTACTTAGCAGACGCTTTCATCCATAGAGTTGCACATTTTTTGAGAAACCGGGTTTGGCAGTCCCTGGAACTGTTGGGGTTTTGAGTCTTTCCTCAGGGGCACAGCGCACAAGATGGTCAGCTGCCGAATTTGCATGTCGCAAATGATCGGGACATGAATGGGTCATGGTTTCAAGAGACTCCGCTGTGATGGAACACACTTGCTTTGTGGGGAAGGTTCGATTCCTCCTGTAAAAGCTCGATCAGGTCATTTTCTCAGTTTGATTTTACCCGTTTGCAAATACAGTAAACTATCAGTGCTGCCGATTAACTGCCTTTCAGTGACCTGTCTGTTCTGTTTGGGTTGATACGTTTGTTTGCTTGCTGTCCCTAAAGATCTCCATTTGCTGAAGGTGTTTCTGGCTTTACTGCCCGAATTTCCAGAGGGTTCTTTTTGCTTCCGTAACATCATGAATAGGTGCGTGTGTCCTGGGCCCCCCCATTGGCATATAAAAGGAGGGGTTGCTGCGACCCCTCGTATTTTGTGCCCTGGGTGAGCCACTTTGGGGGTCACGATTTCCTGTTGGTTATAACCCACAATTGTCTGGATTGTTTAAGGCTTGAAATGCTCTGCTGGTCTCCTGTTGGTTCTTGTTTAAGTCCATCAGTACCCGTGTCATGGCTGCATCTACAGCCCCATCACAACCAAACAAGACGGTGTTTACCTCAGGTAATGCATACGGGGTCTTTTTGATGGCAGCAGATCTCTGGAATTAAGATGGTTCGGGCACTGGTGCGTTGTGCTGCTGACCATGAAGCCAAAATCTTTGTTTTTTCTTTTCTTATCGGGAAGGCAGAAAATAAGATTTGTGCCCCTTGGGTTTGACGGTGATTGCATGCTAATCTCTGCCCCGATCCGGGGTCTGTCGAGTGCCGTGCTCGGAGCCAATGTGTCCTTTGCACTTATTGTGGGTTTCTGCTATAAGATGGTTTGAGGTGGAGACCCCAGATCTCTGTGACGTTTCCAGCCCACACCATGACAATATCAGTGCTGGGGGGCAGTGATGACTGTACAGGCTCAGCCGGGAATAGGGTGGCGACGGCTAGGATGGGTGAGCGTTTCGCCTGGGTGGGTGCGTCACGCCCCGTGCGGCTGTTTGCTTTTATAGCAGTTTAGCGGTGCGTCTCTGCTGCCATGCGGCTGTTTGTTCCTGTGACGGATTAGTGGTGCGTTTCTGCTGCCATGCAGCTGTTTGTTTCTGTGACGGATTAGCGGTGCGAGGTGTCAGGCTTTGAGGATAAAGGTAATACTTGGGGTAACAAGGTCTAATTCGCCTTTGTGACGTCTCTGAAGAGCCGGTACTGTCTAAGCATGTTGTTCTACAGGGCAGAGCAACTTTGGCTGGCCTCTCGAAGGCGGCGTCCCAAAAATACTGTGAGTACTGGGATCTGCAGATTACCTTGATCATATGACCTGCAGCTGCGCTTCAGACTGACCTGTGAGCCCCGAAACCCACAGTGAACATCCAGAAGGCGTGTTCTAGTGTTCTCTTCATGTCTCTCCATAGTCAAAGTTTTAATCGGGTAGTGTTAATGCAGGTCCGTTCAACCTACTCGACCTCTGATATAATGCCCTTAAATCTGGATGGATGGATGGATTCTTTATTAATCCCAAAGGAATCTGCAGGTTAACACACAACTCACACATTTTGACAGTAAAACAGGCATTTAGACATCAGTAGACACTAACAATACATAATAAACAGCAATACTGATGAGGGTACATTTAATGTATCTCTGTAAAGTACTTTCCCAACAATTCATAACATTTAATGAGAGATGGTGGACTGTAAGGAGGCATATGTGGAGGAAACATGAAGAGCCTTTGATGCTGATGACACCACACTCATAGCAGAAGATCTGAAGACATTTCTAAGGAAAGTCAAAGAACAAAGTGAAATAATTGAACTATGTGTAGAAAACAAAGGTTATGACTGGTGGATGAGCAGCCTGCTTTGGTGTTGATGGTGGAGGCGTAGAGGTTGCGGACAGCTTTCGGCTCCTGGGAACTATCATCAACAACAAAGGATCCAGCAGTCAGACACATCCGGGTCTGGTGCTTGACACAGCATCGCTGAAGGAGCTGCAAAAGTAGAGAAGAGAGACAGGAATAGTTGAGAATGCGGCCCTCTGGCTCTGTGGGTGAGAGAGTTGGCCTGGGAGGGGCAGGACAGCAAGAGCATTGATGTCTTTGAACTTCGGGACCTTTAAGAATAACCATGGAGTTCAGGGAAAAGACACAAGTGGATTCTTGGCGAAAACAGTCCTGAACCTGAAGCACAAATGACTGGATTGATTGCGGCTTTTTATGGGAAGAAAATGTCTCCAAGAGAGGACAGCCATCATCATAAGGATGGGTATGCTTCTCTCTGGGACCCAGACAGACTGTTCTAGAAGGAGGTGCCTGTATGCTCACCAGCAATTGCCACTGATTTTACAACATCAGATAATAATAATAATGATGATAAGAGATTCTGTTCTTGTGATGTTGGGACACCACAGCTGGGACAAACCTAGGACTGACTCGTGGGGGGGTCGGCTCTCACGCCACCTCTAGGACTGACTCGTGGGGGGGTCGGCTCTCACGCCACCCCCAGGGCTGACTCGTGGGGGGCTCGGCTCTCACGCCACCCCCAGGGCTGACTCGTGGGGGGGTCCGCTCTCACGCCACCCCCAGGACTGACTCGTGGGGGCGTCGGCTCTCACGTTATAGACCTGCTTCCCCCGATTCCCTGAATGAGGGTGGCATTTCCTGGCCGTACCGAGACGCGAGGGGCAGACAGGACGGGGAGATGAATCAGACCCGTGTGGAATCCCTGTCATCGCACTTGCACCGCAGGCCGCTCAGATTATTTGCTTATTTTAAGAAATTTTCGGAATAATAGTTCAGAAAAATAGCCTATAGATCAAATAGAAAGATCAATTATTGTGGGAATTTTGTTAGAATATATACTAAAACCAAGAAAAAAAGAATTGAGCTTTCCATAACATTATTTTCAAATATAATATGAATTTTTAAATTCCAAAGGCTGCTCTACGGTGGGTTGGCGATCTAACTTGGTTATTTTCTGCCTTGTGCCAATAGGGTTAGCAAGTACAGAAAACGGGTGGGTGGGTGGGAATTTAAAAGACATAAACAAACAAGAAATATGTATGCTTGAAGTCAATTTTAAATGTTTGGTTAAACTAACCTGGGGACATCTGTCTCACAGGAGGGGGGGCGGGGGTTCACCTAACAGACATAGACCCAGGAAAAGCGGAGGTGGGTGCAAAGGCAGCTGCACTTTATGCAGGCCCCTGTGGGGGGCGCTGATGATAACATTTTCCGAGTGGAGCAGGGGGGTGGGTGCCAGAGCCCTAAGCAGCAGGCCATGGGTGGGGGTCTTTGTTAAATAAATATTCCGGAAGCAGAGTGCTAAATAAATCCGTACCCGAACACCCCGCGATGTCACTTGCAAACACGCCGGGGCACCTGTCGCGTGAAAAAGGCCGTTTTGAGCGCGGGGGGCTCGGCCTAGCAGTCCCACACAATGGGAGCACTGTTATCGGGATGGAGACGAGGCCCCTCCAGCTGGAACCGGGGAACTGAGACGGCAAACACCTTGCCAGCCCCCCGCCCCCCAAACGAGATCCATGGGGCATGACAAATCTACCCAGAAGCCCGGCCGCAGTCCTTTCAGCCATCTCCATGGATGGGCGCCAGATTAGGGGTCCTTAATATGCAGCTCAAAGCCTGTCTGCTACCAGGAAGATAAAAGTCAGATGTGCCGCGTAGGAAGTCAGGACAAAGGCAAGTGAGACGCAAACTGCTGTCCCGGGGTACAAGGTCACGCACGGCGCCTCCCACAGGCTGTACCCTGTCGTGCAGGGCACCTCTGTCAGGCCTACGCGTGTCACAGCAGCATCTGGCCTCTCGTCCCGCTGTGAGTCACGGATGTCGGTGGGGGCTAATTGTCACGGAGACAGCTAGCTGTGAACGGTCATGCCTGCCGGCCCCCCCAGGGGACTTTAACAGTTGTACCCCCCCAGGGTAACTGGATCACATGACAGGCTCGCGGTTACCCATCTCAGGTAATTAACACACGTGACATTCTCTGAGGTGTTGAGATCGGTGCAGTGGGGTGGCCTTTCGGTCCATCTGGGCCGGGGTTCTGCCTGCAAGTCAAATGCTGAAATCCTTTTTTCTTTCCGAAAGCTTCCACACTCAGCATGGTGGGAAGTTTATTGGAGAGAAGCGGTGGGGAGTTCGACATTTGAGATGAGAAGGTGGGCAGTTGCAGCGACAGGACGGTACCTGGCTACCTGGAATGGCGTCATTGTTAATGTAACTTGCATTATGGCAAAATCTGCTGTGTGCTTCCAGGGATCGAAGCTTTGACACAGCTAACAATTCAGAAAACGAAATATAAAATGGTAAAAATAAAATATACTAAGGAATGAATAGACGGTAATGCTTTACATTAGCTGCACCTTCATAATGCATTCATAGGCAGCATGTAAGTATACCTTAACATCAAGTATTCTGGTGGAGCAGTAGTGAGGGCTGAGACTGACTTTTGGTGGGCATCTGTCACAAAGTCCTTAATCCACACGCTGATGGGTTGGCTGAGGTCCAGGTCGAGCAGGCTGGCAGCCAGCCGGGTGGGGATAGTCTATTAAATGCCAAGCTGTGGTCTATGAAAAGCATTCCTACATAGGTGTCCCTCTGTTCAAGGTGGGTCATTGCAGTGTGGGGGCAGCAGCGATGGCGTCCTCTGTGGATCTGTTTGCTCTGTAGTCATATTGGTGCTGGTCCATGTTGGCTGGCAGAGTGGATTAATGTCTTCAAGACCTTCCAAAACATTCTTAATAATGGGTGTGAGTACAACTGGTCTATAGTCACTTAGATTACTGACACTGATGTCCGCTGTCCGCTTTGGTATGACTGTGGTCGTTTTTATGCAGGAGGGGACAGTCAATAGGGACAGAGAATGGTTGGGTGATAGAGTGCAGTATCTGAGTCCCCCCCAGGCATCCCATCAGGACCAGCCACCTTCCCAACACCCAAGTAGCACACGCCTGACGTCACACATTTGTACACTAAGTAGGAGGTTACTGGCGGTCGTTAGGGTTGCTTCTTCTGTTTCTGTTCTTGGCCATTCAAAGTGGATGAAAAAGGAGCTGAGCTTCTCTGCCAAGGAGGCACAACTATGTGTAGATGGGTCCTTGGTACCTTTTAAAACGAACGCTCTTTTGCGCCAAAACGAGTGGGGCCTGCATGAACGCTTGTTTGAGTTAAAATGAATGTGCATTCCATGAATGCTCGTTTGCGTTAAAACAAATGTGTGCTCCATGAATGTTCATTTGTGTCAAAGCTAGTGTGCCTTCCACTAACACTCATTTGCGTTAAAACGAGCGTGCGCTACTCAAAAGCTCATTAGCATTAAAACAAGCGTGCGCTCCTCGAAGGCTGATTTGTGTTAAAGTGAGCATGTGCTCCACAAAAGCTCATTTGCATTAAAGCGAATGTGCACTGCGCTTCTTGAATGCTCGTTTGTGTCAAAGTGAGTGTGTGCTCCCTGAATGCTCATTTGCGTTAGAGCGAGTGTGCACACCGTGAAAGCTGATTTGTGTTAAAGCGAGTGTGTGCTCCATGAATGCTTCTTTGCATTAAAGCAAGTGTGCGCTCCATGAACATTTGTATGCGATAAAGCGAGTGTGCGCTCCATGAATGCTTGTTTGCCTTAAAGCGAGTGTGTGCTCCATGAACATTTGTTTGCGATAAAGCGAGTGTGCGCTCCATGAATGCTTGTTTGCCTTAAAGCGAGTGTGCGTTCCATGAAGGTTTGTTTGCGTTGAAGCAAGTGTGCGCTCCATGAAGGTTTGTTTGCGTTAAAGCGAGTGTGCGCTCCATGAATGCTTGTTTGCGTTAAAGTGAGTGTGCGCTCCATGAAGGTTTGTTTGCGTTAAAGCGAGTGTGCGCTCCATGAATGCTTGTTTGCGTTAAAGCGAGTGTGCGCTCCATGAACGCTTGTTTGCGTTAAAGCGAGTGTGTGCTCCATGAACGTTTGTTTGCATTAAAGCGAGTGTGCGCTCCATGAACGCTTGTTTGCGTTAAAGCGAGTGTGCGCTCCATGAATGCTTGTTTGCATTAAAGCGAGTGTGCGCTCCATGAACGCTTGTTTGCGTTAGAGCGAGTGTGTGCTCCATGAATGCTTCTTTGCGCTAAAGCAAGTTTGGATGCCACAAAAGCTTGTCTGTGTCGCAGTGAGTGGGGGCTCCCAGAAAGCTTGTCTGTGTCGCAGTGAGTGAGGGCTCCCAGAAAGCTTGTTTACACCTTTGAAGCACAGTTAACCAGCTGCCTTAACCCAATATGGACATGAACCAGATCCCCAAAGCCTAACAAGCTTGTGAGGATCAAAGCCTCTGCTTCCATTTTATACCTTAATATAAAGTGTGTGGGGGGATGCTCATTACCCTACCCTCACCGTAAATCAAATTCCCGGCTCCTGCACGAGGGGTCGGGTATTTCTAGCACTTCTTAAAGTGAAAGGCCTCAGCATCTCAGTGACACGTGTTGATGTCACCCGTCTATGTCACCAACCGGGGGGTAGTGTTCATGATTGATGATGAAAAGAGATGTGGGTATCTCTGGCTGTTTTTGCCTCATTCACTTAGTATCTAATCTGCGAGCCTGTATGGATGCTGCTCTGCGCCCTAACATCATTACGGCCTTAATATCCAGCTCTGTCTGACCTCCTTCCCTGGAAAGACGGATGGGGGGGGGGGGGGCATAACAGCAGGTGTTTGCTGTAATACACCCCACCTCCCTTGCTGCCAGGCGATGGTGAAACACTCAAAATGACAGCGGTGTTTTATTTCCTGTGGGGGGGGTCAGGATGATTCTCAGGGACCTTAAAAAATTTGGAGCATAATTGGATTATGCTGGGTTCATCCAAAATCTAGCGGCGCCCAGGCCTAGATGACCTTAGAACATAGAGTCAGCGCTCCACGTTAATATTGCTAAGAGAAGAACATCTTCCTAGATCTAAACTCTAAGCAAATTGCTCTGGTCAAATTATAGTTAGCTGTTAGAGGAATTTCATCAGTATCAGAGATGTCTTCACAGCCACACTTTCAGTGTATGACTGGTCTTGTGGTTTCCCAGTTTTTTTCCTGGGTTAATGCTTTTGATGAGCTGGTGCCCTGGGCTGCTGCTGTCTTGACTTTTTGTCCTGCTGAACGGTCAGATGTCGTGCGGCACCAGCTGACAAGCTGCACTCTTTCTTACCTAACGCTGTTTTTGTTTGTCAGGGCCGCACGGTGTCATTTCCATAGTCAGGATACGAGGACACCCACATCATCTGCAGTGGGCTTCCACAATTCCCCTTCTATAGTTTTTGTGTCCAGGAAGATGCTTTTGCACTCCGTTCACAAGGAAACGACACCGTATACGTAACCGTATATGAGGACTGGAATAATCCTTATTGTTAATGATAATTACCTTTTTGTCGGCTATGGTGAGTCTGCTGTGGATTATGTTACGGCCTCAGATAAGATGCTTCATTCTTTGGCTGATGAGTGTCTGTGGAAAGAAAGGAGTATTTATCAGGAGTATTTATCAGAAGCATTTATCAGGAGTATTTATCAGTTTGACACTGAATTAAAGAAATATTATGGCACAACACACATAACTGGCTAAGACAAATTCACTATACAGTATGTGCAAGCCTGCAAGAAACCGAAAACTGACGCCTTAATGCTAAATGTGACTGGCATGTTAATGTATTCACTGAGAAATCTGGGTGAAAGGATGCTAATTTTAGATGAAAGTCCTTGGCTGCTCTGTCACCCTGTAACACAGGACACAGTCATCAGGCAGAAGACACTGGCTCTCTGTGTGGCACCCACCGCTGTGCTGGACGATATCAGTGTTTTACCTGGTCGTACTGGTGACACTCCGGCTGGGTTTCAGTCTTGGTGTCGACCCAGCAATTAGTCAGTACGAGTCCGGTCAGCCACGGACCCATTACAAAAGCCCAACCTGACCAGTCCATTTGCTGTTCAGAAGGTAACATTGAGAGCCATGAATACGGCAGCTGAAAAAGATGACCGTCCTACTCAATCCTATGCCTTAGTATACCACAATCCACCGATGTTGCAAAAGTTCCAGTCTGAGCTGTTTGAAATAACTGCAGCAAACAGCATGTGGGAACAGAGCGGAAGTGACTATTTACCACGCGATGGTGGAATGGGGCATCCTCTGTGATTTCCACAATGCCAGTCAGGTGCGTAACGCACCACCTTCCCAGCTACTAGCTGCACACACAAACAACAACAGCTTTTCACTTAATCTCGCAAGTCCAATAAATGCACAGACAAGACAAATCAGACATTTTTTGCTACCAGTTTGCAATTTTGAAGGCCGCCAAAACTAGTATGGACCCAGCGTAAGTGAGCAAAACGAGCAGCACCGATGCCTCTCCTCGACGGATGCGCTGTCCCGGGTTAATCTCACATACAGGGGAAGCCCTTCAGAACATCCTCCACCGCACAGCACTTTAAGAGTAAGCAGAAGAGGAGAGGTGAATGCCAGGCAGACCTTACTCTCGCAGCGGCAGGAGGGCCACAGGACAGCAGACTGTAATCCCCAAGCAGGAGTTGTCTGTTATCCTCATCATTCATCTTCAGAAATGGTCACACTTTACATTAACTGCACCATAATGCTTTTATATTTCATTCATAAAACGTTCAGTATACCTTCATATTGTATTCATTAAGTATTCATTAAACATTCAGAAACATCATGTTTGTATACCTTAACATCCTAACATCCCTTAACAGCTGTAATATACATTAATAACAAACATTATATAATAATAACAAACATTATAATTGTATAATCATGTAATGTTTGTTATTAATGTATATTGAAGCTGTTAAGGGATGTTAGGATGTTAAGGTACACTTGCATGCTGCTTATGAATGTTCTATGAATGCATTATGAAGGCGCACTGAATGTTCTATGAATGCATTATGAATGTGCACTTAATGTAAAGCGTTACCTTAGAAAAGTTGAAATCGGAATATGACTGCACCTCAGCAAAGATCACTCAGAGTTCACTAGCGACAAAAGATGCCATTGGTCTGGAATAGAATATTCCATGTATGGATTCTGTTGTATTCTGGCTTGTTGTACTGCTTAGCGTTAACGCTGCTCAGTGACATTAACCGCCATGGTAGCCCATGGTGCTGTTGCTAATTCCATGCAGAAGTGATTTGGTCTAAAATGTAAGGACCTATATGAAATATCAGATTGAACTGAACTGGACAGATAATGGTGCAGAAATCTGCATATACAAGGTGTGCCCTAATACGTAAAAATGTTTCACATATCAATATATTTATGCATTATAATGCCCTCAGTGGGGATATCCCAGCGACCGCAGCCATGGTGACCTCGTCGTTGGGGTGCTATTATCGCAGTAGCGCAGCTTCCATGTAAGCCATGCTATTTGCCAGCAAACTGCTTGCGAAAGCCACCATCAGAGATCGAGGTTTGAAATCTGCGACTGGCTTGGATGGTGATTTTCCATCAGAAGATGCCCAGTCTAAGACACATACCGGAAGTCACTTCCCTGACTCCACCAGGAGGTCGGGACCTCACAGCATGGCCGCTCCTGGCCACATGGGGGACTTAAGTCCCGCAGGGTGCCCAAGAGCCCGCTTCTCGCGGCTGCGTGCAGACCAGGCCTCAGCGGAGCCTCACACAGAATGTTCCCGCGGTTAATGCACTCGTCTGCAGACACTCTCTGGAAGCTGAAGCGTGTGATCTCCATGCCAGCTCAGACGGGCGCATGTTTGTTGTCAAGGATACGTGCAGCTTTGAACGCAGAGATAAAGTACAGATCAGCCATGTGGATTCATGGCAGCACCTTGCGTGCATGTGTGCTCTGGAGTCCCTCCCCAGCTCAGGTGGCCCTGTTGGGCTCCGGGCTCCCATGGAAGATGGATGCGACGTGGTTTTTAATTTACTTCATTCTCTGCTCACGTTCTCATTTCTGCTCATTTGATCCAGTGCTTTTATTAAAAGTCACGACTGCAGACCTGAGGATTTAAATCCCTTCTTTTCCATCCGCTGTGTTTGTCTGGTTCCTCCAGTATATAGACATGTATTTTCTTACTGTAACTAGCCAGACTTGCAGTGTGAAATAGACTGCCTGGCTAGTGCTGCTACTCTGTGTTTGGTTACTGCTCTGCGCTAATAGTGCGTGTAAGCTTAGTACTCTGCACCAGGTTAATACTGCATGTAAGGTTAGTACTCTGCACCAGGTTAATACTGTGTGTGCGGTTAGTACTCTGCATCTGGTTAATACTGTGTGTGCGGTTAATACTCTGCATCTGGTTAATACTGTGTGTGCGGTTAATACTCTGCATCTGGTTAATATTGGGTATGCGGTTAGTATTCTGCAACTTTGACAAGCTCGGTCATTCGGGAGAGACTCAGAGTAGAGCCGCTGCTCCTCCGCATCGAGAGGAGCCAGATGAGGTGGCTCG
>JAODKC010000064.1:33516752-33545832 GCA_026777985.1 Mormyrops attenuatus
ATCAGATCTGCAGTCAGAATCAGGATCACAGTCAGAATCAGGATCAGAATCACAGTCAGAATCAGATTCACAGTCAGAATTGGAATCAGAATCAAAGTCAGAATCAGGATCAGAATCGCAGTCAGAATCAGGATCACAGTGAGAATCAGGATCAGAATTACAGTCAGAATCAGGATCAGAATCAGAGTCAGGATCAGAATCACAGTGAGAATCAGGATTACAGTCAGAATCAGGATCACAATCGCAGTCAGAATTAGGATCAGAATCACAGTCAGGATCATAACCAGGATCAAAATCACAACTGAGAATCAGGATTACAGTCAGAATCAGGATCAGAATCACAGTCAGAATCAGAATCGCAGTCAGAATCTTTATCGGCACTTCACTAGCACAGAGGTTAGTGGAAATTTTTGCTGGCACAGCTACCTGCCATCGGAGACACCATGACAATGGACATCTAACAATTAGGCATAATGTGGATGAAGAATAAAGACATAAGATGCACAAGAGACAGGCATAAATGCGAGGTGTGTGGTAGATACAGGAGTCATCCGGATTGCGCTAGAGCGGCTATGCTTTGTGGTGTTACGGCAGGTGATATTGTTATCAGCAGGGAGCAAAAATTCATGGCAGTTCATAGGGGCCTCTTTGTGTATCTGCTAAAATGCTGAAGTATTAAAGTCTTGAATCTCACTGCACGGCTTCGCCATCGTACACAGAATCCCCTACTAGCATGTCCCTCCAGGCTTCCTTAGATTTCACACTGAAGCTCTTTAGTCTGAAGGGTCAACTCAATGTGAAAGTGAGTTCAGGTGAGGTGCGGAGATCCGTTTCATTCCCAGGGGGTCCATTTCTGCCGGTGCTGTCATACTACCATATGGAAGCTGATGTCCAGGGTCTGTGGATTGAAGTGGGTGGGAAGTCGGCTTGGAGCCTTGGCATCCCCCCCCCTCTGGTCCATGTGGAGCAGCACACATTGTTCAGGAAGGTCCGGAAACCAACATGGCACTGGGTGTGTAGACCTTCAAAAAGGGTGGATTAAATGGGGTGTGTGGGGGGGGTGAGAGGTCTGTGGGTGTTGTTGTGTGTGGAGGGTTTGTGGGTGACGGTGTGTGTGGGGGGGGGGTCTGTGGGTGTGGTGTTGCTCCACAGCCTCACCCCCCCTCGGTTCCCTCCATTGCCCCCTGATGTGACCGTCCATCTTCTCGTCCCACTGCCTTTTCATGAATGATGTTCCCCCACCATAAGAGCTGATAGGATGGCGCCGTGAGGCCTGATTGATGCCACATCCCGCCGGAAGATCTCGCTGAGACAAGCCCCACCTTCCCCAGCGCTTTCTGACAGGATATTTACACGCTGCGGCCCGATCCAATACAGGCCCCCTCCTCAAATCGCACTCAGTCCTCCTGGCTTTAATAAAACGCCACGTCTGTCGACACACAGCCCTTCCATCGTGTCTCGTGATGCTGACAGGCGATGGTGGTGAATGGGGGGGTTGCGCGGGGGTTATGATTTTCACCTTCATGCCATGACTTTCTACTAGCAGGCTGCGGAAAGTCACGACCCTCAGGATCAGCCGTGAAACGCTCTCTGGTCCTCAGCGTGTACAATTTACACACTGTGTATGCATGGTCTGTGCGGAGGAGAGGAGAGGCGGGGGCTGTCTTCCTGAGGACGCTGACATATAAAACAGCCCCACCCACCCTCTTTGTCTGTCGCTGAAGCCCACACCCTCCTGTGTGGGGGGGCAGGGGGGAACTAAGAGTGTTTATTGAGAGATACCACACTAGCTGAATTTTATCAGCCAGCCCACCATATCTCTCTCAGCGCCAGATCTGAGTATAACAGCGAGTTGATGAATTGACCTTTCCATTTTTTTCCCCTGCATTTCATCCCAATAAGTGCAGAATTGACCTTCTCTGCTCTGTATCAGATCGCCTGCTCTCTTTAAGTCAGGTTTTACTCAAACGGGGTGCTGCCTCCCGATCGCCTGCTCTCTTTAAGTCAGGTTTTACGCAAACGGGGTGCTGCCTCCCGATCGCCTGCTCTCTTTAAGTCAGGTTTTACTCAAACCGGGTGCTGCCTCCCTTTTGAGATGCTTGGGGAAAGGAAACAGTGCCAGTGCGGTGGGGGCAGATTTTAACCCCCCTCCTGCATTTTACACTGTCAAGCAGCCAGTTAAATAGAAGTTAAGTAAAAGAGCCAAAGGGTGGCTCGGCCAATCAGTTGACTCAACCTTGTGGGGTCAGAGGTCACAGGAGTGCAGCAAAGTACCAGCTGTTAAGTGTTGTTTGCCAGGCGCTTCCTGACTAGCTGTCCTACGAGTCAACGAGTCATGGTGAGTCACAGAACACAGAGTCCGGCTGGTTTTAAGGGAACCTTCATTTCAAACACAAGAGGTGGATATCTCGAGGTCACATGATGCTGAAGAATGTGACATGCGTTTCAAGATAAAGGGGATCTTGGTGAGGTGGGGCTCCTGCCCAAATGGTCTTGGGGGGCTAATGAGAGCGAGGCAGCAAGCCTGCCGGGTGTCACCTTCCTGATCTCAACTTTCCGCTTTGTACAGCGAGTGAAACAAAGTGACAAAGTCGCATGAAAACACACATGAGCTGACTGCCCATGGCTGGCAGAACGGGGCTGATTAGCCGTGTTTAAGGAGGCGCAGGGAGCCCTCATTAATTCATTGTTATTTTTATAGGGGGTGGGGGGGCGGGCCTCTCCCACTCCAATTAAAATTGACGGGTGGGTGTAGAGACAGCGCAGGGGTCTGTGGGCGCAACATCTCAGCTGAGACAAGCCCTCAGCCTGGAGTGTGACCTTTGACTTCCTCATCAACTGTTGCATATGTGAGCATGTCGTATCTCGGCTTTCAGAGTCATTGGAGTGGAAACGTCTTCGCTGGGGTTTGGGAACTTTAGCAGGGAGGCAGACAGGCGCAGAGCGGACCCCGTCGTCCCGCCGATCTAAATGGGACTGGCCCTATCCCACAAGGACTCTGGGGAACGCCAGTTCCGCTGAAAGACACGTCCACTTGGAGCTGAGAGAGGCATCATCTTCAGGCATTGATCACAAAGACATCTCAGTGCAGTTCAGTGAAGCCCAACCATTTTAATTAGGAGATGTTCATGCTATAACATGTAGGCACTAACTGGGTTCATTACTCCCAGCTTTCCTGCCAGGAGGAAATCCTGGCGGGTATAAAAATAGCGTCTATGTTGGCGGTTAAAAGTCCAGGTGGGACAGGCAGCGGGAAGATGAGAAAAAGATGATCTTCCTTTCTTTGGTGCCATCTAGATACTGAAAGATGAGAATAAGATGTGAAAGATGAATCTTCCCATCCTCTGTGACGATCAGCAACAGGACAGCATCAAAATGTCAGAGATGGGTCTTCCTGTCCTCTGTGACATCCAGCTACAAGGAGACAACAACAAAATGTCAGAGAAGGATCTTCCTGTCCTCTGTGGCGATCAGCTACAGGACAACATCGAAATGTCAGAGATGGATCTTCCTGTCATTTGTGACGTCCGGCTACAGGAAGAAAACAACAAAATGTCAACAACGGATCTTTCTTTCCTCCTTGACATCCGGCTACAGGAAGACAAGCATGAGAGGTCTGCGACAGATTTTCCTGCTTCTGGCTACAGGAAGAATCACAGCTTAGCTGGACTCGCTGTCTGCAAATCTGCTGTTGGTATTCGGGGGTGACATTTGAACGTGAAAAGCCCTGTGTCACAATGGGGGGGGGGCTGTTTGGTCCCATGACAGTTGAGTATTTGAAAGGATCACAAACGGCCTCCTGCTGTAAAGGCAACCCCCACCGCCACCCCAATGTCACCCATCACTGCCTGCTGTGACAGGGGCCAGTAAGCAGTGCAGTGAGGGTCTAGAGCAGAGGATGCTGGAAAGAGGGCAGGACTGGAAGGGGCGGGGGATGTAAAATGAGCGTCGCTCCACAGGTCACGGGGCACTCTCTGGGCCCACTCAGATAAGACAGGGTGACGGGTAAGATAGGACGCCTAATGAATAACCAAGAGAA
The DNA here is from genome assembly GCA_026777985.1 of Mormyrops attenuatus. Classification (NCBI taxonomy): domain Eukaryota; kingdom Metazoa; phylum Chordata; class Actinopteri; order Osteoglossiformes; family Mormyridae; genus Mormyrops; species Mormyrops attenuatus. The sequence goes on from JAODKC010000064.1 coordinate 33,520,792, forward strand.
ACAGCCGGTGCGGCGTCACAGCGATGCCCGAGGTGTCTCTCGATGGCGGAGTCTAGACATGAGAGTGGTGATTAGCCATCATTAACCAAGCCGCAAATGCCGCAGCCATTTCCGGGGTCGTGGGAGCGGTGTGCCGGCCTGAGGGTGACACACTCACATGGTCACCCGGCCCTGGTTTAACGAGCCGCTATCAGAGCGGCTCACACGGACGCCCTTATACTCGCAGCAGTCAACCCCCCCCCCCCGGGCACCATGGCAACGGCTGCTGGCCCCGATGCGATGTGAATATAATTTATTCCTATTACTAAATGCACCAAGAGTTAAATAAGGGACACGTATGGTGTTACACTAATTGAATGATGGCACTCTCATGAACGGTTTATATGCATTTGTGTTACCAAGCCATTTAGCGGTTTTAATACCCTTTCAGTGTTGAATATGCAATAATGGACTGTATTCACCAGCCTCCTCTGTCTGCTGTCGGTCAGTGGCTTCCTCTTGACTTAGCTTGGATGGCCCCTCAGTACCTCATGGTGAGTTGTGTGGGGCAAGCATCCATCGTTCACACTGACCACACCCTCAAGGCCTTTGCTGAGCAGCCCAGTGACCATCTGGAGGTCTCTCAGAGGAGCACTGGGCCGAAGCGCTTCAACTCAGGCAATTTATGAGTCCAGCGAAGGTCCAGCCTCTGACTCCTCAGAGATTCCCGCACGGTATTATTATACAATGGATACCTGCGATTTCGAGACAATGAGTGGGACAGGGGGAGTGTGCACCCCTTGAAGACAGACATTAATCACACCTGGAAGGCTGATGTGGTGGGAATGTGCCTCCAGGCTCTGACTCAGATACAGATGTGTAACGGGCACCTCCATGGTCCATGTGAGGAGTCAGGAGGTGGTGCAAGCTGTAGCAGGAGGCGATTTTCATGATTAATGATTGAGCCTCTTTGCGCCCCTGCGCTATGGAGGCCGGGGACTGACAGATCAGGTGGACAGGTGTGATCCTTCCCAGCACTGAGGCAGCAGAGCGAGGTGTGGTGCCACTCGCCGTCAATCCAGGCCCCTCACCGTGGCCCATTATGGTGTGAGGAGAGCCATCCTGAAGGTGCGGGGGGTGGGCCAACGAGGCAGCAGAGACATGGCCCGGATCACGGTGCTGGTTTCCGGTCCTGCCGCATGCAGAGGAGCCGGACGGCCCGAGTTTAGCGACAAGCGCTAATCCTATTACAGCCCCACTAAGGCTGATTAGCCGCTCACACCTTCATGGAATTACTCATTAGGGGAGAGCGACTGTGAGCAGTCGGGGTGGCTGTTAGCGCAGTATTTATGGGGTTAAAATGCAGCGGAGAGCCTTGTTTTCCACCAGCTGGCCCTATAAACTCGCACCGCCGCCGCAGCGCTAACCACCTGGCCCCTTGTGCTGGGTGCTTTACCGTCCTTTCTATTTGTCAGTTGCCAAAGAGGCGGTTTTATGAGGATACGCTGGTGATGTTTTTACATTTCGCATGTTCGGGTAACAGGCTGCTCCGGTCGGGTGGTTTATTCTGCAAGGTTTACTGGGGTCACGCTGCCATTTAACACGTCTTATTTTCCTCAGGCTCCTCTCACTGTAGGCGATGTTGCTGTGGTTTCTGGTGGCCAGGGAAGGTTTGCAGCGTTATCTAAAGCTCACGCCGGGCCCCGAAGCTTCACTCCTCTTCTAATTATAACGCACGGGGCGTGTGGAACAGATGCCCTCGTCCCCCCTCCCCTCCCCTCCCCCCACCCGCTGCCTGATCGCCAAGCCCAGTTCTGCTGTTTCAGTCGCTCCAGATAGAGCAGCTAAGCAGTGACTCTGCGTACGACCGCCGACCTGTCCCTCACTCCCCTCCAGAGAAGTGTGAGACCAGGGGGATCTTCAGGGCCTCATGTCCTGCCCGGATGCTCGGAGGACATGGAGGACACGTCCGAAGCATCAGGCCCGTGGGGTCCCTCTTATTGATGATGGACCCGTTCAGCCTTGGCAGAAACTCTCAGCAGTCAAGCATCTGCCCCTGGCCTGCGTGGAGCCTCAGAGAGCCAAATGATTCGCTCCAGCATCAGTCATCTCCCTCTCATGGGGTGCAGGGGGGTGGGGACGACTTTCCCGTGTGCCTGCTCTTTTTCCAGGGCTAACCTCTCCCTCAGTGGGCCTTGAGCTCCCATTGGTCTCCAATGGGGCAACCTCCCGTTAGGTGTGAGGCAGAAGTGAACGCTGCTGTAATCATTGAGCGGGGACACTGTTGAAAACAAGCCACCCGGAGGCCAGGCTGTAAATGGTCGACATACGGACCCTGGCATGAGAGACCCTCCATTATTAGAGGGGGAGGGGAAGCCAGTTTGAGCACATGCCTTGCTGGCAGGTTTCAGGACACAAGGAGCAGGGCTGTCATCTCTGCAAATCGCCCCCCCCCCCCCTCATGTGGCTGCGTATCACCATAACCCTGTTTTCATTACTCTTTATCATCTCCCCCATAAATCACACAGACTGTTTACATGGGTGTTGATGCGTAAAACGTGTCTCTTGCAAAATTATGCTTGTTTATGTGTTTTTGCGTTCCTGTCACTAAAGGCTGCTGATACACCTGGCCTGGAGCTAACTGTGCAGGTAGTGGTGTGGATAGTCAGGTTGAAAGTCAACTGATGGCCAATCAGGTGATTAGAACTCGCACTCTGTCAAAAGTCAACTGATGGCCAACCAGGTGATTAGGACCCATCCATTTGTTGAAAGTCAACTGATGGCCAATCAGGTGATTAGGACCTGCCCATTGTCAAAAGTCAACTGATGGCCAATCAGATTATTAGAACCCGCCCTTTGTCAAAAGTCAACTGATGGCCAATCAGATTATTAGAACCCGCCCTTTGTCGAAAGTCAATTGATGGCCAATCAGGTTATTAGGACCCACCCTTTGTCGAAAGTCAACTGATGGCCAATCAGGTTATTAGGACCCGCCCTTTCTCAAAAGTCAACTGAAGGCCAATCAGATTATTAGAACCCGCCCTTTGTCGAAAGTCAACTGATGGCCAATCAGGTTATTAGGACCCACCCTTTGTCGAAAGTCAGCTGATGGCCAATCAGGTTATTAGGACCCGTCCTTTCTCAAAAGTCAACTGACGGCAAATCAGGTTTTCCAATACAGACTGTCTGCATTATTACATTATTGTATTTCTCTTATGAAATGCGTACCGGGTCTGGCTGACTGTGTGGCTGCTGCCGGGTGGGCATGAGCCGTAGATGAAACCTTGAGACTCTTGCGGCATCCTGGTGTCAGTGGTCCAGAAATAACCGAAATGCAGTGGCATCGCCGGCGATTTATGAGGGGTTGGCCGCGTCAGGGAGCGGCAGCAGTGGTGGCAGCAGAGAGCACCGCTGAATTGTTCCGCAGCTTCTGGGGGCTCATTAATAAAGTGTCCGTGGATGCCGTCCGTCAAACATGGATCCCTCTCGGTTGGCCACATAGGTGATGGATATGATCATGGCTTCCCCTGATGAATGCTGTCGTTTCGCAGGGTATGAATGATTATTGCTGGACTCAACATGTAGATCCACATATAATGTTCGATTCTGCGGTTGCATTATGGGTATTAGTACAGGTACAAAGAGATGAATAATCTCTATAGAACTTAATGATCTTACAAATAAGTGAAAATGCAGTGGTTACCCTAAAACAATAAGTAACAGCTCACTGTGACTGGGATTCACACGTGGTTGAGTTTGTGAGAATTATTAATGTTCCGTGCTTCTTGTGCCCATGAGAGGTCGAGAACCCCTACCCTACCCACGCCGAAACAGGGAGGCTTTCTGTGCATCTCTCCTGCTCCAGGCTCGTGTGTCCACTCTGTATAACTTTACTTCCTGCTGTGTCATGAGAAACAACCCAGATTTCTTGGGTCGGGCTGCTGGATGGAACCTGCATGGGTCGGAATGGCGCAGCTGAATAATAAACACCAAGAGTAACGTGGCAAAGCAGAATGACAGAATCATACAGCAGGATGGAGTCCGTGATTGATGACCTTATTTTGTGACTTTTTCGGAGTCATTTTGGGTGTGATGACACACGGCCCTCTTATAGATGTATTGATTATGCAAAGCAGCAATTTTCATTTAATTTTGCCATACTTATAAGAATATTGTCCATAGTTTACTGACGTTTTTGTGTGTTGCATCCAGCTGTTCTTGGATACTCTGGATAATCCGCCCATGTTTCCAGCAAACACTGCACCTTTGCCATAGACCAAAGTGATCCCTTTGCCTCCATATTTTTTAAATGACCCTGGCCACCTCTTCGGGCAGGCCCAGGCAAAGTGTGGCGTGATCACACTAGTCAAGCAAGCTGGACTTTGGTGATAAAATGTGCTCAGGCAGGGTACGGATTGCCCAGTGTGAGTACACCCTTACGCATCACACACCATTACACACCATACGCAGTAGCTGAGGCATTTATTAACAAGTTTAAAAGCTACGAATATTTGAACTTTGAAGCCAAAGAATCAAGTATTTGACAAGGAGGCAGCCGTTTATTGTCCCCTGGCCCCTGCTGGTCCTGCGAGAGCTTCCCTCACCCCCCAGTGGCACAGCTGACCCCAGTCATTAAAAATCTGTCACAGAAGTTGCCCGCCCCTTTGCGCTCTTGGTCCCTTTATATTTGTTCGCATTTCAGATACGTCATGTGACTCATAATCACTGCACTCCTTTCACGGGGACGTCTTGTGTGTCGCACGCAAGAAGGCCGCGATCGTGACGGCGAACACGACAGGCAAAAAATGTTGTTCCTGTGCGCGGGGCTGATGCCGTAAAGTGGGCGTGGTCTTTTCTGTGGTTTAGGCATGTGGTTGGCCTGCCTGTATGCTGCTGAGAGTTTCTTTTTTTTTGGGTGGGGGGGGATTGTTCTTCTGTTGAGTCCGGACCATCATGTAGGCAGGAAGATAGGAAATTTGCCACTGGGGGATTGTTTGAGTGTCTCAGCACTGGTTTTCGATGGAAGCTTACAGCCCCCTATCTCTCACAGAGCTCCCAATTACAGCCTGAAAGGTGGGTCAGTGGTCCAGCTCTGACCTGCTGGCCCTTTTGGCTTTATTGTGTCTGCCGATACCTCTGCCCCCCCCCCCCAAGGCCCTGGTGAGGTGACCCTAACAGCCAAAATCACTGTCGGACAGTGTGGTCTCACATCACACTGGTGAATGACCTTCTGCTGGAGCCTTGTGCGAATGTTTGTGTGTCTGCCGGTGTGTGTCTGAGATGCTTTATGCTAATCGTGTTTATCCCAGGCAAATTAGCCTTAATGCAACGCGTGGCAAGACATCGGATGCGCACACACCTGCATTGAGGACGGGACCCGCCGCCCTGCCCGGCATCTCTGCTCTCCCTCTGCGGAGATGGTGCCACTGTGACATGTCGGCTGCCATCTGCTACTTGTCCACCACCCAGAAGCACAATTAGCCACCTCGCACACCGGGCTCTGCTCCGGCAAGGCGGCTGGGGCCCTGGGGCTCCGCTATGCCCTTTACGAGCAGAATATAAGAAGCTGCGCTCTCGGGCTTTTATTGTTATGATTCTTGTTCCCTTGTCGACCACAGCAACTCGGGATATCACAGGATGGTTGCTGAAAATGTCATTCGGGCCGCTGCCAAAACTACAGCGCTCCGAGGCCCGGCGCGCATGGCTCTGGGGGAAAAATGGCTTAGCCGACTCAGTAACTTTCCTACCTGCTCGTTAATGTTCTTATTGTACTCGAGACTAATTAGAACGCATGCTGAATACCGGCGGATGGAGCAGTGCTCTCTCTCCCTCTCATTCGCGGTGCCTGTTGTCTTCAGTATGCCAGCGGAAAGCCATGCGTGACACGATCTGACACTTTAATCGCCGCTGTCCCCCTCAAGCTCGGCATGCGCTGATCTGTCCACTGATGCTGCTCTTGGTGACATGCTGGGCAGGTCACACTGTCCCAGATCCCACAGAGATTTGCACTGAATTGTGCTCCCACCACCTCTCGGTAGATAGAAACGGTCATGATCTGTCTGCAAGCTTCATCCCGTCCTCTGGGCCAAAAGTGCATCCAGCCGGAGACGATAAGGAACCAGAATCAGAATTCACTTTTGGGACAGGTACACCTGCACGTAGCGGGAATTAGTTTGAGTAGTAACGGTCCACGCATTCACAGACAACACTGAACATAAATTAAGAAAAAGAACATAAGTAGCAATAAAATTACATAGAATAGAATAAAATACATTTAAGTATGGAAAGTTTAAATACTGATTAGAACTATGTTCAGTAGTATTATGCATTAATATAGAGTATAGATATGTACACATAGCAGCAGCGATTATGCATAGAGTCCAAGAATGTGCAGATAGTGTGTCAGCAGAGGTGCAGAGCAGCTCAAACCCCGGGGAATGAACTCAAGGCTGTCTGATCAGCAGTACTGCACATGAGAAGCAGCCGTTTAAGTGCTGTGTTTATTTGGTCTTCCTTGCCCAAAAATCTTTGCCAGAAGGTAGATTATAAACAGGATACCCTGCTGTGCTCCAGATTTAATTATGGAGAAGGTGAGGAAGCCTGATACCTTAAGCAGGGCTTTGTGTCTGGAAGGTTGTAGGATTGAATCCTGTCATTTTGTCCCTGTGATGCCCTTGAGTTAGGCTCTTAATCCTAGATGCAGCCCCTGACCCTGCTGCCGCACCACAAGCCTTCCTCACTGGTGCATCGCTTTGGACGAAAGCGTCTGCTGAGTGAAATAAATGTGAACGCGCGGCTTTGAAGTAGCTGTCGCTATTATTAACTTCCTAAGGAAAATCCGCTCAGAAAATGAGTAATTTGCATATTCCTAGAGAGCCATAACGTCAGTGTCACATGCCTGTGGCGTAAATGAACGCGTCTCTGTTTCATTTGTCGTGTTCACGCCCTTGATGGAGCCCTGACTGCTGTTTCTTCCTTTTAAGCCTTTTAACTGATGTTTTAAAAGCCACCATGTGTTAAACTGGACTGCAGTTAAAAAAAGTGAAATACACTCACTCTTAGCGCGCGCACATAATTCACAGCACATGCCCTGACTTGCGAAATTGGCCATATTTGTCATGTGACATTATTCAGAAGGGTGACAGGTAATAGCCTCAGGCCACATGGAGAGTGAGTTTGATGTGCTGTAGGGTTAACAGCGGCCTGATCGCGGGGGCTGTCGGGCGTTGTCAGATTTCCCAGGTGGCCTGGTGTTTTTAATGGTCACTGGGGCCGTCATAAAGGCACAATCGTCCCTTTCACCGCCTGCCGGTGATTGATGTACTCATAACGTCTTTACTGTACCAAACTGTTGGTCATATTTTAGACCTGACGCTTATTATTAAAATAAGGCATTTAAGATCATGATGGAGGCTCCACTCTGATATGGGGGGGGGGGCATTACCATCACATGCACAGACGGTGAGATTACCCCATCTCTCACCTCAGCGTATTTGTGGGGGGGTGCAGCAGATTGATTCGGCATGCAGCTGGGTCTTTAAGATCCTGGTGAGAGACAGAGAGGGTGGATTACCCAGAATTCCTCGTGGGTGAACTCCTGTAGGAAGTACTGTGCTCGTACCGCCTGGCAACTGTATGACTGGGATGGTAACTGGCATGATAACTGGGATGACTGGGATGGTAACTGGGATGATAACTGAGAAGAGTGGAATGGTAACTGGCATGATAACTGAGAAGAGTGGGATGGTAACTGGCATGATAACTGGGATGATAACTGGGATGATAACTGAGAAGAGTGGGATGGTAACTGGCATGATAACTGGGATGATAACTGAGAAGAGTGGGATGGTAACTGGCATGATAACTGAGAAGAGTGGGATGGTAACTGGCATGATGACTGGGATGGTAACTGGGATGATACCTGAGAAGAGTGGGATGGTAACTGGCATGATAACTGAGAAGAGTGGGATGGTAACTGGCATGATAACTGGGATGACTGGGATGGTAACTGGGATGATACCTGAGAAGAGTGGGATGGTAACTGGCATGAAAACTGGGATGACTGGGATGATAACTGGCGGGATGATAATTGGAATGACTGGGATGGTAACTGCGATGATAACTGGGTAACTGGATTGAAAACTGGAATGTTCATGGGAAAGATAACTAGAAAGATGTCTGGGATGATAATTGTGATGACTGGGATGTAACTGGTAGGATAAACTGAATGACTGGGGTGATAACTGGGTTAACAGGAGTGGTAACTGGGATGATAATTGCAATAATAAAGATGCAATAAGGGATGATAACTGCTTGCTCAGTAATAAAACATTAAGTCTAACCCCCCGTATTCCCAGCCAAACAGTCATTTTTAAAATCACTTACATTTGTTTACATATAGTCAGCAGATTCTGATTGCATTTTGACATGTCAGGCAGCAGCTGAGTGGGAATGCTTCCCATTGGCTGCTGGGACCACAAGCAACCTGGTTTTATTCTCGTTCAGGGATCGATTACGGCTTAATTGGCCCTGTTCTGTCACAACCTTGCTACTCTGGTACAAGGACGGCCCAGCGAATGACAAACAAACTCGTCATTAGGGAGCTTGGCATCTGTGGCCCGTAAAGCGGCATGTGCGGTCGATCGGAAGCCGTAAACACGCTAATGGCGGCAAGGAGTGCATTTTCATCCACCCTGCAAGCACCCGCCATAAATTGCACTAAGGGGTTTAAGTGCGCTGTAAAAACACACATCTCCTGTCCATGTTGATGGGACTGGGGATGCACCAGGGCACTTCCAGCATCTCTCAGTGTCGGTGACAGTGCTGAAGAGACATGTAAGTCATTGGGCCATCAGTAGGACCTATGGATGTTTCCCAGACATGCCAAGCCGCCCTTATAACTGTAAAATCTTTCTCATGCTCAGGGGGTGCTGTGTGGCTCTGTGCCTCTGATCAGAAGGTCACCGATTCGAATCCCGTACTCAGCAGAGTGGCCATATCTCCATTGGGCCCTTGAGCAAGGCCCCTGACTCCTGGGCTGCTGTATAAACGGCCTGACGCTGTGCTCAGACCGTAAGCTTCACTCATGTTTATGTATCAAAAGAGAGTAAGATGGCATTTGTGAAAACTAAAGAATCCCGATGTACAGGTACATGTGGAAACGGCAAATAAATCCATTGATACTGGAGCAGTGAGGTGTCTGGGGACTCGGACACTGGCCGACCTCACCCGGCCAGGGCGTGAAGAAGGGGCTGTAGGGAACGTCCACTGATGGACTCGAGTTCTGCATGAGGAGAACAGGACCCTGGTGGACCCTGACCGGGTTTGACAGTCACTTTACCTCAAACTAAATAATGGTTCACGAGAAGTTGGTTATCTCATACCAGGACCTCTGCACACCATACTCTGGCTTTGTGGGGAATTCAGATGCCCTGTACATGATTGTAGAGTAACACCCACCTCTTTGCTCTCTCCTGCAGTTGAAGGTGCTGTTTGTGAGCTGAGCAGTCACTACTGTTGACCAGCGTCATGTGTGTTGACTGTCTCCAGCCCCGTCATGGCTGCTGATCCGCCCTTTTTGAATCACCTGCCCTAATTATGTTCACCGGTGTTGCTCCGTATCTTAACTCCACTTCTCAGCAGAGAACTCCATGCCCTTTATCCCAACCTCCTTCCGCCTCCTGCTTAGTGCCATCTGGCCCTGAAGTGAACGATCATCAGCTGGGTCCAGACAATTGGCCTCTAGCAGCGTCTGGAGGACAGATCCCAAGCCGCCATGGTCCCGACGTGCTCGTCTGCGGCGACTCCTGCTCCTGGTGCAGAATCACCATCATGGTCAAACACCACTAGCAGTGTCATCCACCATCTACCATTTCTCAAATTATGTCGTGAAGACCCTGTTTTCCACTACTAACTGAATGTTATTTTTAATTTCATCAGCATTTCGTTTTTTCAGTTTGTCTTCCTCCATATTTTCCAGTATCGGCTTTCAGGCCTTTTGAATATCACAGAATTCCCTTCGGACTAAATGGTACCACCATTCTCTTACTTCTCCAGGACTCTGAGTTTCACACTGGCATCCCATCCTTGTACCCTTTGCTGCTTGGGATCCCCCCCCAGTGATCCTGTTTAGGATAAGTTGATAGATCATGACTGGATGGGAAGATTCTCTTTGCTTATGAAATTGTGTGATATTAAATGGGACTTCAGTGATTTCCACAAGAGGATGCAGTGGTTCTCAAGCCTGAGAGAGAGCCTGAAGGCGGCTTTGCAGACGCAGCTCAGGCTGCCCTACTCATGGCCTGTCTGCCAGTGATGCACAAGTTTACCCACGCAGTCAGGGACTGCAGTAGAATGTGCGTGCCTATTATTCAGTAGGTGGGGGTGATTAATTAATATTGTACATCAGGTACTCATTAGCCCTTTGGAAACCCCTCCCCGTCTGCATAATGAGGTCCCTCTGGTAGTGTCAGACCATTAAGAAACGAGAAGCTGATAGGGGTCAGATGTAGCCTTGGGGAACACTGAGAATTTGATTTTTCCCAGACTTATCATAAGCAATAGGTGGATTCATCAGTCTTCTTTCCCGCTCTGAGTCCTCGTCTCCCAGTTTTGGCTTCAGGATGATTCTGGAAAACCCAGCATGTGACACTCTGCGGGGCGATTAGCATGTGTGGTCTGCCGCCGTCTTTGATGGGAGTCAGGTAAACGGATCATTTTTTTTGCTTCTGCCATTCAGGGACAGCGAGGGTGGTGGAGCAGCGGCCCACTCTTCGCTCGTGCTATAGTGACTCTGCCTTTCAACATCACAAGTTTGTGGCTTCGATGCTGGAAGAACTTTGGTCGAGGTTGCATATGATCCTGCTGCTGAGATAGTGGCATTCCCGTGAGCTTGGACGGCGTCTTACATCGCATAACAGCGACATCCTGTCAAGTGAGGCCTGGATGAATGGTTTCCTGTCAAGGGCACCTGACATCGTCATGTAGAAATTTCAGGCTTGTGTAGCGTTTTGATGTCCACAGTCAGAACTACAGGATAATCCTGAGGAAGCAGCTGCTCGCTGTTAGACTGGAGCCACTTTTCTCCTGCTTCATCTGTTATTCTGACAGCTACTTCTACACCAATGAGACCTCACCAAATTAAACTTTTACAATAGACTTTGACTGTGTGGGGTCCTCAAAAATTGCCTAAGAAATGATCCTTTAAGGCCTGACCACCACATCTGCGATTTCCATAATGTTATATTTTTGTAAAATATTGTTTACACGTCGCGCAGCTCGGTCAAGGTGTCTTCCTGATACCTTTCCAAGGCTTGGCTTGTTACTGGCACAGCATGTGAGGTTCCCTCTCTCAGGCTCCCGTTACCGTGGTAAAAATTGACGTGCCAGACTCACGAAAACAGAAGCGGTGTTTTGGCACACACCTCTGCCCGTCGATGCATCGCGGTGATGCCGTCAGTGCTGATGTCACAATTCCTCAGGGGTGCTGGAAGTTTCTCCTCACATAAAGCATCTTAAGTATGGCCCACATGCTGACCTCAGCTGGAATCCACCTCGGTCCCCAGCCAAGACTCCCTGTGGTTTCTGCGATTCCTGCCTTCCATTTTTGAAAGGAAATTAAAACCCCGAACAGGCCCATGTTCTCTGTCCCTGTCTTCCTTGGTGTCTGAACTGGAATTTTAAAATACTCATTTTTATATTCATTTATGATGGTGGTCTGTACCCACATCAGGGTGATGTGTGCTGTTTCATTAGTTGGCAGAAAGTTTACAAGGTAGATTGTTATGTTAAAATGTCGTGCTCTGGGTTTTTGCCATTGTGGTGGAGCCCAGAGCATTAGTTACTGAGGAGGATGAAAGGCACGGTGTTGGTAGCAACATGTGCCTCTTTTGAGGGTCCTGTGTCCACCTCTCTGAGGGGGAGCTTTGCTGCCACCATTAGAGGATGCTGTAATTGGGTGTCAGCATCCTAAGACAGGAGGGCAGATGTGTCCCGCTGTGCCAGGTGGGGTGTCCCACTCGGTAGTCAGACATCGGCGCATTGTCCTGCAACCCCACAGGGCCAGTAATGACGCGGCTCGGGACCCCAGGGGACACGGAGGAGAAGCCTGGGCCTCACATACCCCCCCGGAGCGAGCTATGAAGGACCCACTGCACCCTTAATGGTCTTCTAATGCTGTACCAGTGGACTTATGAAGCTGCAGGTGTCTGGTGAATCAAAACAGGGAACGTGGCTCTCTGGAATGCTCACCATTGAGGAACAAACTTCTAACTTTGGTGCAAAGTTCATTTATATGCACTTCTGCTGGGAGGGTGGGCTGCAGTGCTTGTTAACGCGGGCCCTCATTGGCTGGTCTCACAAGCTCCTCCCCTCCACAGGTGAATGGCAAGGACCTCTCCAAGGCCAGCCATGAGGAGGCACTGGAAGCCTTCCGCAGTGCCAAAGACCCCATCGTGGTGCAGGTGCTGCGGAGGAGTCCTGTCACCAGGGGCAACAGCCATCTGGTGGATGTGTGCACACAGACCGACATCACATTCGAGCACATCGTGGCCTTATCCAAGATGCGGCCCACCACGCCCCCGGTCCCAGACACCTGCCCCTTTGTCCTCTCTGACAGGTATGCATTTCCTGCTCGTCAGTGTCACTTCCTCCACATAACACAGTGCCAGTATGCCTGTGTACGGATGTGCACACCATTAATTTAATGAGAAAGTAACATGAAAATATTTAGCATGCAGTTTATACTGTGTTATGACAGTAATGGGCCGCACCAGTGAATGGGAATTTAGTGGATTGTTAAAGTACATAATTAAACAAAATTATACAACATCTTATGGATAATTAACTGATTTAAATGTGTCTGTTGCCTCAATTTTTGTGTCACTCATAGCCTTGTGTTTGAATTAGTTAAGCAGTTAGAGCAAGTGATTAGCTTCAACCCTACCTCTCAGTAACAAAGGATCAGGGTGATATGTGTGTGCCGCACTGGTGTGCTGCGATATCTGCTCTCTGCCGTCCAGCATCATTTTTCCTTCTACTCGTAAGCGACGCCCCTTCAGAACTTGCAGGCAGCGATTCACATCAGCATGTTAGCACATCAGCATGTTAGCACTTTAGCATAGCTCAGAGGAGAGATTACGGGGTGACTGGTGTGCAGGGCCCACTACTTGGTGCTTGTTCAGGCGTCTCACACTCTCACTCTCATTGAACAGACCTACAGAGGGCCTGTTTTATGGCCCTTGCCACAGAGTCCTCATTTTGGTCTTCAGTTGTAGCAGAAAGTCGTAAACATGAATGTCGGTTTGTGTTATCCTCTTTAGTGCACTTGCCACACCGGTTTTATCAGCCAAATGCACTTTCGCGGGAAGCTGGACTGCTATCGGGAATGAAACATCGCGCTGTAAGAGTTACCACTGCAAAGACTTGTTTATCACATCACTGTTGACCGGAATTTGAGTCTTTGGGAGAAACACCGCCCCTCGATTGTGAGAGGAGAGATTAAGTCACGAAAGGTTTTCATCTCCTCATGTTCAGTTACTGTCGCGTCTCTCTGACAGGTCATGAGCACATTGTGTCACTGGTGTTTTTTGACGCCTTTTTTGTTCATTATGGTCTGATGCTGAGACTCAGAGACAAAAGGAGCCGCATGCGGTTGTGGAGAGCGTGACACAGCTGCTCCTCCCTGTCTGAGCTCCTCCCTCCCCCCCGTTGCCTTGACAGCTGTCACTCACTGCAGACGATGGAGCGGGAATATTATGAGAGCCCCGAGTTCCTCTCCAGCCTCCCTGCAGATGGCATCAGGACAGACGCCTTCGAGTATGAGGTAAGGCCCCCCAGGGCCCCTCCCGCCTGACCAATAACATCACCTGCCCCCGCGGGGCCTGTCCTGAGAGGATGAGATGGATCCCACATGAGAACGCTCATCTCCACTCCTAGTAGGGCGGTTCCTGGATGCTGCTATAGTTTCTGGCCAGCTTCCATCCATCCATCCATACATCCATCCATCTTTCCATACCTGCTTCTCCTATACCTTCTCCAGCATCTCTCTTTAAGATGAAGAGGTCACCAGTCACCAGGTCTGGAAAGCCGGTCGCATTGGCAACCTTGCGATCACGTGTCGTGTTCACAGCCGAGTGCGAGTTCATTAGACGATGGAGAAGGCGGGTAGCCTCCCCCCTCACGCAGTCACCTGACCAGCCTGTCCTACGGACAAGCGGACGGAGGGCCCCGTTACCCGGGCGACGGGACAGATGGTGCTTTGGGGACCAGCAGATGCTCCTACCAGAGGCCATGACATCACACAGCGATTGACGGCAGACTGTCATTGCGGCGTCTGGGTCGTGCCCATGGGGGGAGATTTGGTGGTTACCTCCCCCCGCCTTAATTACACTGGCGAGGGCGGGACGGACCTTCAGACAGACCAGTGGAGAGGATTTACATCTTCCCGGCGTCTTCACTGGCTGAGACTCATTGCACCAATGCTGCGATACGCTCCCCCCCCCCCTTCGCTTCTCAGAAATGCTGCCATTCCCCAACATCCTGCCTCAGTCCGCTGACACATCCCATTATCGCTCACACTTTGCGTTGCCTTGTCTTACTTCATATAGAAGGTTTCTCCCGACCTTAACTAAGTCTGCCCCCTGTCAGGCTTTGGTCTCTCGATCTTTACTGATGGGCCGTGTGGTGGGCCAGCTCCTGACCTGCCGTGGGAGACAGCGGGACGGGGCTGTAGTGCGCTGGGGGACTTGGCGGCAACATGTTTCGCTGACAGTATTGATGCCGCTGTACTGGATCTGTGCATTTCTGAGCCGAAAGCCACGCCTCGGGGGGCAAGCAGGGGGGAGCAGCTCTCCTCATTTGCAGACAGGTGTGTTTCCGTAGTGGTGACCCCACCCCCGTGTACAAGTACTGTGGTGCTGGTCGGGGCAGAACTCAGAGCAGACCGTGTCGGCTAAGCTGAGATTCATTCAGGGGTCTTCGTTGGTTATTGTTCACAAACTTGCTTGTAAAACCGACTTGCACCTTGGTGACTGTGAGCAAGTATCACCTGAATTGTGGCTAAAGGCTGGTTAGTACTATCGTTATAATATATGATATATTATCGTACAGCTGTGCATCATGCCTGGGCTTAATCGGCCCATTAACTTGCGACACCGCCGCTCTGCCGGCATCTTCAGATCATCCGAGATGCCGATCGATGTCTCGCCATTCATTTTGGCGTGACTGGCAGTCGTCATTCTGGATCGGGCCTCGTTGTGTCCGGGTGTCAATGATGTGACAGATTTTCCCATTCCGCTTAGAAAAAGGGAAGAATCACAGGGGATGGGCGTCATGTTGAAGGTACAGCGGACCGGTCCTGGTGCACGCCGATGGTGTGGTGCGGGCGAGGGCTTTATTACCTCATCACATGTCCCCTGTGCGCGACACGCCCTCCAAACGGTGCACTTTTAAATGAAAATCTGCCAGATTTATTATGTTCGCCGCGTGTTGTTTCCCGGTGCACCTGTGACCCGTCCCTTGGCGTTCCGAATGTCACACAGATCCGGGGAACGCCTTCGTTAATAATTTAATATTTTGCAAGCAGGCCAGCATCAGCAGTGGCGGGTTCAGTTGATCCGCATTCTGTTGGCTCCATGAATTGGATATTATTTCCGATAGTCTTTGAAGTCCCCGGAAAAAGAGTCAGTCGTACGCTGGGCTTGGCGGGATGAGCGCAACAGGGGGGAGACTGACAGGCTTATTGTGCTTCAGAGCAGAGATAGGTGCCGTTAGCGTCATGGGGGGCTTGCCCGGTGGGGCTTTGACGGCCTTCATTTTGCGATGGTGGCAGGGGGCCCCTCTATCGCGCGATCGACGGGGCCCTGGAATGAGGCGCTGTATTTACTGTCCTCTGGGCTGCTGACGTGACAGACCGGCCACTCCAGCTGGCAGGCCCCCCCCTCGCCTGAATGAGGCTCCCCCATCGACTCCCTTTATCAACTGCCCCCCTGCCCTGCCTTTCCGTCTCGTGCATTCCTCTGTCCGTCATACTCATTTTGAATCATTATTAATTGTTCTTAACGGCTAACACCACTGAAAGCAGCAGGATGGAGTCGCCCCCCTCTATGGGGCGAAGATGCTGCTGGTCTGTGTGAGGCGAGGGGGCGTTTGGGACGGGCAGCAGGGGCGCTCCTGAGCTCCTATAGGGAGATGAATCAAGAAGACATTCTTGATGGGGGGGGGGTGATTAATGGCTTGAATCTCGACTGGGGGGCTGTGTTGCCACTCCCGTTTCCTCTGGAATCCGTACGTCTAGGCGGAATGCTGCACGGCGTCCTTCTGGAGAGAGCCTGGCACAGGAGCGAGGATTTCTGGAACCTTCCAGGCTACTTGATAAGACCTCTGGGGGGAAGCTGGTCCATCAAGGAGCCGCCGATGAATATTTCATTCACGCTGAAACTTTTCGTTAGTGGAACTGCAGAATAAATGAGTGTTGATTAGCATAATTAGAAGCGTGTTTAGAAAATAGACATTAACATTCAGGCTGCGCTGAATCAAACTCAGTTTTCCAGTGCTTCTCAAAATGTGGTTCAGCTGGTCAGTCAAATGATTCCTAAGCCTGTCAGTGACCAATCCCGTCCAGTGCTTTGTAACATGTGACCCCATGTATAGTCTGGGCTGGAATCTGTTAGTGACCAATCCCGTCCAGTGCTTTGTAACATGTGACCCAATGTGTTCTGGGCTGGAATCTGTTAGTGACCAATCCCGTCCAGTGCTTTGTAACATGTGACCCCGTGTCTTTTGGGCTGGATTCACAGGAGGTGGAGCTTCGCCGACTCAACAGTCAGGAGAAGCTGGGCCTGACCTTATGCTACAGGACGGATGACGAGGACGACGTCGGCATCTATGTCAGCGAGGTGAGCATCAACCTTTTCAGAGGGTCGGACAGCCCCCCGGCCCCAGCAAGAGAGCGCCCATCACTGATTGGACAATCGATCATGGACCCTGAACATCCCATTTAAAAGCCACACCAGGACCTCAGAGGATGTGATTAATCATTCTTGATTTAAGTCAAACACTTTGTGTAATTGATGCCAGGGACAGGTGGGAGTCTAACAGTAAAATGGTGTTATGGTTTGGATCTTAATCATCCACCTGCAGTTTGTCAGGGAATCTCCGGATACTGAACAGCCCTAATCTTAACCATAAGTAGCCAGAATGAATACGAGACTTTGGGCGTTTTTACTTCATTGATTGCTGTCACAGATTTTTATAGAATTGAGTTTCACCTTGTGGGGTCTGATAAGGTCCCCACAACATCAAAATAGCAGGTTTTTATCACAATGTGGGGAGATTTGGTCCCCACAATGTAATGTATATCTAACCCACATGCAGGCGCGCGCACACACACACACACACACACACACACACACACACACGACCCTCCCCAAGCAGACCCCTTATGCTTCACTCGTAGTTTTTAATTATGTCTGACTGACACCCCAGGGCCACCCGCTGGGCGTAAAATATCACACTGCAGACACAGCGTCCGCTTTGGGCCAGAAACGCCCGCAGTTTTACTGCTGAAGCCTGTGCCTGGCACCATCCTGCAGAGAGCGCCACCTTCTGCTGGCATCACGAGGATGTGTCGTCTGACAGTACCACCAACAGCGCCGCCCGTCGCGTCAACAGGCCTGTGACTCCACCTGTCATGGGACACCCGCCCCCCAACAGATATTTTTAGAAGAAACGCATATTTTTTGGTTATCATAAACGCATGTATGGGTTTGACGTCTGCTGCTGGCAGATACCATATTTTCCTGCCCCCCCATCCCCCCATGCAAGTGGTACGCCCCGACCAGTAAGTCAGAGGAAGTGTGATTCCTATGAAATTACATGGAGAGTTATTGAATCTGGTGGTTTAACAATATGCAGGCAAATGTGGCTCCCAGGATGGGCCGTTGATTGGTGAGTCTTCGCGGTTTAATCAACTGTGGCGTTTAATCCATCTGCACGGCCTCGCCTGTATTACATACCCCAACATGCTCACATGATGAAGGGCGATGCCGTTTTTCAATAAAGGAGAGTTATTTACAAATCGGAAAGGGGGCGAGAGAACACGGTGTCGGGTGCGTGAAGCGAACGCCAAGGCGGACTCAGAGTCCATAGCAGACATTTGGCTTCCTTCAGCTATGAGTGATCAGACTCTGAAGCTTTTCATCAGATGAATTCCCAGTCGAGTTGAACGTTGGCAGCTTATTTGTCCAGATCTGGTCTTCTACTGGTTACTCTGGTTAGTTAAATAGAACCTGCGTGTTTGGTAGTCTGTGACAACCATCGAGTTAGATCTGCCTTCCTGCATTCCTGAGACATCACCAGTGAGCATGCTGTGACATGCCTGTATGTGAAGTGTGTATAGTTAGGGGATGATGGGTAATGTCGCTTCCTGCTGTAACTTAGAGGTTTTTAGCACGTGGCAGTTTATTTAAAGATCGTTCTGTGCGTGAGGAGAGGCCAGCAATGAGCTGGTTCTCACTGGTTTACCGGCTGCCCGTTTAAATGAGACAGCCGGCTGACTGGATTTGCTGGATGCCCCCTAATTCTCATCTCTTCCTCTTACCAAAAATCCCTTCATCCTGGTGAATCTGTGGGCCACAGCTGCTCTTTGATCATGGGTGGTTAAGGGACTGATGCGTGGCTCGGCAGGTGCCTGTGATCGGCAGGTTGCTGGTTCAAATCCCAGCATCAGCAGAGTGGGGTCACCGTTGGCCCCCTGAAGAAGGTGTCACTTTGGATAAAGGCACCTGCTAAATATATAGATATGAATGTGTATGAGTGGGTCCTAATCTCTGCTCCCCTCCAAACAGGTGGGGCCCAACAGCATCGCGGCCCGGGATGGCCGCATCAGGGAGGGGGACCGAATTTTACAGGTGGGTGCCGTCTTTAAGATTGAATGTCTGTATCTGAGATGGTCTCCTAGCTACAGGGCATGCATTTTTAATGGCCACATCTGCATGTTCTCACAATGCTGCTCCACTGTGGCTCTGCCAGGAAGGGGGAGCTCTGTGTTTCTGAGTGAGCGCCCCCCCTGGGTCACTCACAAGTGTCCCATTTCCTAATACGTCAGCGCTTTCTGAGACGGGCCCGCCGGGGCTGAACTGAGCCCTCCGCTGCGCAGGGGGGTGTTCAGGAATGCAGTGGGGAGATTAGATGCTGTCGAGTCTGGGGGTCCGCCTTGCGAGCCGCTTCCAATTGCCCACTTTGCACTGTGGGCTTCCCGGGTACTGATGCACTGATGCTGTTACCCCCAGGGGCCGGTGACAAGCAGCACCGCCAGGGGACGGGCCACTGTGCCCCCACATGCCACTCGCTTGGGCCTGTACCTCGTGCCATCCTCTGTTAACCTTGCAGACGGCCCCCCGTCACTGAGGGAGGAGGATGCCCTGTCTCTGTCATGTGACCTTTGACCATCGCAGTGTTCTGTCCCACGCAGGTCAACGGGCGGGACGTGCGGGACAGACAGGAGGCCGTGGCCCTGCTGTCCAGTGAGGACACGCGCAATATCCTGTTGCTGGTGGCCCGGCCCGAGATACAGGTGAGCACAGCGCCCCCTGCAGGGCCGTCTGTCACTCACATTTACCTTTAGTATGTTTCTGTCACAAAGCACTAAATGCTGATTTAGGCAGGGGAGGCGCCCCCCCGGCTGAAATCCTCCTGCACTGTTTGTGGCCCACAGGATGCCTGGCTGGATGAGGAACACAGCCAGCTGCTGGAGGAACTGAAGATGGAGATGTTGGAGGAACGACGGCAGGAGGAGGAGCAGGAGGAGGGGGAGGGCACTCAGCTGGTGAGCGGGGGTGTGGACTCGGGGGCCCCCCATTCTCACAGGGTGCCTTGTGGATTCTGTGGCTTGGGGACCACACTCCCAAAGGGAGACAGTATATCCGGTTCCATATGGAAACCCCGCCTCCCCCGGGCACCACGTCCCGTCACTGGTCAGGACATTCAGTAGGTAGCCAATCAGCACTCAACGCTCCCATCACCTGGTGTCCCCCGAATGAAGACTGTGCGCAGGAAGTAATGATACAGCCGGCCCTGCATTGAGTAACTCCGAGAATCACAGCTCAATTAGATGGCTTAGTGGGATTGTAATGACGTCTCCCCCGGGGGGGGGGGGGGTTAGTTTTGCCGCTGCCGGACCCGTTTTGCCACATCATTTATGGAAGGCAGGCTGAGAAACCAAGAGCTGTTTCAGGAAGGAGCCCCAATTTACTCCGTGGTTGTGGCCTGTAATGAAGCGTGTCCCTGTCAAATAAAGGTTATAGTTGGTTATACTCAAATTACAAAACAACGGCTAGTAGAACCACAACAGTGTCCTCAGGCTGATTTTGGCTCACCAGCTTTCTCATAATTATGCCTCTTTTTAGCACTATTTAATTCCTCCTGTAACTGGTTCTACTGCCAGCCATTCGGATCTTGTCCTAGGGCTCCCCCGGTGGCCAGGGGTGGCCCCTGCAGACAGAAAGCTTAGCGACATTCGCGTCCATCGTCTGAGTCTAATGGACTTCCTGCCGGATAGTCATGTGACTCAGTGTGATACTGTCAGCTCATAAAGATCCCCGTGGTCCATCTCATCTCAGCAAGGTCTGGCATGGAGTCGGGACACACGTGCGCTGTATAAGGAGATAACGGCCTATCATTCTGTGCATGTCTAATTATCTTAATTAAATTTCTGTATTTTTCGAGCGAATTAGCATACTGTAAGTACCCAGATTTCAAACAAAGGCTGAGAGACACGGGAGGGAATACAGTGCATTGTCTTGCTAATTAGGGTGCCACCCGCTTGAATTAGGAACTTAGGGTTAATTAACGCGTGATTATGTTCCGTATGCCGGACTTTGACGGGAATATCAGGCCGGTGGTCATGAGAGGGAGCTGCAATGCATGCTGGGCCAGAGGAGACCAGCAGTGTGTTTGCAGGTTACCTACCGAGGGCGGCCTGTGTGCTGAAATGCGTTTTTAATCGCAGGCCAAGCAGCCCGAAGATGACGGGGCGGCGGACGCAGCTTCCTGCTCAACTGGAGGCCGGGACTCAGAGAGGGGAGCCGGGGGGCGCCGCGAGCTGCCGGCGCTGAGCCACGCCCATAGGCTCTCGCGATGTCTGCAGGACGCGGTGAGGGAGGCTCAGGCCCTGGATGCTTTGGCCGACATGCAGAGCACCGAGAGCCAGGCCTCAGAGGAGCTCCTGGAAGGCCTGGCGCCCCAGGGAGAGGAGGACCAGGAGGACCAGGAGGAGGACGAGTGCGACCAGTACCAGCAGCTCCTGGAGCTCAAGTGCCAGATCCGGAACAGTGGCGAGTACGACCTGTACTACAGCAGACGCAGTACCATCGGGTGCAGCCTGGGGGAGCCAGCGGGGATGGAGCGGGAGCTGCGTCTCCTCAACGAGGAGCTCAAGAGCATCGAACTGGAGTGCCAAAACATCATGCAGGCCCACCAGCTACGCAAAGCTCGGGACCAGGGCCGTCTGGAACGCAGCCTCAAGCTGGCCAACATCAAAGAGCACCTGGAGAAGTCGGACAAGGACAGCTCGAGCGCATACAACACGGCAGAGAGCTGTCGGAGCACGCCACTGGCAATGGATCGATCGCCAGAACATTCCCTGCAGAGGAGAGTCAGCCTCACCAACCAGAAGAACGCGCTGGCTTCAAATCACAGCCTGCAGGCGGCCCTCCTGGCCAGGGCACGTGGCCTGAAACAGGGTGGGGCGCCCCCTGCTGACGAGGAGATCCAAGGACAGGAGAAGCCGCGCTGGAACCAGATGGCCTGCCTTTCGCCGTACCATGGCTCCCAGTACCGGCACGCCAACATCCCAGCGCACGCCAGGCGGTACCAGAGCTACATGCAGCTGGTCCAACAGCGCTCGGCCGTGGAGTATGCGCAGAGCCAACTCAGCCTGGTGGGTGTGGAGCCCAAGATGGAGTGGAAGGTGAAGGTGCGTGGTGACGGCACGCGCTACATCACCAAGCGACCGGCGCGGGACCGTATCCTGCGTGAGCGGGCGCTGAAGATCCGCGAGGAGCGCAGCGGCATGACCACGGACGATGACGCTGCCAGCGAGCTCAAGATGGGCCGCTACTGGAGCAAGGAGGAGCGCAAGCAGCAGCTGGCGCGGGCACGGGAGCAGCGGCGGCGCCGTGAGTTTATGCAGCGCAGTCGGCTGGAGTGCCTGCGGGAGGCGCCACAGAGTGCCGGCGAGGGACGCAAGGACGTCAGCATCATCGAGCTCAGCCACAGGAAGATGATGAAGAAGCGCAACAAGAAGATCCTGGACAACTGGATGACCATCCAGGAACTGATGACGCATGGGGCCAAGGCTCCGGATGGGGCGAAGGTGCATAACGCCTTCCTGTCCGTCACCACTGTGTGAGACGCACTCTGACGCCCCCTGGTGTTATTTACCTGCCTCGTTCAATGTGGCATTTTTATGAGAGAAGGGTATTTTTCGTGAATGATTTTTCTAAATGGGGTTTTTCATCCGTCTTTTTGGGGACTCATGCAGTTTTTCATTCCATTGTGTCTTTTTGCCTCAGAAACGCGGTGCTTTTATAAGAACCTGGTCACTGTTTATTTCGAACGGTGTTTTCCCTATAATGGAAGCACGTCTGAGATGGATCTCATTGGACTCTGCCGGAGAACTCGTCCCGATTGTGTCGGCATTTTCCAGCCTGGTGGTCCCTGCCCCCGATTCACTACCTCTTTTCCTGGGAACGATTTGAGACGCTCCAGCTCTGATGTCGAGGTTTTACATACGACTCATTCTGTTGGATATTTACATACATTTTTAGCAGTCACCAGTCACACGTTTGCGTAAACCCCAGTGTGATTTCAAAAGGAAAGTCTTTGGCACTCTAAAAGCTAGAATGTAAATTAATTGCATATACTAACTTACCAGCATACCAGTAAATTCATTAATAAGGCTTTTTGCGATTTTACAAAGCCTGCTGGTGGTCTACAAGTCAGCTGAGAAAATATGACTTGGTATGAACATTGCGTCTCGAAGATAGTGGAAAATCTTTTTTTTTGATACAGGAGAATATGGAGTAGATGTAGGCAGTGTTTATCTTGGGAGATGTTGGAGTGTGCCCCCTCCACAAGAAATGAATAATTTTGTGAATAAATGAATCATTTATGCAGCAAATTTATGCAGTAAAAATGTATCTCAGTATTTCTCAAGCCTGTCACAATACTGTGGACAAAGAGGATCCCACAGCCGCCTGCATCTTCTCTGAAGATTTCTGTTACGTTCCTAAGATATCTAGATTTTTTTCTAGATCTACAGGATATGGAAGTAACCTTTGTGTACAGTATGTATTGTAAATTATTCATTCTTTTGTAATAAGCCTTAAGGGAATTTCATCATGTCACTGTTTTTTATGACAAATGCCAAAATAATCTTACAGCCTTTATTTCAATATGACAACAAAATCCTGCAGGAGTCCCAACACAGTGAACGAAGCATTTTCCTTTTTTGATATTACACTGTAAACAGATTTAGTCGCCATTTATAGTACTGCATCCAGTAGCGGGTAGCTTGTAGCCAATGTGTGGTCCTTGTGAAAATGGGGTAAATGAGTGATAATTAAATTATTGTTTACCTAAATTAAACGTTTTATTGTTTCTTTTTCTTCCTTGCACATTGTTAGCCCACAAGGCCTGGAGACGCAACAGATAATCACAGCCGTCCAAGCAGAATCCTCCAGTTTGTCTCATTAAGTGAAGCAGTTCAGCCGCAGAATAATTCAGCAGCTTTTCGTAATTAGTGTAATTATGAAATCAGTAGAGACAAAGAAAAGGGGTCTGAGCACATTCATAGAAGCAATAAAAACACATTTCCCGCCAAAACACAGCCCCCGGAAGATGCTTCTCTCTGCCATTTTCTCCACTTTCTGCAGTTACAGGTGTGTGTGAGTGTTGTTCGGTTTGTACCTTGTTACCAGCCTGCTTTGCCTAGAAATCAGCTCACCGCCTACCTTTTCTGTTTCATATTATTTTGTTAAATGAGTCTTAATCGTAGATAACCAGAAGGGCAGCTTAATTAGAATAAGACTACGCTTGAGTGGTTCTGCCTCATTAAACTGTATCTCCTGTTGAATCCTCCCAACCTGCTAGGTTCTCGTCCGGAACTGCGTGTATCCCAGGGCCCGTTCCCGTCCGTACCCATGCATTTGGGTTTCGGGTCATTTCTCTTTTGTGGCAACAGCGGTATGCTTCACGGTGACACAGATTTCGTGTGACATATGTAGTTAATGTGTGACAATAAAGTCTTTCGCAGCCACATGAATCGTAAGAAATGACCAACCAAAAACGAGGCGCCGGTGGACTTCACTGAAGCTCTCTGTGGTTCCTCACAAAGTTCTCTCTTATGTTAACAAGCAATGACAAGCAGTAGTGGAACAGACGAGTCCAGCTGCATGTCAGGAAGGACCGGTCCTGTCTGTAGCATAGCAGCCTGTCTTACTCCTTCTCACAGCAGCACCCACCCACACCACAAAACCTGTCTTCCTGCCAATTGAAATGTTTGTACATTTCAATTGTTCCCACAAAGAGCCCATTAAAAATGTCATCTAAATGCCCCAAAGCATTATGGGTAGTTTTAATGGGCAACGTGGGCTAATTAAGTTCAACTTGAGGCCGGTGAAAGACGGAGCCGCGGGCCAATTAAATCCCAGTAAATGGCAGCGCTGGTATTTGTCACTTCTGTCAAATGCCAGTCCTGACAGAAATGTCAAGCTGATAGCACCCCCGTCTCCGGCAGCCCCGTCTGAGGGACCAGCCCATTCCTCCATTATCACTGTCCAGTGATAACCTTTAGGATTCCTCAAACGGTGGAAAACAAGACCATTCCCTTCATTACCTTGGGGAGGGGCCTTCGATTTATGGATTTATTCAGTTTCTGCTTCCTTGAACCATGGAAGGAGCTGTCCATCCTGTGCGCGGGCCCCCCCCCCCCGCGGGGGCGGGGGGGGGGGGGGGGGGGGGGGGGGGGGGGGGGGGGGGGGGGGGGGGGGGGGGGGGGGGGGG
>JAODKC010000064.1:33545932-33571516 GCA_026777985.1 Mormyrops attenuatus
TTTTTTTTTTTTTCATTTTTTGGTTACTTTCACCCTGGACGTGTCTGTCCATCCTGGGCCCCCCCCCCCCCCCCCCGGTCACCTGGGGGTCTTGGCTGGACCTTGGGTCTGCAGTAATAGCAGTGATGCAGAACTCAGAGCCTCACGCTGATGCTGTGATCCTGGTGCCCTCTAAGGAACCGGCTGCCGACAGGCTGAAGTGCTTTTTAACGCCAGTGGCAGGAAACGTGAAATGTGTAGAGCCTCTCATTATAGCCTTATCCATCGCGCTACCTGCTAACCCAACATCCAAATCTACATGCTAAAAACTAGATTTCCCATAAAAAAACTCCTGTGCCTCTTGGGCTGACCTGGCCTGTTCACCCTCCGCACACAGATTTCGTCATAATCAAATCACTCGCCACTGCGACAAAATCCAGTCAAGCACTTGCTTGTTGAAAGACCTGCAATCTCAAAGACACACGCATTTCCTTTGATTACACGAAGCCCTTTCTCTGGTCGGAGGCATGCATACTTTACTTTACGCTCGCATTTCGGTTCATAGTAATATTATGTCGCGATCAAAGTGGACAGTCACCTGTATAGCTGTAGATACTTCATAGTTATTGCCGCTCATGTAATTCCACCATCCTTAAAGTAGCATTCAGTACACAGACCAGCCCACAGACTGAGACTAACGGTTCATACAAATGAATTCTTTAGATCACTGGATCAAAACTTGACGAAAAAGATTTTTTAATGTTATTGTTTGATCTGCTCCAAAAAGAAAGAACAACATATCATTAAATGTGGTTACAGTGATGGACATTTTATCGGGCTGTCGGCAGTTAGGTTCCCGTCTTCTCTGATCAGCGCTATCTTGGCGTTCGCCGCGGAGAGCAGCTCTCCCCTTAACCGAGGGTCCGCGGTCCGGCCGGGTCTGATCGGACCGGCTCTCCGGCCGGACGGGGCTGATTTCCGCGTCTGTCCCGTGGGGGTCCCTCACAGACGGAAATGCATTTTAAAGCGGAGGCTGTCAGCGAGGCGATAAGCGCGTCGGGTCTCCGCGGGGGGGGCAAACAGCTGCTCGCTGCTTCGGCTTAATTGCGCTTTGATTATCCCCGATGCGGGGAGCGCGTCACCGACGGGATAATGTCCTCCAGCCTGAAAGAAGTTTCCAAAACACAGTCCTGTTTGTGTGATTACGCTTTTGGCAAAAGTTCGAGCGTGAAATGTGCCATAAGTGTGTTCTGAGTTTACATAACGAGGGCTGTCAACTTTGATCAGATGGCTGGAGTGAGATTTTCAACCTGAGACAAGTCGGCACACGCATTTACCTGTTTGTAAGACTCTTACTACCCTGCAAATGTCTAGGGTTTGCAAACTAGCCCGACGCTTTTGACGTAGCTAATTTTTAGTTTATAATGGAATGACAGAGATTTGCTGTAAGATTTCCTGC
This sequence comes from Mormyrops attenuatus, assembly GCA_026777985.1. Lineage (NCBI taxonomy): Eukaryota > Metazoa > Chordata > Actinopteri > Osteoglossiformes > Mormyridae > Mormyrops > Mormyrops attenuatus. The sequence continues at coordinate 33,547,371 of JAODKC010000064.1, forward strand.
GCGAGCGTCAGGCCAGGCGCGCGCCGGTTGGCACCCCTCCCTCACCGTGCAGCTCGCGGTCCCCCAACGCTGAGCTTTGATTTGAAATATGAAGATTCGTATGTAAATATTTCCCCGCCTCTAAAACCTCATTACATTATGCAGCCTGCCTCATACTGAAATGTGTGTGAGCAAACGATCACTGTTCCATTGCAGGATTTCTGAAAAATAATTCCACTACACCAGGATTTCAATTTATTTATTTTTATTATTAGAATTGTATGTGGAGCACATTTCAACTATATTGCGTTTTCTCTAGGTCTATCTGCCATGTTATAATGTTATAATAGCAGGGTTTGTGCTTGTTGGAAGACTGCAGTGGTGGACCTTGATTGACCAGATTCAGGGCAGCTGAGGGTCGTTGGTTCCCCTCCTTTGACTGGTCACCATTAAATTAACCACGAAGGTCATGACTCATTGCTTTATAAAATGGCATTTGCTGAATCAGTCTGTTTCTTCAGTTCATTTGTTTTTTTTAGGCATACCAGCTTCCTGTGGTTATCTCAGTGGTTTTTTTAAAGTACTTTTTGTATTTGTATATTTATTAGTTTCGCTTTATGATAAGGCTGTTTGGGTGTTTTAATTCAAATCTACTACTAGCAAAGCTTAAGAAACACCATTTATTTGAACTTATTTATTTTATTTATGTTGTATTTCATGTATTATTTTGCACCCACTTCATGGAAGTAGACATTTCCACGGACAGCCTGTAGTTTTGTGTGAGGTCATCTGAGGGTCAGTGTTCCTGCTGTACGGTCAGCCATGGTGGTCTGTTTAGGGGTCATCTGAGGGTCAGTGTTCCTGCTGTAAGGTCAGCCACGGTGGTCTGTTTAGGGGTCATCTGAGGGTCAGTGTTCCTGCTGTACAGTCAGCCACGGTGGTCTGTTTAGGGGTCATCTGAGGGTCAGTGTTCCTGCTGTACGGTCAGCCACGGTGGTCTGTTTAGGGGTCATCTGAGGGTCAGTGTTCCTGCTTTACGGTCAGCCACGGTGGTCTTTTCAGGGGTCATCTGAGGGTCAGTGTTCCTGCTGTATGGTCAGCCACGGTGGTCTGTTTAGGGTGTCCAGGGCTGTTTACCAATAACCGTTTAATGGACTGTGGACCTTAAGATTGCTGGGTTAAGTCTGAGGAGATCCATACCCTTGAACCCTTGAATTCACCACTTAAAAAGCTCCAGTAAAACTATCCAGCTGTTTTAATGGGTGAAGTAGTGTCTGCTCTAATGCCTTTGTCAGACTTCTGAAGTAAAAACATCATGCAGCATCATGTATTTCGGAGTGGTGTGTGACTCTGTGTTAGGGGGCTGTCTGGGAAGGTTGTGCGTTCTAATCCCAGGCTCGCCAGAATGGTTTTACTCTTCGGGTCCCTGAAAAAGGCCCATTCAGAGATATTGGGTTCAGCGGTTTAATATAAACATCTCAAAGCTCCCTCTTCCCTTGGATGCCTAATATCATCTCGCCTTCCTGTTGGCTTCTGCATGTCTCATATTTTCTATGTCGCCCGCGATGTTTAGGTCCTGAGTGGTGGACAGTAGAGGGTGGTGCTTAGTCAGCCGGGGTGGGGGCAATAAAACAGTAACGCCCCAAGTATTGCGCTGGGGTCGGTGTGCCGCACACGATGGGCATGATCCCCGGTGCCTCGCGGTGTTCTGGATCATTCTGACTTGGCCGCCTCCTTGCTCAGCGACCTTCAGCACTTCGCGATGTTGCTAGACGCCCCTGTTCCTCTGGCCTTCTCGGGCTGCTGCGGACCGTTTCGGGGTAATGGCTTATGAAAGTAGTGTTAAGTGGCTCTATTAGCTGTAAAAATATCATGGTTAATATTAGCCTGCCAAAGGATTAGGTTTTAGGTGGATGTCAGGAGGGTAAAGGGACCATCAGAGATGCCCATATAGCGGCGTGCGAAATGGATATGGCGTTTATTAGGAGGATTGGCTTGCGCTCAATTGAATGTCTGTGTGGTTCATGCACACAGATGATCTCCCTTTTTTGGTCTGATGTTTGGCTTTTGTTTTGCCTCCCTCCCCCCCCCAACAGAAACCTGCCCTTTGAAAGTTTCGCTACCCTGTCCCTGGAAGTTGTTCAGTGCTCATGTGCTAAGGTTGCTTGAGGGGGAGGGGTTAAGTCCCCCTCCCACCGTGCCCTGTGGTGTCTATGGACAGGAGAGAGCGATGGGCTGTCCTCCTGGTCACATGATCGTCTGCTTTATTTATATGCAAAGTGGATGTTGGATTTTTCAATTGCCACCATCTGGTAAGATATCAGCGCTGAAGAAATTGCTGGTTACATAGATGACATTGCTAACATCATGCAATATAACATCTCCTGGCATCATAATAACCATCATCAGTCTGGCAGATGTTGCTACCTTCACTCAGAGACAGGGAGGGGGATAGAGGAGCCCTCTTCGTGTAGCGATCCTCACTCGTCTGCTGAGGATACAGGCCAATTCCAGCTGGAAATGTTGCATCTAATGTCAGCGTTATTAAACGGCCTTTTGTGAGCCTCACTCCCACTGCAATACTCTGGAGTTGCTTGTCGGCAGTGAATGGGATTACCGTCACTGTACTGGGTAGTGTGATTGATGACACTGGTATCGTGAGGTCTTTCCAAGGCAGGCCAGTTGGAGAGTTGCTCTCTTTCATATCGTGGATGTGGCAAGTGTTCTCTTATCTGGGGTGTGGTGGCTGAGATTTGGTACTTGGCTGTAGGTGGTAATTTTTTTAAGGAAAGCTTGATATTACATATTACACTAATGTGTTATATCACCTCGCTTTTGTCTTGCAGGGTGACCTCACAGCCAGTGAAAATCCAACTAGCCGAGCTTGCTGTTGTCGCTAGACCCGGTTGGGAATCTCACGATTTTATGTGTTGTTTTCTCTTGCTTTGGATGTTACCCAGGGACACTGGTGTCTGATAAATGCTGATTTGCAAGTGCTGTGATTTAGAAAAAAGTAACAGAATTTGACATGAGCCACGATAAAAGTGAGTAGCAGCACTGAAACTGCTGAATGGTTCTTATCTACCCATAATCCACGTTGAGAATCCGCTTTGAGCCAGGAAAATACTTTAAGAACAGATCCCACTTCGTGGTGTCCCTAACAGGCAGCTGCTGGACATGCTATTGTTTCAAACCGCTCTGAGAAACACCTCTAAATGACAAGCTGAAAGATATGGGGTTTTTCATAATGTGCGCAAGGCTGACACTGGCCATAAGGTCTTCCGGAAAATATCCAACGGCCGTCCACCCCCCTCCAATAAGACTCCTAATTATATGTGTAAATTAGTGAGGGCAGCAAACGGTCAGGGTTGCGGGAACTGAAAAGCTGCTGGTTAGTTGGGGATCAGCGCCCACTGAAGTGCCTCATTACTCTGGGCGCACTGTCACGGACCCCACAAGGCACCGGGCTTTGATACGACTCTCTGCAAACATGACGTCTTCTGCAAATCTCAGTACTCATTAACTTTTTAATGCAATGATAATTTTTTAAAAAGCATCATTCTAATGAAGGTCCATTGTTATTGGATGGGGACATGAAATGAAGCCTTAATATGAATCGCTTTGGGATGTTTTATTATAAAATCTTTGTTTTAACTGGAATCCTGTTCGCCCTCATTTTGATTGGCTGGTATCTTGACGTCTGCTCAGAAATGGGTTGCTTGCAGTTGATGCAACTTTATAAAAAACTGCTCCTGACATCTGAATAACATGCTTCTAAAGGTCCCATTTTCAGGGTAAAGTTATGTTCTACCCTAAAAATATCCCCATACAGCCAGTCTTTGATGAGGAATGCGATAGCGACAGTCACGGTGACTGTGACTGACTGCTGTAATGATGCTTCTTCTTTTTAAAGGCACAGCACTGTTTGAACAAGGCTGTATTAATGCGTAATGCAACCCGCCCAACATGTGTGGCAGTATTTAAATTTGCGCTCAATTCCCCAGAGGGAAATCCCCACACGGGAGTCGAGAGCCGGTGCCCTAGTTTTTTTTTCAAAAATCCCTCTTTCATCGTTAGTTATGGCGATGCAAACCCAGGAAGGTGAGCGACAGCCTGCCGCACTCTCGCTGAAAATGTCCTTCCTGTTTGTACTCCCACCAGTCAGGAAAGCTGTTTATATTCTGCTTACATTTGGGGGTGTTTTTTTTTTAGTTGTATCATGAGGGTGTCGTTAAACCAGAGTTATGAAGCTTAAGCGATTATTACTATTCTCATGAACCTGATCAGTTATAGAACGGTCACAATTTAAAAAATTCTTCATTAAAGATGAATAATTAAATTGGATTACATTTTTTTAATTTAATGAACATTTTTTTAAATTTTTTTTTTTTTTAATGTAATACGTCAACCTGTTACATGGGTGACGTTCCTCCTGGTCCATATCAGCACCCTCCCCTCTCTGTGTGCGGTTTCAGGATTCACCTCTCTCTGTGTCCCACCTCTGTGGAAAACCTTCTTCATCTCCCGCGGACGCGCCCCTCTCCCTGTCCACTATGCGGACGCGCCCCCCGTCCCCGATGTGAACAGCCTGAACCCCTCGATCTCCACATTGCTACCCCAGAAGATGCTGGACAGCCTCCTTTGGGCTGTAATTCTCTTTGTGGTGAGATATGCAATCTGCTGTGCTCTCTGCACCCCAGTGCGCGGCTCATGCGCGCCCTCTATGCCACAGGGTGGTTCATAAGTGCCCTTTGTGCTCATATGTGTCTACTCTACCGCTGTGTGACCTGTGAAAGTCAGAACCTAAAAAGCTTTTGAAACTGCCCCTCTGCAGTGCATCGCAGTGAGGCCGGCATCTGTTGTAAAAATGGGAAGATTTGGCTGCAATGGGGTGACTGGCGTGGACTAATGATCTGGGTAATGATCCACTGCGTTGAGGAGCCTGGTAAGACGAGCTCCGTGCCTGGGCTACGGAATCCATCAGGGAAGAGCTTCCTGTTTGAATGCATGATCAGACCCAATAATCTCTCATTAACCCTGTGACAGTGTACCGGTTAATGCCCGGTAATCTCTAGAGATAACATGTGAAAGAGGGGGCCGATATATTCGGGGGAGGGGGGATATGGGGCAGCCCATGGAAACGCGCAGCAGCTGGACGTGGAGGAGATCGGGGGCTTGTCACATGACCGGCTTGACGGGCCCCTCCACCAGGGACCACATTCGCAGAGACGGTTCTGAACAGGGGCGCCGGCCTTCCTGTTTACATGCTTCTTCCTGTTTACATGCTTCTTCCTGTTTACATGCTTCTTCCTGTTTACATGCTTCACTGCCCCTGTCACCCATTCATTCAGCATTCCCCTGTTTTGTTGAGGAGCTCCTTCTGCCCTTCAGCATAGGCACTAACAACATTAACAACTTACCATCCAACTAAGTGATTCAAACTATATATGCTGATAATGGGAGATTCTGGGAAACGTATCCCGGGACTTGCCCTAAGCACCCCTTTCCCAGCACAGGAAAGGTACCCTATTTAATATATGGCACCCAAGGTGGTGCTGGACCAATTAAATGTACTTCCGATCTCTCTGCAAACCTACTGCAGTCTCATGTGACAGATGAAGGAGCACAAGGCCATGCCGATACGAGAGGCCATTCTAAATGCACACGTTCATTAGATACTGGCAGAACTGAGATGTTTTGATACGTAGATGATCCTTCTGACCTGTCTGATTCAATCTGTTTTTAATTCTCTTCACAGGCTTCTGATAGTCATATGTCTGTGCTGGAGTTTGGAGAGCTTGTTATCTCGTCAAGCTTGTTAACTTGCCTTCAGCCAAGCAAGAGAGAGATTCTAAATGTTGCTCCTCCCCTTTGAAGTCCTGCACTGCCTCGCACCCCTAACCTCAGTGATCTTCTGACCCCTTCCTTGCCACCTCACTCTCCCCAGTCATCTGTAATCTGCTCCTTGTCTGCCACGTCAGGCTTCTCGTTGTGGGTGGCAGCTCATTCTCTGCCATCGCCCCCACACTCCGGGATTCTCCTACTCGCTCTCTCCATGATTGTTCATTACTTTCTGCTTTTAAATCTGACTTACAGACCGTCATTTTTATTATTATTATTATTAATAATAAGGTTGCAGACACTGGACACGACATGTAATAAATCTTCTTTATCTCATTTGCCTAAGATACTTGACACAAGGAAGAAGCTGATTGTAAAAATGGGGATATAGAGATGCAGGCCAACAAATGTAAATTATTGTAACACATATTCAATGTCTCTACACGTCCGGTGCGTGAGAGTTTAACCCTGAGTGGCGTGCATTGTGTTTCAGCCCTTACCGTGCTGGTAGGATGGTTCAGGCCTCGTCGTGTGAGAATCACCATAATGTTCTCCCTCCTTCACCGCCACCCGACGGCAGAGCCACACCAGTGAGCCTCTGCACTCGTGCCGCCCAACCAACAAACATGCTGTCATGCTCGGTATACTTAGCAGCCAACAGCTTCTCATGCCGACCCCGAGAATTTTGGCAATGTGTTATCGAAGAGGATGCCTTCGATAGGACACGTCATTCTGTGATACCAGCGAGGCTCCATCGTGTCTCCTTCCATCGTTTTAGTTAAAGGTGCCTTCTATCATTGGAAACGGTGTGGAGAGTTAGGAGGAGAGTTAGATATAAACCAAACTGAATATCGGTGCACATTATATGAAAAATGATTCGCTTGATGTTGTCTGAAGCTCGTCTTCGACATAGCTATGTTAATCCGTCACCCTTAATGTCGAGACAGCAAATAGCGAACATTGTGAACAGTCTCATTATGTGCTCTTGGGCTCCCCCCCGGAGCTGGAATCACACAGGGGCTTAAATTGGACTCCTTTCAAAGGTGGGCTCAGCCAGGGTCAGGCTAAGGGGACGGGAAAGCCCCGGGTACGAGAATGAGGGAGACTTAATGAACAGGCATGTTGCTAAGTTACAAAAATCTGCAAATTTCAGTCACCAAGCTTACGTGGTACCCATAATCCATCATAACATTTTCAGACAGGAAGCGTTTGTTAATTTAAGGTGTTGTATAGAAATGTAACTCAATTAACTCAGACGATGTTTACCGACTATCTTGACTTTACACAATGTCTGCTAGCCCATTAGGGAATCACACTGTGGCGGAATAGTTAGTTGTCAATAATGTTTTCATAATTCAGTTAATTTAGTTAATTTCTGTGTGGTTTTTGTGCTCCCTCATTAATTCAGGCCATTACCCTTGCATCCAATTCCAGAATTAAAAAACACAAAAAAACAGGCAGTCGTGAAGAATCGGTGTGAGAAACACGGGTAATGAAACCCATCCTTCTGTTGTGTAAAGAATGGGAAATAAAACAATAGAACACATTGTAGGGGGAGCCGGTCTATTCTTGGACGCGGCTCAGAAGAGCAGCGCTTTATTAGAGCACTGCGGCTGTCAGGCAGAGCGTAGGCTCATCTATTAACATGGAAATCAGCGTTTGCTTAAATCCAAACTGAGTCAATACCAGTTTATAGGGGAGCAGGTCGCTGTTAAGTGGCTTTGACAGGTTTCATTTGACTGTGTAAATGGTTATTTGCCGTCTTAGCGCTAAAGGCGTGGAACACAGGAGGCAAAGACCCACAGCACAGTAACACATGAGAAAGGCTGTCCCCTCCTGTAGAAAGAGAACGCAGACATCAGGGACACATGCAGGCCGGGTCTCTCCAACGTGCGGGCCGGGTCCTTCTCACGTACACTCATGTTCGGCATAGCTAATGCTAATCACTGGCAGCCTGTAACAGGCAGTTCACTTTATGTGGTCACACTCAATATGTCAGTTTATTTCACATTTAAATTAATTTGTTATATCTACACTTGTCTTGGGAAAATCAGTTGGCTGTATCTTCTGCATCTGTCATACTTGGTCTTCCATTTAGCCGCACAACATCTCCGTCTTCTGCAGCTGTTAAGATGAACAGGTTTCTCTTGAGGGTTCACATCCCCAAGGAAAGTCAGCTGTTGTATTCTGAATGAAGGAGATAACCTGGAATCCTCTGGTAAACGTCCAGCTCTGTGGGTGGATAAATGTGTCAGAATGAGCCAGGTTTACTTTGATGAGCACAATATCCTGACAAAGGAATCCTGACTTTTCTGCTTTGACCTTACAGTAGGAAGCCCAGCTTTACTTCAGAGGCTCAGTGAGGATGGTTCTGTGTGCGAGTCTCTGTAAAACGAGCCCAGGGAATATGGGATAGGCTGCTTGTTTTACTCTGGTTCTACTCAGTTGGAATCTGCATTCTAATCATTGAATTCCTCACAAACACACGCTTTGCGAATGAATGTAACCCATCTGTGAGAATCTTTCTGCGCAGGGGCTGAAAATTAGTAGGACTTGATCATTAGTTCTCCTAGAGCTGCTGCCTCATCTAAAGCCCTCAGCGTGTTGAGGTACGAGGCCTGGATCTCGCTGCGTGATAAATGACGAGCATTATTCACTTAGCATCCATCAGTGGAAACACAGTCTATTCGCAGTTTAATTTTGTTGACTAGTAGAATATTTGCTTATAGTTGCAAAACTTGACAGCTAACGTAGGTCAGAAAATCAGAAAAGCCAACATCAGAGGCCTCACTCCTCCACCGCTGGCTGTGGGAATGAGGCTTGTTAAAAAACGGGTTCCTTGTTTGCACGTGGATGCAAAGACCCCCCCCCCAAAATGGAGCGCTCTTGGGGCCGAATCCCGCTTCAGCTGTGCATGGCGTCGGCCGCGGTGCCTTAATCGCCTTTATCACCTTGCCTCACTTCTCCTGAGTCTCTAATCGCCTCTGTTAGAGCAGTCACGCTACAGACGTCTTTCCTTCGCTGTTTGTTTGCCGCCTGTCCTTCTCGCAGCTTCGTTAACGTGTCTCGCTCTCCCAAAGGGCCTATTCCTTCTAATGCCGCCCTCGTCGGGGGGGCCTTCCCTGGGCCACCCCCCCCCCCCCCCACAACTCTCGAGTTGGCAGACAGATCAAAACGGCCATTGTGCTTCTCTGAGCATGAAGCCTTTTGTTGTAGGAAGGTCTATAGTAGGAAGGTCTATAGTAGGGAGGCTTAATCAAAAACACATAGGCTGACTGTGCACCCCCGGCACCAGGGTGCCCCCCGCGTGGATCCATCCAGGAGTGTGATATCTACCTGTGCCATCCCGCAGAGCATCAGGCTGTCCCACAGCATGAGCAATGACCCGTTAGGCTCTGCTAAATTATAATAATAGTAAGTTACCAAAGCAGTCCTGCCTGCCACCGCTTTATCGGACAGCCTTCGCTGCAGTGTGGGCCTAGCTCTTCTCCTGGAACCGTGGCGTGTCACAGCCAAGGTACTTTTGGACCCCGAGTGTCAGTGAGGCTCTGTTCATACCCAACCAGTATCAGTGTGTACCTGGCCAGTATCGTCACATGCCTGGTCAGTATCAGCACATACTCAGTTAGTACCCGGTCAGTATCAGTAGTTAGTTCCCAGCAAATAGCAGCATATATACCAGTATCAACCTGTACTCACTCAGTATTGGCGTGTATCTCGCTCGGCTTCTCTAATCAAAGCGGCAGTGGCCTTAGCCATCATTTTACACAGACCAATCAGTCATGTGAGGTAACACAGGGGACGCCCTGGACGGGACTTCACTCCGTCGCAGGGAACACAGAGGATAAAGCTGGGGACGCCCTGGACGGGACACCACTCCATCGCAAGGAACACACTCACACACAGATACTGACACACAGGCACATTGTTAGTCACTGTAGGTGATTTTAAGAGAGCATGCAGACTCCACACACAAATAGCAAATTGCAAAAATGTGTCAGTTGGCTTTGTGAATCAGTACCACCTGCCTTGTGAGGAACACTGGGAATCCCTAAGATAACAGCAGAGTGAGGGCCTTCCAGGTCAGGGTGGCTGTGTTAAATCTGTCTTTGGCTCTCTTGTGATGTCACACGTCCTCCCCTCGTGTGAATTGTTCCATCAGGTCTGGTAACGTCCCAAACCTTTGTTGGGACATTTTTAAATGCTTAAAAGAAAATAAAGTGACAGTGTTTAATCTTGCCACAGCTATGATACTGATAAAGTCTGATGAGTCGCTGTTAGGATTCTGACAACGAGCTTTTATATAAAATTTAGCTGTGCACTCCAGAAATCCAGAGCTTTCGCATGAAGCCTTTTTTGTATAATTCATAATAAAATTACATAACCATTGGAGCTGGAATTCAATAATGTGAAGGAGATCAAAAAATTTGTATGAACAACAAAAAACTAATTTTAGATGAGAAAAGAACTGAGATATTAAGAGCTGATAGAATGAGGTGAAGCTGGGGATGTAACAATGGGAAATGTGGAAATGAATGCTTAAAGAGCCTTTGCTGACACACAGATACCATCAGCCGGCTTTCTGTGGAAGAGTCTCAGGGTCTCCGCCGCAGCATGCAGATGAGTCCTCTCCCGCCCGCTTACCGGGAAATCCGCTTGACCAAAAGGCAAATTGGTTCCACCTCTCATCTTGATGGCTGATAAAGAGCCAGCCCCCATCCCCCTGAGACTGCGTAGGAACCTTCCGGAAGAGCCGGGGGTCCAGCCTGCTCATATCCAGTGGAGATGCTGACAGAGTTGCCCGGGGCCCGTCTGAGCCGATCCCTGGAACGTGTGACATTCGCCGGTTTAAGGCTCCTAATCGTGTCCAATCTTGCCCAGTGTTTTTCAGTCTGTTCCTCTCATCACAGGCAGGAACAAGGCATCATCCCCATCTGCACGATGGCCTTGCTGTCGTTGGAATGAGCAATGTGACACGTCTCGGAGGTCTTTCCACTGCTGCCTTCAGATCTTCTACAGCCCTGCTGAACAGCACATTACTGCACATTTACAATGACGTGCTTCACTGCCAGCTACCTTCCTGTCCAGTCAGGTTTCTCTCGGCTGACTGACCGGCCTGTTTTTAAGGCTGCAGGCCCTCAGCAGGGCTTTCTGATCACAGAGAAGTCCAGCTGTTGTACCTCTGTGCCTGCTTCCATGCCCGCTGATGGTCCATACTGCTGCACTCTCTGTGTCAAAGTGATCAGCTTCAAAACCTCAAATGAACCTGAATGACAGAACATTCAGGATAAAAATCACAATTGGGGGGGGGGGTCCTTCAGCCTTTACAGACACCCTCAAATTAGCTGCCTTTGTCCTAGTTACTTGTCTTGTAGTGCTGGACTCAGGTAAGATTCGAGGCCTGTCTCCCAAGAGTACTATGAGCTGTCACCAAGCATGCTCATAGTACTCCAGCCAAGTTTGCACCGAGGACTGAGCACTGATTCAACACTAAGGATGTCTTGCAAGGAATTAGAGGGAGTTGCCAGGATATTGAGGGGTACCTCTTTAACAGTTAACTTGGCAGCAGAGGGCTGAAGGACACAGGCCAGTGCTGAGCAATTCTTAAATAGCTCTGTCGAAATATTCACCATTTAAAAGGGGGAACATAAACATCAGTTCAAAACTGTGAGCTGTGTAAGCAGCTTGGGGTAAAGATTAAAGAGTAAATCAGAGAAGAATCCATTTAGATGCAAGTGAAATAGAAGATTACTGCTTCAGACCGCATGTTAATTTGTTAGCTGGGGATAACGCCGGTAAAACCGATCAATACACAATACACAAGATTTTATCGATGCCAATAAGCAGATCAAAACATTTAGTGAGGCCCAGTGATCTTAGTTCGGCAGGTTTTAATATTGTTTTTGGGAAGAGTGTACATGAGCGCGTGTTTCTTCGTGTGTGAGAGAGAAATACTTTTCTAATATCCCAGGTCTCTCTGGTTTCTTTTCCTTTGCCAGCTATATTTGAAATGAATTCAACCTGACACGTATGTAAGCCTGCCACGTGCATAACAAGATGATGAAACAGCGTGTCACTGACTTTAAAAAATCAATCAGTAAGAGATTTATTGTTGGCACGAATGTGTGAGTCACATTCTGAATGAAGGTGAAAACCCCTTTATAACATGGACACGATCTCTATGAGAGCCAGGGTAGCAGAGATGCAATCCACAAGCCACGGCTGTATTAAAAATCCAAGCGTATTGATTGAAGGTCATAAACAATCCAGCAATTTTTATCTATAGACTCACATGGTACCCACACTTTCTGTTACATTATGCGTGAGCCGTGTAAATGAATCTTCCTCGTACATGTGCATTGCATAGTGACTTGTGTTTTCAAGCACTTTGCATAATTACAGTCTATGATCCTGTTCGGAGGCACCGCAGATGTTCTCCTGCTGGCAATAAGCAAACAGCTAATCTTAACAGAGCTAATGTGTTTTGTACTTTGAACAAATGTTATAAAAGTGGTAAAAGAGTTTTTGGGCATAAACAGGGCCAGTAAGTTGCTTAGCAAGTATTTGTGCCTGGAATCAGAATACTGCTGGTATTATTCCTGGCCTCAGCACACATAGGAGTTCTAGTTGCACAAAAATATAGAGGAGGTGGGTCCAACCAACTACAGGAGCCAGGACCGAGACATCTGATTGGTTGGTTCCATCTCCTCTGAACCAATCATGTTTCCTTAATGCCTTAAGAGCATTTTTTTGCACCCTAAGAGCATTTAAACTCCCATGAGCAGAAGAGTACCCTCATCAGAACAGTCACATGTCCATGGGCTCATAACCCCCAGCTGCAGGGCTGCCACACATCGACTGACCCTGTGCTGTGACCCCCGAATTATGGAGAGCAAGATGGGGTCGGCAAATAGATGAATTCCAGTGTACTTGTGCAAATAAAGGATGTATCGTTTAAAAGCTCCATTTACAGTTTTTGGGAGTCTGTGGTACCCAGATGCCCTTGAATAAAGGCAGTCAGACAAGCAGATTGACTTGGGCTTCTGTGATATACTCTGGGACATAAACCCCACATGACACAGCAGAGACCAGCTTTGCCGTGTTCCTGCGCTGACGTAGATTCTGTGTTCTTATAGAATAACACACCACAATTAACTGAGAGATGGGTTTGTCTCAGTCTGCTGCTATGTTTGTATCTTATAGCCTATGGTAGGATATGCATTAAGCTGCCCCCGCTCTGACCCCACTGCATAACAAAGCTCCCGCCCCTTTGAAACGGACCCAACTTGAGAGAGTAATACCATGTCAGAGAGCCTGTCTGAAAGGCTGCGAGCCGCTAATGCTGCTGTAGGAGGTCAGCAGAATTCCTTATCGGTCCCCCCGCCCTGGCTGAGCCCCAGGCTCTTCTGGTCAAACAGATAACCTGAGCGGCGTGTTACTTTCATGGTGCTGGGTTCCTCCTGGCTTCCTGCCGCGGTCTAACCTGCGTACCTCGGGTCCGTCACCCCTGAGCAGGCCTGGCTGCCTCTGGACCACCTGGTGGCTCTGTACTGTGGGTTAGTGTCTGTGTGGGACGTGAGGGATGAGCACCATACGGCACCATCCATTCATGAGAGAGACCCCAACTCACTGCCACTCAAAACCAATAAGTTCATTACAGAGACAGACAGACAGACACACACACACAGTCTCATGTTTGTATTCATCCATTCATTTCTATGGGCGAAACTCTAATCCCAACAATGACACCCTTCACCCCCACCCAGCCCTGACCGTAACCATAAATAACCAAACAAAATACAAGACTTTTAGTTTTTTGATTGCAGTCACAGATTTTTGTAAAATTGAATTTCCCCTTTTGGCGACCAAAATAACAGGTTTTATCACATTGTGGGGACATTTGCGGAAACAGACAGACATACAGACAGTCAGAGAGGCAGACACACAGACAGGCAGATAGACAGATAATCTTAATATTAAGGATAAAATATGTAATGGAAGTCCAGCTTGATATTCTGTCTGTTACAGTGATTTTCTTTAACCTCCGTTAAATGAGCCGTAAGCCTGTGTGGCTCCTTCAGTTGTAAAAGTCTCTTCACTGGCCATTTCATCTGAACAGGCCTGCTTTGTTTGGCCGTGATTCCACATGGTTTTTCATTGGGTCGATTGCCCCTATATCTGGATCTATGTTCTGGTTTTTATTGCTAGGAGTAGGCAGCAAACTGAGAGACATATAAAGGTTGAAGAATTCATACAGGTTGATTTGTTTTTCACACAGCAATAATACATAAAATAAATATTATTCATTCCCACTTGTTACATTTCAGTTCAGTCATCCTTATATCCCCTGCAATGGGAACGGAATGTCCATAAAATGGTGCAGGGTGTAATGTAACTGATCTGTGGCATTACGGCATGTATGTGGTTGGATTTACAGTATCTGGTCCAGAATGGACCCCGGCATTGCGAACTGAGGGTAGGATCCAGATCCCTCACCACCACCCTGACCAGGATAAACAGATAATGGATGAATGGACGGACAGATGGATGGATGGATAGATATATAGTATGTCAATACCAACCCACAAAAACAATCTCTACACAGTCCACAAACATGATGCTCTTATGTTCTTGTTATGCCCTTCTTCATATCCCTGTCATAGCTGAGAGGAGAGAATATTGTCTTATTTCTGTCTGGATTTGATTTTGAGGTCACCAGCATCTAAATAAAAAAATATTGTGAAAAATGGAAAATCTATTAATTCCACAGATTATGCCCTTTGTCTGAGAGACAGCTGTCTGCAGTCTCCATATCTATAAGCAGAATCTGTCACGCAGGCATCAGACATCCCAGTTTACTCCTCAGAGGACAGAGGGCTGATGTGTATCGTTTTAGAGTGTCATGATAACATTCCGGAAAGACATCCACAGGACAGCATAAACGCGTAATCTAAATGCGAATGCTAAATTAGTAATCAGCTCTGTGTAATCACTGTCCCCGGGCCTGGGAAATGTGGGCCATTACAGTCCAAGATGTTGTCAGACTACCGGAATTGAGATGTGACGAGCCGTAATCAAATATATGAAATTGTATCATTAGTAGCTGGTGTGAGGTCGTCTGACTGTGGATGTCACACCCCCTGTGATATGTCACACTATGACACATTTCCTCCGTCAGCCTAAAGTCCTCCCTCCAGTGGCCTCTGTGGCCTCAGGAATGTCTTTACTGTTGTCCTTGGCCCTTGGATTTTTTAACGTGGGGACATAAGGGGCCAAGCTTACACTTTGCCAATGATATATTTTGAATCAGTGAGTGACAAGGGAAGGGACACTCCTGGGGCCAATCAGGTTTCAGCTGGGGCGAGTGCCCCTGTGGCCTGTGGATATGTCCCTTTGAGGCCTGGGGGAGTGCACGAAGTGGGTATGTAAATGTAAGGCTATTTTAGCATGTAAACATAAGGTTGTTGCTATTATCGTATTTAAACGTAAAGTTAATTTAGTATGTAAATGTAAGGCTATTACAGTATGTAAAGGTATGGTTAATACAGTATGTAATTGTATTATTATAGTATTTAAACGTAAGGTTAATTTAGTATGTAAAGGTAAGAGAGCTGCAGTATATAAGCACCAAAGCCTCCACTCCTTCCTATTGGGGGATTAAAGTGCCAGTGATATTTTTAAATCCAAGGCTCTGGCAAGGTAGTGGTCCCGAGGATTTCACCCCGACGCCTCCTGTCGGCCTAGTGAGAGGCGTCAGACGGCACAAGTAGCCACAGGGCAAATCTCTATCGGCCCGCTGAGTCTGGCTGGAGGCCATCACTGCAGGTGAGCAAACGGAAAATGCGGCCATGGTGTGAAAACGTCAGGGTGAAAGAGTGGACAGGCTCATTTCCAGCCCACTTTCGCAGGCACAGGAGCCTGGCAGGACCACAATGCACTGCGCCGCTCTGCTCTGGAGGAAGGCTAATCTTCCTCCATGATGTGCAGTGCTGGCCTGCCCTCTTCATTTGAGATTTACTGCATCCCGGATGTGGGGGGTAATCTCTAAGCCCTTCTTGACTGAGGCACGTGGCCTGCCTTTCCTCGGAACATCGCTTTGTCAATCCTCACTGCCGATGTCACCATTAGCCAGGACGGTTACACAGTTTGATAATCCCTGACAGTCCCTGACGCTTTGCCCCAAGATGGATTGCAAAAAATACAGATTTTGGTGAGTTAACATCACATTGATTTGGATCAAGGCTCACAGAGGGTCTATTCTCCAGTTACTGCTCTCTGCTGAGTCAGGATGAAGCGAAACCTTCCAGAACATCTTAGCATAGCTTGGGTCTCCTTGGGAATTAGGGGTACGATCTACCAGGCCTGCATGCTGAGAGGAAATGGGTGCAGATTATATCTGAAACTGGAGCAATATTTCAGCTAAAGGAGATATGGAAGCGCTCTGGGCCATTTGGCAGGAATTGAGTCTGAACTGAAAGTTCTGATGGCATCGGATAATGTGATTTCTGAGCCAATGTGCTCCGTTAATCAATCGTGTGAAGATGTGTGAGTGTCTGTTACACTGCTATTCTGTGTGTGTGTTTTAACTCCCCAAAATTACTATGGTTATATACTGGGTATTCTGCAGATTCATTGTGGTTTGCAGGTTTCTGGTAAGCATACAGGACCTTCAATATCTAAGAGAGTAATGCTATAGGAGCAGGCAGTTAGTGTCCAAAGAGGTATCTAATTGCCCGTTAATTATAATAAACCATTTCAGTGCCTGGCCAGTTGCTTTTTCACATGAGCTCCAGCATTTGACCTTCTGTGACATCTTGTTTGTCAAACTGCTCACTTAGCTCTCCAGGGAACAGCGGGCGTACGAAGGCCGGGGCAAATAATTTTCCCGGTCTTGAGTTTATTGTTTTTCTTCTCATGCGATGGCCGTGGAAACGTGGCTGCTGACGATGGTCCCCCTGGAGCAGGCATAAGTCACTGCGCTACCTTTACTGAACTTTACCCATCGGTGAGGAGTGAAAACAAAGTCAGCCTTTGTGATCTTTACTCCCTCGTTATCTCCCAGCCTAATTGAACGTTCTGGGTTTTTTCTCACGTCCTTATTTCGCCTTGTCTGTGCTACAGTGTGTTGCGCGTCGTTTGCACATCCATGCGTTAGTTTTTGATCATTTAATATATTTGTTCACACATTTAATGTGTTTTTTCCATCACTCATTCACAATGAAGTATCATTCGGATAAACAGAGGTGAGGGTGGGATGGAATATACTGTAGAAATGAATGTCACTTTCCTGTAATTTCGGTGAGCACGTGTCAGAGTTCACCACAGACACGCGCATGCTTGTTGTTTCACCGACTGCTCTGTTAAATTTGTGTGTTATCTTGTGAACACCTGAATTCTGTTATTTTATATTATTACATTTTCCTCTTTTTTAATTGAATGCCCTTGGTGAGATAAAGTGAGTTTGATTCTGATCTGAAACCCTAGGAGTTGATGTTGAATTTGTAACAAAAAAAAAACCGACATCTTTTTTTCTGGTCATAAATTATAGATGTGACTTGTTATAAAACTCTGCTTTGGTGCCAGAAGGTCATATAGTGCATGTGAATAAATGACCGTTCATGAGGTATGCAGGAAAAATGACCCGGAGTGAGGGGGACAGATCGCGATTCCCAAGCACGCCCGAAACACATTATGCTAAAAACGAATAATCATACTCACCAGAGATGAAAAGGGGAAATTATTCTGCTTTCTTGAGGCAAACGGAAATTATTGTAAAGTTCTCAGTAGTAAACCATCGAGGCTCACTGTAGTAGATATGCTAATTAACGGGAAGCGGCAGGTAACGAATTGCGCTCGAGGAGGCTCGCCAGCGCGTGACCCACATGGGGAAGCGCTAACGGAGAAACCTCCCAGCATCCCTTGCGGAACAGCTGCATCCCGCGAAAATTCCTCACTTCCCACGGAGTAAATTATTGAGATCTCAGGCTCAGTCCTTCCAAGAAGATGATTGGACTTACTACTTTTTTCACCATATTTCTTCTTCGCACATTTTACACAAGTTCAGCTTGGCTGTGAAATAGTCCCTGCGATCGGTTCCCGAGACAGAAAGTCTCACTCTAATTTAACAAGAAACTGGTCACACCAGAGAGGATCGTTTCCTTTAAAAGTTTCCTGCGTTTTTACTGAAAACGGCATAAACATACATGTTAAAATCTGCACGTTTTAACTGAATCTCTTGTGTTGAATGTTGTGGGATTTCCCCCGAAGTTTAACTTCTCTCTCTGCTTCTGTGTGACTAATGTGCTACATATTTATATGCTAAAAAAAGCTTTTAATGGCCAAATGTCTTCTGTTTAAAACCTCTTTAGAGATCTGAGTCAAAGAGAGGAACCGCCAGAAATCTCTGCAAAGATGAAAGGGATCAGACAAAAGCCACCATGAGTGTTTCGTGCTCCCAGAAGCGATGCTGAGAATCTGCCTTTCCTGGAGGACCTCCTTATTTCCCAGGAAACCCTACAGCATCTCTCTCTCGCTGTCTCTTCTTATCTTTAAAACACTGCTTTTGGCTTGTGAAAGGGGAGCAAAGTTTCTACTTTCACCAGAATCCTCTGAAGAGAGGGAATGTGTAAACGCCAGCGAGTGCGGCAATCTCACAGGCTCCCTTTCTTCTGAAGAATTGACCTACTTCTTTCTTTGTATATTTTCTTATTTCTTCATTCCCAAACTCTGAGGTAGAACCACTGGAGGACAGCCCAGAGTTCTGCTTCCCATAGCTGCGTCACCCACTGTAACTCCTCCACGGCAGCCCGTAACCAGCTAACACATCTCTCTGGAACATTCCTGTCCCAGCCTCTCTTACACGGTTGCAGGCGTCTACATGACAGCTTCATGCATCCAGTGGCGCCGTTTCCCACCACTCAAACCACACAATTGTATGGGGCCCCCTAGGTTTGGGGGACCCCTGTTGACCACAACCAGCCACTACACTAAATATTAAATAAACACATCCGTTATGTAGGAGATGCTGAAGCAGCAGGTTCAGCTACCTAGCTAGCTACTCTCTGCTGTAGCCTATCCTCAGGCTGGCCAGTCCATCACAGGGCGTACACTCACTACAGGCAATTTAGAGACACCAGTTAGCAAGTCTGCATGCCTTTGAGATGCTGGAGTGAACTCACTCAACATGAAGTGAACATACAGCCTCCACACATGAAGAACGGTGGGTACCAGGAGAACAGTGACACCATGTAAGGAGAGACAGCTGGTGTTACATGAAGGTTGAAGGTGGCTCAGTCTTCAGAACATTCAGGATCCTCATCCATCTGCTTCAGTAACTCCCAGATGTCCTTCCTCTGGCTTATTTATGGTAAAGAACAAATCCTATGTGTCCTATCAGTGAACCGCAACCGTCAGTCGTTATCACTGATGTGTATTGACCGGGACCGAGGGACCAATGTTTTAGGTTGGGTGAAGGTCAGTCGACGAGGTGTAGACCTTTCCTAAGCTCATATGCTTGAATCTTCCAAACTTGGTAAATATTGTCCTTCTGCATGCACGGAACAGGCTAATTGTGCTCCGACCCAGGAGAGTGAAATGCTTCGCACAGCTGACAAAAAAGCAGAGAGCGCAGTTTGGAGGTCCTCAAAGACGGCGATGCTGCACTCTCCAGCGCCATGAATAGGCAATGAGCTGCGATTCCCGCTCGCCTGCCGCCGCCCCTCCCCGGTCGCTCGGTGGGACCCTCCCTCCAACATGCTGCTGTGCCGGTGCCCATTGAATTGTCACTTAGCTGTCACCCGTTCATCTCCAGGGAATATTTGGAACACGAGGGGCTTCTCCACACCCCGATGTTGCCTTTGATGCGATGAAGGGAAACAAATAATTTAGGTGAAAAAAATTCCAGAATTAAAAACGAAAAAGAATGCTGGAATACGGCGGCATTCATCTGGGAAAGAGTCGGTGAAGTGAAACTTCAGCGACTGATTGTGGCTGAATGTGTAGCATTAATGTCTGAGCTGAATAAATAGATTCACTACATGTAAGATGGGGACGGTTTGAGCTGGAAACCATTAGCGATTCCTCCACAAACCACCACAGAGAGTGGAAGGACAGGCCACGCCATCACTCGGATATCAATCCAGTGACATGACTGTACAGTGCAGTCTGTCAGCGTCTCCTCTTGAGGGACATCTGATGTCAAGTTCCAGAGCATGTGCTTCAGGATAGTTTAAAATGAAAAGGATTTTTGAACGTTTGACGTGTCCTCGTGTGTTTCAGAGGTAAGATGTTCCCCAAAGGCCAAAAAGTTTGAAAAAGAAAAAATCTGTGGAGAAATCATAAAACATTATGCACACCGCAATATAAATGTATTTTCCATAATGACTGTTTTTCTTCATTGTCCTTTTTCTCCATATATATGTATATCTAGTCCTGTGTGCATTTTTAAAATCATGAGAACATTGCAAAGAACAAGCACAATGTTACACTGCACTGAAGAAAATATTGAGCCTTAATGGAAAATCGCAAGGGAACAAACTCATTCTAGAAGTAACCTCAGGTGGGTGGTGTGACGCTGAGAGTGCAGGGATGAGGCGGACCCCGGAATGCAGGAGACAAATCTCTTTATTTTAAAGAGAGGAGGGTCAAAGGTACTAGGGAATAAGCAAGAGGACCGTCGGGTCAGAAGCCAGGGGTCGAAAGCTGGGGAAGTCCGTCCTACACAGAACGACGGGACGCAGACACGGGGGGGCAGGAAGCAGACCGGGAGCAGACCAGGATGACAGAGCCGGGAAGTCACGTAGGGCAGGCAGGACCGGGCAGGCGGGCAGAGACGATCAGGGAAGCTGGGCAGGACACGGAGAAGCAGGCAGGGCAACAGGGCAAGACAAGAGACAGAAAATCGCTTGGTAAGTGTCATTCAGAATGGCAACAATACTTCGCAAACTCCGTGTGTTTGCTTGGCGTTTAAGTAGCCGACTGGGATAGTGATAATTAGTGACATTAGTGCTGCCCCGCCCCTGGGGGCGTGACAGGTGGAGTATGGAGCTTGGAGGGGGGTGCAGAATGAAGACAAAGTCAGCCACACCCAACTGGGGTATGGACCAATGACATGCGAGCACTGCAGAACTGGCTGGCTCTTTAAGAACCAACAAGGCAGCTGCTCTTAATGGATTTTCCTGCAGTTAAATACATCCCTCAATGTGCAGAAACCACGGAACACATGTCAATGGTCGCTAAAGCCCGCGTTTAATAAACACACTTATGCAGCCCTGAACAGAGGCCTTAAGCCGTACACCTGCTTTCTCTGTAAGAAACATGTATGTTTTATTAACACGCCAAAATGGGACCTCTCAATAATTCGAGCCAAGTAAATGTCAAACGTCATTTTTCCTCCTGTCTAATATCCATCCATCCATCTCCAGCGGTGCCTGTCTAGTAAAGGGTCACAATGAGCCTGGGGCCTTGCTGTGGTATGTGCTGCGTTTAATCCACACAAACTCAAAAGGGAGATACGTCAAGGTGGGATCCATGAGCCTGTGTTCTGATCGTGAACAGATTTAGCTCATTCTGTCTGTCCTATCCCAGCAGCACTGCAGCCGTGGCAAACAGGCACATTTAGATTTAAGACAGCGTTGGTCTGGTAGGCGACAGGGCAATAGTTCGTATCGCTTGAGACGGAAGCCGTTAAAGCGCCAGTATGACGACGACGCGCGGAGATACCATCAGATATGGCCCTGTTGCTTCCGATTCATGCATAATTAAAAGGGGACAAAGGAGAAAGTGATTTTCAACAAGGAGCATGGCGGAGCATCCCATAAGCTGCGAGGATGAAGAGGAATGATGAATATTTAACAGACAACAAATAAATATCCTTGCAATTGGCAGTTCTGTGGCCACCGGGGAATGAGAGACTCTGCTTTATATATGCGGAGCTGTTTATCGTGCATCAGCTGGGTGGGAGTCCATGCTCACGGCTGGTCGCCGAGGACCATGTCAGGACTTGGGGGAGAAACGCATCAGGCCTGAAGAAAGAACAAATGTGTCTCGGTGTTGTGCTTTCTGATGGAACATCTCAGGATGTTCTCTCCGGAGAACAGCTCTCAGGATCTCCTGTCCTACACATCTGAGAAGATGTTCCTCTCCAGCGAAGCATTAGGGGCGGCATATTTGAAGCTTCTTAAATGGCTCTGCTGGAAGAGGCTGCTGGGATTGGGGGGGGTGCAGAAAGTAAGAAAATACTTTGTTTCTTTGCTTGGCATTTAGTGGGAGTCTTGGTCACCAAACTCCTCTAAACCATCTGGTCCACAGCACATCTGACCAGTATTGGATTAAATGGCCCAAGAGTTCAGAGTCCTTTTCATTGCTACATCACTATACTCTGTAGAGTAATTTACCAAAAATGACGCCTATTCATATTTTGCCAGAAATCCACGCCAAGCTCACTGGCACCATCACTATCAATAAACAATATCACAACCACATGTATCCCATCCCATAATTCATACTGCATGTGTGTCACTTCAGTCACAATTCATCATATAGACCTTAACCCCTCAGACAGGTTTGCTACATTTGATTAAAAGCTTCAAAATGTAACACAAACTTAGCTATTAATTCCTCAGCAAAGTTTAACCACTGTTAATACATTTTAAAACATGTATTTCGCCTTTACTCTGAATTATGGATAGCCAGGCCAAAGCTGCCCCTGTGATACCTTTACCTCTTTCATTTCAACTGATATAATGAACTGCAGCACAAGCTGAGTAACCAGGATCCCTGCAGAAGCACATTCTATAAACGTGTCAAGATTTAATATGATCTGGAGGCTACGTGCTTAAACCAGGCTGCATTACTTGAATCCAGGGTTGGCTTGGTGCGGATCTGAGGACATGTGCAGGGCCAGGTTTGCTGTCCACTCAAAAGGTCACTTCAGGGCCTCTGTCCCCCAGAACAATGCGGTGTAGTGACTGTTTGTTGACAACAGGGGCCGCCCCAAACCCCGAGAGGCCCCGCACAAATGCATGGTTTGAATGGTGGCAGACACCTCTGCTGGTCATTTTGTGAGCTCCACCCCATCGGGGCACTGAACCAAACTGGTGGTTCTGCATACCTACGCTTCTTCTCAACTGGCATTTGGCCAGAATCTGGCATAGTGGTTAGGAACACGGCCTGTGACATGAATGATGGAAGCTTAAACGCCAGGAGGCCCTGTCCTGTAGGGGCAAGATGAGCAGTCACTGGGGATAAAAGAGGCAGCTTGTTGGGGGAGGTGTGTGGCTCAGTGGGTCACTATGCTGTGTCTGTGATCAGAAGGACATCAGTTCACATCCCAAGGCTGGCAAGCTAGTTTCATTGGGCTCCGTAGCAAGGCTCTCAACCCCAGGGGCTTTGGGGTCTGTCAGACCCTGTGGCTTTGGATAAACCCATCAGCTAAATATAAACATGTATAAATGTAGAAGATAGATATGGACAGTAACCTGTTTGTGTCATTCAGGAGCATCCATGAGGTCCAGAACAGCACCTCAGCCTTAAGCTGGCAGATCCTGATAAACCTAATACTAGAAAACTGGTACTGCAAAAATATTTAAAGCAAACACAGTATTCGATTAAATTCTCTCTTGTTAAGGCTCCAAGAAATGTTAATATCTCCCAGATTCTTCATCGTGAATTAATCATTTCTTATAAAACCTCGATCTGTCTTTGTTAGAGTGTAATGATTCATCGGTCCCCCTTGACCACAAGTTTGCCTGATCGTTATGAGTTTTTGCGAGCCTCAATTACGAGACGTAATTATTCAGTGCATAATAAATCAGGCACTATTTATTTCTGTCAACCGCCAGGCCAGTGGTGTGACAAGGAGAAACCCACAGCCTGCTGATCCCGGGGAATATCTCTTTCTGTCAATCATTTAGTAGTCAAGACAGTAACGTGATGCTGCCGGATTTTCGCGGCGCAAGGAGACCGGAATCTACAGATCCCTCCGCTACCACGTTTTCATATGGCTACCCGTTTCATCGATCTGTAAGTAAATTTTGCACCAGATTATACCTACTAGACAAAATAATGGATTCACATATCAACAGCGAAATGCATATGCAAATCGGAATAAAATGGGAAGTCAGAGGGAAATATTTTCATTCCACTCTAGATTGTTACCTTCCTCATCACTATAGACAGGCAGATTAATTTCCACTGATATATCCTCCTGAGACCCGGGCCATTCATTTGTGTCCTCTGTAGTGGACATTATGTTTTTGCATCTATCTTTTCACTGATGTAAGAAAACTTATTTATTCCTGTTGTACACTAAAGAGGACATGCTGTGA
>JAODKC010000064.1:33595909-33608759 GCA_026777985.1 Mormyrops attenuatus
CAGCAGATCACTGAGGTATTCAGGTGCAAGGCCATTCAGTGCTTTATAGGTTAATAGCAGTATTTTATAGTCAATCCAAGACTTAACTGGAAGCCAGTGAACTCTAATGTGGTCATTAGCTGCGTAATGCGCTGTAACAGACCTTGACATAGACAGTCATTTTCACAAACTACTTTTATTAAACTAGTAAAAAACGTACAATATGTATAAAAATACAAAACTTGCTTCATATATTTCTAATGTTGTCAATACAAAGTGCATAGCTACCATACATGCCTGTACTACTACAGCTAAGACAATAGTCTATGTAGAGATTTCATGTGGGAGTTGAAAGGTCAAACTTTCCTTTTGGAAATTTACAGTCAAAATCAATACAAAAATAATTGTAATTTCATCTCTCAGTATACCTTCATTGCAAGGGGCTCATTTTCAAATTCCAAATTACTTGTCTGCATACAAATAGAGTACATAAATCATTTTGTGATTAAAGCATCAATAACGAACTTTAAAATGTGAAATTCTGAAATGGCGGTCATGTTAGAATGAAGAATTTAGACATGATTACATAATTAGACTAGAGGTGCTTAGAGCAAACATAATAACACTTCTAAATATGGTTTGTTTTACCCTTGCTACTTGAAAAAATAAACATTATCGGAGACATAAATGTCCAACACAAGCAAAATACAGAAATCCTTAAGCTAATACTACAGAAATTACCACGATTTAACAACATGCATTGTGTCGATCAACCCCACATAAAGTGTGAAAAATACACATAAAAAAGACAAAATGCACACCCAGTAAAGTAAAACAAAGTGGTACCAATAAATATAAATAAATAACAGGAAGGAAAGTCAACCAGTACAGTATTTCCCCAAGAATAAATATGTACATAAAACCTCCCAGATATATGACAGGGAGAAAAATCACACAAAAAGTACCATTTTAGTGTCCATGCATGATATTCCTACAAATACATTGGTGACGAGTCAATTGGTCTGCAGCATTCTTACAATAAAGCTTCAATACCAAGCTGTCAACTGCACTTAACGTTTAGGGGAAATTTTAACATATAGCTGCCAATAAACACATCCACTAATAGGATATCATGATAAAATATGAACCGGACCACATATTAACTGGTATTTAATCTCAGTGGTGACATACACTGATGAAGAAATGTTTAATAATTCATTGATGTATAACAACCATTGAGTCTGAAATGCTATTCTTTATGAGATTGCACGGCAAAACGTAAGAACACACAAAAACTGTAACAGGACGGTTTGCTGCTGGGGAAAAAGGACACTGACGATTCAGCAGCACCACCTTCTGCTCAAAACGCACAACGCGAAGCTGCTCACAGATGAATATGCGGGAAAAAAAAATAAAAAAACAGTACATTATGTGTCTCGTTCTTTAACAGTTTTCGTGCCCGTTTTGGACATGCCTCTACCGTTCACAAAAGCATCAGGGTCAGTTAGTCATACAAATATCTCCATTTAATCAATGCAGTTTAATCCCTATTATGTATTTAACCTTTGAGGCAACTCCATCTTTTCTAGAGGTAACAATTTAATTATGGGGGTAGATATTTTATTTTCTTAATAAACATATGCAGCCTTATTGTCTTAAAGACCATGTTTGTGGCCAGGTTCTCTTATTGATGTTTAAATAAAAAATAATAATAAAAAAAAAAAACACCTTGTACACGGCCCCTCATGGATCCTGAAATTTGGTCACAACCATTGTTTATTATTCGCTATACTTCTTGGTGTGTGACCACTATCAATAATAATAAAAAAAAAAAAAAAAAAAAAAAAAAAATAGGAAATAGTTAAATTAACCAC
This sequence comes from Mormyrops attenuatus, assembly GCA_026777985.1. Taxonomy (NCBI): domain Eukaryota; kingdom Metazoa; phylum Chordata; class Actinopteri; order Osteoglossiformes; family Mormyridae; genus Mormyrops; species Mormyrops attenuatus. Next base: position 33,597,763 of record JAODKC010000064.1, read on the forward strand.
TGGAAAAGTGTTGGAGGCAGACAGGGTCTCATTTTGGCCTAAATGTATCAGAATGGTAGCATACAGTGCCCCTTAAAGCACTACCTATGTAAATACACAAAAGCATGAATATGACAAAGGATACATACAGCCACTGGAGGTATACGGTACACTACGCTGCAGTGGATATCCATTTTTAAATGTCAACATTGGGAGTGTGACACACAAGTGTGCAATCTTAAGAGAACCCTTTAATAAATACATTGTGGAAGGTCTTCCATAATAATGTTTTCTATACTTAATCTCATTTTATTAAAAATGCTTATAAGCTTTTTTACCATTAGGCCCAAAAAGGCACAACATCCCTACCACCAAAGGCCATGCAATGGCTTATATCATGCAATTTACAAAGATATACTTTGGAAAATCTATCGCTTATGTCATGCAGGTTAACCAATACTTCTTAAAAGGTGTCAGTTTTCCGATTGTGACTATCAATTGGTCCCGTAACAACCATTTTGAAAAAAGAAAGCATAATACATTGATAAACAACCTACGACTAAGAATTTAAGGCTGGTGTTTGAGTTTCTAACTAGGTTTGTTTTCAGTAGATGCCCATACCCACATAGTGGATATAGACGTATATACAAAGCAGGTCTTTGGGCAAGGCAAACGGCAGGGGGAAGGGCTAGCTTCAGTTATGGCTCTGGTCTAGAAGCAAGAAACACGAGTGTGCGAGTCATTCCAAGTCCTTCGCCTGCTGCGTCCAGACGTCCAAAGAAGGGAGCAGAGAGTGCGCTCCAAGCAGAATCCAAGCATTTCTTGTTAAAAGATAGGAGGGGGAAGATACCATTGAGAGACAAAACTAGAAAAGTCTGCATGGCTCATTATATCAAATACAAAATACAACCAATCAAATAAAAACCAAAAAAAGTCCAAGTTCTCCTGAAATGAAGGCAATTAAAGGCAACTTCTGATCGGTGGAGGGAAAGAAATGATGTCACCACTCTTCATCCTCCTCTATATGCTCTTCCTCCTCTTCCTCTTTGGCCTGAGGGGGTGACAGCAGGCTCTGCGGCTGCATGCTTTCCCCGCCCTCTTGGCTCTCCAGGCTCTCATCTTCTTCCTCTCGCTCTTGTTGTTGTTGCTGTTGCTGCTGCTTCTTACGACAACAGGGCTTGAAGAGATGAGGGTCTATCAGGACTTCCCCAAAGCGGCCTTTGTAGATAATTCCACAGCACACCTTCTGCCTGTAAACGGTTGAACGCACATGTGAGCACACCTACAACATGAACTAATAAGAGAGCAGAGACAGCTTAGCTCAATGGTTATCTACAATTGATCATGAAAAGAACAAGCCACCTCCGGCGGTGAATTTAGCTAAACGACGCCGGCTACATACACTATGGTTTATATCAGGGGTATTCAAATCACGGTCCTCAGGGCCGAGCCCTGCTGATTTTCCAGCCTTCCTTTACCTGTGAACCAGGTGTGAAGCCTCTGGCCAATCAGAATCAGTAATTATTTAACTAACTACCTGGGAGAACTGAAAACATGGCCTGGATTTGGAATCGAGGGTCAGATTTGAATAGGGGGGGGTTTATATGGTCTGCAACTCAAAAGACAGATCTCAAAACACAGATTCCTGCCAGTTAGTTGGGAGCCAATTCTTCTGGCACACAATTCAAAAGACACAGGAACAAACTTTACATCTTGTGCATATAACATGTCCTGTATGTGTGTGGTAAAAGGAGCAGAATATAGCAGAAGATGGAAACCACCAGAATATTAAAAAAAAAAAAAAAAAGTTTCCCCAACTGCTCATGCTGGGTCAGGGCAGCTTGGTGTTTATCCCAGGCAGCAAAAGGCATGAAGTAGTACACCCTGGATGAGATGCCAGTCTACCACAGGACATGTACACATGAATTCATAGGGACAGCAACTAGAGGCAACAGTGTGAGCCAATGCCACTACATCATCCCCGAGATATATTCTTCTGAATTTCATCTGAAATCCATGACAAAAAGTTAAGGCAGAACATGGAAGCCATATGGGTAACTAACTGTGTGCAAGTTAGTGATGACCCTACCAGACCAGAAACGGAGGCAGTGCATGTTAACAACAGAACACCCCGCCACCAGATGGAGCTCCAACTTGCAAGAAAACAGCAACACTTTATAAACAAAGACTGTTGGCATCGTGGAAACATTCCCTTGTTTGGACAGGTACTAGTCGATGGAGATGATGGCCAAATGAAATATGAAAGCAAATGGATTTTAAAAATCAGAATACCCAAGCAAGCAAAGCCTTACCTTTTCCAGTATGTGAGGTCAAGGAAGGAGAAGACAGGGGAGCGGGAAGAGCCAGAAGCAAGCTCAGAGTCCGATCCCTCGTCGGACTGGTTGCTGTAGCTGGGAGACTGAGCTGGAGAGGCACTGGATGTGGTACTGTGAGCATCAGAGTCTAAAATAAACACAGGAGAAGGTCAGACCCTTTAATCAGAGAAGGAATGTTGTCAAGAAAATAGTCCTCACCAGCCACATGGAGGACTCAGATGACATCCAAAGTTGTTCTATCCTTTCTGTGGTGCAAAAAACCCACCCAGCGAGAATTGGCTTTTCATTTTCAAAGAAAAATAAACAACCATTGATCACATTCAACATGTCTAATCATGTTCAACTAGCGGTGATCTAGGCGAAGTTCCAAAACCAAAATTAACCAAGCTTAGGAAGCAAGGGCTTACACAGCCGTTTGAGTTCCTTCTGAACTTTGTTGATCTGACTTGGCCGTACTCTCCTCGACAACGGCTTTATCTTCTTCGGCCTCACTGAGGTCTTTAAGCTTGGCCCGCCTCTTGCATCAACCACCTGGAATAGAGCAAGACGCACTACATTATTACAAGCTGCTTTTTTCCAGAGCAAGGATCTCACAGCATGAACAGATGCTAGCACTGTCTGGGGAACAGGAGTGACGCTAATAAGACCACTACACCTAATGACAAGGAGTAGTAGATTCAAACTGCAACCAATCTGAAGACAACGCACTTACATCACATTAGACAAGCAGGTTCTGCACCATGTGTCAAAACAGTTTAAAGCCAAGTAGTGCTGTCCCAAACGATTAATCTAGCGATTATTTTTTCGATTATTCGACTAAACTAATTTTTCAATTGATCTGATGAAAATTGCTTATCAATAAATTTAAGTTAGTCCCCCCACACAAATCTGAAATTCTCATTAACATTTCAATTTATTAAAACATTTCTTAAACATTAGAGCATTATTAATAATAATATTATAAATTTCCTTTTTGCAGGGTGGTAGGAGATGTCTCATTTATGAGAGAAGTGCTACATGATTGGCCAGTGCATGCCTTACAAAATAGTGCGGCACTGCTGGCACTGGCGATATTAGACAAAACTATATTGGAGTTCAGTCTATAATTGATATAGTTTTAACGGTATCAGCAGTGAAACAACTAGCCAGCTTATTAGCGGAATAACTTTGTATTGTAAATGAAAAGCATGATGCAGGTTAAATAAATAAAATATTGTAGCTCTCGACTGGCGAAGAGATCATCAGGTGGACAGTAAAGTTCAGTTAGTAGCAGGCTGTTTTATTGCGCGATTCTTAAAAGGACAGTATTAACGTGCTCCCGAAGGGATAAAGTATTTTCCCTTACAATACGTTTATCTTATCATTTAGCTTATCACTGCATTGCAGTTACAAAATATTTACGTAGTTTTACACGATGCGTCGACAATAAAATTCCACATCAACGCATTTTTATAATCGACATCGTCGATTACGTCGAACAATCGTCCCAGGCCTAATTGCATTAAACCCTTGGATAATGTAGTTCTGACCCATTGCTTCTCAGTGGCCTACCGGAGGGAGAGAGACATGCGGGGGATGTATGAGCCGCAGTTTCATCCGGACCGTGGGGTGAGTTGCATTCTGCCTTTCTCTGTTAGGGGGCGCTGTTCCCCTGGTGCCTCCTGCTTTCTGCTTTAGCACACGTGTGTCTGAGTGACATCTGCTGTAGAAGTGTGTAGGTGGATGGTTAATTGCGTTCCCCAGAGCAGTGGGCTTCTCTGACACTATCACTGGCTCTGTTAATTTTTTTTTATTAGAAATGCCTGACGTTAGAGCCTGCAGGATGGAGTGGCTGCCGAGAGGTGTTTATTTGACTGAGGTTGTGGGTGTCGCCAACAGAGCTAATCGTAGCTTAACAGTCTCAGAGATGCCATGTGAATTAATTAGCGCGTGGCGTGTCTGTTTCTGGCGTTTCTGTGACCCGCTCAGCAGCCAGTACTATTAGAGTAGTTCTAACCCTAATCCCTGTCAGTGTGCTCAGATCTGCACAGTAGGAAACTGAGAGAATTGTGAGCTTTTCATTTATGCAGAAACTGTAAAGGAAATGAGCGGCTGTCTTAATTGCCCCTATGTGAAGGTAAGTCCTGTGTGTCGCTGTTCCCATCAGATGAGCAACCTCTTTGATTGGCCCTTTAAGGTGGCCCATGAGCAGGACCAGCCTCTGGTTGTAACGGGTCTCTGATCTGGGCCTGCAGGGTCCCTACTTGCGTGAGATGAGTGAGAGGAGACCCGGCTTCGGGAGACCGGATGAGGAGTATATACGCAGCTTCGAGTACGACAGTCCCCGCTACCCGAACGGGGCCCCACGGAGCTACCATGGCGATGACCAGCGCGGCTACTATGGTGAGAACAGCCACTTTGCCAGCGAGCGGAGGAGTGGCCCGCTGCGACGGGTACGTGCACCGCCACCTGGTGACAGATATGCGCAGACAGGAGCTCAGGCCGCCAGCAAGCCAGAAATGTAGTTTCTTGACAATACTGAGGTTCTTGGGTATTTTAAAGAGAAGATATTTCATGTAACTCATCTCTACATCATAACCAGTGCAAGACTCTAATTTACATACTACTTTGACTATGTCTTAATGACCCTGTAATCTGAACCTGCATCTGCAACAGAAGTGTGGCTTAAGCTAGTGTTTTACAATGTAGCCAAGCCCTAGAAGGCTGACCGCTAACCGCTAATGGGCACGTGTCTTCATACTGTGGTCGTTGGTCATAGTGATTGGTGTGTACTGTCGCCGTTTTGTGAGCATTAATCTCAGTTACAATGTAGCTCAAATCGGTTTCCTAAAATTAATAGTGCTACATAACTTTTGTTTACATAGGTCACCTCTTGTGCACCGTACAAAAGTTTCTAAGTTGGGTAACCCTTAAATTCTGCATGATGAGAATGTTCTAATGATTTGTGCCATGCTGCTATATCTGGAATTCATAATCATGCAATACAGATTTTTGAACTGAATGTCATCCATCCATCCAACTGCTTATCCTGATCAGGGTCATGGGATTGAAAGCTTTTAGTTGAACCAAATTTTTGGTCTTGGTGAAACAACAAAATTGTTTGTAAAAATGTATTTTCAGCTTTAAGGTGGGTAAATCAGTGTGTTTTTTATTCTCAGTTATCAGTGATATCTTTAAATTTTGTAGCTGTTGTAAGCCTCTTACCGAAAAGGGATGCGCGAGCTGTGACACGCGTTTGTCGCCCCCTGCAGGAGGACACCTATCATTACTACCGAGACGCCCGTGATGAGGTGCCGACTCGGCAGCCGGAGTTCAGGTGAGGAGAAGTCGGTGCCACAACCCCCCCGTCCCCCCCCCCCCCCCGGGAAGCTTTATGGCTATATTTTACTGGGGTTGGGGTTGTGAGAGTGAAACTTATGTCCAGTAATTCTTGCTGAACTGACCCACTTTTGAAGCAAAAGCACATTCAAAATGTTTTTTTGTCCAAGTTACTATAATTTTGGTTTTTGCATTTTAAAAAGCATCTAGGTAACTGACACCGATCATATCTTAATGTGAAGATGCATGCAGCAACCGCTCTATCGATTTTGTGGCTGATTTTTATTTTCAGGCATGGGAATAGTTGTGGAATAACAAATCGTTTTGTTATGCGGTATTATAATATTGAACCTGTGATGGCTGGCTTGTGTAATCAGTTGGAGGAGAATGCCCAGGCACTGTTGTCATTTTCTCAGCAAGCAAATCTGTAACTGATACTGGCACCTAACCTGACAGTGGGAAGGATGCCGCAGGTCCCTGTGTTGGCAGCAGAGGGCAGCAGTGCTCCTGACTCCTTCAAAGGGCTGGCAGTGACCTCGAGCTTTGAAGGAGCCGGACTTTGTGTGTCGAATGCTACATCACATCCTGGGGTGTGGCTGCCTACAGCGGCCCCTGTGTGCTCGCCCCCCCCCGCAGCCTAGCACCAGGCGTGCAGCTGTACCTGCTTAACACCCCCCCATACACGCGTCCTGACCAGGCTCTGCTGGAAAAAATCTTTGCCGCTTTTGATCTCAGGATATTTATTTATGAAAGTGAAAAGCCCTCTTGGAAGATGTAAACACTGGCATCCTGGGTATGCTTGAATTAAACAGAGACGCGAGACTTCGAAATGGCCAGTGAGCGTGGGCTGTCTATCCCGCTCAGAGCCTGTTTCTGTAGCGGTACAGTCAGCTCTGTGAAGCTGCCCCCCATTCCCCACAGCTAGCCGTAATCTCGTTATCGGGGACCTTGACTTGTCCCCAGCGGAGATTCTCCCTGCAGTCGTATGGGAGATGTGGCCTGGGGGCATGAGGGGGTTAGAGATGGCCCATCTGGACCCGGTTTTTGGCGAAGAGTGTGGTCAGGAGGTTGATGGCCCCTCCACAGCGGGACCCTCGCGAAGCTCTCACAGGAAGTCCCCCCACCATGCGGGCCAGAGGGCACCGCGGCCCGGCTCTAGGTGTGCAGCTTAGACCACCTCCTGCGGCCGTGCCTGGCACGGGGCCCGGTGCGGAAAGCCTCACCCAGGAGCCCTCAGGGACCAAAAGAAAGCCAAGGAGCTGTGGGGGGTCAGTGAAGCCGGGCTGCTTCTCGGTCCCTCTTGACCCCCATGCCATGCACTTTGGGTAATAAGCCAAATGGGTGTCTTGCTGGGAGCCAGGAGTCGGCCGTTTTGAAGTCCTTCCCTCCATAAGCATCAAAGTGGCCCCTCTCCCCCCCCCCCCCCCTTAATTGCCAGTAAAGCTCTTTTGCGGAGGGTCTTAAACCTGCTAATCTCGGCCTGCTTGGGTCCATCGGCTTTATACGCCCAGTTGTATATCACGTTTTCATCCGTCTATTGTTTTTTGTTTGTTGATGCTGTTCTGCAGAGGGACTCTGATCTACTTTTCTTTTTAACTTGCCTTTTCCGCCACTGACCTTGTATTTGTGCGATAATGACACTGGACTGTGTCTGGGCTGTAATTGCCTATTCAGACATGTATGCTAAGTAGGGAGAAAGTCACCCTGTAAATGCAAGGCCCTGATACGGCGCCTCGCCGAGTGGCGGCACCTGCGAGTCCTCCGAGGGGGAGGTGAGGGCTGGGGCCGGAGCATGTGCATGCGTGCGCATTTCAGCCCAGAGCGTGTCATCTGATAAAGCTGTGCTGTCGTATGTTTCAAGGGGGGAGTGAATCCCAATCTGTACAGGAACCCCCCCCATCAGAGAGGGCAGGGGTCGCTGGGTCACATGGGGTCCCAGTAATTATGCCTGGGTGCTGATGTGTGCTTGGGTACAGGCCGTGAGACATCCGATGGACAAGCCCGAGGTGGGGTCTGCCAAGTGTTTGCCCCCCTCCCCCCTTAAAAAGGAATATCTCCTTTTACCATTTTCATGATCTTCCCTGGCCACACTCGCCTGTCCCTGGGCCTCCCTGGAATTCTTTCGAGCCAAGGTCACTGACTGTGAGTGGTCTGCAGGGCGGCGATACTGACACACTAGAGGGAGCCGTGGTAATTTACTGTCCGAACAAATGGCACAGCAAGTCTCATACTTCAAACGGACCCAAGGCCATAAAAGTTTGCGAGGTCACGTTAAGCTGCCCCTTTGTTTGGGCCGTGGGCCTGGGTCAGGCAGGGGTCATGCAGACCAGGTGCCTTTAATTACTTTATGCCCCCCCAGCGCTATGACCCGTCATATAATGGTGCGTAATCACTTTGGTAGGCATGGCGGCCCATGATGTTGCCGTTAGTGGCCTGCGTATTTGAGGTTGGGGTAGCAGATTGCTGGTGTTTGGGGGGTGGTGGCCTGGTGTTGCACGCTGGCCCCCCAGCCCTGTGTTCCACTGGCTTTTTGGGTTTCAGGCCAGTATTTGTGTTAGTCCCTTGGGCTGCTTGAGACGGCGTCTGGAAAAACGCAGCCGTAAGTGACATCAGTCTGACTCGAGAGTGAGATGGGGGGGCTCACCCTTGGCATGGGCGATCCCTCCCTGGGCCTAAGCCTGGTGCCCCCCTCCCCCATGTGGTGACCCTTGGCAATGATGTCAGTAGCCGCTTCTGATGTAAGGCCTGCTCGCTCGTATGTATTGATGAGGTGCCGCCCTGCTCTCATTCCTGGTCACCCCCTAGCCTCCTTTCCTGAGTAAGTCCCTCCCTCCCTCGGTGTGGCACCTTTTTCAAATGGGGGAGACAGTTCAGACTGGTAGCAGTTTTAGGGGTGTCAGTTAACACATTAATGACTCTGTGTTAATCTCCTAATTAACCACCTCTGCCCCCACTGTGTAATGCTGGACACACAGCCCACATCGGGTTTCAGGTCCCAGCAGTAAGGTGCACCGTGTGCCCCCCCCCGGCCTTCATTTCTGCCCCGTCTCCTCTCTTCTTCCTTCTGAAACTGCAGGCACTTAAAGTTGAAAGATCCCTTTGCGATGCATACAGACAGACACAGACATACACTTGTGGCAAGACACTAAAGCTGCATATGTGTGTGTGCCTGCCTCTCTATGCCTGTCTCTGTCTCAGTCTCAGTCTCTCTCTCTCTCTGTATCTTTCTCAGTTTCTGTCTGTGTCTGTTTCTGTCAATGCCTGTCTGTTCTTCTGTCTCAGTCTCTCTCTCTCTCTCTCTGTATCTTTGTCTTTCTCTGTTTCTGTCTCTCTCTTTGTGTGTCTGTCTCTCTGTCTCTCTTCTGTCTCTCTCTCTCTCTCTCATTCTGTATCTTTCTCTATTTCTGTCTCTCTCTTTGTGTCCTTGTCTCTGTCTCCGTTTCTGTCTCAGTCTCTCCCTCTCTGTTTCTGTCTGTCTCTGTTCTCTCAGTCTCTATCTTTGTCTCCCTCTGTTTCTCTGTCTCTTCTGTCTGTCTCTCTCTCTGTATCTTTGTCTTTCTCTGTTTCTGTCTCTCTCTCTTTGTGTGTGTCTGTCTCTCTGTTCTGTCTCTCCCCCCCTTCTCTCTCTCTCTGTTGCTCTCTGTCTCCCTCTTTGTGTGTCTGTCTCTCTCTGTCTATCTCTACTTCTCTCCCTCTCACAGTTCAGCATTAGGCCTCCGATAGCTCACCTCCTCACACCCCCTTCCGCATTCTGCCCTCCCCAGGGATCACCGGGACGGCTTCAGGAGGAAAACCATGTTCCCCCCACAGCGTGAGCGCTCCCCCTTCAGGAAGGAGGTGCCGCATTCCCCCCACAGCCGCTCCGGCTCCAGCTTGAGCAGCAGGAGCTACTCCCCCGAGAGGAGTAAAAGCTACTCCTACCAGACCCAACAGAGAAAGAGTAGGTGTCTACCTCCAGCTCTGCGTGTCATCGTAGGAGTAGGGGCCTTTTCTCTAGGCCGCCGTTAACTCCTGCGTTCCTCCTCAGTGGTGTTAAACACCCTCTCTGCTCGTCCAGCTTCTGCTTCTGCCCCCAAATGTGAATTTTTATTTCTGTGTTCACTCAGTTTGATGCGAGTTGTTCAGTGCCCACACTGTTTCTGGTGTGGTGCATCTTGGGAATTGGGCTCCAGAGACTGCCCGCATGAGCCAATGTGCAAAGGGGGAGTGTTTTTTTTTTTTTTTTTTTTTTTTTTTTTTTTTTTTTAAAAAAAAGTCTACATTGTTCTGCGTACCTGAGTTTTATTGGCTGAATGTCGTGGTCAGGCTTTGTGGGAGTTTAAGGTTTTAGTTCATAGCAGTAAACGGCAGTAGCACAAAATCAGCCACTACGTCTGCGGTTTAATCACTGCATAATTAGCCCTATTTAAGCTTTTCTTATCTACCCCCAGGACATGAGGAGTCTTATAACCAGGCCCGAGAGCTGGGTAAGTCATCTCCCATGGGCCAACTGAGCCAGCGTGGTGCTGATGTGAGGTGTTCTGCAGAGCCGTGTTATGTGCGCGGTCCGGCGGGGTGTTGTAGTATCCCCCCGGACAGCTGTCCAGCTCCTGTCTCAGCCCCTCAGAGGTTGGCCCCGGTGACTCCCCCCCCCCCCCCCAAAACAGCAGCTTAGAGCAGGCTGCCGCTGGAGGTAATTAAGCCAGCAACCGGGGCCATCTGTTTTGTGGACGAGGTGTATATTTAACGAGGGTGTTGGGTTCGTTGGAACTTGTTAAGAATGGCCGATGGCCTGGGTGATTAGAGGTGACTTAGGGCTCTTCCTGAGTCCCTTCTGGGGGCCAGATGTTCCCAGGACAGTGTGATCCTCTCCATGTATTCATGTGAAAAAATGGAAAAAACATCTAATTTTCAAACAGACCATTGCACTTTCATCCGGAATGTGGAGAGGCTTGGGATTTTTTGTAGCTCCTCTACGCTCCCAGCGGCGCCCCAAACCCTCTCTGCGCCTCCTGCTCCCAGCGGCGCCCCCAAGCCCCTCCCTGTGCCACCCGCGCGTGTGTGTTTGGTGCCGAGCTGAAGGGTGTAAGTGCGCAGGGGCGAATGGTCAACCGACGTTTGGAGAGAATGTCCCAGCTTGTTTGAAGATGCAGTAAAAGCACCCCCACCCCCCACCACGTCTGGCATACGAATTAAGCAGCACTTCAAAGTGCGCGAGATGTGTCCTCTCGGGTCGTGGGGAACAGATGTGAAGGTGCCCAGGGGGGTTCCCCCGGAGGTGGCTCGGGGGGGGGGTGGGGGGGGGGGGGGGGGGGCGGGCGGGGGTGTGGGGCGCGGGGGGGTGGGCCTGGTCTTTGCCAGGGCCGGGGATGGGGTGGGTCGCTC
>JAODKC010000064.1:33618594-33630015 GCA_026777985.1 Mormyrops attenuatus
TACAGTATACATTAAAATAAAGATGAGTGTAATGGCAAAACAAATATATAAGAAATAATTTATTTGCCATGAATTAACTTTGATATTTGAAGAAATATGTGATCATGCCCCAGTCAGTGAAAGTGTGTTTCCTACCCCTAGGCTTCAGAGGGTTAATGTAAATCAGACATAGATGAAGGTGGGTAACACCTCATGTTCTTCTGTGTCTGGATGCAGAGGGGTCGTGGCGTCCGCGCACTCCCGAGGGCTTCTGTGCTGCATGGAGCTGCATCTACAGGGCGTTTCGTTTAAATACCACTTCATGTTCACTCCACCGTTACGCTTCTGTAACTCTTGCAAGTCCATGGCTTAGTCCTTGTGAATGTGGCCAGTGCTAGGCTTCCTCAAGTGAGTCTCGCAGCACGTGGTGGAGGAGACATCCCTTTCACCAATGGATTTCGGCTATCCTCACTTCGCAGGTCTACAGGCAGGACTGCGAGACCTTTGGTATGGTGGTGAAGATGCTGGTGGCCAAAGAGCCCAGCCTGGAGAAGCAGCTGCAGAACCCACTGAAGGAGAACCTCTGCGAGATCCGCGAGCGATGCCTGGAGGACCTCAAGCATTTCATCTTCGAGCTGGATGAAGCGGTGCTGCGGTCATAGACGAATCCTCGGCACCCCTAGTGCCATCAAAATGCTCCCTCCCCCTTGGGTTTGTAGGAAACATAGTCTGCAGCTGGCCAACATGTCTGTTCTGTGGGTTTTATTTTTATGAACGGCCTTCAAATTTTTATGTTCACAGATTACTCGTCGTGCTCCAGCCTGCACTGGGAATCTGTTCTACCCATGTATTCATTTAATCTCATTCGTTTCCTGTTAATCTCTGTATGTTTTGTACAAAAATTGTCATTCGTTTTTTCTGCACGTTTCCTTTGCGAGTGTGGTTCCCTGAAGACCACTATCGACTTTCTATGTAAGTTTTTAATCTTGTGGTGAAAATTAAAAAAGGCTGTCCTTTCTCCTGGAACTTTCTTGTTAATTGCAGTAGGGCAGGGGTCTCCAACTCTGCTCCTGTAGAGCTAATATCCAGAACGTTTTCTATCCAACATGGCTTCTGCTCAACCACGCCTGTTCTTGGTATTTGCCAGGGGGGATAGAAAACCTACTGGATGGTAGCTCTCCAGTCCTGGAGACCCCCTGCAGTAGGGAAATAAAACTTTTTAATAAACTGCGCAAGTAATGGTTTCTTAAAGTAGTCAGCTTCGAATATGCTGCAGTTGTGTACAGTATGCCCTGACCATCCTCTGTATCTGCCTATTTTTGGTCTCTAGGTGCACTCCACATTCGCGCACACCTCAGTCTGTCAGTCATACACGCAGTGCACACCTCAGTCACTCCCACCCCGTTCACACACACACACATATATATATATATATGCATGCATGCACCCATGCGCGCCAGTCACTCACACCACACAACTTTGACACAGGGACGACATGCAAACTCCACACACAGAACCCTGGCAGAGACTTGAACCCTGGTTTGAGAGGTGTGAGGCACTAGTGCTAACCACTGCACCACCATCTCATCCTGCTGGAAAATGCTTTATAAATTTTATTTAATGTGATGAGTGAGCTGAATACCTGAGAGTTTCTTATAGTCTGACTTAAGTGGTGTCTGCATAACTTGTCAACCTTTTCAAATTAACTCCATAGTTCTGTCTGTGAATTGAGCATGAAGAGCTGTCCATCGTTCCGAGGTTATTTTCTACCATCTCAAAACCAATATTTCTCTCTGGTGAGCTTCTGAATGTGTCTTCTGCAGGTCACTCAGCTCATGCTCTATCTGACATGGATCCAACACCAGATTTATTATTCACTGCAGAGTCAGTTACAGGGGGGCGATTCCCGAGCTGCAATTTCAGCAGAAATAAGAGATTTAAATGGGTTCAGCTGAACTGAAATACAAACGCGCTAGTCAGACCTTGGAGCCACGAGGCAGGAGTGCTGGGGTTACACGTCTTTTACATTTACAAAGGCTGTGTTTATGACAAGGTTTCACCTGTAGCTGAGTGTATGGATGCCTATCTGGGACATTTGTTGTTTTTTTTTTTCAATTTAAGCAACCTCAGTTGTGGCAATGCACCTGGTCCTAGGTTAGACATGAGGTAGTGAGAATAACCTGTCGCACTTCTCAAACTGCACACATTTCCCACCTCACTGGATCCCTGCTTGAGTTTGATGTGTGTTTCTGGTGAAACCGCAGGTCCGAGACGAAAGTTATAACTTAATCCATGTCGGACTTTACTATGGGTTAAAATTCCACCCGGAAAACCACGTTTGACGACCTCCCAGTCCTGCCTGAAAGGTATCAACTTCACGTTGCAGTATGTCGGCAGATAGGGCCCTGAGGAATGTCATTTCCAGAAGAGTTGACCACATCAGGTGGGCGTTTTGGTTGTTAGAAATTTTTTTGAAAAGATAACTCTTTATCCCACCGGAAATTGTGGCAGCATAGTTCTCATTGTGCGGGGTGACTTACTAGTTGGTGGCTACTAGCTTTTGGTTTTGATTCAGCTGCCTTACAGTCAGCATTTAACCTGAAGGTAAACCCCTCCCCCTTACAAGGGTCCTCCAAGCCGGCTTCCTACAGCAGGTGCCAGCAGCCATAGCACCTGCAGTTGAGCCCAGGTAATCCCCCTGAAGCTAAGCAGGTTTGGGCCAGTACTTGGATGGGAGACCAGCTGGGTTGCCGTTCTTGTGGCCAACAGGTTAGTGTGGTCTGTGTGGGTCCCAATACCCCAGTGCAGTGATGGGGCTGTAAAAATATCCTTCAGGTAAAACTGAGGTCTTGATTATCATAAAAGATCACTGGGCACCTTTTGAAAGAGTAGGGGTGGTACCCCGATGCCGGGCTACATTGGGCCTATCTGGCCCCCTAATCATCCCCTCTATTTAATGAAGTTCTCTCCTGTCCCTTCACCACGTTACGATGAGTGCTCTGGAGCAGAATGGCTGTATCAAAAGGTACCGGCGATCACTCCATAAATGTAGTGTGTCACAAGACAGGTGCAGAAGGTCTCACCAGTGGTGTTTTGAAGGTCAACGTTTTTATTATTAGCTATGTGTTCCAGTTTTTACATTTATACAGATTAGTGATGTTTACAATATGAATCATAAATAAATCTGTTCAAAACTGTCATTCTTACTGAAAAACGGGCTACAAGAAAAGGCAACCGAAGAAGAGCGGGGGTCATTAGTCAGTGCCGTCACTGAGCGCGTTTCCTTAATCACGGACTTCCAGAAGGTGACATTCTCAAAAAAAAAAAAAAAGCTGAAGAGGGGCCTTTAGATTTACTTTTCTGCTTCACTAACATTTAAAAAAATCTTTTGAAATTTGGGGATATAAAAATATCAGTTCATCTTAACTTTACATATATACATCAATATTTTCACTGTTAAATAATTAGTCTCTAAATGCTGCTTTATAAATAGTTTCCTGGCTATAACAGTAATGCTTGTTGCCTTTCGTTGTGCACAACCACAATTGTATTGTATGTTACTAAGATACTTTAACAAGACATTACAGCCCCCCCCCGCCCCCCAACAGACAGACTTCAGTTAATTCTGCTCTGGCTTCGCACCGGTTTCTATCATGGAGTGCAAGGTCGTCGTAAACATGGCAACATGTCAAGGGAACGAGTCCTGTAATCCCATTTGCCAAATCTGACGGTCAGCAAGCAAAAAGTCTTTTCGTTACAGAATGAGAAGCGGCCTGGGATGCAGGTCTGCGGGGGGGAGGGGGGGGATTTCGGAGATGCCTCTCTTCACTGCTCTAAGAAATGATACAGTTTTTGCCCTTGTGTCCCTTCTTTTTGGATTTAGAGCGAGGACCGTAGTGGGGGGGAGGTAACGGCGAGATGGGGCTGGGAAGGTCTGCATAGTAATGGAATCTCGATGGCCGGGGCTGTGGGATGGGCTGACCCAGGAAATAGCCCTCTTCCTCAGACTCGGAGGATGAGGAGGAGCAGGTGGAGCACCAGTCGTCGCCATACCCGTAGAGCGCAGGAAGCTGCTTGGGCAGGGCGTAGTCAGAGGTGGCGTGAGACCGAGGCTGGGGCCGCGGCCCGTACAGCTCCTGGCTGGGCAAGAAAGCCCGAGGGCTCTGGGTGCATGAGGAAGCAAAGTGTCTGTTGGGCTCCTCCCTGAAGAACATGCGGGCGCGCTCTTTGGGGACCATGTGCAAGGCGTTGTCTGACCGGGACTTCCTGCTGCGGCGTCGTCGGTGGTGATGGTGCCGCAGACGTCCCTGGTGTTGCTCCTGCTCCTCAAAGTGAAAGGCACGCCGACGGGTCCGCTCGCTCATGGGGGGAGGCCGCACCTCCACCTCCTCGTAGAGCCCGTTGTCCACCACCTCGTCGGAGAATTTTACCTGCTGCGGTCGGGACTGAGACCTGGTCTTCCGCAGCATGGGAACGTGCGGAAGTGGGGTCTTCTCCTCAGGAAAAGAAGCCTCTTCCTCCTCCTCCTCTTCTTCCTCCTCCACTTCTTCCTCAGGCTCTACCTCCGATGTCAAACTCTTTAGTGAATTCGCACTCCGGTGTAACATCGAAGAGTTCAGAGTTCCCATGTTGCTCATCTTCTCACAGTCCTCAGTGTCGAGTACCGGAAAGTTCTGTAAAGAATACAGTAATGGCCTCTCTTTGCAATCTCCATCCACAGAGGCTCCTATGGGGAGAGGAGGAAGTTAGGAAGCAAATGTGAAATCAACTCCCTACCAAAGAACAGCTTAATCATGGTTTAAGCAGTTAGGCTGACTAACCAGTTAATAAAGCAGGTTCTTACCGGTTATGTTAGACAGTGCTAAGGAGTCCATGGAATTCCGGACACTTTGATCCGGCTGCTTCAGTTCGTCGGTGATGCACTCCAGCGAATCGTCGTACCACTGCTTCTGATCCCGTCCGAAACTGGCTGCCCCATGGTCCATCTCCACCTCCTGCATCTTTCTGCTGCTCGCTGGTCCTGGATGGCTTCCATAGGCGGAGTCTCCTAGCCCATCCTGGGACTGTGCCCAGTACATGTCCGCCTGGTACTTCTTGCTGGCCAGACTCTGGATGTGATTTCCAGCTTTAGGTGCGGATATCTTGACTTCTGGGTCAGACATCCAGGGTTCTGCAGGCCTCATGTCTTCGGAGGGCTGGAAGATGCCTTGTTCTCCGAATTTAAGAACCAGCTGCGTCATGTAGTCATCATGTTCGGCCCATTCCTCATGGTCCTCTGGGGCCTCCTGCTCCTCCCTATTCTTCCAGAAGTGGTCCTCGGCAAAGCGGAGGTGCGCCAGTTTATGGGACAGGGTGTCATCGGCATTGCCGGACAGGCCTGGGAACTTATAGTTGACAGCTGGTGAGAAGAGCAGAGACTGGCGGCACTGGTCAGCTGAGCAGCTGCTCTTCCCCATCCTCACGCTTCGTCTGGACTCGCGGGACCGGCCCGACTGAAAAGCAGAGTCAGAGGAGTCTGAGGCTTGGACATCCTCTCCCAGGCTGCAGGCTTTGGAGCAGTAGATCCGACCTTGGCGCGGCAGGAAGGGACAGCCCAACAGTGCGGCCTTACACTGGGCACAGCAGAAGCATGTTTCTGAGGCATGCCAGTGTAGGCCGTCGTAGGTCATCTGGGCATGGTCCACACCTGGAGTCGAGGAGAAAGCAGGCCGGGACCCTCCGTTAGCATCCCCAGGTAGCTGCTGCAAAGGCCGGCAGACGGGAGCATGACTCACCGATGTGCTCCCCGCAAGCCTCGCAGTACTCGGCGTAGAGTGACTCGAAGCAGCCACAGCAGTAGGGGCGACCATCCTTCATGATGTACCGCTGGCCACCCAACACGGCATCGCACTCAAAGCAGCAGAAGTGCTTCATGTGCCAGTGGCGGCCCTCGGCTTCCGTGCACTCGTCAGCAAAGATTATCTGGGGGGAACCGCAGCTCGTTTAGGGGCTGGCCATGTACCTGGAGCGGAATGGGCTCGAGATCGCTAAAGCGAGAACTCACCTCATCGCAGGCGGAGCACCGCGGCTTGAGCAGCTCGGCATGGTGCCGGCCACAATGCACCTTCCCGTCGTGGTAGAAGTAGATGAGGTCCACCAGGAGCTCGCTGCAGGTGGCGCAGGCGAAGCAAGCCGGGTGCCAGCACGGCCCGGGCCCCGCCCTGGAGGCGAACACCGCCAACTCGCCGCCACTGATGTTCTCACCACACTGCGGGTGGCGGGGGGGGGGGTGGAGATGTGAGTATCCAAGCAAACACTCTTTGATAAAGCCCACATTGTTTTGGGACACTGGCCAAATACAGGATCTTCCAACTATGCCTATGAAGTGGGGGGGGGGGTGGAATATTGTGATTGGAATAAGTCCGCAGCAGCTGGCCCCAAATTTATGATCTTAAAAAGGAACAAAGTCTACAGGTTATATTTCCTTGTCATTAAAGTTTCTGCCTTTATGAAACTGGTCTGTATTTCATGCATCAGCAGATAGGGTATGAACACAGTTTTAGTGGCAGTCTTATTATTAACTACATATGGTCTACACCCAGAAATGTACACCACCAGCATGTAAAACATGTAATCCGGGGGACTGCTCAGCCTGCTTTTTATAGCATATGTTCTACAGCCGGCCGTATAAGTCACCTTCCATAAGGGCGTGTGTTAAGAGAGAATGGAAAACTTAATTTTTACCCAAAAAAAAAGACGCGAGTTTCACAAATAAATTCCACCTCTGCCAACACACTATCGTCTGTCCCCGAAGAGTAAATGATTGAGCAGCTTAATGGAGCGTGAAGACATACACAGGCGCACGTCTTTATATAAGCACGGCTCCCAGCTGCTCGCCATTATGACGCCACGGCCTTGGCCTTCGAGCTGCGGTGTCATGTGGCCCCCCTGCATTTCAGCGCAGAACCCGAGACAGAGAACCATGCTGTTCTGCTCCATCTGGGGGTACTTCAGACACTATATGACATGTGTTGCCTGGAGGAATGGAGACTGCAGGCTTCACTCTGTGGTTGGGCGAGGGGGGTCTTCCTCCTCCCCCCCCCACCCCACCCCACCCCACCATCTTATAGCCAGCAGAGTCTGTAGGACTTCCTGCGAATGGCAAGGATGTGGAGAGTGCAGATTACAATCTGCGAGTGGAGCCATTGATGTGTTTTGACAGGCCTCTATTGTCCCAGAGCAACTTCTGACCTGTAAGTGCTAAATAAGAGCAGCCCCACCATGTGTGTGTAGGCATAGGGCGCGCATAAATGCCGCACATTCTGATGGCGGGGATAACCTCCAAGCTCGGCCTGCATTCTCTGTAGTTGGCAAACCGAGTCGGGTCGTCGCACATCATACTGTGGAGTGCCGCGGACCCTTTAAAAGCTTTGCTCCTCTTTCATCGGAGCAGGAGGGGGAAGGTCTGGGGATGGCATGACACTTACATGCTCGCAGATGGCGTGCAGCCGTGCCCGGGGCAGCAGCTTGAGGGCACCTCGACCCAGGGCCTCCTTCTTGCGCTGTGCGCTGAACATGTGCAGCTCCTTCTTCTCCTCCTCACTGAGTGACTGGCAGTACCGCATCTAGGGTGGGGAGCACAGACACCGGCATCACTCACCACATCAAAAACGGCAGCCATTCCTCCCGGGGGGGGTATTGGGCTCGCCGTCAAGAAACCTCAGTAAGTACAGGAACGCTGATGTTTGTATAAACAGGCTTGGTGTTTACAGTGGAATCAAGCTTTGGACAACAGACACAGGAGCGGACATGCCGGGGCAGCGGGCCGCTGTAAACCACTCTGCACACAGGCCTCCTGCTGGAGGCCGTTTCCCAGTTTTCACCTCCCCTTGGGGACCGCAGATATGTCGAGAATCCCCCAGTGCACAGTATAGCCAGGCGCGCCGCAAACATCATAAAATCATTTTGTCAGAAGTTTTATTGTGCAGACACCCACTTTGTGAGCAAGAAACAAAGGAGCTCAGTGTGAGGCTGCTGGCAGGACCCACCGAGGCGAGGCCAGAAAGGCAGCGGCAAACGCCGGTGCGTAGGGAGGCCAACTTTATGGCAGGTGGCTCATGCACAATGTAGCTTTTGCAAACTAGGCCAGAAACATGTAGCAAGAAGGGGCTCCCCAGACCTCCATCCAAGGCCCTCCCTGTAAGGGGCTCCCCAGACCTCCATCCAAGGCCCTCCCTGTATGGGGCTCCCCAGACCTCCATCCAAGGCCCTCCCTGTAAGGGGCACCTGCCAGTCCAGTTTCTATCCACTCAAGAAAACACTGGCACTCACCTCGTTATCATGGGGGGGCAGCTGGTACAGGAGCTGCTTGATTCTGAACTTCTCTCCGGGGCTGTTGATGTAGGGCACCTTCTCTTCAGGTAGGCAGGAGAAGTATAGCTGGACCTGGGTTTGGAGGGACATGGCATGCAGATCTCAATGAAGGACCTGAAGCAGTGGTGGGTTTATACAAGGGGTACCAACCTTTGTCCAGTGGCATATCTAAAAGGAGGAAAAGCCATGATCCGCGCCGCTACTCAGCAACTCGAGTGCTTAGTGGCTGATAAATGGCAAACTGTTGCTACTTTTACTAGGATGGCCCTGGTTAAAAGACCCTTTGCAGCAGTACGAAGTACAAAAGGTAATTATTGGCAGCCATTAGCACAATCGTAAAGAGCCAGGCTGAACTGGATTTGTCTCCTATGCAAGTAACATCCTCCTGCTGAAAGAGTCATGCAGTCCGTAGGGAGGGGGGGGGCAGGGTCACTTTTACCCCACATATTTTTTCTTGGGTGGGGGTGGGGGTGTTGTGCCCCCTGGTGGTCAGGCCTGCCCTTCTCATTCATGGGTGCTCATTGCATCCATGTCTGCTGGGGAGGTAGGAATGGGATCTGGAAGCCCAGGGCCTGATTCTGGCGCCTTAAGAACCCGGCACACATTCTCCAGCTTGACGTGGAGCATATTGGTGGGGTCTCACTGCAGACAGGTCAAGCTGCATAACCACAAAGGGGGCTCGCATACAGCGACAGAGGCCTCCTTCGACAGACTGACAAGCAGGCCCGTTTACAATTTTTGGAATGAAATTTTAGTAAAACAAAGCCGGAATGTGTTTGATGACATTAACACGTTTCCAGGGTAAATATACAGAAAAACAAACTACGTTGTGTCCCACCCTGTAAAAATCACACCATCAGGGGCATTTCTGCGCCAGTTTGGTACGACTGCGAGAATGTGAAGCCTGACAATGCGATCTTTGTGTGACTTCATACATATTCTATGCAGCATTGCATTTACATTACAGAATTCGTCAGGAGGAGATAAATCGCACACAGCTGGGGGCTGGACCTCCCCCCTCCTGCTGGTATTTTAGGCATGGGGGTGAGCAGACTGCAGTATGTGAGCCAGGAGGTCTGCCCACCATGGCTGACAGTGCCTTAGCCAGTGCTGCTGACTGCTCCGCCGTAAAGGCAGACCCCAAAAAAGAAAAAATCGGGCCATGGAATTCAGCACAGGGCCTTTTCGTGACCACCCGAAAGCCTCCGCTCATTGCAGAGCGTCCTGCTTTACTTACAGATGATGAATTTCTACTGAGGTACTCAGTGGCATAGGAGAGAGTTTGCTATTGAGGGGACACATCTTAATTTAAAAGTAAAATTCCACTTTTTTGGGGGAACAAATGAAGCCAAATTTAAATATTTATATAATTGGTGTGTCTACGTCCCCCCCGGTTCCTATACCCCGCATGGTAGTGATCATTTGAGACATGCTGGTCTCCCCTACGGTCCTGATGGTTTAACTAGGAAGAGCTGGGTTGGTGTGGTCTGCGGAGTCGTCTCTCTCTTCTCTCTCTCTCTTGCTCACACTTCCAGCCTCCCTGCTCCCTTCCAGGTGTGTGTCACGCACTTTGTGTGACCTGCCCCCCCAACCCCACCCCGCAGAGTTCCCTTCCTCTTCTCACCCCACTGTCTGCTATGGCCTTTGGCCCGGGGGGGTGTCACACAGGCTGCTCAGAGACTCACACCTGCACTTCACACACGCCTGCCTGAGACTGCAGGGACACCTCGGGGAGGGGTCTGACCTGGTCGGGCCGCAGGCCGGGGGGCACCCACGCATACTCCTCCAGGGCGCAGCCCGAGTCGTCATCGGAGGTGGAGCAGCGCTGGAAGCCCAGGGAGAGCTTGCCGACCTTGTGCTCCATGTCCGGGGCCCGGCCCACCGGCTGATAGCTGCTAGCGTTCTCTAGATTCATCTGGAAGTGCTTCTGGGCATGGGAGACAAAGGGGGGGGCACGAGTCAGATGAGGGGGTTCGAGTGGGGTGGGGGCATCCCACAGTGTCACTGCGACGATGGAGGGATTCAAAATTGAGCGACAGGGTGTCTAGGCAACCTGGAAGTTAACCAAAAAAGCGATGACAAATACAGCCCCATCCCGGCCTTAGTGGTGAATGCGTGACGCTTCGCTTTAGGCCCATTTCCGCCTCTTTGACCAGCCAGCCGTCCCCTGCACGCGGCGGCCCTCTCATCATGCAGTCGCTGCTTATTTTTACTGGCTGGAGAAAAGTCGGCCAGTGGCAGGTTTCTGCATCGCCCCCCTCCCCCCTCTGTTTTTGAAGCTGCCAGGCCACGTCACGGTAACACGGCCCACTCTTTCATCTAAGGGGGGGGGCAACATGGCAGGTGGGACCGCGGCCAGCTGGTCAGACCCAGAATCAGGATGGGCATATCAGTGGGCAAGTGCCGGATTGGCTTCCCGGCAACACCACCACCGCGTCTTTCTGCTGCAGCGGTTTGGGCCGTGCCGAGGACTGAAATGGTCTACAGTCTCCCACAGCGAGGCCTCTGTGGTCTACAGCTACCATTAAATTATGGTTTTTGGTTAAAGTGCAACTGAGATTTCTTGAAAGATATGGGTATGACAGAAATGGCCTTTGAAAGCAGGGAAAATCTGCTCTGCTGTTGTGTGTGGCAAGCGGAATGTTTTTACGATGATCAAAGGTGTAAGAAACGCAGACGCACACACACACACACACACACACACACACACTCTCCTCGCCTACCTCCTCCCGGAGGAGTGTCCGGCGGGGCCAGCTGACAGTGGCCGCCCTCGCAGTTGTGGCCATCTTTCAAGAGCTCAAAGCATGACAGACAGCAGTGGGGCGCGCCGGGACCAAGCCCTTGCCGACCCTTCCGCCCGCATCCGTGCTCGGGGGGGGAAACAGGCGGCCACACGGACAGCTGAGAAAACCAGCGACCCTGCAGTTGGCTTTGAAGAACCCCAAGCTTTCCTGAAGTCCCTCTTGTGGAATTTCTGTCATGCGTAAATACTTAAAAAGGGCAATGTGCTGTAAAGCCCCCCCCCCCACCACACACACACACACACACACACACACACACACACACACACACACACCTGGAATGCTGAAT
>JAODKC010000064.1:33655533-33673736 GCA_026777985.1 Mormyrops attenuatus
TGAGCTCTGTGGACAAGCTCCGTGGGCGAGTTCCGTGAGAAAGCTCCATGGACGAGCTCCGTGGGTGAGCTCTGTGGGAGAGCTCCGTGGGCGAGTTCCGTGAGTGAGCTCTGTGGGCGAGTTCCGTGAGTGAGCTCTGTGGACGAGCTCCGTGGGTGATATCTGTGAACGAGCTCCGTGGGTGAGTTCCGTAAGTGAGCTCTGTGGACAAGCTCCGTGGGCGAGTTCCGTGAGAAAGCTCCATGGACGAGCTCCGTGGGTGAGCTCTGTGGAAGAGCTCCGTGGGCGAGTTCCGTGAGTGAGCTGTGGGCGAGTTCCGTGAGTGAGCTCTGTAGACGACCTCTGTGGCCGAGTTCCGTGGATGAGCTCTGTGGACAAGCTATAGATGAGCTCTTCTCTTAGCATGTAGCTGTTTTCTTTAACTCTCGTCACGCCTAATTTGAGGGTCCTCAGCCGAAGCGATGCTGTCAGGCATCTCGGCCCGTTTTCAAGACGCGATCACAAGGGTGTGAGATAAAGGAAAAGAAAGATAGACTTCGAAATAAAAATTCAGCCGTTCTGCTTTGATGTCTGCGGCTCACAGTCGCACACAGACTGGCAGATTCTAAATTGCTGTCGACCTAATTTGCCAGGGAGGAACTCTCTCATTTATTCCATTGTGTAGCCTTTCAGAAACCATGCCGGCTGCAGTTTCCATACGGTGAATTTACACGTGGAATTACTATTTGAGGAATGCTCATTGCTGATGTGATCTGGAGATTATAACCCTTCGAAATGGTCAGGTTAAGCTGGAGGTTTTCTGCGGGCTGTCTGGATGAATTGTCTTTGTGTAATGACATGGAGGCTAGGCGAAGGACGTCACCGTTATTTACCGCAGAAGGTCGATGTTCCGTGGAGACCATGGTGTTAAATTACACGTTTAGGCTTACAGACAGTAATTAGATGAGGCAGACCCTCTGGAGGGACCTGCATCTCACCTCCACTT
Organism: Mormyrops attenuatus; assembly: GCA_026777985.1. NCBI lineage: Eukaryota > Metazoa > Chordata > Actinopteri > Osteoglossiformes > Mormyridae > Mormyrops > Mormyrops attenuatus. The sequence goes on from JAODKC010000064.1 coordinate 33,656,519, forward strand.
TAAGATGATTCATCGACAGGACTGCATTAACAAAGAGGCCTTCCCAGCACAAACTCACCTTGGGAATCGCAGAGCTCATTCTGATCTTGGGCCACACCCTCACCAGCTCCAGGAAGTCAGGTGTATTATAGACTGGAACATCATTTGTGCCTAATAGAAGATGGGATAACAAGATATTAATACAGACTGTTGCAGACCATCAACTATGCCCTATATGAGACAGTATTAGAGACCACCTCAGTCCATCAACTATGTTCTATATTAGACAGTATTAGAGACCACCTCAGTTCATCAGCTATGTTCTATATAAGACAGTATTACAGTCCATCTCAGTCCATCAACTATGTCCTATATAAGACAGTATTACAGACCATCTCAGACCATCAACCATGCCCTATACGAAAGTAGGTGTATAAAAATCTAACAAAGCAAGCTATGTAAACTAGTGACAGAAGAAATGAGGCTGAATAGGACACAGACCAATCAGTCACGGCCTCTGACTAATAAGAACCAATAATGAAAAATGTCTTGTTTGGTCCGATCACTCGGGGTTATAGGCCCAAGTATTTTAAGCCTATAGCCCTGAGTATTTTAGCCCCAATTCCAGTCTTCCTTCAAAAAGAGAAAAAGTCAAGCCTCAGGTAAACTTGATGTAGCATCTGATCTTTTTCGTAACCAGGGGCTCCCCAGACTCCGTGTTGCCAGTCAGACTCTAATGAGCACGTCTACACTGTTGAGCGCTGGGCCACAGCTTGCAGAGACCGGCACATCACATGGTGTCTCTCACCAGCTGTGCGTGTGTGTGGGGGGGTGGGGCTCTCGATGCCATCCGGGCCAGGGGGGCCGTGCACGCATGTGTGTGATGAGTCATGTCCATCACAGACTGGCCCATACCTTTAACCATGGTGGAATGTCCCCACCTGGGTTTGATACCGCCTGGGTACCGGGGGGGTGGGGGGCAACAGAACACTGTGATCGCCCCCCTTCCCCTCCAGAAGTGACTCAGCGGTACCTGCAGTGTTATGGCCAGGCCTGAGTCTCCGTTCTGCTTTCCCATCATGCATTGCAGCTACACTCTTTTGTTCCAGTGTGCCTCACTTGATGATGTAATTTCACAGCTCGCATTCTTTGGTGTCTACAGATAATGGACTTTACAACCAAACTGGACTTTACAGCCAAACTGGACTTTACAACCAAACTGGACTTTACAACCAAACTGGATCCCCCTTTAGATTCATGCCATAGAGGTTCCCTCTACACAGCTACATCGCTGCCACTTTCCACGCCTTTCCCACAGACTGTATGCTGCCATTCGATGTTTGGCCCTCGAACGAGGCCTGTTCATTGGCCACACGCCCACGCGTCCTTTGTCAATGAAGCTCAGCCATTAGGTGGTTTCACCATCTACAGAAACACACACACACATCCAGAATTAAGGTACAAATTCATAAAAAAGAAAGTGAAGTGCTTTGGTAAAGCAGCTTAGCTGCGTCACACAAGCTCAACTAGGAACTACTGCAAACTGCCTTGAGCAGAAGGTCACTGGTTCAAATCCTAGGGTCAGCGGACTGATGTCACCATTGGGCCCCTGAGAGAGGCCCTTAACCCCAACGGCTCTAGGGGGTGTCTGACCCTGCTCTCTTAAAAAAAGGCACATCACTTTGCATAAAAGCATCTGCTAAACAAATAAAATGCAATGAAAAGGGAGAAACTGGTGTGTTACCAAAAGGGAGACATGGCACCCAAGCTCACCAGAAAAAAACTCTTAGAGCAGACGAGACAGTACCACTGTGAGGCCAACATGTGTGGGAGGATACAGTCGTATTTAACAGTGTGTCTGCATTACCCAGACTCGCATCCCAAAGCAAACTTGAGGCATTGTTGAGATGTTGAGCCCCGGAGACTTCCGGATGTTCGATAGCACCGGACACAAGCTGGAAGAAATCCCACAGGGATTTAAATCCTGCCGAAAAGACAAAGCTGATTTTACCGAGGGACTGGACCCTGACATCTGTATATACACCCCTGTCACCTGCCATGTCGTCCATCCATGTGGAGCCGCCCTCCGCCAAAGTCGCCCATCAATCACGCCGGCGTGACCCTCCCCTAACCCGGAGTGACGGCCGATGTTTCCATGAGGCGCCTGGACTCGACGGTGATGGATGGGATGGGATGGAATGGGGAGGGGGAGAGAACACCTGAGGAGTTTAATGTGGGGGGGGCGCATCTTTATCATGCCTTTCCGGCGGAGGGTTCAGCCATACCCCTCCCGAGAACGCCGTCCCATGCCAGAGTTATGAAAGGACACCCAGAAAAAGTCCCACAGGGAGCCCACAAAAACCCAAGGAAGAAGAATGTGGTAATAAAGCCGTACACTCCTCTGTCGGCGTCTTTTCATGTAAATAACATTTCTTTTGTGGTCACAACCAAAATGAAGGGAAGCAAAACGGCCAATAAGTCTTGCCTTGAACCCTGAGGCATGCTGGGAATATGTATAAGTAATGCACGGTACTTATTGTCTGCTTTATATTTAGAGTAGGAATCCTACCACAGCTGAAGGCCTCTGAGAAGCTGAGCAGGACGGGCAGGCTCTCTCCTGTGCCGCTAAGGGCCGACCCCGGCAAGGAGGGCGTCCGCAGGGGACCGTTTTTGGACGGGCAGGCTCTCTCCTGTGCCGCTAAGGGCCAGGGAGGTACGCACTGCCCAAACAGGCCTGGGATTGTCTCTGTGTTGTGGTGATGCCCAACTTTCAAAGTCTTTCACTGCAACAAACTCATCCTCAGCATGTGCCTCTGAAGCCTCCTGCTGTTGTGTTGACACAGCGGACATTTGAAACTCACATTTGCTGTGTTGGATATTCATAACTTGCGTATACCGCAGCTTGCGGTGAAGGACAGCCAGCCAGGACCACGGCTGTGTTTTCAGTGGGTTATCTCCCCTGCACCCACCCTCTGGGTCTGTGGTGTGCTTCACAGCAGAGTCAGAGGAGTCGGCTCTGTCTGCTTGTTACGCCACCTCCTCCCATCCTGCGGGGTTTAGACTGTAAGGCTAACTCCGCGGGTCAGGGTGGGGGCTGGGGTCTGAGCTATTACGGGGGGAACCACAGTCAGGCTGAGGCTAAAATGTGCATTTCCCAGGGGTATTGTGTTGTTTGCTGTGTCAAACAGGCTCCTCACACGTCTCGAGGGAGCAGAACGGCAGAGCTGGTGATGCAAAAACTCACTCTTGATGTGTAAGCTTTGTTGTGGGCAGAGGGATTTGAATCACACGGAATAAAACCCAACTGGATACAAATGTTTTACTTGTGTCTATTTTTTAAAGTCCACGGGAGGCAACTGGAACTTCCAGACTAAACGTTCATGACGGTGGTAAAAATGTAACATGCACTGTATTTATTAACAGGAAGATAACAGAGCAGTAGCGTGTAAAATGTGTGGTACAGTAAAATGGGCTTAACACAGCCAAACCGGATTACTGAGCATATTAACCTTCAGTCAGGTTATCCGGATGATGAAAGCAGATCTCTGAGTCCGGCCTGTTAGCCATGACATCGTCTATTAATATGCATCTCAATGCAAATTCCATATCCGGCATGACTAATTCATTTAGTCAGATCTGCAGTGACTTGGGGGGGGGGGGGCACCGCTAAGCAGACGCAGGCCTCTCACGCAGGGGGGCGGATGGTAGCGGGCCTCCATGCCGAGTTGCTGGATCGGCGCTGCCGGGCAGGCATCCTGTCTCCCCGTGGGGCGACTCACCAGCTAGGACCTGGGACCCCCAGCGCAAATGTCCCCATGAGATGGTGTCTGGTCTATCAGCTGAGCCATGTGTCGTGTGGAGTCTTGAACCTTGGCACTCCTCTATGCAGGGGAGATTGCCTGGTGTGACAGATGCTCGGCTCTGGAGGTCACTTCTTCTCAATCACCAGGACACCTCCTCGATCATCTCCTCTTAGTCCCTAGGACACCTCCTCGTTTACCTCCTCTTAGTCCCCAGGACACCTCCTCGATCACCTCCTCTCGGTCCCCTTGACAGCTCCTTGATTACCTCCTCCCAGTCCCTGGGACACCTCCTCGATCACCTCCTCTCAGTTCCCAGGACACATCCTTGATCACCTCCTCTCAGTCCCTGGGACACCTCTTCTCAGTCCCTGGGACACCTCCTCTCAGTTCCTGGGACACCTCCTTGATCACCTCCTCTCAGTCCCTGGGACAACTCCTCTCAGTTCCTGGGACACCTTAATTTCTCTACAGCTGTTAGTTTTGCATTAAATGGATATTTTTTATGTTTGTTGATGTTTCTTACTCCGTGTAATTATATAGAACAACAATAAATCAATAATAAATTTATAAATATACATGGATTATTATTATTATTGAGTCCCAGGCAGAACTGCAGAATAACACTGAGGCAGTGCAGACCCATTCAGTGAGGCAGCGGTGAGTGCCCCAAACACTGGCTGTCTCTGGTTTAATATGCTGCAGTGAGGCCGTACTGCTTTCAGCCCAAACAGGCAGCGGACGGGCAGGTCTGCTGGCAGGATAGCACAACACGCTGCACTTCACAGGAGACGGGCAGTCATTAGTGGGGGCAATCTGTCTGTCATCTCCCCCAAGTAAAAGCCAACGGCCTGGGTGTGCCTGTGACATACTAAATCAGAACGTAAAATGCTGAGGTCTGGCTCTTTCACATGTGCTGATTGGACTCTCTTAACAGTGACACGACAACAAACTGTGCTATTCTCAGTCCTGTATGTCCTGCTGAGTTCATGTCTCTGAAGGATCACAAAACTTCATTTGCCTGGGGAAGCAATCAGATGTTAATTTAGTTGTGTTTCCTTGCTTGTGTTTTTTCAGAATTTTACTTAAAGTAACAGGGAGGTAAATTCTCTGTTTCACTTTCAATTGACTCACTAGAGCAAATACTAACAAAGAGATAATACTGTCACGCCCAGCCCTGATCGCCCTCCTGTGGACCACGCCTCCTCGTTAACCCCATGTGGAATCCTCCCGTTTACCTGCTGTTTTCCGTTTCCTGCTTGTTACCCAGTGTATTTAGTCCGCGTTCTAGTCAGTTTTCCCCAGATCTGTCATTGTAGTGTTACCGCTGTGCGTGCCTGGTGTTCCCTGTCTGCTTGCTTCCCCCTGGAATAAACCCTGTTTTCCCCGCTACACCGGCTTGCTCGCTTCTTCCCTGCTCGCCGATCGACGCGTCGTAACAAATACCTGTTTGCAATAAGCAATTGCCACCCCTAATAAGCCCATTGGCGGTACAGCTGGTAGTTTGAAAAATTTCAATTAAAAACATCGTAATTCATCATAATGAAAACGCCATTTCCATCTGAATAAATCTTTTGTTAGGTTCTTAGAGAGTACTGCACAGTTCGTGCCCCATACTAACTTGTTCTGGTCTGGCCATTCACTGGCTGCTCAGCCTAGTCGCACCATTCCCAGTTGACTCCATGACAGCTGTGTGCCGGTGATGTGCTGCCCGTGTTACTGCCATGTCACTTTGGCCAAAAGTATCAGCTAAATAAATGTGAATGTACATAAAGAGCAATGTTTGACATTCAGCTATGGAAAGATAAAAATGAAAATGTACAACCTACTAGTGCAGTTTTCCAGTTTGACTATAGAATATCTGGATCTGGTGGGCTCCACGGGAAAGCTGGAGAAACTGGAGGAACTGGCGGGAGCTGGAACCGATGCCGTGGAATTGCAGTGTCGCCCGTTTACCTACGACGGTGAAAAATGATGGAAGACGCTCATGTTCTTTGTCCTTCCATGTCTGAACTTAGTAGCAGCAGAAATCCAGAACATCGGCAACCAAGGTCAGATAACACCTTCTTAATAACACACTAATAACAGGCTTTGTTGCTACATGAGTAAACTTGTGATAAAGTCGATCGTTACACTAGTTCTTCGGTTATGTTACGTGTTCTTCTCAACTGATGGGTACAAATAGCTGACTCACGCCGGGGAGGTGATGTAACATCCGGCAGACCTTACATATCTGATTAGTCACCTACACACAGCCTAGATGTGTCAGGGGGCCTTTAATGCCGCATTAAAACCCTTCACCCTTCGCAGTAATACTATGGAAACCAAGAGGCAATAGACCAATTTGTCATGCTTATGATCTGTCTGGTTTATTTGCATGATTAATATAATTGGCTAAAATGACTTTACAAAGCAAGGGCTGAGAGTAGCGAAGAGAGTATTTAAATATCAAGCATAAATAGTAGAAAAGGCAAGCAGTGTTTGAGGTTCAGGATTATGCGGAGCGAGGCCAGATCCGGCGTTTAGTAGGAAAACAGTCTGGAAATGAGCTGAAGTCTATCGCTGTTCTCTCTGCCGTCTCCCCGGAGGTTTGTGTTTGGACACTGAATCTGTACGCATTCATAAAGGAGAATAAATTAAGTTGAGCTTTTACCTTTGAGTTTTGTATTTTAACGCTTTAAATAGAGGCAGTGAAATTCACTTTTATCCTTTTTGAAGCGGAATATAGCTAAATTTAAAATTAAACTAAAGTTGCTACTGAGAAATCCTTAAACGTCAGGTCACATGACCACTGGCGCTAAAGTGCCTTTATATAATTATGTTTCCCTCGTTTCATTTGAGCCCGGAGCGGCTAAGATGCGGCTGTAACTCGACGGCGTGGAGGCATGGAGCCGCGGAGCTGAACTGCCAACCGAAACAAAGGCTCCTTGAGGAGTTTTGCATATATGTGGTGTCCCTTGTATGCAAACAACATCTTTTGATGGCATCTCTTAGCGTCCTTGGAAGTATGTAAACGGGACGGATGCCAAGGCTTGAGAACGAAACGTGCCGGAGAATTTAATCTCACGTCACGTGGCCAGACAGACAGACAGCAAAACAAAAGGGAGAAGTTCATCATGAATCTGTTCCGCGGAGTGGAACCCACCAGCCATGATAGGTGGTGGACACCCTGTCTTTACTGCCTTGTGTGTTTTTACGCTATAAGATCACCGCAGGAAAACACACATGGTTTCGGTTAGGCTCACCTAATACGCAAAAACTCGGTGCTGTTTGTCTTTATTCAGGGCTTCAATTGTAGGCATGTTTTGGGTACATAACCTACACAGGGTCTTTGTGTGAATGGTGGTAATATGAGTGGTGACCCAGGGACACTGTTAGTGTCGCCCGCCCTCTGGCGTTACACCGGCCGCTACACCGGCCACTACACCGGCCGCTACACTGGCCGCTTGGCCAGCAGCCGAAGTTCACAGCGGGGTCTGGCGGCTGGGCCTCCACCAGGGGAGTGGTCCGTCGGTGTCTGGATGTGTTTACACAGGACGAGGGGTGACATGCCATGAGTTATGGCGAGATGAGGCAGACGAGTCAGCCCACGTCCCGTGACGGGCCGCCTAATGTATATACAGCATGGTTTATGCACTAGGTCTTGGCAGCCAGACCTTACTGGTTGTGGTTGCTGTTCCCAGTGGGGAGACTGGTATTGTCTGAGAGTGGGGATTGAGGGCTTTGTGGAACCTGAAAACACAGAGGTTTGGAGAATGTGTTTCACACCCTGGTTATACCCTGTGATGTGTCTGTTCACTTGGGCTTGTTCTCACTACCATTTCTGGTTCTCTGGGTCCCTTCAGTTGGTAACGGCCCATTCCAGACCCGCCCTGGGTGGAGGGACTCTGGGAAAACGACGAGTAAAGTGGATGTTGATCCATGGAGAAACTCACAGCTACCTGTCTCATTCCCGTTATGGAAGGCTGATGGTTACAAAGGAAGCCCTTCAGTCTGGATGTATTTCAGGTTGATTCGTGCCAAACCCTGAAGAACTGCTTCATCTACCTCTGGAAGACAGAACCCCGCACGACACCATAAATCCTTGCTGGCGAGGAAACTGAACCTTCTGTAAAAGCCTCACCCATCCCTCTGCCTCCAAGACATGAAGAACTGGAAATCGCAGTTTCTGTGGACCGCATGGCGGTACGTGGTAAATATCAATAATCCGGCTGCTGAAATGTGGGCTTCCAACAAAACTCCCGCCCTTAAGTCAGAGGAGCGCAAAAAAAAACGTACAGAGTCCAGCGTGCAGCACTAATTTAAACCTCACAGGTGCCGGGATCCTCACTGCTAAACCCTAAATTCGTTCCGTTTGTTTTCATTTGCTTGGTTAAAGTATAAAATTAAAATGAAAAGTGTTTATGCATGCAGAGGTCAGCTCCACACCCCCACAGGGGGGCTCTCATTCCCGCCACACCTGACGTTCACAAAACATGAGGGACAGAAAACCACGATGGCTGGTGCAAAGGGGAGAACAGACCAGGTATAAAATGGATCTGTGTCCTGATGTCCTATTAACAATGCCATAACTCCATGCATTGCTCAGCCTAGTCCTCGAGGATCCACAGACAGACCACATTTTTGCTCCCTCCCAGCTCCCAGGACGCCTGAAGCAAACAAGCAAGTAATCAAAAGCACCGAATACCTAATTCCGGTGTGCTGAGAACTGGGAGTAAGTAAAACTGTGGAGTGTCTGGGGGTTTCTGAGGACCAGGTGGGGAAACGCTGGCCCGGCATATTTAAAGGCGACCTTCTGGCATTGATCAGGGGTGCTTTTCTTGGGTGATTCTATTCTACCACAACAATAGAAAAAAAAGCTAATTGCATATATTCCTTGGCATGGTCAGGAATTCCAGACGAAGACTTTCACCACGACAAAAGTAAAGCAAAGGAAAAAAGACAAAACGACAGACTTCTGCAGTCCACAAAGACCAGCCTGAGCTTCTGCTCTTGTAAGGCCTCTTTAGTAATGGAGGGCTTTGCTTATGAAACTGCATCCCTCTGCAAAGCATGTACACCCATCTGTGGCCTTTTCATCCACAGCATCCCATTTGCTCTTGGGGGTGTCGTGCAAAGAACACGCACCCCTTCTGCCACCCAACTCTAACCCCAGCACCCATCTGGCACCGTCACATTTTTGAGGCTCATATATCTACGCGGTGCTTCACAGCAAACCTCTTGTCTGATGATGGGATTATTTCTTCTGCTGCATCAGCAGGACAGTAGGTTCTGCTCCCTGGAGGTTATCTGCCCCTGGAGCAGACAGGTGAGCTGAGCTGCGATTCCCGTCGCAGTTCATCTCCTTCCTCCTGGAATGGAACATCAGGAATTTCGCTCGCGATGAACAGATAAGCCCGTTAGAGGAGTCTGCTGTCATGCATGAGGAGCGTGGCGCTGATGAGGGAAGGCCATGTTTACCCACGGGGGCCCCCGGTAGGCGCTGTTGTGGCAGCACGGGGCATGGCGCGCCTGGCGTCAGAGACCCACATGCCGGTGTCCGGATTGGGGCATTGCGCCGGGTGGGCGGGCGAGCCATCACCCAGGGATGGGCCCGGCGCCGTTCTGCTGCATGTGGGTACGGTGTCAAAATAGTGGTGTCCTGGCGCAGAAATCCGGGTCCACTGGTCTGCTCAGGAGAGCATAAAAAGTGAATGGGATGCTGTACACGCTCTAATAAATCATTTTATCCATTAACTGCTGCCACTGAAAACCCCAGCACTCAACTGTCCTACTAGTATATTATGGTATATCGCATGTATTCTGTATGTATATTATTGTTCCCACTGTTCCCACTGTCTTTATTTACTGTTCTTTATCGTTATTGTTGTTTAAGTCTACAGGGAGGTATGCAAGCAAACATTTCATTTCACTTGTGCAAATGACAAGAAGGCTTTTGAGTCCTTGAATCCTTGAAGTTAACCCCTGTGGCACTGGTTGTCTTCAGGAGCCGTCGGGTTCTCATTGAAGGTCTGAGTTCTTCGTAAACTGGGGCATATTTGAAAGGAAAACTCTCCAGATGCTGGATGAGTTTGGGGGGAGGATTTCAGAAATAAACGGCATCCAGTAACATCTTGATTTGATTCACAGCCGTGTTTCCATTGGATGTCTCAGAAGACGCTGCAGCGAGCAGAGCCTCAGGCTTGGCCAGGATTTATTTTCAAAACGCTGCTGTTCCAGGAAAGACAGGAAGTCAGAAGAGCAGCTCGACACGATGGCATCTGAAAGCCACGCTGGTATCCCCTATTGCTCTCTGTCCCCACGACTTTGCGGGAGGAAACTGATGAAATCTCTCTGCACCTTCTCCCAGCCTTAGCCCATATTTTTCCAATTTAATGTACTTATTGTTTATAGAGGTGAAGTGACTCAGTCAGGGAGGTATGCTATGCTATTACTGATGCCTCCCTGTTGACAAAGCGAACATATTCCCAGGATGACACGGAAAGCTGTAGCCGACCGTAGGCTTGAGTGGCTGCAGCACAATAGTGACATTCAGAAGGTGGTTTGGACCAGAGGCAGGTACCCGGTATAGCTCAGAACTGTCTTTTTCTACATTAAACACTTTCACATTTAAGCAGCTTGGACCTGGAACGCAAGTGAGGCACACGGAGAGGTAGACGGCACTTAAGAGACGGGGAAAAAGATTAAGACCACACAGGACCGCGTCTGGGGGAGGATCCGCGCTTCTTACTGCCAAGAAAAGCAATATGGATGAAAGGGGAACAAGACCATTTCAACACGACGCAAACAAGCTCGCCCTTCTTGTGAAACTCACATCATCTGCCACTTTAAGGCCGAGGCAGAAGTAGCCTTTAGTCACCAGTAATGAAGATTCAACAGACTGACATTTAGGAATAAATGTTTTGCTGGTTGGCTGCCATCTTCATTCACAGGAGTCTCTTCTCATCTATTGTCATGTGATTTATGTGTTTTATTGTCAAGAGTACTATGAAATTCTTGCTTCGGATTAATAACGATAAATACGAGATGATAGAGAACAATAAACAATAGAAAACAACAATAAACAACACATTTAGACACCAAGCCACCAAGAATGAAGGGTCAAAGTGTAGCGGGAAAAATGAGTTTAGTGCATAATTAGCATTTGTGGAGGAGCCCAGCTGTGCCCGAATCATGTGGTCTGAGTTTTGACTGCTCTACACCGTCTGCCAAAAGGAAGTGGAGTGATCAGGCAGGGAGCCTGCTGTCCATCAGCCTGCCTGCCCTCCAGCCTGTAGGCCCGGCCTCCACGGCCTGACGGGTCACTGGAGAAGTGGGACCAGATGCAGGAAGACCCCGGTTGGAGACTTAACTGCACAACTGCATTAAATGTTCAGACCTGAGGCCCCATTCGCTTCAGACAGAAAAAGTAGATTTCAGGCAGACGGAGTAGATTTCATATAGAAAGAGATTTCAGGCAGAAGGAGTAGATTTCAGACAGAAAGGGATTTTCCTTCCTGCTTTGATATATGCAGATTCGGTTGATTTTGCCCCCTCGTCACTGTTTAGTTACTGTGAAAACCATTATAGTGCAATTTATAATCATTTTCTATATATTCTGTATATTCCTGTACAGAAGGTATGAATTTTATGCATATACACTCACACACACACACACACACGCATACACACTAAGGGCAAACATCAATTACCCCAAATGCATTTCTGTAGACTGTAGGAGGAAACCCGCATGACACGGGGCAAACATGCAAATTCCACATGACACGGGGCAAACATGCAAATTCCACAAGATACGGGGCAAACATGCAATTTCTACATGACATGGGGCAAACATGCAAATTCCACGATACGGGGCTAATGTGAACTCCACACACAGAGAGCAGAGGTGGGAATCAAACATGCAAACTCCACACACAGAGACTGGAGATGGGAACTGAACATGCAAATTCCACATGACGCAGGGCAAACATGGAAACTTCACAAACAGAGCAAGGAGGTGGGATTCAAACCCACAAACTTGCAGGTCTGAGAGAGCACTGCTGTCTGTTATAGGTAACTCATACATGGATGCTGTGTCGCACAGCAGATTGGAATGGTGTGTTTTTTATTAGAAGGTTGTCAGTTCAAAGCCCAGGGTCAATAGGGTGATGTAACTATTGGCCCTTAATCTCATGGACTTTATGTCCCTGTTTTCTTAGAAAAATGTACAGACACTCCTCTACTTATGAACGAGATACGTTCCAAAGGGCCGTTCACAACTTGAAATGTTCGTAAGTCGTTATTCAACATCATTTTAAGGGTATAAGCAAGTACTAAGGCGTAGGATGCTGGGAGAACGCACGCTACCCTGCTGCGCAGCGGGAGTAGCGGTCAGAAGTCATACTAGGCGGAATTGGCGCGCAGAAAAAAAAAAAATGTTGCGGACAGGAAACGGGGGCCCAATTAACACAATTTGGACTTGCAGTCCTCTTCGTTCGTATGTCTGAAAGTTTGTAAGTTGAAAGTTTGTAAGTAGAGGAATGTCTGTATTTTGCTTTGGATTAAAGCGTCGGGTAAATATAAACCCCAATCTGATATACAATGTGTGTTACATAATAAACATTTGCTGTATAGAAGTGGCCGTGATCTTCATGGCAAAATGGCAGCGGAGTCTGGATTCCCTTCACTTGCTGTCAATGTACCAGCATTTGGGCTCAGCTGCTAGGGGTGTGGGAGGGGGCTTTAGTGGGGCTGTAGCCTCTATTTTTGGACTTCTAAGGTACGGCGTCCCTGGCGACCGGGTCGCTGTTCGTCTCCTGCGAGTCTGGGACAGCGAGAGGAAGTCAGAGGCCCGGGAGCCAAGGAGAAGGGAGATGAACGTGAGGAGGAGGAGGAGTGCGCAAAGAGAAACACTGCGGCGTCTGTTATCTCCGGACTGGCCTGGAACCCGCCAGAAAAAAAAATATGTTACATAAAGGAGTCTTTTAGGATCCCTGATATTTATGAAACAAAAAAAGCTGTGCTGATAAGTTACAAAAACAAAAGTCATTCTGAAAGGATACAAGAAGATTTTATCACTGTGCCATGATAAAATCCCAGTGGCGGGTACATAAAAATCCCAGTTTTGTAGTAGCTGATTAATATTACTGCTAACAGATGTTAAAAGAATAAGGGCATTTTTGATAATCTCATTTAAATCCAGTGCGTAAAACTACAACGACACAAACAAGCACAGAGACACACACACACACACATATAGACACACACACGCATAGATGCACACACTCAGACACACACACGCATAGACGCACACACTCAGACATACACGCAAAGACACATGCACATACATAGGCACTTACGCACACACAGAGACACACACAGACACAAATACACACACGCAGAGACAGACTGAGAAGCCCGAATCCAGCTTCTCCTCAGGCAAACCCAGAGTGACTGTTTGTTTAAAATAATGACTGGCTTCACGCATATTGATGAAGGGAGGGTTTGTTGTAATGGATGATCATGTGTGTCTACCCGCCTCTCTGGCCGCAAGGTCCACTGAGTGAACCCAGAGGGCAGCAGGGGTCAAATGTCAGGGGCCCCGGGGGGATCTTGGGGAACAGGAGAGACAGGGTGGCTGTTTGTGCTGTTCTCCCCTGTCTGACGTTTGACATCATCTACATGCCTCGTAACCCTTTGCCGCTTCTGCAGTGTATATCGCGACCCCTGTGATGGTCCTCACGCGCCGATGGAGCGTCTCTAAATAACAGCTTAAAATCACAGAAGAAGTTAATGCTCCTCAAGCTGGCTGTGAAATCTGAGCGTCAGAAATACTGTACGGGACTCAGGGGAACTGCCCTAATCTGGTCACATGCTATAAAAGAGTGGCCCTGATTGGCTTAGAGATGCTTCAATGTGAATCAAGATTGTCCTCCCAGACAGCAGTAAAACACATTAGGTATAAGGACAAAATGAACAAGCGCAAAATGTGCCTCAGTTTCCAGGGGCCCTCCAATGGCTCGGACCACTGAGATGTGACAGCCATTACCCAGAAGCCCATAGGAGCATCAGTGAGTATTTCCTGGTGGGAAAAATACACAGAACTGAGCTTCCATCCTGGCCTTGCGAAGACCTAAGGGTCCACAAAAAACATCACACACCCCCGAGACTCAGAGAAGCAGAAAAAGAAGCACTTTAAGAATGAAATTTATGTCTTAAATAGGTACCGTTTCTGCTCTGCCCACAGAAGCCAGGTTAGGATGCTCTGACTAATCTGATCATCACGCTGTCAGTAACAGGCACCACACTGAAACGATTCTTCCTGCGCAGGAAGTCCAGATCACACTGAATTATTGCCGCATGCAGCCGAACAAGGAGTTTTGTTTGGTTTCTTGGTATGTTGACTTGATGCTGCCACACCTACATCGGCAGCACATGGGAAACACATCCGTAAAAACCACATTTACTGCCTTTATGGCGGCCTATGTGCTGTATAAAGACAGAATATGTCGGAGACTCGACTCAGTCCGGAATGTTCTTAACCGACATGGAAACACGAGTTTAACGTAAACACTAAGCAGAGACCGGATGTTACTTTTTGAAGGACTTTGCCAGAATGAATTACCCTGAAGGGTACGTTCCCAACAAACGCAGGACACTCCAGTCTCAGTAATTGTATTTATGTGGAACGCGGCGGGGAACAGCATGGAATCTCTCTCCAAGAAAATGAGATTATCTGGCTGGAGCCCCACCCAAGTAACTCTGCCCTTTTAAAAATAGGGTCCCTCCAGTGCGACGTTGTCCTCTGGTGTCAACCAATCAGATTATGGACTTTTTAAGTGTTTTTTTCAGGAGCTAAATAGATGGCTTGTTAGTTTGATGGATGTGTGTCTCCTGAAAATAAGCCTTCTTGCAAACATTAACCATACATCATTTTTAATTGGCTGAGGCTACACTGTGACTTTTAGATAATTAAACTATCAAAGCCAGAGAACCAAAGGCATCTGAATGAGTGGGATTAGTCTGCTTCTTCAAATGTTCACTGGCTTCCGCCAAATTATCCTGCTAAACGAATCATTGGCTAATTGACTTTTTTACTCTAAGCCTAAATATTGCCTGTGCTCTCAAGTCATGGATTATAAAAGGAACTCAAATGAAACAGCATGTTTATTTCAAATCAGTGTTTGTAGAGGAAACACACAACTCAGCCAGTCAGACACACACACACAAACACACACATACACATACACACAGACACCCACACAGGTTTGTAATTATATCTTTGTGGGGACTCTCCATTCATTTCTATGGGGAGAACTCTAATCCCAACATGATGACCTTAACCCTACCCAGCCCTAACCTTAACCATCAGTAACCAAACAAAATACGAAACTTTTGGCATTTTAACTTTTTGATTGCATACACAAATCTTTGTGGGCACCCGAAAAAAATCAGGTTTTTATTACCATTGTGGGGACATTTGCCTAATCACCCCAGACACACACACACACACACACACACACACACACACACACACACACACACACACACACACACACACACACACACACACACTTAAAGTGTGTCAGCAGAGAATAGCTCTGAATAAAGGCCCTGTTCAGTTATGCTCTGCTTGGAATTAATGTGACTCAAGTTACATGACAAAATAAATGTTAAGATTAATTTAGCAGGAAGTTCTTTTCACCTCAGCCCCCATCATGTCTCCATGTACTTTTCTACATTCATCATCAGAAAGGAGTAAAATCTTTCTGATATAATACTTATGTATTTTATTTTGTATCTACTTAGAAATAGCAGAGATCTGTCACAGTTTAGGGAAAGCAGGTCCCATAAAGTCACAAATGAACAGTATTCTGCAAAATATGGCCAAGCGAAATCTGCCCCTGGGGTTGAGCACAAGCGGCTCGGCCCTCGACAGCATAGAGGGACTCCTGTATGAGTAGGTCTCAGTGTTTTTTTTTCCGTCCCCATCTGGCCTTTATGTAAATAAATGTGTGAGACCTTACAGAGCGCTGCTCTGTCTCACCAGTCAGCCCAAATATGGAGCCGGCCTGACTCAGGCCAGCTGGAAGGACACCGAGAGCGCCCCCTGCTGTTATCCTGGCACGAGTTCCGTCACACTGCCCTTTCGGGATATGGTTACAGGTCAAAATATAATAACAAAGGATAGTACTCAGGACAGTGGGAGAATCTGCTCTTCCCCAGTTTCCTTCTCCACATGGTACATTCACATGTTTCTTGAGGAAAACCGTGACCTGGTTAGAGTCCTGACGGGACAGATTACGGAGCCTCTGCGGAATGCGGAGCCATAATAAGGGTCCGGCGGCGACTGAGAACCTGGACAGTCTGGGGTGACAGGCCTGAATCCGTCCATTCTCTGTAGACCGCTGACGGCCTCCTGGGCTCTGGTGGGCGTGGCCAAAGACATGGGTCAGGAGGCAACAGGTGTCCTCCTCTGTGACCTAAACACTCACAGTAATTCTTTCTGAAGCTGCCATTCTCCTCCCAGGTCGTTGTGGACGATGATGTTGGGGACGATAAACGCAGGAGTCTCAGATTCCAGGCTCATTCTCGGTGCCTGTCAGCAAAGGGACACTTCATGTACGTCCTCGCAGATAGCTATTATGTAAGGGGAGCAGCCAGTACAATGGAACAGAGTCACACTCATGTAGCACAGAATGAGCGCAGCTCTGATTTTTCTGTCCCATATCCCTGAATGGTGAGACCGTCACTAACGATGTAAGGATCACAATCGCTGCTCATGCTTCCTTCGTGGAAACAGCCCAGATAACAAAGATTGCCTCAGCCGTCATAATATTCCCGCAAATCAAAACCATCTGTTTAACGCAGACAGAATCGATGCTTGGCAGTCAGGGCTGTAGCTGCGCAGGCTAAAGCAGTCGGCTATGGCTGTTACAGCCCGGAATTATTACAAGCTATCAGAAGATAATACTGCTAAGATTATCAGCAGAATAATGTCATTTGAAGTGGGTGTTACTTTTTTATCATGGGATGACAGTAAACTAGCAAATTATTTGCCGCTTAAGTGCTAAAGAGCCAAAAATGATCGTACGTTCTGATGTCCGGCTGAAAGCCGGGACCTTGGCGGACCTCTGCGGGAAAGACGTGTTTGTATTGCTCCTTTGTTTAGCACAATGCATTTTTTTACCCTGACGGCCAATGGCAGCCGTTTGCAGTTGCTGGATCTACTGGGCGTGTGCAGGGGGGCCCGTCTATAATTAAGAGCAAGTGTGCGGCCCACAATGGCACCAGCGGGACACGCCACTGAGGGTCAGCACGCAGGGCTGTGGGGGGGGAGGGGGGTCACGTGGGGGGAGACTGCCGCCATGTTAATTATCTAGGAGCTGGTGATGATTGGGAACCTGGGGGGCGCGCCCCCCCGGGGGGGGGGGGGGGGGGGGGCGCGCCAGGGGGGGGGG
>JAODKC010000064.1:33685513-33706311 GCA_026777985.1 Mormyrops attenuatus
AGATGTAGACAGCCCTGCTGGGAACCTCTGACTGCATTAAGTGGATTGGTCCTGGGATACTTTAGATAAAAAATCAATATAGATAAAGGACAATTATGTGTGTGTAAGTCTGGATAGCAGCAAAAATGTTCCATGTGTTACCGATTGGAGTCGTAAGCAGAGTCAATAATTGTACAAGTATAAAAATTCAGCTAAGATGACATTATAGAAATCTTAGCCTTTACAGCTGCATAGCAGATTTGGCGACTGAATCATGGTCCTGGAACATCCTAGGACCCACACATGTGACACAAGCAAAGTTTCTGATTACCGAAAGTCCAAATAAATTTCAATGTATTGAAAGCGTTATAAGCCAAGTTGACTATTGGTTTCTACACCATCTAACAGTGTGAGGCCGTTTCTACTTCCTTAAGAGAGTTATAGTAAAAAGCAGCGAAAAAATAAACCCTGAAAAAAAAATATGGTAACCGTAAACGCAACAGGATGGTTAAATGTAAGTATGGTAATTATCTCTAAACCAAACTACCACAGGAGAGCCAAAATGAGTCTGAAATCTCGGGTTTGACCTCAAGCACCTCCAGTCATGTAGACTAACTGAGATACTAGCATTGTGTTGGGTTACCAGCAATATGTGTTTTGGTCCTTGAGGAGGTTATTTTAACTGCTAACAGGAAAAAGCGTTTGGCAGAACAGTAGGATAGTGTCTTTGTTTAGGGTCAGGTTAGGGGAAAGGTCAAGTGAGGTCGACATCTTGCTCTGTATTTGCAGGGTGTCGGTCAGGAAGAGATCGACACCAATAAACATGTTTTGCTTGAGTGAGAACAAACTTTGGTGACATAATTTGTCAAATCAGTCCTCACAGTTGAGCAACACTGTGCAGTTACATCACCCGCTGTGGGTATGGCGTCCATTTGTTTAGCTGTATTGTGTCCAGATTTGAGCCAGTCATTCCGCTTGGTGATGAGAAGTGTTTACATAACGCGCGGAAGATCTGTGACATTATGACGTACACTGCCTTTGCTATTCTAAGTGCTTTCTTTATGAGAGTTTATGGATGCCAGGGATCACGTACAAAAATGCAGATGCGGAGACCTTCCAAGCATTCACCAGGACACAGGCATAGGAAGACAAGGAGTATTCTTCAGGTGCAGCAGCAAACCGTCGAGACGCATGGAAAATCGCGCTGTCGATAATTCATTTCAGTTTTTTAATGGTTAATGTAATTTATCCCGGATGCCAATTTGATGATGGCCAAAGGAGCTTGACAGCTTGAAGCTAGTTTGTTATGTTCTGAAGGGTTACCAGCTTAACTGGCATACAGCATGATAGGGCCAAGGAGGGTATGGAGCTGCAAGACCTTAATCTCTACCAGAGGATACACAAGGATGCCAAAGAACACCTGATGTTTCTCATTTACCCCATATGTCAATACATCATTTTCAAAACACTGTGATGCTAATTTCTAACAGCAAATCCAGGTCTAGCTCCGCTGGTGTCCACAATTCCTCTCCATAACCCATAAAGCTATAATGCTTTGAAGAAGACATCAGCCTTCCCGGCTGGGTCTGGGACAGCTGACGCGGGGTTCATGACAGCCCCCCACCCCTGGCCCCCGCCACGTCTAATCCTGTCATTAGTGCTGGTCAGGCAGCCATCTGGAATGTGAGTACAAGGACAGTGCAAGCACCCCAGCCCCTGTGTCCTCATCTCTGATGGAGCCAGAGAGTAGACGTGTGCATGGGAATAGTCGCAGGTACAAGGGAGCAGCCCCAGGCGGTGACCCCAGCCCCCTAGAGTCGGACGGAGGAATCCCCTGATGGGCTGGACTTGCCGACTCTTAGCGGTGGGAATCATCCCTAGAAAGCATAGTGGATTTGGAGCTCGGACTGCATCGTTCTGAAACAGAACGGCAACCAGGGTTCCAGGGTCATCGCAATCAAGTCACACTTAGAACTCCAAGCATCTTGGTCTCAGAAGCAGAACACCCACGACGAGCTTGTGCTTTTCATGCGAGTTAGGATAAACTCTAAAATAATCCATCAAGTTTGACTCTTTGGCTCTTACGATAGTGGTGGGAAAACGCTGAAATCCATTGGTTACTTTGTTGGTTGCCATTGGGGTTGAGCCAATCATTGATGGATGATGCATGGTAATCCCTCCCACAGTGGGTTTACAAACCTCAGCACCCTTCAGTACTTCATGAGTGTAAATATCATTTTCCATACCATATTGACAAATGACACCACAATGTCAGTCTTTTTTGTTTATCCAACTTGGGTGCCCTATAAAACTTACCTCCAGAAATTTCTGCAGTTTCCCATTAAGGTCCCCCAACATCTGTATGAAACATAAGAACAACAGTTAGGATGCTAGCTCTGAGCATTAGCTAAGTGCTCCCCATTAGCCTACGGCTAAGTCACATCAAAATGTAACTTTATAGGATAAATTACATGCTGAAATCTATTCTTCACTTTGTCTTATGTTACAAAATACTGTGAACGGGAGCGCGTACTTGTCTGAACACACAATGGCCCCCACTATTATGTTCGTCCTGAACAATAACCTCTTCAGATTTCTACTGTTTAGCTAACTGGACCACTTCTCATACACATTAACTTCCTGGCTCAAGGATTCCTGTCTGCTTTAGTAGGTGTCAAATTCGTATATCCAGTGTAGCTTTGTTGGATATACTATGATTACTTCAACTAAAAGTTGTACGACCATGTAGGAAGCAAGAACTTTAGGAATGGTTTGGTGTCTCAGCAGGGTGTGACTATAGGGCCTCATTCGCCGAAAAGTCTTTTCAGTTCAGAATAGCTTTTTGGTTTGGAAAGACAGCAGAAAAATACACCCTTCTGATGTTGCAGTTAGTAATTCGCATTGTTTTATTGAGCACACGGTTCATTAGCAGACAAGGCAGCAGAGATTGGGCTTGGCCTTGGCAGATATTCTGGTATGTCTATGAAACTTTTGTTTGTTTCTTCAGCAGGTCCTCGCTGGCCACAGGATGAGTGCTACTCGTGTTATTTGAGAAGCAAGAGCTGTGGCTCTCGGGGACTCCTGGTGACTGCTGTGACAGCTGAGGCCGCTAATTGACATAGCAGACATAAGTCGGGGCTACATGGAGACAGATTAAGCAGAGGGCTTAAAGGAAACTAGTCTGGACGGGAGGAGGCAATAGTAACCAGGTTAACAAGCTGATATCCGAGCCCTCGGAGTTCACACTGAGGTGCACAGGGTTACCTGCTAGATTGCACCAGAGTAAAGACGCGAGAAAGATCTGAGCTTGTTATTTGAGATGATTAGGGTTAGAAGCCTCCGCATTTCGAATCTCTGCCCCGAAGCAAGTAACCTGACCTGAATTACAGAATGATCTGTTAACAAGTCTGCATATTAATATCAAAGTAGTGTATTCATGAGAAAGTATCCTGATCTACAGACTGGCAATATCTTCCTTTAATATTACTGTACTGTAAATAAGCATTAAGGGTTTTATTTTTTTACAAGAGAAGATTAAGATGTGGTTAGACCGCAGACGTGGTTAGGTGGAGAAACACAAGATGAGAACGGTGGTCCTTGGCTGCCAACGTGAAACCCCAAAATCTCCGACCCCGCCAGGTCCGAATGCACAGACGTCGGGTCACCCAAGGGTTCACTTTTCAGGCCTCAGAAATGTTTTCACCAGCACAGTGGACAAGCTGAGTCTTTACACACATGTACCGTGCAGTTCTGGGGAAGAGGATCTCACAGCATGCCCTGATGCACGTCCCTGAAGCAGGCAAGAAAGAAAAATGAAATGATGTTTATTTGCCACTTGCACAAGTACATTGGAATTCTTTTGTTTTCACATAGAACATCTCTCCTGTGAGACACATGCACACTAGTACAGGTCAGGTTTGGGGTCGGAGCTCAGGGTTAGCCGTTCATGCAGCACCCCAGGCCATTTCAGGGGTTAAGGGCCTTGCCCAGGGGCTCAACAGACACGTGACTATTCTGCCAAGGAAGGAATTCAGACCAACTACCTTCTGATCACAGGCAGAGAGGCCTTAGTCACTGAGGAACACACCTACCCCTGGAGCTACTGTAGAAGGTCACCAAAATACCCTTTATGGGACTACAGTCAGAGTCCATGTGAGTGTTTATAGGGGGGCGGGGGCTTCGGTTTTGCATCGGAGGGGAATGAAAGAATCGCTCTTAGATAATGTAATCACGCGTAAGTCCAACGCGCCGGAATGTTCCCAGCGTCAGCATCAAAAACATGGCGGTGCTGTCCGGCCTCCAGCTGCGACCAAGAACTTCCGCGCTGCACCGTGGTGTACGGCTGGCACTGGACTGTCATTTGCATGCCAAAGACCCATTTGCCGGCAGTTTCGGCAAATCGTCAGATGATTCGCTGTGGAATGTGGAATGACATCCCCGACAATGGCGCACTGTTCCCTAAATCATTCCCACTCTTTATTGTAAGCGATCTGCACTGCCAGCCTGGCACCAACTGCAAGGGATTCATATTTTTGTTTGCTTTTTTTCTCGCCTGGGCCTCGATCACCGCGATTCCCACACCAAGCGCGGACGGCACCTTCTGCCACGCTGAAACAAAGAGCTGGCAGGGCTGTGCGGCCTACAGGAGCGGCTCAGCCAGAAAGAATGGAGGCCTTTCCCTTTTTTAGGAAGCACTGGAGAAGGACATAAATGCTACGCGCTGGCACCCTAGCGTGTTGGGGCTTCACCAAAATGGCCCCCTTATCTGACAGAGCACATTCCACGTCAAGGCAGACGCAGACGCGTTTGTCAATCGTCCCAGAGATTAACTCGCGCAGCTCTTATCTCAGTAATTTGCAGATAGGGGCCCGCTGGAAACGCCGTGTATAATTCCTCACAGATACGGCATAGGCCAGAGCCAGAGCCATGCCTCTGAATGATGTTATTAAGGCTTTGCTGAACAAGATGGCTGTTCAGAAAGGCATGGGCCCCTTTAAGCACTGATTGTGTTCTTCTCACTCTCACCGGCGACATCTCTTATTGCGTGCGGCTGGGATATTTATTATTGTGATTATTGTGAGGCAGAAGCCTGCTACCGAGGTGCCGGAAGGCACGGGTGAATAAAACAAATTACTTTGCTACAGAAAAATAATTTGCAAAATAGGGTCGTGGCCCCTTTAAGCAAACTGAACTGCACAGAGTTAAAATTTGCTTAAGAATCCCTAAAACTCAATGAAACAGAGGAACCACAAAGTTCAGCATACTATGCCCTTAGATCACACTCCCTCCCAACCTTTCCAATCCTCCCAGGATCCTTCTAACTGCCCCTATAAAAACCGTAGGGCAATTAGCTTAAACAGGGCCAGCTGGTTAGTGCGGGTTAGCTTACCTGTGGGGTTCTTTGCTAGGGAACACTAACGAGGACACAGATAATACATACAAACATACTGAGCTACATTATTTGGCTTAATGGACGCATATTGCATACTTGCACAGTACATACTGAATTTCTGTCGCTGTTGATGCAGTACATACTCTGTGTAAGCTTGAGAACAGTATGCACGCACACGGACGCACCCAAGTCACCATCTTGCATGTTACCTGACCCAGATGTGTGTCAATGACGAAGCTTGACTTATAAACTGTTAAAATCTATCAATGAAAAAACACATATTTGAGTCAACTTATGTAACTGGGTTTTGTTTTCTGCACATTTCAAAATCCGATATGCACCAAACACCCTGTTATCTGTAGTTTTCCAACAAAAGTGGAAAGTTCAAGGTCCAGAAAGTCCAAATCCAAACCAAGGTTTTGTTTCAAACAACCAGTTGAGTATAAAGAGTCACAGTCACAGAGACTCAGCTGGTTGGTTAAACAAAATCTTTGTATGAATCTGTACTTTCTGTACCTGAACTTTCCACCTCTGGTTTCCAAACCCTGTGTTGAATATCCTCAGCCATTTTTTTTATATTCTGCCAGCAGACAATCCAATTAAATGCATCAAATAATTTTATAACCCATAGCTGAACCAGGTGTGCTGGGAAACAAACATATGGAGTAGTGAGGCAGCGCAGAGAGGATGGAGTGGCTTGATAAAACAGCCGCCAGTACGCCGGGGAACGCTGGGCGAGCCCACAGCGAGCACGCACACGCAGAGGACTTCCCCTCCTTGGTCTCCATCTTCCGAACTGAAGCTATCTTCAGCCCATGATCTTTAATGGGCACTCGGAACAGCCGCGCGAAAAATACCTGCGCCTATGTGACAGGCATCACCGTAAAGCTGCCTGAAGGATTTCCAGGAATGTAATCATTTTAGGTAAAGACCTTGATGGAATGCAGCACAATTTGCTCGAAGGCAAACAGTCAGCGAAACACAGAAATGACCCCCCCACCACCACCACCACCAGTCGGCCATTAGTACGGTATCCAAACTCCATCAACTCTGAGCTGTAAACCACGCAATCTCAGCACACAGCCCCCCTGACCTTCCTGCTTCTAAATAAAGGAATTTCAGCTGCCATAGCCACCGGCCCCCCCGGTCATAAATTCTGGTTCAGATTGGCATGCCCGGGGCAGCCAAAAAGACCAGTTCTGTGATGCTTAATAATAGGATCTTTAATCACAGCAGCGCAAAATCAGTAACGCAGTAAAACACACAGGCGCTCAGGGAGGCGTAAGCCAGCGATGTCTTTCCGGCCTGCTTGTGAGGATGAACCTGTTATCCCCATTACATCGTCTGGGCAAAGTCATGTATGTTCAGGGATGGAATCCGTTCTTTGATGTCCACTCGTCCAACTAGGTGATCCACAGTCTTTCCCAGGAGATGAGAAGTCTGAGGGAGATCATCTCTGAACACACATGCATTCAAACATAAGGGGAAATTTGGTATGAAAAATGCTTCATGGTGCTGAAGATTTTCTTCCTTCGTCTACATTTTCTGTCTATTTTCCTGTCTCTATTCCAGAATAAAAGCATATCTTTCAAAGGGTCAAACTCAGGCAAGAGGACCGATATCACAGAGGAATTCAAGCCTGTTTCCCCTGCGATGTGAGCACGGCTCCCTCTCTGCCGTTCATTATATCTCATGCAGATGGAAGTCGTATATCACAGATTAAAGTGAGAGTTCGGGAAATGCTAACAAACAGCGCTGAAACGATCGCATCTGTGGAAATGTTCTCATTGTTGACACTGGAGCACTTGGACCAAACTCCTCAGTCGAGCGCCTTTGCATGACCGGGGGTCTCAGGAAAAGAACAAACCTTTAAACGTTCAGCCAGCACTGAGGGGCGTTGGGTGGCGTGGGGGGCTGGGGGGGTGCAGCTATCCTGTCCGCGCCGCCACCAAGGTCAGCAATGGATTAGCTCTCGCCTGCAGACATATATGTCGACCTTCACCTGTTTGTAATAAACTCCAGGTTGGCTGGCAGATTCACCCCATTCACAGCGAGGTCTTGGGGGGAAAAAAAACTCTCTGTTAAAGACGTCTGTAAGGCAGCGATTCAAAGTATCGCATGAGAAGCAGAAAACGGAGGGGCGGTCCCGGTCAGGATCCAGCGTCCCGGGAGGGCTGGCCCGTGCAGAGTTGCCAGAACCCTGAGCCTTTCTCATGTTACACGCCCACTTCGCGTTCCTGGGGGACCCATTCCAATGTCCTGTGACAGATAGGATCAAAATCCTTTATTGTCATTGCACGACTGCACATACAGTAAAACAGAGCATCACTAAACAACAACACACAAATAAAAAAAACACAATAAAGGACAGTTAGGAGACAACAAACAAACAAACAATAAATAAACAGTAAGCAGTACATAGCACAAGGTGCATTTATAGTACTAAATAAGGTGACAGTGTATAGATATGAGTATAGATAGAGTGTATAGATATGAGTATAGATAGAGTGTATTGATATAGGTACTTCTGGTTAAAGACCCTGCTGGGGAAGCCGGCAGGAACACATGCCCCCCCCCCATCCATCTCTGGCTCATGCGGCGGATATCAAAACACCCACGGCTGGACAGCCCCACGATTCCATTATTCACACTGCAGCTAAAGTCACTAATGCCTCTTCTGGAATAGTGTTTATATTACACAGCTGAATGGAAAAGAAATGAGCTGGTTTTAATTGCTAAAAATCCATTTGCCTTTTGTTATTCCTAAAAGTAATGCAGTGAAATCAGTATGACAGTATGACCGCGAAAGCAAATGCATGACTGAATGTCTTGGACCGTAGATGGAATCTGGCGGTTTTATATGTTTTTTAAGCATTAGTCCTGGATGTAGAGGAACGTAAAATATGCCTGGTTTTATTTTTATGTTGTGGCATCACAAACCAAACATGTCACAGGACAGCTGGACTGGTGGAGTTTCTAAAACGAACGCGTTGTATCTCCTCCGTATATCGCGTGCTGTCTTGAGGGACGGCCGCCCCCTAATCGCTTCCTGTTGCTATTCATTCTCGTGGCACTTGGGACGGCTATGGGCAGAGAGGAGAGAGGACAGTGACGGGCTAGACACAGTGTGTCCCACAGGCTGTCCATCTCGGGCTCAACCTGAGCGTTTTCCGCTGCCCTGACGGCAATCTTTCCCTCACAAAACTGTCTGCAGTCATCTGTCAACATGTAACCCGAGAAAATCATAAATCTGCGTCGATGTTTTCACTTTGAAGGAATGTGCTGTCTCTTCAGGCTCAGGGTGGCGGTGGGGGCTCTCTCTGGTTTGCGTTAAGTGGAGGTCGGAGCGAAGTTAATTCCCCCCCCCCGTTTTGTCCAGCTCCTATTGGCTCCTCTCGGCAGGGTTGCCAGGCAACATTTTGGCTGAGTTTGTTGCCTTTATTCACTCTAAGCGCCCAGTAATCCTTTATGTGCTGTAATTGCTTTAAGATGCTCCACAAAGCGCCAGGCCCGGAGACAGAGATCCTCTCCAGCTCAGAGAAATGGCTATATTGTGTTTTTCCGGCGCATTCTGGACATTGGCGCTAAACTATCACTTCAGTGATATCGAGGATATACGACAACCCAAAACTAACCCGCGCTGGTTCCCGCACCTCATCAGCACGGCCGTCCTGAAGCACAAACCTAAGCGACTGTGCTCGGGGTGACTGTGGGGCTGGCCACAGGGGGGCCCCCCAGTGCCACCACGGCCCGGCAGCGGGCCACCCCCAGGAATGGAGATCTGGGTCACGCTCTATGCGGTCTGGTGTCACAGAGTTTCAGCTCGGGGTCGTGGTCGGCGTGTCTGGAATGCCGGACACACCGGCCCAGTGACACAACAGCAATGTGCCGGATTTTAACACGAGGCCACATCCTCAGGGCTTGTGGAGTCAGTTTCGCACAATGCAAGCCTTTATACTGGGTCACATGGCATGTAAGGGAGCCCTCAGGAAGACACCCCCGGGAAGACACCCCCAGGAAGACACCCCCGGGAAGACACCCCACAACAACAGCAATTAATAACCCAGGCTTATTCATTCAGCCCAAAATGGTACCTAAACTTGATCGACTCTGAGCTGTAAACCGCGCAATGGACACGCTGATGGTGAAACAGTAAAATGTGGAGCTGCTTCTAGGGGTAACTGGGTTTGGGTTCCTTAGCTACACTGGGTCTATTACATCCCGTGACATGCACGCATTTTTGGGGGATTTTCATGTAGCTGCACTCAACAGGCAAATTCAAAGCAGGGGAACATCGTCAGACTAACATTCCGCTATTAGGCTAACAGATAATACCAGGAGGTAGCATGAGTTTGTGCTGTTTTTCATGTAAAGTCCTACCAGTGTTTTATTGCTCTGAGAATCCTTGCTTGAGTTTGTCTTGGATTTCCCTTCAGCCATTTTTTTTTCTTTTTTTCGCCACAGGGGAACCAGGCCAGTTCTGGCCTAAACAGGCCTATCAGACAGGACACAAAGAGACGGCTTCACACTTGACACTGCACTGCAGCAACACACACGTCGGGCTTATGGGCCCTTAGTAACAGATTTAATTTGTGTCATTTCAAGACATTCGATATAAGCGACGTCTAAAAAAAACAAAGTGGAATATGTCAGCTAAAATGCCGGATATAAATACGGCCCCGACATCTTGCCATGAAAGGAACTAAAGCCCAGCCGGTATTATGAAGCTTCCTGTGATATGCCAAAGGAACAGGGTCCATAGCTTAAATCATAGCAGGCCGGCTTTAAACAGGCACTTACAGTGAAATGTAGGCCTCTCTTGGCCTGGTTATCAAGTCCAAAGGACACCTAGCATGATAGACACTGTGGGTTTGACACTGTGTATCAGGAAGGCGGGCAGGAAGCTGCAAAGTACATATTTCAAAGGCTGAGCCGCTGCAGGCGCATTTCTCAAAAGACATTTTCGGTTATTTAAGGGGAGACCAAGGTGTCGAAAAGCTGTGTGCCGGGAAGCTCCTCCAACTCTGGACACGTTCTGAGCACCTACCGCATCACACGTGTAAGAACCAGCCTGCTCTCGGTTCCACCCATTCCCTTATGGTGGGGTCAACATACCAACCGAAGCAAGCCAACGGAAAACGCCCTGTCGAGCCTGCCTCAGAACGAGACAACATGAGACAGACATACACCTCGATTAGTGGCAACAGAGGCAGTGGCTTGTATGAAGACTTCAAGGAGGACATTCCTTTACAGGGAGGTGTGCTGGTCTTAAAGGTCGAACACTCGAGAAAGAGTGACACGTGCGCTTATAATCCTCTCAATACTGTCCCAGACCTTGGGGTTCACCTTTAGATAATAACATCGTGAAAGACACTAGCCATGGCTGATAAAGTCAACGTCAACAGAGTGTCAGTGCCTTTTGAATGTTTATAGAGGAGCTATATGTTTTTGTAACCTGTAAAGTGAATTTGAAACTAAATCTGGTACATTCCATGGAAAAATACAAATTACAAATTAGACAAGACCCTCTTTTCCGGTTCCTTGGCACCTCGGTGTTATATTTCATCCTATAAATGTCTCTTTTTTTCCTCACCTGTCGCCAAATTTCAGCCGTTTCGAGGTCAGTGTGTCCAGGGAGGGTGAGCTGGTAGTGCTTTTAGCGGAAGACAGCATGCTGATTGATGCTCTTCAGAAGTCACAGGGGGTCTTCAGGAGACGTGTGGGCCAACCAGCTGGAGGAAAGATAAAGCGGGCTCACTGATTGGCCACAGCGGCACTTCCTGCGTTGCCCTGTCACTCGCCGCTGTTATCCCTCACTGGGTTTTCCACCAATCAGAGGCACCAACATGCAGCCATTCAGCCAGGAACCCTCATATGAACCTCAGTCAGAATTATTCCGGAAAGACGCCGCGGTCTTGTGTGTGCTACGCTTTGACAGAGTTCTCATTGTGAATACATGACATGCTCACAATATTGAAGGAAAGTATAAAAAGACACAATCGAAGCCATAGCTTGCAGATTGTTTACTAATTTTATGCTGTTTCATCTATGAAAATATAAAATTAAATCATGTTACATAACACTGACTGGAATTATCTCCAGGCTGGCATCGTGGTGCGGATTGCGTAAGTTCAGGGTGCATGGTCTAGGTGAGCTTCTTTTTCAGAACTCTAGGCCAATTCTTGCATAATGCCACGTGAGAAGCTTTTCGAAGGATTTCACCCATGATTCACAGTCCCTGTAACCTCTGTCATACACACAATGCTATTTTCCCCAGCCTGGGCTTGGATAACCAGCTTGGATTGTGTTTAATACAACATAGACCTATTTGTGTCTTACAAGTC
The DNA here is from genome assembly GCA_026777985.1 of Mormyrops attenuatus. Lineage (NCBI taxonomy): Eukaryota > Metazoa > Chordata > Actinopteri > Osteoglossiformes > Mormyridae > Mormyrops > Mormyrops attenuatus. Next base: position 33,697,229 of record JAODKC010000064.1, read on the forward strand.
CAGGATAAGATTTTCTTAGAAGACAGGCTGTCTTATGAGGGAAAGCACAGATAAAGTCCCCCAACTGGAGACCCCCCCAGCACACCCCATGACTTTAGTGAGTTTTATATTATTCCTGCTGTCTTTACTATGAGGTCAAGATGAAGGACTTGGCTTCCAAAGAAAGGCCTCGTTCTCCAGCAGCCAAAAGTCTGAAAGTATCCAGAATGCACAGCAATCACAAAAAATGGAGAAAGGAAAATCAATTAGGGATCATGTAGGCACAACTGTCTATGTGGAATGAAGTAAGATTCATGCTCTAGGACATGGCGTGGGTATTACTCAAGCTCAGGCCACGGAATGGCCATCACTCTACTTCACAAATGTACCCAGTACACACGATCCCTGAAATCACATGGGAATTCCCAGGATACTTATCCGCTTGTCGAGCAAGTCAGGAAGACGGGCCGTAGGGACAGGGGGAGGGGCTTCACATGGCGCAGGATATGACAGAGGGTGGGGGCGGGGTCACAAGGATGGCCTGAGACGTACAGCTGTCAGCTGGGCCAGACATCCCATCAATCAGCAATAACAGACATCAAAAGGGGAGCAGGAACCCAGATTTATCGCTTTCTTTCGGCAGAAAGAAGGAAAGAAAGATGCAATCAATATTTGCTCAGTTTTTGGCATAGAACAAATGTGAAGAGATTGCCATCTGATAGCCGTACACTCCTGGCGATCCATCATTGTTGTGGACCAGACAGCCTGTGATTACAGGTCAAATGCTACATCTTTTGTAGGCAGTGAGTCGCAGAAAAGGCCTACAACAGCTGGGACATCCGGAAATACCACGGCCTGCATTTCACGGGTGGGACCTTAGCAGGTCAAAGGTTATTTACAGATCCAGAAAGACGTGAGTAAGCGCCGTCGCACACAAAGCTTTTACTCAACTTTTCTCCTGAAAAAGCTGCATATCCCCTTAAAGGGAGGGTTATGGGTAAACATTCAAATGGATCTAGGATAATCTCACTGGATTGCACCCTTTGTGTTAAACAAAGAAGAGAAGCCTTTAAAAAGGCTGAAGACAAGCACTCAGTCCACCACCATTACTCCAATATGGATCTCTGATGGGACATCTTTCCCTGAATAAGAGGAGTAGCTGTGGACTTCAAAGACTCAGAGAGTCTTATCAGCTCACATGACACTGCACACGCACCACCAGCGATCTGGAGGGAACCTTCCACGTTGCGGCTTTAGCGCCGGGATGGTGAGGTCACGCACCATCAGCGATCTGGAGGGAACTTTCCACGTTGCGGCTTTAGTACCGGGATGGTGAGGTCACGCATTCATGCTGAGTGATGAAGTATAGCAAAGGCCCCCGTCACTTCACATTAATGAGACTGATGGTATTAAATGATTCAGACTGACAAACGTCACTTGAATAGGGACATTAATGCTGGGTCTGCACTATAGCCAGCGCTGCACTCTGATACAGGTCATTCCTTGATATATTGATATATTCCTTGCTGGCTTGGCAGCCTTGAAAATAATGCATTAAAAGCCTCTATTAAGGGAAATTTAAACAGACTGATGCCTTTTTAAATGTTAATGGACATAATCTAAAGCCTTTGACGTAATCCTCAAACGAAAGTAAATCCTTGTAAAAGTTTTTAAAGTGGGTGAAATGCCGCTTAAGACCGTATCTGTGTCTGTGACTCCTGCAGAGGAAGAACAACTGGGGACTTTTATATTCAGGCAGCTGCTTTCAAAGTTCTGTGCGTAGCTACACTTGTTGTGCACGTGTAGCACCTGTAGATACTTCTGTTTTTAGATGAACGTTTATTCATTTAAATTTAAAATTTATTCCCCTTTTGTTCGTGCCAGGCCTGCGATGCTAGCCGCGTCGCCGATGCCTGTGGCATATCAGCTTTTATAGCGTCTTCAGGGTTAATGTAAAAGGCTAAGCTAACCTTTCATCCAAGCTGTAGGACTTCCACAGAACATACCTTTTTGAGAATAAACTATAAGGGTGAAAGACGAAATATTTTAGCTGTTTTATTACTGTCCTGGCAATGTTAATGTACCGCTACTGCGATAAAATTGGTATAGATAGTAGCATTGGAAGGTCATCTGTTTTGAATAAAGTTGACTCAGAAAACCTTAAAATGTGTCTCCCACTGAGCTCAGACAGCAAGATAAGGTAAGATCTTATTGATCACTACACGTTGTGTAGTAGCTTTACTAAAATACACTTCTAGCACAATAGTGACCCCCCATGAAAGAATATATCAGCAGAATGGTGTTCAGTGCAGAGCTAATGCTGTAGCATGTCTGTAAACACAGAAGGTGTGTGTTAGTGCTGGTGGAGCCATACTGCCATGGGCCATAGAGAGTCAGGCTGGGGACCTCCGGGCCGGCCGGGGACCTCCGGGCAGGCTGGGGACAGGAGCAGGGACACTGGAAGCATGAACAGATAAATGGCAGCAGCAACAAAGGAGCATCGGAGGAGCTCAGCCATCCGACCTGTGGCTGAAGGTCCTCCTCAGCCTCTCCATTGTTCACAGGAGGACAGTTTGGACTGTGGCCGTCAATCCTGAGTCCTTCCCGTTACCGATCCTGATCCTCCTAACCGGTCTCCATACCTCCCACAGCCACTGGTCTCCAACCAACCATGGACCCTCCTCTGCTCTCCTTTCTTCTCCTCTTCCTTCTCCCTCCCCTCTCTTTTCATCTCCACTCCCTACTCCCCTCCTTCTCCTCTACCCTCCTCTCTCCATCCCCTTTCCTCCTCCTATCTTCCCTCTCCCCCCTCTCCTTTCACATCCCTACTCCCCTCCTCCTCCTCGACCCTCCTCTCCTTTCACCTCTGCTTCCTTCTCCCCTCCTCCTCCTCTACCCTCCTCTCCCTCCTCTCTCATCCCCTCTCCTCCTCTCTTCCCTCTCCCTCCTCTCCCCTTTCACCTCTGCTCCCTTCTCCCCTCCTCCCCTCTCCTCTCCTCTCCCTGCCCTTTCCATCCTCTGTCCTCTCCCTCGCTTCCCCTCTCCCTCTCTCTTCCTCTGTCCCATCTTCCTCTCCCCCCTTCCCTTCCCCGATCCTCCTCTTCAGAGCCCTTCATGTGCATATGACCTTCTCCTGCCATTTACCATTTCTTCACACTGAGTGAGTTTGAGCGCCCCTCTGAAGCTGTATCACAGAAAACACGTTTTGACAAACCAACATTATATCAAAAATGAATCACAGCGGTGGTCACTAAAACCAGTGCGAACTAGGTTAGCATAGTGCTGAACTAGGTTAGCATAGCCCTGAACTAGGTTAGTATAGGTTAGCATAGTGCTAAACTAGGTTAGCATAGTGCTGAACTAGGTTAGCATAGGTTAGCATAGTGCTGTTATTCAGGCCCCGTTGAACAGCATTGCAGAGGTAGTACTTTCGTGTTTCATGACTTAGTCAGAAGCCTAGCTATTACTCCTCAGTTTGGTACGTCTGTGCAGGAAACTAGCACTCTCCAGTGACACAGAGGAGAAAACATTTTTTATTTAAAACACTGAAGAACAGATGGTCTCTGCGGAGTAGAAGGAAAGAGAAAACAATCCCTCACATTTGTTTAAACTTCAGTTGAAAATGTTTGATGTTTGAGCAGCCTACAAACACGATGTCGTAGGGCCTGGACTCAGGAATGAGGCTAATATCTGAGTGTCCTAACCGAGTAAACAGCTGGCGTGCGGGTAAGGATCCCGTGGCATCCCTAAACAATCCAAGCCGCAGAGAGTCTCGGGGACAACCAAAATGAACGGCTTAACTGGGACCAGCTGACTCACTCAGCAACAGGAAGGCCAGGACATGGCTTATTTTGTTTCAGGCCCAAAATGCTGGTGAGGATCACACCTGTGATACTCTGCAAGAGCTAGTGTTGTGCAAGTTAATGAAAATTAGTAATCAATTACTAATTCAATTACTGCTTATGAAAGTAATTAATCACTCTTATTAATAATTCTCTTATTAATGCATACATATAGTTTTATTATTTTAGTGTTGCTGTCGTGACACAACTGTCTATCACTGTCTATCTATCACTGTACATAATATCACTCCATTCATTGTACCACCGTGAGGTTGGATGACGTTAGATCAACAGGAAATTAGGGCAATAGGCTGCATTTGTCCATGAATATTTTCATGCAAGACAAAAGTAAAGAGTAATGAGCTCATTTAAATTTCAGTACTTTTAATTGCATTATTTAATTTGAGAAGGTAATTAGTTACATTACTCATTACCACCAAGAGTAGTGGAATTATAATGCATAATGCTATAGTATCATGTAATGTATAGTATTGAGTAACACTATAGTATCGCATAACGCTATAGCATCATGTAACGCTATAGTATCTCGTAGCGCTATAGTATCTCGTAGCGCTATGATAACACACAACATTACCAACACTGGTAAGTGCTCCAGTGGATGTGTAGGATGAGCCCCCCCCCCAATATTACGCCCCCCATTTAACATAAGCAGTGCCTCTTCCACAGCACCACGGGAACTGAGTGTGGAGGGTATAAGCAGCTCAAGGAGCAGTAAGGAGATTCCAAGGATCCAGGATGTTTTCATACTTCCTGTTGTGAGACGAATGAGCCACCAGCCAAGCGGAGTGCCTTCGGTTTCCGGTGGGGGTGACATTAGGCCCCCACTTTGCAGCTGTGAGCCAACTCAGCTTTGACATATTTACAGCTGCTGAACCCACCCTCCTGCACCGAACGCGCCCTTACTCAGACAGCCTCAAACAGCAGGGGGCGCTTTCCCTCCTAGCGAGTCTCTGACAAATCCCTCTGTGCCAAGCCAAAAATGGTGGTCAGACTACAGATACTATCAAAGCATAAATAGTGATTTAATGTTAGGGCAGTCTGCAGTAGTGAGACAGGGGATAAGCCTTCGTCAGCTTAATGGACGATTCTCTGTGGCTGCTTGAAAGCTGGAGCCCTCTTTGGGTATAGAACCTCTCTCAGCTTAGCAGCAAGATGTATTTAGCTAATGCTTTTGCCCATAGCCATATACAAGCTAGGAAAGCTGGGGGTCCAGTATCCATGAAGCAGTTGTGGTTATGAGACTCTCATGGGCCCCATTGTGATGTGATCACTAGGCCGGGAAATGGGATTTGAATTAACCACCTTCTGGACACAGATCCCAACTCACTCAGCCAGTTATTCAATTTAACCTTTAAAGGTTTGAAACCATGAATGTCAGAGGGGGTCTGGAATTCCATCACAGATGGGAACGGGAATAGGAAATGGCCGGTGTTTAACTGATGAGGTTCCCATAGGGAAGGCGGCAGTGATACTAAAAGGCTTGAGAGGCTCAAATGACACTGATTTTCCTCCAAAACTGAACTAGCGTCCCTTGCTGAGATATCAGACTGCCACAGATAAGTGTGAGCCCATGCGGTGAAGTGGGTCCGGATCGGATTAGCCCCAAGCAATCGATCTTCCTCACGTCAGCGCTTATGGGGAGACAGAGTCATACATGCTGCTTCACAAAGCCTGTGGGGCCGTAAAGCATTTTAGCTGATGAGGAAAATGTTTTAAAGCACATTCCGGGTGCCGTCACGATGTGGCTCTGGGCAGGCTGTCACCAGGCAGGAAGGACGCAAACAGCCCATTTCGAGGGTCAAACACGTGAAAAGCAGGAGGAGAAGCACAATTATATCTTTATCTTCAAGAGTTCAGCCTCTGTATGTCAAATTGATCGAAAGGAGGAGACAAGGAAATCCATCAAAGCACAGGGACATTTACAGTAAAAAAACTAAAAATGTTTGCCTTGACCACAATAATTCCAAATGACCCTGCAGTAAAGCAAAGGAGATACATTATATTTGTTATCATCTTTTTGATGGCTGCTACCGCTGTTTATGCCGGGAATAAACCATATAAGCTTTGCGTATGTTTACCTCCAGCGATTATTTTAGCAAATCTGTGTGCAGGTATGTTTACAAAGGAATCTGGCTCATAGCAGATCATCCTAAGCACAGTATTTATGGGTTTAACAAGACCAGGCAAAGCTTGGCTCGCTCTGAGCTCAGAAAGGCAGCGGTGAGCGCTTCCATCTGCTGGGATGAATAAAACACAAGGGGCACTCCATCGAAACGGGAAACCAGGTGCCCCGGGGGGGGGGGGGGCAGCGTTGTTTGGGACCAGCTTGTCTCCCCCACCCCCTGTCACGGCTTTCAAATCAGGCCCCACCCTGAAGACTTTGCAGGGAGAAGCATTTAAAGAGGCAAACAGCGGACACGGTTACTGTCCATTTGCACGGCCGCAAACCACAGGCATCCGAGACAGATGTGTGATGTCACTTGTGTGCCGCGTCCCAGGAAGCTTAACCTTTCAAGCACCCATACCTTGTACATAGCAAAACCACCAGCTCTGAGAACACCCAGAGAGTTTGACATAATTGCACAAAATTAAGTCATGCTTAGTTTCACCTTATACCAAACAATTTCTTTTTCCTGAAAGTGTTACATGTAAACCTTGACATGAAGTGGACTAAAACGATACCCAAGCGATACCCTTGTTTTTGCAGTCGTGTTTCTGCAGGCTGCAACCACCAAACACATGATTTCCAAATATACAGAGATCCAGAGAGGCCTGACGTTTTTCTCGAAACAGGAGAATTATTACTATTTGACTATTTGAGTCTGATGTGTCATTTATTATAGCCCAGTGACACTGGAGAGTAGAACGGTACCAAACACCATTTCACTTTCGTAAAAGTATGCCAGAATGTTTCATTCAAGTTGGGAGCAGGGAATTAATTGTCTTTTTTTAATTATTGCTGTCAAAGAAGACTCAAACAATGGCTGCGGACTCGCCACATGCAGGAAATGCATCGAAACACATGCAAAAAAAATGTGTCAATGAGTGCAGATTTTAAAGTGTAGAAGAACAAGTGAAATAGAGATTTAATGGCGAGATGATGAGGTTAGGGGGGTTTTATTTTAATGAGTTACAGGACTCGAAATTGCAGGACTGTTAATAAAAACAGGGGATGGGGCGGGGGGTGGGGGCGACCTCACAAGTTGATCCCTGGCCCACGGCGTCGGGAATCCAGTGAGCATGGGGGGGCCTCGGAGTGGCAACATTGAGGGGGGGCTGGAGGCTCACCGGAGGCTGTTCCCACCTCTCCGTCTCACGCAACAAGAAAAGCGGCTGGACCCCCATTTACAGACCCATGTGGAAGCTAATGAGGAACATGGGAGGGGGGCAGTGATTGGGAGGAACTGAGCCCCCCCAGGGAGTTTCTGGTGCAGAAAATCCATCAGACCCTCAAGTAAGAACTGACATCTTTGATGACAATAACCATATTTGAGAAAGACGTGTATTTAACATGCTGGAGGGTCAGAGGAGTAGGATACGCAGCAGGGCATGCCCCTGTCATTACAGCCGGCCAACAGGGGGCCCCCAAAGTTCGGCCCCCATGGAGGTGTGTGGCTTGGCTGGAGTGAACACCACCCCTAATAGTGGTACCTCAGTAATATTTGGCACGTTTTTGTGTGCACAGATGTCTGGTGGGATCAGTTGACCGCCATCTTCCCTGATTCTTCCTATCTGCTCCTCATTGGCTGGCTGAGCTGATCATGTGACCCTCCCCAAGCAGCGAGCACCTGCTTCCATTTTTGACGCACGTTACGCTTGACACGTGGGCTGGAGGTGACACGCATGCAAGTGACACGCGGAGTACGTATTGGGGGGCACATTCTCACAGCGCTCCCTCTCTTCTCAGTTTCAGGCCATACAAATGTGCAGAAAAGAAAGCTTTAATCCGCAGCGTAAAAGAAATCAGAAACTAAGGAGAGAAATTTCTGTGGAGGTGATGGGATAAGACTCCAGCCGTCTAGTATCACATCAATCCGTCCGACTGGAATTAAACCGGGGAGGGGCGGAAGGGACACTGTCCCCACTAAACTCTCACCCCAACTCCCAAGTCCCATTGCAGCTGGCGGGGGCCAGGCACAGCCACCATAATTTTCATCATTCTTTCTTTCCTGGGGAGTTCATTGCAAACAGCTGTCAGATTCCTCCATTATAAACGGCTAATGCTCCTCTTTGATTTACGTGGACCTGCGGGCAAAAACAGGAATGAATTAGCTGGATCTATGAAAAAACAGGTGTTCGGTGCCGTGTCTGGTCCACGTCCCGGAGCACGTGGGGTGAATCCGTCCCAAGATTCCATAAAACTACACAGCAGGTGTGAAAAATCCGGCTTAGAACAGCCTGTAATGCTGTAAAGCTTTTTGGTGACATTGGTGGCCTCAGGGAGGACCGTGATATACCCGAGCACCCATAATGAGCCGAGCACTTAGACCACAGAAGATCCATCTCTGGGGAGGACGATCAGGAGAACAGGCGCCCTCTACAGGGCAGGTCCAGCACAGCCTCAGCTGTTGAGCGTTCGCATCATTTAGCCTGCTGTAGCTTCCACGTTTGGAATGTAGGAAACGTGCATGTATGTTTATTTCGTAAATGTGTAGTTATGAAGAAGTATGTATGCCTTGAGATATTGTGCAGCTGAATAACACCACCCGTTATTGCGCGTTATCCTGTCCCCCCGCTGGTGTCCGTGGGCCGAAACACGCTGCGTCCCGTTACTGCTCATTATCCTGTCCCCCCGCTGGTGTCCGCGGGCCGAAACACGCCGCGTCCCGTTACTGTGCGTTATCCTGTCCCCCCGCTGGTGTCCGCGGGCCGAAACACGCCGTGTCCCGTTACTGCGTGTATCCTGTCCCGCCGCTGGTGTCCACGGGCCCAAACACGCCGGTTCCCGTTACTGCGCGTTATCCTGTCCCGCCGCTGGTGTCCACGGGCCCAAACACGCCGCATCCAGTTACTGCGCGTTATCCTGCCCCCCTGCTGGTGTCCGTGGGCTGAAACACGCCGCGTCCTGTTACTGCGCGTTATCCTGTCCCCCTGCTGGTGTCCGCGGGCCGAAAGACGCTGCGTCCCGTTACTGCGCGTTATCCTGTCCCCCTGCTGGTGTCCATAGGCTGAAACACGTCGCGTCCTATTACTGGCCGTTATCCTGTCCCCCCGCTGGTGTCCGCAGGCCGAAACACGCTG
>JAODKC010000064.1:33706411-33722002 GCA_026777985.1 Mormyrops attenuatus
ACTGCGCGTTATCCTGTGCCCCCGCTGGTGTTCTCGGGCTGAAACACGCTGCGTCCCGTTACTGCGCGTTATCCTGTGCCCCCGCTGGTGTTCTCGGGCTGAAACACGCTCACTAATTGACTTGAAGCGCAGGCACCATCATCAATCAAATCGACCGACTTTATGTCAGGACGGTTGGGGGGGGAGGGGGGCAGTTATATGCTGGACTAATGTCTGTTAGCTGTACCTCTTAGGTGAGGTGAGGGAATTGGTGCTACCCCCAAGATGAATTTATTTATCCTCACAAGTGCAATGGAAGCAGAGTATCTTAAGGCATCCCTAAGGAGACCCAAGGGTTCAACAGCCATTCCCCTGGGATTTAAACCAGCAGCCTTCTGGTAGCAGGGCCTCTTCTCGCCGCCTGGGTGTCCTGTGTCAGCTCTCTCTGCTAAAGTGCTTGCTGGGGGGGCCTTTCCAAGAGGGGTGGCCAGCTGGCCTTCGTGTGCACAGCCCGCTATAGTTGAGTGGTGCATATTCGGTCCAAGAGTCTATCCATTATATTGCAGCTCCAGTGTCTGAGCTCAGTCTGCCTCCCACACTGAGTCTCCAGCCTGGTCTCCTCTATGTCCGGGCCTTTCTGGGCTTGGCCGACGTCCTGATTGCTGGCTATAAGCACAGGGCGGAGCCCCGTTAACAGCAAACGAGCTGATTTCATGTGTTTTAGGGCACACTGGGGATAACGTCCCCCGGCAGTATCCGCTTCGCTTCGCTTCCGCTTTGCATCCGCTTCGCCTGAAGTTCCAACTGAATTTGAGCCTGAAGTCCAGTCATCTCCTGGTTATGCAGATCTCTAAATGAAATGCAGTTTTACATTCAGTATAATGCTTTCTCGTGCATTAGTGAGAATATGTCATATGTACTTAATTCTGTGTGATTTAACTAGTTAAAACCAGCCAAGCATGTGGTACATACAAACAGAGGCGTTTGTTTTCTAGCTGAGCCAGTAACCGGTCAGCTTATACACGGAATAAATTTTCACCTGCTTTCAATTGCTGGAACATGGCTGGCTTATCTTAGCAACTTCATACAACGTGGCATTTTAAGCTAATTTCTCACAGTGAGAGTGTGATGTTGAGCAGCCAAGTGCAGCATGATGACAGAGGAGGGGGCAGGTAAGGAATGGGGGCTCTCAGCATTTATAAATGGCCTTCATCTCTGCTCATCCTTTTTTTCTCATTTCCTTTTTCACACAGAATTTGGGGCGAGACGCCCTTGTGGAAGAGGGACATGTCCCCAGACAGAGCACAGGATGCAGTGTCCTGGGCTTTCCACGATGTCCTTTGGGTCATGTGACCAGTGACATGAGTAATGGCCCCTCGGTGGAGGGAAGGTCTCAATAGCTGGCATATGACGTGGCTGGCGATGCCCCCAGGTCAGAGGGCAGGCTCCCATGCGGCGCGTAGAGCGCCCTCTGCTGGAACGTGGCTTGCCGTATCGACGGCGTTCCTGGAACGCGATCAGCGCCGCTGGCTGGCCTCCTCATGGTTTGGGCTTGCTGGCTCTGCCAAGGACAGCGAAGAGGTCCTCAGAAAACTCCTCCTGGAATCATCCATCCTCAGCTGGCTGCTCTATTCGAGTCCCCGGCCCAACCACAGCACGCCCATGGAAATCGTGCCCCATTGCAGCCGGATGAGTCAGGGCGGGGCCCCACTGATTGATCTCCATCAGCAGACCCCCCCTCCACGACCGCCTCTGCTCTCTCTGACTGCAGAGTCATTAAGCTGACACGCAGGGAGTAGGCAGAAAACTAGCCAGCTAGCGAAGTAGTGAGAATGCCTGCAAAGCCCCACCCCCTGCTGAGATCCCAAGAAGGCCGCGGGGGAGGGGGGGCACCTTTCAGCGAAACCCAGCTCCTATGGAGGCCTGTGGACCTCTGATCCCGCTGCCCGGTGGCACCTCCCTGGGAAAATCACACTCACTTATCAGTGTCCATCAGGGTGACACCTTAGACAGTCGGTTCTGCTTCCGATGCTCCGGCGAGCCTCATGTTGTCCGGTGCTCCACGTTCAGCCTGGGGAGCCGTGTGAGGGTATCTGACGAGCTTTTCATCTCAGCAGATTTGCAAGTGTGGAGGAAAATCAAATGCAGACCAGCAGTTACTGATCAGCTCCTCACAGCTGTTCCAGGTTAATATTTTTTTTCCCAAACCCAGTTAATACATATTAGGAAGGTAACCATTAGTGTTCCAATTAAAAGTCATAACATAACAGATTGCATGAGCTGACTCTGTGGATTGACTCTGGGGATTGATTCTGGGGACTGACTCTGGGGATTGCTCTCCAGGCAACGCAGAAATGATGTCCACACCCAATTCATGCTGATCATCTACTCATATCTTTCCAGAATTACATCCGAATCATGTGCTATTCTTCACATAGAGCTATTCTTCATATACAGCACATAACAAACCTGAAAAATATTTTTATACTTCATTGACTCATTTAATCTGCTGCTCTAACTGAAATAAAGCATATTTGTACTGTGATATGAGTGCCCTGATAGGATAGAAAACTAAGCTGATTACCCTTGTTAACAAAATCCTTTTTCCTGAATGTCAGCGTTCCAGTGATCCTTAAAATTTGCTTACTTGCATAGTTATTAGGTGGTGGGGGGGGGGATCAGTAGAGGGAGAGGATTACAGAGTGATGATCCATTGTCTGCGATGAGCAAAAGTGAATCCCCACGCGTAGCGTAGCGACTGCCTGTGCTGATGCCCGGTGAGGCATTGATGATCCCCTGCCCCCACTTCAGAGTGACACGCCAATGTCATCCTTTGTCGAAGGTCACTCTACTCACATGCATAAAGTTTCTGGGCAGAGAGGAGGATTTGGGAGCTGCTGTCGGTCGCTGGAACAAAAGTCACCCCCCCCATCCCGAAGGACTAGCCCTCTCCATCCCAGGAATATCACAACACCAACTTTCTTATAATTTATTCAACTAGTAGGTGCTTTTATCCAAGGAGCCATAGAATTGAGAAAGCAGAGGCTCAGTCAGTCCCTGGAGCCACTGCGGCCTTGTTTAGGGGCCCAGCAGTGAAACCACTCAGCTGACCCTAGGATTTAAACCAGCGACCTTCCCATCACAGGCACCGTGTCCTAACTGACTGAGTCACATGCCACTGTCATTAGAGACACAGATTGGCATTTAATAATACTAAATTACATTTGATTTTGATGCGATGGGCTGCCCCCCCGCCCCCCCCCGGGACCCTGGATAGGACAAGTGGATAAAGAAAATGGATGGATTTTAAAAATTATGTTCCTGACCAGTGAAGAATTTAATACCTTTTTTGAATAAAAATGTTCAAAATACGTATTTAGTAATTATTTAATTATAAACATGAAATTTAGCAGGACATTGGCTCTGAGGCCCAGTAATGATGCCCCATTGTTATCTGAATATGACAAGAGACCTAACAGCGAGGATGGCAGTCTGTAACCCTGTAACCCTGTTATTTTACACTGTAATTTCTGTGTGGGGGGGTTCGCATACTGTTTGTGTCTCCTCAGAGGTCTCTGCTGTCCTCCTGCATCCAAAGACAAGTAGTTAGGCTCTCTGGTGTCTCAAAAGTGCTCATAAATGGTGACTCAGTGTGTGTGTGTGTGTGTGTGCGGGCACACCCTGTGATAGGCTGGCATCCCATCCGGGGTATCCCCCGCCCAGTGCCCTCTGCCACCTGGAATAGGCTCCGGTCGACCATGACCAGGATACGTGGTTCTGAGTTGTATTATTAGATGTGTCATTAGATGTGTCATTAGAGGTGTTCTGCTTAGATTTGCATGGCTTTTAACTGCTAAACAATGATGTGGCAGGACCAGCCCATTTTGTGCATAACAGATATGGTGTTTTTATTATCAGCTTCTGGCCCTCACCTGGTTCTGATTCCCTGCCACCCGGATTGGCGTCAGCAGGCCCGGTTTGGCACCAGCAGGCCCGGATTGACACCAGCAGGCCTGGATTACCTGCCTCCGCTGAGTCTCGCATCGCGCCCTTAAACAGTTCCGTCATACTTCCAAGGCAAACACAGTTTGTGAGCGATCACGCTTCTGATTGTTTTTCCATTCACAGACCCATATTCAGAGAGTCCCACAATGAGAGCAGAAGCGGGCGGCCATGGTGCTGCGGCATTAGACAGACAGTGAAGGCGGCTTTCGTCTCCAGCTGCTCCCATATCTGAGGGGCGAATTGGGGCTTTGGCCGCCTGAGAGGCTTCGCTGACCTGGTCTGGGCTGCAGCCCTGCTCCATTCTGCTGGTCGCTGATTCTCACCAGGAAATTCCTCCCTGGTCAGTGTCATGGATTCACTGTGTCATGCCGCTTATACTCAGTGTGATATAAAACCTTCGTAAGATTATTCTAGTAGAACCTTTTTGATGTATTGACTTAGATTGTCTCTTTATTTAAATATTAATATTGTTTAAGATTTATGTAGAAGGTTAGCTGTTTAGATTTGGAGGAATCTGATTGGACAAAAAGGGGAAAATAGGAAGCAGGAAGTATGCAGATTTAGTTAGTGGCTGTATTTTGAAACCCCACATGGAATACTGAATCTTCCCGCCATCTTGTTGATTGTTGGGAAGATGCTCCATCATCATATTACAGGTCCATGTTTGACCCATGACACAGGAAGCAGATTTTGCAATCCGGGTGCCTGTGAATGTATCTGGACAGGCAGGGTGTGTAGACAGGATTCCAGTGTGTACAGTAACACAGAATGATGTGCCATAATGGAAAGCACTCCGCAAAGATGTGGCTCCTCAAAGACGCCGGTCCCCGCAGTGGGAGCTGGTGGCCTGAGGGGGGGCAGGTGGATAAATTCCCTTTAAAAACGGGATTAGCTTTTCCGCTGGGCCTCCCACTAAAACTTTAAGCAATTGTGACTCTGCTTTGCCAGAATGGCACGTGGAAGCCAGCCAGCGACGTCCGTATCTCACCTGACATGACATGCAGGAATCCGAGAAAGCCGGATTATACCAATGTTAAAATCCTCCGTGTGCATCAGTGATACAGCCGTCAGTTTTACGCTGCTTACCTGCGCAGTAAGCCGGGGCAGGACAGAAATGGCAGACTAGAGCTGGACGTTCCCACCTCTCCTGGGCCGTGCTGGAGATAATAACTCCGGAAGATGCCATTTCCCTGCAGGGGAGGAAGGTAAGTCCACTTCACATATTGAAGCAGAACTTCAGCATTCATCATCTGCTCTGTCTTCCAGAAAAAGCCGATTAGGTATTTGGAAGGTGGACACTTGGCCTCTAATTGACTGACCAGACGGAAAGAAAATGGGGTAGTCATAATGAACATCATGTTCACGGATTAACTCTGGGGGCTCTGTGTCCCCCCTGGCAATGGTGGAAGGAAGCAAGACATGTTAGTGGACAGGGGCAAGGCTGTTAGCAGAGGGCGTGCAAAGGGGTGTGATCCCGGGGCCTCTGATTAGCTGAGGGCTCGGGACAGGAATGCGTGTACAGGACACTTTGATAGCGTATCTGATGTTTAGGAAATTAAAATGCGATCATACGGAGGCTAAAGCGGAGCGGGCGGAACCGATGTGCCCAAGAGCCCGCAGCCCGCAGAACAAACGTCCGCAGAGCTTCACCCTAATACCACAGCAGCTGTAGGGGGCAGCGTGACAGACTGTGTAACCGGGGGATCTCAGAAAACAATGCTGCTCTTTATCTGCAGCGGATGGCGCAGTCGCCGCAATCTGAACGGAGCTGCACCCAGTCCGTTTGAAGGCCTGCTTGGTGGGGAAAGCGACTTGTTACTCATGAGTGGTGTGGGATCTGTGAACACCCACCAAACTACGGGTGTGTGGGTGACAAAAACCCCCTTAAACAAACTCAGGGCCAACAATAACGTGCAACAGAAAGGCTTGGTCTGCCGCATTTAACCGTTAAACAAACACACTTCATTTAGCTCTACTGGCAGTGTTCTCCCAGCCCGAACCCTTGGCTCAGTACAGGGCTTTGACAAGTTTACGTCTTTCTGGCCTGGAGGCTTTTGATTAAATAAATCCGGACATCTGATCCTCCGCCTTGTCGTTGTCCTCCTGCTCCTCAACTTTCTCCTCCTGCTCCTGCACCTCCTCCTTCTCCTCCTTGCCGGCCAAAGCACATATCTTTCCAGGCCTTCCTCTTATGATAATTAGCTGTTACATCATCAGCTTAAACCTGAGCCTTTTCCACCTCGCGCCTGATTGAAATGTAATGTGGTAGAGGCTCGAACAGGCGTTCGTTAGCCACGTGGTCAAAAGCGACTCTCTGTAAATGACTCTACATAAATGACCATGTGCATGACCGCGTTAAACATCATGGCTGGTCTGACCGCCCCTTTTACCCAAAATCTCAGCTGCTGTTACCTGGGCTCATGAGATGGGACGCAATCTGCCTTCGTGGGACGAAATGCGAAAAATGTGATCCATACACAATTTTTACGGCAAACTCCTGCTTGTGAGTGTTTTTCTGCTTCTGAATTTTGTCTCTTTTGAGTGACAATGGGAAGAGACCGTAACCAAAACTCTCTGCTTTTCCCTCAAGACACCGTACAGTTTACCGTCTAAAACTGACGGGTGTATGACTTCAGGCAAAGACATTTTTGGAAATGATTGTTCCTGTTAAACCTGATGTGTGCTGAGCTGGTTGTCTTTTCTCCTGTCACCACAGGACAGGTAATGAATAGTCTCACCAAGCTGTTGATAGCCCTCTCTTGGCTGACATTTACACAGAACACAAACTTCGTGGGCTGTTGAAGGGTTTTGGGCTCAGGTTCACAGAGAAAGAGACCAGAAGATCGAAACGTCTCACTATATCAAAAATCTGGGATGATGAAATTAAGAGCATCTCGTAAATAAAACTGCTTTTGTTTAACAATCAGCTGATTACAGCGTAAGCAAAACTTGCACCATAATCATTTCCTGCCTGTTGGAAAGCGGTTCTTTCCCAAGCATCAAGGGGCATTAATGAGCACACTGCAGGCCAGCCTCTTCTGTGTCTGTGATATTTCCAGGTGTTCATCTGATTACACGCAACTTCCCGGAATTCCAGGTGAAAATCCCGTTCTTGGGCGTGAATAAACATTCTTGTGCAAATCTAGACAAAGACTTCAGTAAACAAATAAAAAAAACCACTTATTTTAGCATCACTTGTGGTCATGTTTAATAAATATACCCTAGCATTAAATCATTGGTATTTTTCTTGCTGATTTAGCTCAAAGTGAAACAAGCCCAGTTTACCCTGTAATAACTCTCAGCTCTGCTTAATGCCACACTACTCACACAACACAATCGCGCCCCACATTCCTTTGAAACGCGTGTGCCAACATAAATGAAGTCCCAGACAGCGAAATAAAACAAGGCGGGCTTTAATCCATCATGCGCCCTTCATTTGGAAACGGGTGCAAAAACCGTTTAATTATTTTCAGGGCTATCACCCCCCAAAGAGTGAGCAGAGGAGTTATGGGTCAAACTCTTCCAAAATGGAAAAATACCCAGGAGCTCAAAATGAGTGTAACCTTATGGCACGTCTGACAGCTGGAAAACAGCGTTAACTGTGGAAGGTGTACTGAGCTGGTCAGACAGGAAGGCAGGAGATATTTGTGTGGCTACTAGTCTTATCTGACATCACATCGGCACCAGGAAGTCTGGAAATCGTGGTCCTGCATGTAGGTCTTCACCTTCCCCTTTACCCCCCCCAACCCCCATAATGGGCATTTTCGCTGGAAACAAGCATCATAAACAACAGTAATGCACTGAAAAAATTACTTTTCCCCAAAGGCCTTAAATGTGTGTGTTTAGTTGCTTGAGAGGAAATGTGTTGTTCTGCCCTGTCATGACAGTCACTGTACACTTTTACTCTGAAATACCATCATTTGTACAATTAGAGGCTCACACTACAGAAGGACCCGGAAATGCCCACTCTGACGTAAGAAATGGCTGGAAGACGAGATGTGGCTAAGTATGGATAGATAAAATGAGTGTTAAAGCAAAGAAATGGCTGGAAGAGGAGATGTGGCTAAGTATGGATAGATAAAATGAGTATTAAATCCAAGAAATGGCTGGAAGACGAGATGTGGCTAAGTATGGATAGATAAAATGAGTGTTAAATCCAAGAAATGGCTGGAAGAGGAGATGTGGCTAAGTATGGATAGATAAAATGAGTGTTAAATCAAAGAAATGCCTGGAAGAGGAGATGTGGATACATAAAGTATAAATATATGAAATAAGTACTAAATAAATTTTATAAATTGCTGAAATTGGAAATCTGGCAGAGTAAAGCGCGATGTCAGAATTCACTCCAGCACAGTTTAATTTTACAGGCTTCATTAGGCAGACACTGATTTTTGATCCCTGGAAATAAAACAAACTATATAAATAATTTGTGTGAACTCTGCATTAGTCACGGTGTCTCTTTCCGGCCGCGGCAGCCTCGCGAGTCTTCACCGGTGTGTCTTTCTGGCCGCGGCAGCCTCGCGAGTCTTCACCGGTGTCTCCTTCAGGCCGCGGCAGCCTCGCGAGTCTTCACCGGTGTCTCTTTACGGCC
This sequence comes from Mormyrops attenuatus, assembly GCA_026777985.1. Classification (NCBI taxonomy): domain Eukaryota; kingdom Metazoa; phylum Chordata; class Actinopteri; order Osteoglossiformes; family Mormyridae; genus Mormyrops; species Mormyrops attenuatus. The sequence continues at coordinate 33,714,987 of JAODKC010000064.1, forward strand.
GCGGCAGCCTCGCGAGTCTTCACCGGTGTGTCTTTCAGGCCGCGGCAGCCTCGCGAGTCCTCACCGCACGTTTTCATGGCCTCTGAACCAGCGTGTAATTAGTTTTTATTTTTCTTCTTCCATGCAACAATATTTTCTCTTGGCCCAGGAAATGAAAAATGAAATGAAAACAGAGTGGAATCTTTTCCATGGCAGTTTTTAAAATTCATTTTTACTTTGTCAGAGAACAAAATAGGGTACTTCGAGCCGAATTAGTGAATCTGATCTGATTTTCAGCTTAATACCCGTCCTTTAGACACTGCTGGAAATGTAATTGTTTAAAAGTTAATTCCTAAACCTGTCCCTGGCTCCTAGATTATCCCAATGCTGATCCACTTTCACTCTCCGGTTTTGAGAGCTTGAATCATTCCCAAATGATTACTACAAATATTTTGTGCATTTTGAAGTTGCAACCTGACAAACTGGTAATGGAGGCACTTAAATTCTGGGAAAAAAAGTTTTACGTTTGCTTGAGATGATTTTCTTGTGGCGAGTCTAACAAGAAGTAATCCACAAACAGAATTTGGTACTAGATATGTAGGAGGTGATTGTTAGTTCTCCTAGAGCTGCTGACTCATCTAAAGCCCTCTGCGTGTTGAAGTACAAGGTCTGGATCTTAATCTCGCTGCGTGATAAATGACGAGTATTATTCACTTAGCATCCATCAGTGGAAACACAGCCTATTTGCAACTTTGCCAAATTCGGTTATAATTTGTGGAAAACTTTACTGGAAACACAGCTAGTGTTGAGGCAGAAGATCCATTTTTTTGAAATCTGTAAGGGGTGCTCTATGTTAATGAGAGCAAACAAAGCCAGCAGGAGTGACTTTCTCTTTGTTTATATGCACACACTTGTGCAGAGGTGTCACCTAATTCCAAAAGAAGGCACTCACCACTACACTATGAAAAACACGCAAGTGTACTTTAATGTGTGATCTAAGTGGGCAAATTAGGGTCCAAGCACGTCTGAAAGTCACCAGAGTACACTAACAAAGGACCAAGAGGGAGCTTTGACGTCGTTGGCGCCGGTTCCTCAGAGAACCATCAGTGCTAATTTGTTGTCGACTCAAACCGAGGAAATCAGTTTCACTCCATTCTTCTGTTTCTCCATAAAGTGGGAATTTATGGTGCGCTGAACGGCCTCCTCATTGTACGGAGCCAACATGGCCTGCGTAATGCCCAAGCCGTGGTGTTTCTCTGAAGAGCCATTCCCAGTCCCCGGCCCCCTAACTTTCTGTCACCTAGCAAACGGCTAACGCTTTCTTAGCAAAACGCTCTGGTTGACAGCGCCTCCCTTCCAGCCGGCTGGACTGCTGACACGGCCACGAGTGTTGCGTAATCTCTCTCATTATGCTCCGCCATACCACATTCTGGGTGAGTGGTTCGAAGCATGTCAGACGCCCACGTAATGAACCAGCGCGGCTCAGTGGGCCTATAAAGATGAGGGGGTCTTTTTTCGGCACGAATGCGTAAGTATCCGCAGGGACAAACCATGACTCATTCTACCCTGGGGCATATTTATGGATGTAGCTCGAAAAGCTTCGCGCACAGGGTTCGAACTGGGAGCAAACAGTGTATCGCAGGACAGAGAGGAGGAAAACCAGACAGCACTTCTGCTTGGTGTTTTTGCAGCCGCAACAGAACATCCTGCTGAAAAGTCCTGGTGCTAAGCATCCATCTGCCAGTCTGATCCTAAACCTCCCAGTCCCCCACGGCCACACCTCAGGGCGCGAGGTGAGGGCGACCGGCTCATTTCGCTGTCAGACGCAGCTGTATGCTGAGATTTTGATCTCTGCTTCCATATGGTGCCATAAAAGGAAATACTTTGTTTGCGGATGTAACGCACTCGCAGTGTTGTTTGTGTGAATAAAAATTCTCTATCTTTTCCATTCTGTTTCCTGGTGGCAGCCCTCCACCCTGCCTGCCCGTCTGTCTCCACATGCCATAAATCACTCTGGGTGGCACCCGAACACTGCATGATGCCTGATTGTAAAATATGGGGTTGTGATTTCAAAAGAAACAATAAATAAAATATGATCGAGTAAAATATGATTTCAAAAGGAGAGGTACATAAAATATGATAGAATAATATATGATCTTGAGAAGTTATAGCTGCCAATGGCAGTAACTTGAACGGATACATTTGTGTAAGTCTTCCCAGCAGTGGGTATCTGGGGAATTTTGGCGGCGGGGGGGGTCCCGATGAAGGCTGCTGGCCAGGGATTCTGAGGCCCACTCATATGCCGCGCTCAGCGGGGGGGGGCATTAGATCCATGCGGCCCCCAAGCACAGACGGACAGCCAGCTGATGTCTGTGTGGGCATGTTTAACCTTTGGCGGGGGTGAGTTGCCCCAAAGCCACTGTAGGGTAGGGAGGTGGTCTTCCCTAACACCCTGGGGGGTGGGAGGGGGCGGGTTGTTACATGCTTGCCAGATGTAGCACTTTTAAAAGCTCCCCTGGATGGGCCCAGATCCCATTTTGCCTGAGATTAAGGGCACGGTAAATGGTTTGATGTGGATGACCGTTGCGTAAGAGTCTGTAGCCAGAACCTGTGGGGATGGGGTCACTGTAAAACATCCATGGCAGGCCTCCCCGTGGCGAAACTGTCCGTCTGTCCAGGAAGGGAAACGCGGGCTTGTACCACCTCGGACCCTCCATACAAGGGCGGTATGTGGATTAGTGGCTTAGGATGCTGCACCTGTGATCAAAAACATGCTGGTTCAAAGGTCAGAGTCAGCAGAGTGATGTCACTGGTGGCCCCTGGACAGGGCCCTTAACTCTCAATGCTCCAGGGACCGTCTCTTCCCGCTTTCTGAAAAATGTATGTTACTTTACATAAAAAGGTATGCTAAAGGAATTTAAACACTGTAGTGGGTAAATGTCGATAAGGGTGACATACAGAGAGTCTAAAGTTGTCTAAGGTACATCTGTAAAGTATGTTGGTGTGTGAAAAGGCCTGCCTTGTGTTTTTGCTTAATGTCTGAGCGGCAAGCTGAACCCTTCCTCTGTGCGCGCCTGCTTTTTACAGCGGGCTGAACCCTTCCTCTGTGCGCGCCTGCTTTTTACAGTGAGCTGAACCCTTCCTCTGTGCGCGCCTGCTTTTTACAGCGAGCTGCAGGGCCTCCGCTTTGATTAGAGAGCTGCTCTCGCAAGCATGTGGACGTTAGCAAACACAATCCGTCATTTCGCTGGGGGAGAGAAGCGAACACAGAGTGGAGATTCTCCCTCCCCAGCGGGAGCAGTGATTGATCAGGGCAGCCCTTGTCAAGGCTGGGGTTATGGATTGGCAATGGTGGGGGGGAAATTGTTTCCCGATGCCCACAAAACTGCTCTCAGATGTGACTCGAGCCAATGTTTTTACATTCTTTCATGGACACCAGGAGACAGCAGTTAGCCAATTATATATACAGACGAAGCTGTATGAGTATATATATGTATGGCATATATAGCAGACTTGCACATTTAAAGTTTCCTTTAATGTCTTTTTCTGGTAAACCTATGCACGAGGTACTTAAGCAGCACTTGTTCAGGAAAATACCACGTTGAGTTATACTGTTGTAAATCACTTGAGCCAAGCCCTGGCTTTGGTAAAAGAGAGACCTAAATCTATATTCAAAAGCATTCGGGGAGTCTTGAATTGCACTCCTGTTAATTTACTGCTATCTCCAATGCAGAGAAACACAACACTGCCCCCTGTTGGGGATTTTTGATATTGGCGTATTTGAAAAGGCTGCATTGAGGGCATGAAGGTAACCATACCAACATAAAGTCAAACCCAGACCTGAATGCTCGCTCTCCATTTTCCCTTAGAAATGGGAAATTAGGGCATGTGTGTTCCTGCTGGAACTGGTACTTACTGGATAGCAATTATGAAGAAAATTAAAGAAATAAAAGCCATCTAAAGTATCTTGATAACGGCAAACGTCTCCCAGTCTTTCATTAGCCTCTTCCCAGTAGACAGAATTGTCCCTGTATTTGGGAAAATGGGCAGTTTTGTTCCAGCAGGATGTTTCAAAGCATCATATCATCTTGTTTGGTTAATGACTCTGACCTGGTGTAGACGGCATTCCTGCACACACAGACCCGACGGACTGAACAGCACGACCCCTTTCAGGATCGGAACCCGCACCCACCCGGTCGCGGTGTCACAGGCCAGCCAGTAATGAGCGGTGAGAGGGCTGGGAGGGCTTGGGGGTGGGGGGGTAGCCCCAGGCCGTTCGTTGATTCCACGACCGTGGAACAAAGGCGTCGTTCTGGCCAGGGGGTCTTTAGACAACCTAATGAAGCGGAGTGTAACCCTGTCTTAAAGCAGGAGATACGAGCTCTCTGTTGGAGCGAAAAAAGCTGTTAAAACTAATGAGCTTTCCTCTCTGGACCCCCCTTTCTACACTCCATTTACACCCCTCACCCAATACAAGCCCCCCTTTCTCCCATGGCAACTCTGGGAGGTTGGTGGGGTCAGCCAGAGACTCTTCATTAATCCATCTGTTTAACCGAATAAAACTGCCATTTTTTTCCTGGCTAATTTTAGCTGCGGATGGTGCCTTCCGGCACCTTCCACGCCAGCTCTGCCACCATTCCCCGCTTGCTTCGCTCCTTGCGTAGCTCATTTGCAGCCGGTGGCTGGTTTTTAAACTTCTGCTCAAGTGTGAATGCAGTGGATGCAGTGGTAATAAATGGGTCACGGAGCAAACAATTCAGCCCCAAGAGTCAGGTGACCAGAAAAAGTCAGGTGACCAGAAAAAGTGTAAAACGGGCTTCTGGTTTGTCTGTTGGGCTGACAGACCCCTTCCTAGACCCTGACGCCTGAGGCACCCTGTCGGTTTTCCCGTGTTTTCACTTGCTGTCATTCCTGCCCGCTGTTTTGTCAAACCCGTCTCCACTCCCATAAAAAGTCGACATTCCATCCTCACACCCCCACGTCATGTGGGTCTGTCTGCCCCATCCCCCAACATTTGTACGCTGTATTTCCCTCTCTAAAATCCCCCACAGCCCCATGAGCACCCTACCCCCTGAAGGGATAAAGCAGGCCATCGGGGGTTCAGAAGCACTTTCAGTACCACCCAGACACTGTGAGCTTGCGAGATTAATCACATGTCACTCTGCCAGTGTATCCATCATCGGCGGGACACGGGGTGGATTCCTTGGCCACGGCAGTTTGGAACCTTCTCTGGTTGTCACGGCCCAAGGCAAATCCTCCCTCTCCTGTCAAGCTGGCTTAGGACAGCGTGTCAGTGTGCCTAACTGCTGTATGGGGTCCAAGACAGCTCCTGAGAAAAGACAACATCTTGATTGGCTCTTCATGTGTGATTGACACTTATGTCATGCAATATAGAGCCTTCTCATGCAGTAATTTAACCATATTAAGAAACAGACATTGTACAGTATGTAGAAAAAACATATTTCAGATAATAATAGTCGAATACTGATGCATCTATCATTGCATTTATTTAATCAGGCTGGCTAAGGTTTTGAATGCAATGAAATTCGTATTTGCCTCATTGTCAAGACTCCAGAACCTCAGGAGAAACTCTGTGAGTCATGGTGATGAGTCATGGTGATGAGTCATGGTGATGACCTTGCAGTCCTGGCCATTACTCATCATGCACTGTAAAAAACGACTCATTGGTGTTGTAAAAGCAACATCGTTTGATGCATAGATTTTCCATCAAATAAATGCATTCACTATATTCTTTAATAAAATTGGATATAGTACACCAAGTTAATTTTAAACTGTAAAAATTAATCATAGAACATATGTAATGTTGCCATTTAATCTCATGCAAGACATATTTAAACGTATAAGGTACAACTGATGTCAAACTTACACAAAAAAGTTGGGTTTTTATAGACATGCGCAGTTGGTGCAAACCCGTTTGAAACAGAGACAGTCTCCATTAATGGGTCTGAAGTAGTTGGACAGACTTCGCTATTTCAGGTAAGTTTTTTGGCTCTAACACGGTCGTTCCGGTCTTGACGTTTTCAACACTGAATCCATATCTATACAGTAATGTGTGTAAACTAATGTGAACTATATATCATGGTGAATACCTTGCATTACTGGCCACTCCTCATCACAGAGATAACCTCACATTCCCTGTTGTTACTTATCATGATAATGACCTTCCATTCCCTGCTGTCACTCATCACAGCAATGACCTCACATTCCCTCTGTTATTCATCACGGTGATGACTTCAAACTCCCTGCTGTTACTCATCATGGAGATGACCTCGCATTCCCTGCTGTTACTGATCACAGTGACGACCTCATATTCCCTGCTGTCACTCATCACAACGATGACTTCACATTACCCGCTGTTACTCATCACAGCGATGACCTCACATTCCCTGCTATTATTCATGACGACGATGACCTCACATTCCCTGTTGTTACTCATCACAACGATGACTTCACATTTCCTGCTGTTACTCATCACAGCGATGACCTCACATTCCCTGCTATTATTCATGACGACGATGACCTCACATTCCCTGCTATTATTCATGACGACGATGACCTCACATTCCCTGTTGTTACTCATGACGACGATGACCTCACATTCCCTGGCATCACAGTGGCACACAGAGGCCATGGAGGCATTAGGACGCTTCAGTGTTCAGCTTCTGCCTCCTTCTCCTTACTGACAGGATGAACAAAGCTCCTCTGTATTTCTCCAGCCTGCTGTACCAGGGTCAAGTGGAGCAGGTATGATGCAGCATGTTTTGACAGCATTAGATGGTGATAAATGTACAATATGTTTTAACAAAGCACAGATGACAGAGGTTCAAGGGGGCATTGCGTATGGAAGCCCAGCGGGAAAACACACAAGAACCAATATTACATGTCACTTTGGATTAATGGCGTGCTATATTTTCTCACTGATACACTGTATGAACAAAAGTATTGGGACACCTGTAGTAATTACAGGAGTTGCCCACATAAGTCACACCCATTGCTGACATACCGGTGTATAATTA